>JANUWF010001287.1:5252500-5871666 GCA_026120185.1 Voacanga thouarsii | reverse complement strand
ACTTCAGGCATTACTGCAGGATGGGCTTTACAGCAGAGAAAGGTAAACTCTGCAATTTTAGAAAGTCATGGAAACCTTAGTTTTTTCATGTTGCAAAAACCTGGCAGAGTTATTTGAAGTATATTCTTTGTCTGCATAACAAATCTAAGTTATTGATGTTCACCCATTTCTACTGCATGGCAACTGTTTAAGTATGAGATAATTTATGCAATAAAAGTAGGGGCTTCCTTCTGGAGGCTGTTCTAACTCCTAGTCTACATAGTCTTATGATTTTGAAGAGCTACTCCATAACAAGTTTGTGACCGCAAATTTATTTTTGGCATTTTCAAGAGAAACCATAGACTCCAAAAGAATTGTTGCTTAGAGAATATATACATTTTCATTCTAGACGAAAGATGAAGAATGATCATCAGGTATATTTTTATCACCTAGAGAATTGGTACTGAAATGGCTTTTAGATCAATATATAGATGAAAAGTAACAGTGATAAAACAACCATTGTGGATGTATGACCACAGGTAGGCATTTATCTTACTTAACTGGAATACTTTCAACATTTTTAATTAATCAATTCCATCAACCAGTTGTGTATATTAGTCCATATTGCTCCCCAGTAATTCACTTAGTGAAACAGGAATATTAATCAGCATCTTTTTCCAGTCATCTCTTTTTTATTTTCAAGAGTAATAGTACATCGGTTTGAGCTATATCATTTCTGTAAAGGCTGTAGAATAAGCATTTTATGAAGTTACAACTTTTGGCCTCTCATTCTGGTTGAATCTAGATGATAATTGATTTGCTTTAGGGAACCAGTTTGACATCTATAGGGGCTGCAGTGCATGTGGAGGTTTTAGTGCTTGCTTGTGTCATTTGAATGAGTAAATTTCCAATCCTGTTGGTGTTGAGAGTTAAAGTTCGTGTTTCTTCACTGTAGTCTCCTATTCAGAAATGAGCTCTGAACAAATCATTGTTCTTTCAAATTGAACTATATCTGTCATTAGATCCCAACAATTAAGGACATGGGTAAGTGTTGCTAAAGGTAGTCATGAAACCCTGGAAATTGAAAACAGGAGGAACTAAATAAAGAGGAACCAGGAATTAAGCTGATTGGCAAGAAAAGAGATATATGGAAAAGGCACCACTTGTCAGGAATAAGTTGGGATTTAGAGTCGGGGAGTGATATTGGTATTATATTCTTTATCTTAGGCTTTTGAAATTGTCAACACAAATAAGTTTGTCTTTTTTTTTTTTTTTTTGGTTTAACCATTCCATCTGGCCCTAATTTTTTTCTTTCTTCTGATAAATTAAGGAATGTTTTATTATCTTCATCTACAATGCATTTATAGATATTTGCTTCAGCAATTAACCTATGAGTGCAAATTTGCAGCATGCATAAAGTTGAGTACTTGCAACCCACACACTGACAAACAAGACCTTCATGCTTTTGGGTTTATGCTCATTGTAAGTTATGTTTAATTCAGTCTTATAGCATCATTGATATGGAATCATGTACTATCTGTTTGAAAGTGGTATATGGACCAGTTTATCATCTCATGTTTTCTTTTCCTTTTCTATCTTAAAGATTCTTGTGAGATTCTGCTTATGCTTTATTCCTGAACTACATGTTGGTCAGTCTCTGACTTCCTGCGAATGAAGCTGAAAATAGTTCTAGTTGCACATGATATCTTGAAATTGTGATATTTCTAATGTCCTTGGTTCTCTTGTTGTTGGCATACTGGAGCCAATAAAAAGTGCAGTTTGCTCATCGATGATATGCTTACTTTCTATTTTCTTCTTTCTGTATGCAGAATGGTATGACTACAAATTTACATGCTACTTCTACTGAGTCACTATTGAGAAAATCTTGCTCATTTCACATGCAGGGTGCTTTGACTTTTATACTCTCCATGATTTATAATTGCTCTGATCAAGTCATCAGTACACGCTATAAAAGACTGGCAAAGTCCAGGGAAGCTGCAGCAAGGAGTGCCCGAGAAACTGCACAAGCGAGAGAAAGGTGGAAGTCCGCAAAAAATGTTGCTAAGAAAGGAGCTCTGGGGTTGCAACAACAGTTATCACGCACATTTTCACGGAAAACAAATTTGAAGCAAGCAGAGGTACTGCCTCCAAAAGCTCCAACTATCTCAAGTGTGCCTCCACAATCATCTGCTGTGCCAAAAGCAAAGAAAAAGGAACCAAGCCACCTGACAAAAATGTTGCAGTCACTTGAAAATGATCCCGAAGACCCTGAAGGTTTTCACATGGAGATTGGAGATAGAAATATTAAGAAGCAAGCACCCAAGAGTAAACAACTTCACACTAAGAGCCAGATTTTTAAGTATGCATATGGTCAACTTGAGAAAGAGAAAGCTATGGAGCAAAAAAATCAGAATTTGACTTTCTCGGGTGTAATTTCAATGGCAACAGATGGTGATGTTAGGACTAGGCTGACACTTGAGGTTGCTTTCAAAGATTTGACACTGACTCTGAAAGGAAAAAATAAACATCTCATGAGGTCTGTAACTGGAAAACTCTTTCCAGGTCGAATTTCAGCAGTCATGGGTCCATCAGGGGCCGGGAAGACAACATTTCTTTCTGCTGTATTAGGGAAGGCAACTGGATGCACCATGTCAGGGTCAATTCTCATAAATGGAAGGCCTGATCCTATTCAATCATACAAGAAAATTGTAGGTTTTGTACCTCAAGATGATATCGTTCATGGAAACTTAACTGTAGAGGAGAACCTCCGGTTCAGTGCAAGATGCAGGTATCTGTTTATTTTATTTTATATACCTGCTTGTTGCAACCATTTTTACTACTGATCCTGCAGGACTTATGAAGAAGTAATAAGAAAATTCGGATATTTGTTGTTGCTTTTCTACAGTTCTCTGCTAATTTATCTCTTCATGTTACTCAATTTGTATCCAGGAAAATGTTAGTCAATTGAAAATTGTGCATCTGGTTACATTAGTATAATCAATATAACCATAGTTCTTCTTCGAGTGAGAAAAGGAAATTCAATTACTCTTCTGAACCCTGGTCTCCACAAGTTGAAAACTGAAAATTCCATCTAAGATCTTAATTATCCATCATTATCCTTATATGATCACGATAAGTGTTCAGATTTTCAGGTTAATAGGTTAAATATCATGCCTCTAAACTTCATAATGTTGTGCTTGAAAAGATTTTGTCTTAAAGCGCAGCATAGTTTTGGTTCTGACAATTTTATTTTTTCTTTCATTTTTTTGTGTTTCTAAGCTCCATCAATGTTGATTTGCCAGTGGTAATGCTGGGAGGCCATTATCCTTTGATTCTTATAAAGGTTTTACAGAAAATAGAGGTTCATTCTCTAGTGAATTTACACTTGTGTATCTAATTACTGTGCATAAGAAGTGTACTTGAAACTAATGTATGAAATTTTAATTCAAGATCTATATTTTGGTACCTCCTGAAGATCACTAAACATGCAGAAACTGTACCACTATGTTGAATTATCACATTTTCTAAATGTCTAAGCTGTTACAGGAAAGTGTGATTTATATATTTAAGCACTATATCATGTCCCCTCATCATGTCGGGATTGGCCACTTTTCAATAGGGCAAATGTTGTACATACACTTCTTACTTATGGCTGGCAATGAGACTTGAACAGAGCACCTTCGCTAATATCTTGTGAAGTTGCCATCTCAAAATAATAGCTTAACCTATTGACGAGGAACACAATTTTAAAAAAAGAAAAGAAAAGTATGGTTAAATTCTCATTTTAGGTTTAATGTTTTGATGCCCCAACATATATAATTTCAGTTATTGATCCCTGATTTTTATATGCAATAAAGTCTTACAATAACCAACCCCCCTCCCAAAAAAAAAAAAAAAAAAAGAAAAGAAAAGAAAAGAAAAAAGAAATTCAGTTAATGTTTATGAGTCATTCTTTTTTTTAGTTGAAGGATTTTCCTTCCTCTTGACAGGCTGGTTTATATTTGCATAATGGCTTGTGGCTCATTTTATCTTTAGGTTCCTTTAATACTTTGATATGTAGTTTAATAATTTTCTTAGGCACTGATTTTTGTTTTTTTAACCTTCTCTGTGAAATCAAACACCATGAAGGCTAGCTGCAGACTTGCCAAAAGCTGATAAGGTTCTTGTCGTTGAAAGAGTTATTGAATCCTTGGGTCTGCAGGGAGTAAGGGATTCACTGGTTGGGACAGTTGAAAAGCGTGGAATTTCTGGAGGCCAGAGGAAACGTGTCAATGTTGGATTGGAAATGGTCATGGAACCTTCGTTGTTGATTTTGGATGAGCCCACATCTGGCTTAGACAGCTCATCTTCCAATTTACTTCTTAAAGCTCTTCGACGTGAAGCTCTTGAAGGCGTAAACATCTGCATGGTTGTTCACCAACCCAGGTAAGTTATATTCATTGCAGTGCTGCTGCTCTTTGTATTGAAGTTGAAAGATCCCACAGCTCTAACTAAAGAGGAGTGAACTACTGACAGCTATGTGTTCTTTTGGTTCTTTATTAGAAAGAACCTCGCAGACATTTTTCACATACTAGTGCCCATCCCTTCGCATCCTAAAGGAGTAATAAGAAGTTTTCTTTCTTGAATTCCTAATGCCTAAGCAATTATTCCTTCTCCCAGAGTGCCCAAATCTTAGGTCTTCCTCTGAAACGGATATTTCCAGTTTGGTGGAAATTGCCACACCCCTTGAAAATCTTGTCATGGGGGCTCATCAGTAAAAGATATCAATATCTCATTTATTATCTGAATGTAGGGCAACCCTAAAGAGGGGGGAAAAAAATCAGCATTTGGCTGCAGCATGTTAGTGTCAAATGAAAGTGAGGAAGTAAAAATAGTTCTTTGAGATTACAGAACCTTGCACAGACGAAAAATGTTGCATCTGGCTATATACCTAGAAGTCTAGAACTAATGAATCCCAGTCGAGAAACGAAACCCATGAAGCCATGAAGTCAATAGAATATTGGTCCTTCTTTATTGGTTATCTGGTAGGATAACCTTTTTAACTACAGTAAGTTGCATTCTCAACCAAAGTAATACAAAGTTGAATAACAAATATATGCAAACTTCATTAGTCTTGTGAAAAGAAATGTGGAAAGCAGATCCTCTATCTTTTTATGGACCCACGTCCAACTCCATTTTTGGGATATAGTGTTATGGGGGATAGATCCTTCAAACTGCTTGATGGTGTGGACTTTTAGCAAGATACCTTCAAAGAAAATGTTGTTTTTTATTACTAGATGGATTGATGTCAGTCCCTTTAACAAGTTTTCAATGGCCAAAGAAAAAATTTTCAAGCAAATTAAATCATGTAAACCATGCTTTGGCTTGTCAAATACAGATCTCTATCATGTACTGATTTTTAGCTGTAGAAGTCCTTGCTAAACACCCTAATTCTCCTCTTATCAATCACCTGGCAAATGGAAGGGGGGGAAAGAACTGCTGTCAGATGAAGTTTGCTCAATATGGTATGGCATCATGCGTACAATTCAGAGCTCTGAGGTTTTTCCTATTATAGAACCACTGGCAAAAGAAACTATTTACTGCTCTTAGCTTATCCTTTTTATAAATCACAAATGTGGTTTGAATATTATACCTTTGTTTATTTTTCTTTCTTTTAATAGTTTTTAAATATCATGTTTTTGTGTTTTTCTGCTTCAGTTATACGTTATACAAGATGTTTGATGACTTGATACTTCTGGCCAAAGGTGGTCTCACCGTGTACCATGGACCTGTAAAGAAAGTGGAAGAATACTTTTCAGGCATAGGAATCAATGTACCTGAACGTACCAATCCTCCGGACCACTTGATTGACATTCTTGAGGGTATTGTCAAGCCTGGAGGAGGTTTGACGGTTCAACAACTCCCCGTTAGATGGATGCTTCACAATGGATACCCTGTACCCCATGATATGATGCAATTGCTGGACCAAATAGGTTCATCCTCAAAGGCTGTAGATCCAAGTGCTAATGATGCCCAATCTTTTGTTGGAAATTCATGGCAGGAAAAGCAAGATCGCATGTCCCACAATATTTTGAAAGCCCATGACTTATCTAACAGAGTTACTGCCGGTGTACTCCGACAGTATAGATATTACCTTGGAAGGTATAAAAATCCTATTTTTATTCATATCAACCTCTTCAAGCTTCTGTCAATTTCTTAAACGACTACACAAATTTAAAAGAGGAGATACCAGAAAATTATTTCTGGCTTGAAATTGGATGCTAGAAATTGTGATTCAAAAAAGTTGTTTTCATCAAAACTAAGAAAACATTTGTGTTTTTATTTGCAGCCTTTAACCACCTTTCATTTGTTAAAGGCTCAAACAGTCCAACCTTCATATTTTGTTCTTGGGACAACCTGGAAACACCCCTTTCCTGAAGGAAAAGCATTTTATCCCTTGCCCGCATATATTCTTTTCTTCTTTAAGACCTACTTGTGCTTGAGCTGTTGCTAGGACTTTACATGAAATAAAATGGTGAATAATGAAACTTAAACTAAACTATTTAAGGATCATTAATCAGCTTTTCATAGCTGGATATAACTTCTGATCCAAATTTACCTGACCTGTTGTTTCTGTGTTAATAATCATCCTTTTCAGAGTCAGCAAACAGCTACTGCGAGAAGCTAAGCTTCAAGCAGTGGATTATTTGATCCTTTTACTTGCCGGAGCATGCGTAGGAACTCTTTCAAAAGTGAAGGGTGATACATTTGGCTTCCGCGGTTATATGTACACTGTGATTGCTGTTTGTAAGTGAGACAATCGCAATATTCTTGCTCTTATTGAATCAGAAGTATGATTGAAAAGTTTAGATGCTACTTGACTTCACATTCTTCACAGCATATGTGATGTGTAAGAGAAGTTAACATCTTGCTTCAAATTCTCCTTGGAAATTGATTCACGAACTCTTTTTACAAAGATTTTGAAGAAATGATCAAGTTTTTGTGACTCTTAATTTATGCAATGTACATAAATGCTGTTATAAATCATTGTTCAATATTTTAATTTTCAACTTGCAGCTCTCCTGTGTAAGGTTTCTGCCTTGAGATCATTTTCGCTGGACAAATTGGAATACTGGAGAGAGAGAGCAAGTGGCATAAGCAGTTTAGCTTATTTTCTTTCAAAGGATACCACTGACCTTTTCAATGTAGTTGTCAAGCCTGTGGTGTTTCTTTCAATGTTCTATTTTTTCAACAATCCCCGATCAACCTTTGAAGATAACTATGTTGTCTTGCTTTGCCTTGTCTACTGTGTAACTGGCATAGCATATGTATTTGCTATAGTCCTTGAGCCTGGTCCAGCCCAACTGGTATGTATCATGCCGTATTGGTTAGCAACTTACGACTACCTTAAAAACACTTTTCATGTTTTTGTTGCCCTTATTAGCTTCTGCTGATTAAAATCTTACCTATTCCATCAATGCAGTGGTGTGTTCTGCTTCCTGTTGTTATGACACTCATTGCAACCCAGGATCCAGATGACAAGATGGGGAAGATTCTAGCAAACTTTTGTTATCCAAAATGGGCTCTGGAAGCTTTTGTGATTACAAATGCTCAAAGGTTGGTGAATGAAACCTTTGTTTACTAATTGCTAGACAATCATCTAAAGACAAGCATGTTGCATTCTCTATCTATGCTCTAATTCCCAACTATAGTATAATCTGTCAATGCAAAGTGATGTACTGTACCTGTAAAATTTACAATCAGATATCATTTAAAGTTTGTATTGAAAAGTATTAGGCGAAGAGTTTTGAGAGTTTCAACCAAAGGAGATCCGAAATTATTCAAGACAATATTAGACATTTTTTCTGCTAATGAAGAACTAAGAAAGCTAGCACAGATAATTAGGAAACTATTTTCCTCTCCTTGAAATCGACTAGGGTCTCTGTGGGGTGTAAAATATGATATTTGATGCATGATCTGTATGGTGTATTGTGCCCGATACACTATATGCAATCCATAGGTTCGTAGTAGTATCACGATGAAAAGTTGGTCCCCCCTTTTTTAGAGTTGTTGGTAGCCAAAGAATTTGTATCTTCAATCCAGTACCTAGCAATTAAATGAAAAAGCAATTATTCTTTAAGGCATCTACTTAATATTAGAAAGCTTTCCAAGCACCAATTTTTAAGGTGACTTCATCCATGACTAGATATTTGGTTCCAATTGTAACCTTGTCCAAGTCAAAACTGCTGCACATAACTTGAGTTTCCTTTGGTTTGTTTCTCTTCAGATACTCTGGAGTGTGGCTGATAACTCGCTGTGGAACTTTATTGGAACTTGGCTACAGCCTTCATCATTGGACTAGTTGTTTAGTTTTTCTCTTACTGAGTGGCGTTGGTTGCCGTTTATTAGCTTTTGTGTGTTTGGTGAAATTTGGAAAGAGATGAGTTCATGTTTGTTCTTTACTGTAAATTTATGCAGAAATGTAAAGGCATACTGTAGGACTAAGAACTAGTTGTTCCAAAGCCTGTTGTGTTTGGTGAAATCTGTATAGATATGAGTTCAATGTCGCTTTGTAATTTTGTGTAGAGATGAAAAGGAGCATGTACTCTAGGAGTAAGAAGTTAAGAACTAGTGGTTGGTTAGAAATTCCATGCAAGGCTTATGTTGTGCTCAATAGAGCAAAGCTTTGTTTTCTTTCCCAAATTACTTCCAATCATGTTTGTGTAAATTTTCACTTATCAATTCACGGCTCTTCAATCATCAAATAAACAAGTTTTGAGTTTAGTACTCAATGAATGTGAGTTAATTATCATGTTCATGTAATTTGTATTACTTTTAAAAGAAATAATAATACTTCAGCCATTCCTCATCAAATAAACGAGTTTTATGTTTTTTAATTAATGAACTTAGCTAAAAATACTTATCAATTAACAAACTAATGAAATCATCATAAATAGTAGTACATTGAAATTTGTACAGTATATTTTTTTCCAGGAGACATTAATATTGTATTGCATGATATGTTTATTTTATTTTTAATCTAAAATTTTAAATATTCTAATCAGAGATGAATATTTCTTTCTTGATATTTTAAGTATATAATTTTTTAATTACATGTTAATTTTTAGAATTTATGCTTAACTTTTTCTTATCTTACGGTAATGATTGAGACGAAATATATTTATAAGATGTAAAAAAAATTTTATAGTAAGAAAAGGAAAAAAATTTACTTTAAAAAAAAAAACTGAATATGTTGTTTTTGCTCCTTTGTGAGCCAAAATGTTGAACACACAAGTAGGGTGAAAGAAGCATCAACAATTAAAAAAAAAAAAGAAATTAAAACAAAAGTGTTTTAAAATTTTTTGCCCTCTTTAAAATTGTTGTCCTTCACACTCATTAAAGAGGGGGGAAAAAAAAAAGGCATAAAATTCAATTCATGCTTTACAACAAAATATGGAACCACCGCCTCTATGACTATAAGCATGAAATGATGAAATTGGCTTTCCGAAACGGCTTCTTCCGAGCATTCTCACTCTCTGCCTTCTTAAACCCTAACCCCTATCTTCATCCTTTAGCTCTTCCGTTAATCCCTCTTAATTCGCACCACATTCGCAACTCAAGCTACAGAAGAAACACCATTGTTTTGCGACTTTCCTCAATTCATTGCTATTCTTCTGATTCCATTTTTGTTCCGACAATGACGCCGCCTACCTCACCTGCTTCTGAAAAACTGGAGAAACAGTTCGAGGACTTCCGCCACCATCTAGAAGATTCTGGAAACTTACGTGAGCGTATTCGTGCTGTTGCTGTGGAGATTGAGTCTGTCACTAGGCTCATGCACTCTAGCTTACTTCTTGTTCACCAGTCAGGGCCTGTCCCAGGTATCCAATTTTTACTTTGAGCTTCTTATTTCATTTTTATGTTATGTTTTGGTCAAGTTAGTGTATGGTTTCGTTCGCCCAGAAATTTGAGGATCAGGGGTGTCAAAAGCTTTTTCTTTTATGGTGATATTATCGAGTTAAACAGGTTCCAAGTTTGATATTAGTTTTTCTTTTGTAACCTTTTGTGTTATATTATTGAGTTAAGCGCGTTTCTAAATCTTGCAAATCTAGTTCCTCAAATTGTTGTTCTATCATCTGTTCCAATTTGACATGTTCTAATGAATCAAACTTGGCAATTAGAAAAGGGCACTGAGGTTGTTCGTGTTCGAATGATTTGTGGAATTATTGTCGATAATTAAGGAAATGAAAATGTTCTATTTGGATTCTTCTTTGGCTTCCCTTCTTTCAGAGCTTCCTGGGCTGTGTCTGTATGGGTGTTGTCCAAATCTTGCTGAAGTGTAATTTGTAATTCTTTTTTATGTTCAATCAGAGGTTTTGGAGAAGGCCAAGGGCCAGATAGTTATGCTTAGAGAACTTTTTGTGAAGCTCACTGAAATTCTTCGGGAATGCCCTGGGCAGTATTATAGGTGAGTGGAACCTGTTCATTTGCCTCCATTTTTTGGGTTCCCCTGTTTCTCGGTGCTAGTTACTGACATTTCGTTTACACTTAACCATAGGTACCATGGTGATTGGAGGAGCGAGACTCAGAGTGTAGTCTCATTGCTTGCTTTTATGCATTGGTTAGAAACAGGGACTCTTCTTCTACATACAGAAGCTGAGGAAAAACTTGGATGTATGTTTAATTCATGACATTTGTAACTTGTTTAATCTGGCAATGTTTTTCTTCAGTTTTTTTTTGAAGGAACACTCTGATTTCTGAGCCCATTTTCATTTGTCTGACTGTTTATAAGAATGCTGTGTAACATGTTATATTCATTCAGCTTTAGATTGTTCCAAAAATGGTTGAATCTTTTATTTCTTACTGATATGTGGTGCAGTAAATTCTTCAGAGTTTGGGCTTGACATTGAAGACTATCTTATTGGTGAGTGGCCTGAAGTTTTCGTTAATCTTTCAATGACTTTCAGTCAGGGAACAAGACAAACTTGGAAAGACTGGTCTTTGCTTTCTGAATTTTTGTTCAGGCCCTTTTTTTAAATTTTTTTTTCCTTCCAGCTGAAAAGGCTAATTAATAGATGAGTAAAATGCTGGTACTGGGGAGTTGTAGCAGGCTATTAATTTGTTGTAAGGTGAAGATAGATTGTCTAACGTGCTGGGCAGTTTCTTACCCTAGGTACTTGCACTGTTTCCGCGCAAAAAACCTGAGAAGAATATTGAAGTTTTTCTTTGCAATAATTTGATTGTTTTAGAGGGCAATATTGAGGGATTTGTGAGTCTTTCCTGCTAGATACTTAAAAAGATGTCAAAGCCCCCTATCTTCAACTAATTCATCTTATTTCCTTCTTATTGATGGTCTGCTGTTAAAGTATATCCTGATGTATCTTTTTCCTTAAATGCAGGAATTTGTGTTATGTCCAATGAATTGGTAGGTGCATCATTTAAGAATCAAAAGGTTCAGCTGGAGTTTCTTGTTTTGATTGAAAATCTTTACTTGATGTTGCTACTGTTGAAAAAATAAAAGTATTGAAGTTTCTAAATGGAATGTATGAATCTGGGGGACACACAGGTCAGTTATGTGTTTTAAGTTGCTTAAGGGCTGACCTCCTTGAATTGTATGAGGATGTTCCCAGACATCTTTGGCATAATTAAAGAGCGTTTGCAATTTTTAATCAACCTTAAGTGTTGGAGTGATATATTTTTCAAAGTTTTCCCATTCATGTTTTAACTAATTATAGCCACAAAATCTTGTAATGTGATCACGTTGGATGATATGATAAATGAATTCTTTAACTTGACCTGAGATTGAGTATCGTGATTACTGATTGGGTTTTCTTTGACTTTGTCAATGTTTGTTCATTTTTAATATTGGTTATTGGCTTCTGCAGCCTAGATATGTGGTGAATCGAGTAACAGCTGGAGATTATGATTGTCCTCGGAAGGTTTTAAAGTTCTTGACAGATCTTCATGCTTCATTTCGCATGCTTAATCTTCGGAATGATTTTTTGCGTAAAAAGTTTGATGGTAAGCTATAGGTTTTGTACGCTGGAGTCCATTTTAGTTATATACTCTATCTCTCTTGTTCTTTGAGTGCTTTTGGTAGTATCTCTATTTTACTTTCACTCTCTCTTTTCAAACACTATTTGTCAGCATTTCTGGGCCTATTTCTGTTGGTTATTCCTGTCCTCATTTCCACCATTTAAATGGTCTTGCTTATAGATCTCTTGTTATTTGTGCAGGAATGAAGTATGACCTTAGAAGAGTGGAAGAAGTTTACTATGATGTGAAAATTCGAGGCTTGGCTACAAATGAGACCAAAGAGCAGTCATGAGTTGCTAGCTACTTCTTGTTTTTTTCTCCCTTCTAAATTCCAATCTTGACATGTAAAAGAGATGATTGACCGAAGTAATCATCTTTACTAACTCAAATATGTAAAATCTTGACTTAATTTTGAAACGAAAAGATTATCCACTTGAAAGTGTACGCTTGGGGAAAAGGACGGTCTGATATGAGCTGTATTTTTTTTTCTTAAATATTTTTTTTAATTTAGAGTGTATTTAGATATGATTTATTTTGAAATGAATTTATTTGAATATAATAAAAAATTATAAATATATAGAGTTAAGATAGAGTTTAAGGGTCTGGTTAGTAATTCAATTAAGTATTAAGTATTTAAAGTTAATTTTATTAAATATGTTTGATAATGAATAATATTAAATGTTTGATTAATTATGTGTTAGATAATATTTTTATTATTATTTAGTTAATTAAAATTTTATAATAAATTTTAAATGAATTGAAAGTTATTTAAATTTAAAATTGACTATATTAAATGTTTATTTAATTATTAATATTTAATTTTAATTATAATAAAATATAATATAAAATAAATTATAATTAATTTAAATTTTAGATTTTACTTAAATGTTTAGATTTTAGTCATTTTAATTTTATACGAGTTCTAAGTGAGATTAAAAAAATACAATATAATGTGTTATGAATGTTAGATAGTTTTTTAAAAAGTAAAAATTATTTAAAGTGTGATTATTTTAAAATAAAATAAAATTTTAAATTTAAAAGAATTTTAATTTGCTTACATTCAAGAATTGAAAACGGCTATATATCAAAAGGACGCAAGCCAGAAGTGCTTCCTAGAGCGGTATGTGCTAATTGAAAATAATTATATTTTCCGAGTGATTTAAATTGTTTGAGGGAGTGCTTACGCGTATCAGATGAGGATTGCAAATCCTTCATAGTAATACTATTTTTTTAGTTTAATGTTTTTAAATAAGTATTATTCAAATAAAGTTATAACAAATAAAAATAGACTACCATATATAAAAATAATTTGTCGAGAGTTATCAGAAAAAAATTACTATATTTTTTTAAATACATAATTCACTTTTATCTTAAAAAAAATAGTTTTGACAATATTATTTATCTTCATTTGTTTATTACTTAAAAAACTTACAATATGCATATATAATATGAATTTTCTTATATGTATAAAAATTTATAATATAAATATGAAATTTTAATACTATATTCATAATACTCCCTCCATCCTAAAAAGGATGTTAAAAAATTTTATTTTTATTGTATTAAAATATTTGTCAATTTTACAAATTAGGAATGCATTTATTACGTATATTTTTAATTTATCATTTCTTTAATTATTCAATAAATATTTAACTTATTAAATATATGTATATTTTTAATTTAATTAATAAAAAATTATTTTTATTCAGAAATATAATAGTATTTTTTATTATAATTATATAAATTTTAATAATTTTTTAATTTATGTACTATTTATTAGATTGATATTTTTTTTAGGATGAAGTGAATAATAAATTATAATTGTGCAAGAATTTTTGAAAAAGGAAATCGCCCGTTAGGGGCGGTAATATTGAACACGACACGCCAACATGACACGAAAACGACACGGTTATAGTGGATTAGGGTTGGGATTTTGCGGGTTCGGGTTGAAACAGGTCGACCCGTTTAACTTTAAACGTGTACATGTCATAAACAGGTTCAACCCGTTTCAACCATCGAATCCGTTTAACTTTTTTTAATATTTATATTTAATACTTTTTGTAATACCCTACAAATTTCACTATAAAAAATTAGGTAATTAAATTTTTTATATGAATTAATTGAATTGTTTGTGTGTCTATTTTATTTAATTATACGAGACTTCTTAAGAAAAATAAATGATATTAATGCGGCTGTTTACTTGATATATAGTAAATAAATTATTCTTAATTAATTATTATTTAGTGTTTATAATAATATTATTATTACAATGACTTTTAGTTAGAGAAAATAATTTTTTGAATAATCCAATTTTATTGCAAAATTATATTTGTTTAGATTTTTAAGATTAAATCTTATGAATTTATTAAGATCTCTAAATATTGAGTGTGATAGTTTGTTATTTTATTAATTTTTTATAACTTTATGGGTTGTTTTATTAGTTTTTTTAATTTTATATGATTTGATTTAATTTTGTAAAATTTTTTGTGTAATGATGCACAAATGAGTGGGTCTAATAAGTATTCGGATTGATAGATTTAATAATTATCTATTTAGTTTTTGTCTCTACTCGTGTCAACCTATTTTATAACGCAAACACGACACGAGAATAAACGAATTGATACGACAAGACACGTTTATTAAACAAATCGTGTTCGAATTGATTTGTCGAGTATAATTATCTCAAATTAACACGACCTGTTAATCTGAACCCTTACCGCCCGTGACCACGCAACAAAATTAGCGTTTTTATCAAATCTAAGAAGAAGTCAAAGACCGTCAAATTTAAGGTTGACTGGTTACGGCAAACAGAGACATCGGCAGAGATCGACGCGGACACAATGGTCAGTGAACCCATCACTACGCTCCCTGCTCCACGTGTCGCCACGCCGGACTCCAAAAATATATTACACTACCAATCTCCTAAAACACCTTTCAGTTCCGGCGAATTAATGTCGCACCGCGATCCTTAGAGACTTTCTCTCTTCTTGTTCGATCCCTGTATGTCAGAAGTTTTTCACTCTCTCTCTTCTATTTGGCGGTTCTTTTTCCAATTCCCTCACTCTTTACTCTTCTCTTCTTCACTCTGTTATGAAAGTTGAAGCATTTTGATTCCTTCTAATTGCCCAGTGATGCTGAACCAAGTAAGCCTTTTGCCTCTCAAATCTTGTTTTTAAAGCCTTCCTCATTGTAATGTTGCTATGTGCATGTAGTAGCACTTCAATTTCGATTACTAGTTGCTTTCTTGCTATCCTAGAACTCTGCAGGTTCGGAAATGAAGTGCTTTTTAGTGTTAAATTTGATCTCTGGATTTTGTGGTTTTTTTTTTTTTCATTTTTTGTTTGTGGGGGGAGGGGGGGTTTCTTTTTCTAGTTTGTGAGACTGCTGGAAGAACAATGCATGAATTGGGCTTCTGTGAAATTAATCGGAAGAATCTAGAAAAACAAGAGAATGCAGAAATGGCATTTTTAGTTGAGGGCCTCGAGAGTTTTTTGTGTTCTGTGATTTCTTTGATTCTTAGTTTCGTTTGCATGTTAGCTAGCATAGCCGGAAGATATAAATTTTTTCCCCTTAAGATCTTAACTAAGTAGTTTCAAACGGTGCTCAATTTTAATGAAATCTATCTGCCGTCAAATTCGAGCTATTATAGACTTTCCAGTTTATATTCCACACATGCTCTTTACCTGTTCCCCCACTCACATATAACGAGTTTATTTGGGTATATGCTTGGTGGGTTCTTGGGGGGGAACCTTAGTAATTGCACGGCAAAGGTTATAGCAATACGTTAGTCACGTTTCTCATTCAACATTTGTTGGTTACCCGTTTTTGACACCCACAAAATAGTAACTATTTTGTGTGATGATCGATTTTGTGCCTATGAGAAACAAAGTTTTGCTAGAATAAATAATATTTTTCTTTTATTCTTCTGCTTTCCTCCCCACATCCCCCCTTCCTCCAAAATACCGACAAGGCAGCACACATGGCCTCTCCCCTTTGTGGTGCTTGCGGGAGCTCCTGATGGTAAGAGCCAAAATTTGTCTTTTGATCTCTAATAAAAGCTTGGCTTCTTTAGCTTACCATGCAGAATTTACTCTTCCCATTTGATTCAAGGGTATGCAATGCTTTAGCTTTTTCACCAACTTTTGACCATTTGGCTAGTCAATTATCATTGATGAGACTTGGCCCCCAATGTTTGCCAATTGGGGAATCCTCTTTACCATCAAAGAACTTCTGGTTTTGTTAGTGAAAGTTTTAGGTAGTATCACCTCTAATAACCACATTATGCTTGGTTTATGATATTTTTTTAGCTTGCTACTACGTGGGTACATATTAAACTGGAGAGTATGTAGCAGATGGGAAATGGGTTGGAGGTCGATTGTGAAGGAATGTGGAAGGAAACTTAGGGCATGAGTCCATAGTAGTCTAAAAACTGGTTGGAGATAACCTGTGGATAATATGGCAAGAAAGCAGGAAAAATATATCTTAACTATTTTTGCCGTACAGAAATTATAATACCTATAGGGCCATTGCTTAGTTATTGCTGAATGCTTGGTCCAATTTAACTGTACAGTGCTGATTGCTTAGATGGAGAATTTTTTGATTTCCTCTGATGCAAAAATATCTTTCCCAAAATCTACTTTACCTGAGGGATTCAGTTATTGTATGTATGTTGTTGGAGCATCTGAATAATATCCTTATTTTAACCTTTTTCTGCTATTGTTTCCGCATTTGAGTGTTTGAGAATCCACTCAGAATTTCGTGATTTGGAAGGTTGTCGCTTTTGTAGCTCAATAACAGTTATTGATTATTTGTCATCTTTGAATATCATCACTGGTAATTTACATTCTTGCAACTGTTCATGTTATTTATAAAGTGTCACTAGTTTGATTATCACGACCTGAGCTGCACTTTAGAACTATTGCCCAGTTTGCTTCATCTTATACACACTTGCAAGTTTAATCTGGAGAGGAAAAGGATATATACTTTGGTTATTTCTACTTAGTGGTTATATGTGGGGCCTTTGGTTGTGAGATTCTTCATTTATTACTAATTTATGAGCTCATGGGAGACGAATCTTCTATACCATTTTTAGAAGATAAGGCAATTGAATTTGAGTGTCTACTCATTGAGCCCCAAGACCATCATATTTCAGTGGATGGTTTCTTATGTTTCTGTAGAAATAGCCCAGAGAAGTGCATGCAAATGGAAGATGTTCCCTGCAAGTTTGGTATAGCCTAAAAACTAGTAGCGCAATACTGTTATTCTCTCCTTACCTCCATTCAGTGCTGTTGATCATAATAAGAGACTGATGATAGCCTTTAGCTATTATGTGATGCTGAATTTTCAGTATCTCCTCCATGATATATGAGGTTTTAGGGCTTTGTATCTTTGTAATCTATTATGACTTATCTGCTATGTGATAGCTTTTACCAAAGTCTATGAAATCAACTTTCAAGGCTTCCTCTCTGGGCTTTTACAAAGGCAAAATCCTCATTTGTTTGAGAGGAACATCAAAATTTTCTCTTTGCTCTGAAGTTCTACTTGTAAACTAAAGATTACTTGAAATCTATTAGTCTGCCTTTCAGAAAGGGAAACCTTTATTAAGTGATAATGACAGCAACCACAAATATAGCATTTCCACCCCCTTCCTACTGGAAACCTAGAGTTATGTACCATTCAGTTATGACTCCTCTAATCAGGAGAGTATTTAAGGAAGTAGGCTCTTTTAACCTATTTTTATGTTATTCGGGACAACTTTTGGCTGTTATACCCTATTCCTAGAAAATGGGGGCTCTGTGGAAAAGAAAGATGTGTATCATGGTTGAGTTGAAAATTTGTGGCTTTGTCTTAGATGGGATTCTTATCTCTGCTGCGCACAATGATACTCTTCAGCTTAGAAGTGGTTCATCTGCAGCCATATGCAATTAAAGGTTCATCGTTGGGCTTGGATAAACTTTTATCAAGCTCGGTATTTAGAACCAAAAGCATCCAATTGAGAGGAAGGATGGGCAGTGGCTGGCCATTAAAGATTATCAAATTTTAGTGTGACTTGAAGACCCACTTCATTGGTAGGTGAAGTTGATTTCAAGCTTGTGAATTTGGCCTGCAGTGGAACTGATAGAGGAGGCTTGAGAGGTGGCTATATAGAGTTTGAGAAGACAAGAACCAATTGATTATGCATGATTTAGGAGACAGTTATATTATGATGAAGTTGACCCCATGGTAGTGTAAATTTTATTTTTGTGCTGTGGATAGAAGTGGTTTTCACACTGGATTTAATTTGAGCTTTCTTTTTTCAGTCTTTTTTCTTTTTGGGTGCAAGAAAGGTAGGAGAGAAGAAATAAAACTAATTGCATCTGTTCTGTTTTAAGTTAAAAATTAAAAAATGGTCCTTTTTTCTTGGTAACATTTCAATGCAATGTGAATAATAGCTGTTGTGGTCATTTTAGGCCCGGAAAATGAAAGTCAAAGTAGAGGCAATACCATTTTTTCAGAATTCAATTTGCCTTTTTCTCCTTGGTACAAATTTCCTTTTAACCTTCTTCTACCTGTGATCCTACTTTTTAAGTATAGTCAAATTGAATGGTTCATAGAATTTTCTGAAGTAGCTGCTTTCTTGTGATCATAATCTGGACAGTGCTTATTCATGATTGACCACATGTATCATATATCCCTATTTGAATGCAGCAAGCTGCTTATGATACATTTACGGTTTCTTTATTTTCTTCTTGTGTTTGCGTGCATACATTGTTTTGTTCCATGTTTTTTTGCCTGTTGGACCACACACACCTGAGGAATATTTTTGCACTCCGTGCATTTCTACTCCAATTTTTTTCTTCTTTCATCTGTTGCCATTTGCATTGAACATTTAAAAAAATGTTTATTTCAGGTTGCTGGAAGGACTTAGTCCTAAACATATCTTTTTTAAGTATTTCCATGGTTATCAAATGAGATCTGATAAAGATACGATTTCTGGTTGTTTTGCAAAGGTGGGAAGTTTGGCAATAATTGGGAAGAGGAACATCTGCTGGGCCAAGAAGTATGTGTTCTATTTCATCATTTACTTCTAAATTATTCTGTTCATTTTGCTCATTGGTGCTTGGGATCATGGGGTCTTCATAAGTTTTCAAAAAGAGTCCTTTCAGAAGAAAATTAAATGTGCGAATCTTTGATTTTCATCTCTACAATTTTATTAAGTTTATTCTTTCATGAGATGTAATTTAATAATGTTGCACTGTCTGTGTTCACTCTTTACCTGCTATCTGTGATTTGTGCTTGAGCATCTGGGTTGGTTCTGATAATTTCTTTTGAACATAAACTGTACATCCGTTTCAAATTGGGCAAAGAGTAGCCAGCAAAAATAGTCGAGACACAGAAGTTCTGAAAGACTTATTTAGGATACAATAGTCTTTCTGCCAGAAAAAATTTTAAAAAAGAATAAAAAAAGGCTTTTATGTGTCTCCAAATGTTTGAGATTTTTGTTATACTTGCTGCTTATAAGTACAACCGTTTTGCTCAAACACATCCAAGTTCATGTGCGTGCCCGTCTTGTATTTGTATATTTCATTGATTCTTGATTATGATGTGTTCCTTGGATTTGCACTACAATTGCACATCCTATTCAAAGATGAAAGGTGTCTTAATAATACATGCCTCTCCCCCACACCCCCCACACTCTCCTCTCTTTCTTCCCTCCTTAAAGCACGGGCTAACATGTATTCAAAAATAGAAAGCAAGGCTAACCGTTGCTGGTCTCTTGAATCATTATTGTTTATTTACTGAAATAATGTATGGCCAGGGACTTGATATGATGCCCAGTGAAAATGAATCTGGTGAATTCCAAGCGCCAAATGCTCTTTTTACATGTGAAGATTATCTTTTAGGTGAGTTTCTCTTAATGAAGGAGTACTTCTCTTCTTGATACCTGTATTCATTGAAACTTTTTCCTTAACTAAATCCTTCCACACCCCTCTCCTCCTCTTCCTTCTCTCACACCAACCCCAGAAAAAAGAAAAAAGTGAAAACCTTTATAACAAATGGTGATTGCAGATATTGAATCTGGAGAAAGCATTACCAAGTTGGATTATCATTTGGGTAAAGGATCGCAGAACTTGGCATTAGAAAGTCATACTCAAGCAAATAGAACTGTTTATAATGATACTCTGCAGGAATCAGAGTTATCAGGTACAACAAATCGGATGCATGATTTCCAGGGAGATCTTGACATGAATGACTATGAATCCAATGGAATTTTTAGCTGCAGTGCTGATAGTGAAATGTCAATTGAAGACAGGTGGTTCAAATACCCTACTTCATTTCCGCTAGACAGTATTGAAAAGCTGGAGGATGTTTCAAGCATGTTTTCTGATAAGCATGGCAAAAACATAATTTTCAACCCTGGTCTAACATCAGAAGAAATGTTTTGCCCTTTGATCACTAAGCAACAAACTGAATATAGATCAGTAGGACAGAATGCTGGAGAGTCCAACCTTGAGCAGGATGTTTCAAGGTTTCCCAACCAAGGAAGCAGTATTGGTCCTCAGACTGAAAAGAGATTGCGTAAGCCTCCACATAGGTACATTGATGAATTATCAGAACCTAACTCAAGACATATTAGGAAAAAACGAGAGATTTCCACTCCAACTTCAAAGAGCAAGTCTTCCAAAGTTAAGCATCACAAGCATGATGACATGAAATCTACAGCCGAGAGATTGTTTCCTGAGGACTCTGCTGGAAAAGCTATTCAAGTGCCCTTTGGTCCTCTTATATGTGAAGAAAGTGAAAAGAAGCAAGTTCCTGTTGCACCTAAGGTATAATATGGATGCACCTGATCATTTGGTTTATTCACCTAGCTTGAAGTATGCACATTGGAGCACTCCTTAGGGCAGTTGGATCCCTATTATTTTTATTTGATTTTGACAACTTTTAATGTCTGTTCTGGTTGCCTCTTGGTTGACCCATTTTTCTGGAATGTTTTACCAATTATTCAATTTGCCATCAGAATGCTACTATCTATTTTTGCAACTTTCTCCTCTCTTGTAATGTAGAAGCATGCTGTCTTACCAAATTTTAGATTTTGTTCATGCACAAATAAACTAGTAATCTGCTTTACAACTTCCTTCCATTGGGAGAGGGCAATG
Organism: Voacanga thouarsii; assembly: GCA_026120185.1. Taxonomy (NCBI): domain Eukaryota; kingdom Viridiplantae; phylum Streptophyta; class Magnoliopsida; order Gentianales; family Apocynaceae; genus Voacanga; species Voacanga thouarsii. The sequence continues at coordinate 5,850,532 of JANUWF010001287.1, read as the reverse complement.
CAGAATTGAATAACAAATTAAGGCAAGAGATTAAAGTTAAGGGGAGTTAAGGTCAGTTAACTGACCCCCATTCTGTTAGGATCTTTGTTCGAGACATTCAAATTTGTCTTCTTGTTTTCTGGCACTGTTTGACGATTTGGACTTGCTGTTTTTACACTCCAAGCCTGTAGCATCAGTGGCTATATCAGAAGAAGATTGTGTTTCAAGCCGAAAGAAGCAAATGCCTGTTGCACCAAAGGTATAGTGTGGAATTACATGTTCATTTGGTTATTTACGTGTCTTGAAGATTGCATGAGGGAGCAATCATTAGGGGTAGTTAGATCCTCTTCTTTTTGTTTGGCTTTAACAATTATTTGATAACTGTTCTGTTTTCCTCTAGGTTGACTTATTCTTGAGGAATATTTTACTCGTTGCATAATCTATTTACCAACAGGATGCTATTTTTCTTGTGTTTCAACTTGCTTCCTCTTCTAATGTAGAAGCATGCTGCCTTCCCTCACCAAATTTTAGATTTCTTTAATATGTGAGCAAACTGGTGTTCCATGTATCCTTCCCGCTTAGATGATGGGAATGCAGAATTTGCAATAACAAATTAAGGCAAGAGATCAAAAGAAAGTAAAATGGGGAGTTATGGACTGTTAACATGCCTATCCCCCCTTCTCTCCCTCTCTCTTTTAGTTAGGATTGTTTGTTTGAACTCTTCAACTCTGTGTTCTTCTTGTGTGTCATTTCTGGACCATTTGGGCTTGCTTTTTCAGGTGTTGCACTCCAGGCCTGTAACACCAGTGGCTACGTTAGAAGAAGATTGTGTTTCTATGGTGAAATGTGGAGAAGATGGTGGTCGGCGGAAACATCATATACTATGGACCGTGGCGGAGGTTAAAAAGTTGATTGATGGTGTTTCTCAATATGGTGTTGGAAGATGGAGCCATATAAAAAAAGACTTGTTTTCATCGTCTGCCCATCGAACTGCAGTGGATCTTAAGGTAGGCCTACTGATGTTTTTGTCACTGGTGCTTTATCTTTCTCTGTGGATCTCATCATCTATCTTGAACCTGTGCTGTTTGCAAACTTCTTGCAGGACAAATGGAGGAATCTTCTAAAAGCAACCTGTGTTCAAAATGAAGGCAAGAGAGGGGTTAGATAGCTATCCTTTTTCTTATTTTTCACATTTGATTTATTCTCAATTTGCTATTTACAATTGTTTTCTCTTACTTATTTTATCAATATGGAAATAACACAATCCAAAGTTCTTGAAATGTTTGGAACATTACTGGTAAGCTGAAGGTAGAATTTGAAAATTTTCTCTTTGCATGTTCGTCCAGAAATCTTCATTTTCTTGACAACCAATTCTTTTTCAGCTTATTTTCTATGAAATATTGAATACAAGCTATTAAAAATTGATATATATCGAGGACAAAAAAGCCAAGCTTTTTGGAAGATCCCCCGGCCCCCCTTCTCTTTCTTCTCTTCCGTGCATGCGATTGTGTAGTTAGGAAAGGAATGGGCATGCTTTGTTGTATCTGATATATGGCCTTCTGCCATATTCATGGGCAAGTAACTACATATGCTTTTGCAGGAAGAGAAAAAAAGGAACCTGGCTTGGCGTCCTCTACCAAAATCTGTCATACAGCGTGTCCGTGAACTGGCCATCAGGTATCCATACCCGAGAGATTTCCAAACTAAACATTAGTGCACCACCGTCTCTCTCTTACATGCCTCCTGACAAACTGCTATTGTTAAAGTGTTGCTTGAGAGGACCCCTTCTAATAGGGAACTATTACTGTTTGGGAAGTGGAATGATCTGCTTGGTTCTGAAGGACACAAAGGGCAATAGTTCAAAATTTGTAGTTTTCATTTCTGTGCCTACGTCTATTAGATTGTTCATAGTCTGATGCTGCTAAATACGACAGAAACACGCGCTTAACTGAATCTAGTCATGGCTAGTGCTTCTAATACTCTAAACAAGTCTTGGCTCTTCTGAAAAGAAGAGCATGGTGGGATGCTTTTTCTCGTGTTTTTGCTAGATTGCAATTGCAAAAAGCATGCTTCTATATGTTAGTGGAATGAAACTTTTGAATGAAAAGGGTACAAACCCAGGCTGCATTGGCATTTCCCTTTCGCCAACTTGTTTTTGTTTTTGTCTTTTTAAGCCACAGCAAGTTTTCAGTTATTGCCATTGTGCTCCTATATTGTTGTGCATGTCCATATCTTTGGCAAATGGAGTAAGAATTGTGAAAATCGTCCCAAGTATATCATCGCCGCATGCTAGCAACATTTGGGGGATGCTGCTGGTAGGTGGAGTCGCACTAAATTTCCAGTCCAGGGTGGGGAAAGATGAAAAAATCTTACTGGGGACTATATGGTATGGCTGCTCTCCGGTTGCCGTCCGAGATCAAATGTGGGTAAAATGTCCCATCTGTTGCTCCGTTCTGAGTTCCAATATCGAATTGCTTTCCCGTTTTTCATGAATACATGCTCTAAGATTTGCAGATTCTCTCGCATGCTATAGCAACAGGTGTCCACCGATTTTAGTAACTGGAATATCCAAAAGAAGCTGTTTCCTAATACATTTTAGCTGAATGTAAAGATATGGAAAACAGTCCCCCCCCCCCTCCCCTCGCCCTTTTGTTGTGGGGCTAGGGGGTGCCATTGCCCGAATTTAAAAATGAAATGAGATATTCATATTATTTCACAGGAGACGCCATTGACAGCTGAGAAGCAAGCTTTATATTTTAGTACACCAGACCAAGATAATAAAGACAGTTGGGAGATTCACATATATGGCATCCGTGCTAACTTCACAAGCTTTCTTGTTGGTAGTTATGTAGGATGTACGTGTGCAGTTAACCACTTCCGCTGTCATCATCCCCATTATCGCCACCGATAGGGTTGCTTCCCCACTGATTGTAGTTTTGTCTGGGTATGGTGTGGTGGTTGTCAATGCTACTATCCGGGTGCCCAAATGTAACCTTCTCGTTAAAGTTGTTTCCGAGTGGTTTTGCAACTCCGGTCTCAATAAGCTGTCTTTCTCTCCCTTGCATTCCACCCATCAGAGCTCTACGAGGAGCTGCAAAGCAGGAACAGACCATCAGTCCCACCAAAAGAACAGCAATCAGTTTCATCGATCTTCTTTTTCCAGCTGCACGCATGCAAAGAAGACAAGCTGAGTCTCATATAATCAATATTACTAACAAAATCAACAGCTAATTACTACTTAAAAAGTCACCTGCAGATCCTCAAGCTTCTTGTAAACCTAAGCGATCACGAAACGTATTTCAGCGTGTATATATATAAACATAGCAAGCGCAGATGATATCATCAGACGGGATTATTAGTTGAGCAGAGTGAAATTTTATATGTTTATCTTAGCTCCACTATAATCGACTAGAGTGTGAGCTGGATCTGCAATTTAGGTAACACTATGTACACCATTGTTATGATGATTGAAAGAAATTTCATGTCCAAATGAGTTGCCTTAATAGGGAAATGCCACTTAGTAAGTGGAATTACTTCTCACTAAGTCAACCAAAGCATAATGGGTTTCTTGTTTTAGTTGCTTTATGATATGAAATGTATATAAAAAAAAAATAATTTACTTGTGAATTATTCACAAAAAGATTTAGGTTTGTGGGTTTCATGGTGGAAGAATTGTGTCTTGTTGGGGAGTCTTTTTGTGCCACAAATTAATTATTTAGCCATTGTTTCAACTAATATCCATTTTCTGGGCAAAAAGCCATATTCATTGGAGGAAAAGGTGGTGAGTCTCAGAACCTCCATCTTGCCTCTGCAATGCGGGAATGATCAAATGATCCTTCATATGATCTTAGACCCTCTGGAAAATCCATTGTCTTTTTCTACACGTGAGCTTTATCGTTCAAACATGTGATAATTCTCTGTAATTTCCAATGTGTGCCTGAGAACTTTGGAAACTCTATATGTTGCAAGCAGCAGGCTATGCTATTGCCAGAAGAACTAATAAACCATGGACGTTTTGCATGGAACTAAAGCTTCACGTACTTGTTAATTATAAATTATGCATGCAGTGATGGGAAGAAGGTCAGCATTTGTTCAGAAATTAAGCCTTTTTGCTCCAACTGGAAGCTTCTGCTGCTCTGCGCACGCTTGCAGAATGGAAATTCCCCAATTTTGGAACATTCTCGTGGCACGCGAGAGAGATATCGGCCGTCTGGAAGAAGGACAACGGGAAGCCCGATAAAGCAGGTTGAGTCTTGAGAGTTGAGATTGTGGATATGGGCATATGGCCGGTGCAATGGGCTCCGAGCTTTGCCCATTCCCATCATAGGACTAGAATTGTCCCACGACACCCACTGTGCTCATTTTTTTCGATTGCTCCCTAGCTTTCTTTCCTCTCTAGGGAGAATATATAGATCAACATCTTGCTTGGTAAAAAGTATTTCGAATAAATTATTATTTGGTTATTAAAAATATTATAGTTAATTAAATATTATGCTTTTTAAACTTTATACAATAAATGTGAAGTTCAAAGAAACATTTCATTGAGCACTTAATTTGTAATTAAAAATATTAAATTGTTATTTTTATAATATATTTTTAAAAAATGAAACTAAACGACAGGAAAAATGGTAGTACAGTAGTAAAATATGTTAAAATCCAACCAATTTTGGGAAAAAAAAAAATCCTAGCTAAATATTTTATTAGCCAAGAACTCACTGTCAAGTTTCCGCAATTTTGGAGAAGATTAGAACTATGGTTAATAAAATTTGACAAGAGACACAAATTGAATGGCAAGAATTGTGTTATATCATTTGTAATATAATTCAAAATTTATATAGAGGTAATATCATAGTTGTTTACTAAACTATATAAATATAGGAATATATTTAAAATATTTATATTAGATGATAATTTTAGATTTCGTTCACATTATTATCCTTATAATGCAATGATTATGATAAAATTCTCTCATTAGGACTCCATTGAAACAAGAGGTTTTTGACTTGTCTATTTTTTTTTAATACAATAAAAGAAAAAATATAAACCAATTTTAAAATTTATCCACGTTTAGTAGATACCTATTTTCATCTTAATTTAAAATTATTTTAGTTTAAATAATTTTTATTTTTCAAAGATTGTAATATACTCATAACATATTATATTCTCTATATCTCATTTATATCTTACCTTAACCCTATAAATTTAACAAAATTTTATTATATTCAAATAAACTTATTTCAATTTAATTATTATTCAATATTTTTTACTAAAATACATAAATATAGGAATATATTAGGGTGTGCTTGGCCAAAAATTCATTCAAATCCATTTCAACTTAAAATTAACTTTAATTAAAAAAAATTATTTTATATATTTTTGTTTCTTGAAAACTATTATATACTTATAACACATCATTTTCTCTTCCTCTAACTCCACTTTAAACTTCATCTGACGCTATACATTTAATAATTTTTTATTATATTCAAACAAATTCATCTTCGTTCAACCGTTGTCCAGTTACACCTAAAAATATTCATATTGGATTATAGTTTTAGATTTCATTCACATTATCATCCTTATAATGCAATGATTATGATAAATTTCTCTTATTAGGACTCCATTGATACGAGAGGTTTCTAACTTGTAAATTTTTTAATATAATAAAAGAAAAATATATAAACCAATTTTAAAATTTATTCAAGCTAATTAGATACCTATTCTCGTTTTAATCTAAAATCACTTTAATTTATAAAATTATGGCTTAAATAATTTTTATTTTTAAAAAATATATTTTATACTCACAATACATCATATTCTCTTTTTTAATCTACTTAAACTCTACTTTAACTTTATATATTTAATAATTTTTATTATATTTAAATAAATTCACATCATTTCAATTACTATCCAAATACACTTTACATTTTAACTTATTACAATTCAGTGAAATTGGTAAGAGCAAGTTGACTGAAATTTATACTCTCCTCGTTCTAATTTAACTAAATTGGCGGTGATTGAATTGATATAATATTTTATATAAAAATAAAAATAATAATATAATAATAATATAGTATAATATAAATAGAAAATATGTGGATTTTATAATATCGTATGTTAAATTTAAATATATAAAAATAATATATAGAATATATTAATTATTTTATAATAAATAATATTATTAATTATTTTTAAAAAAATATTAAATTTTTTAAAACAGACTAAAATAATAAATAGATCAATTATGATAGAAGAAATATTTTTTTAAAAAAATGCCAGCTAAGAAAAAGCTGAAAACTGCACCTGGAGGGAATCAGAGTAACGGAGTCCAATCAAATCATAGCAACGACCGTGGGCAGATATATTATTGGGTGGTGAGCTATATGGCAGATTTGTGTCTCGAGCCTTGTGGTGGCACCAACATGCCTGTCTCTCGCACTTCGAACCTGGGGTGGCCCAATATTCATGTGCTCCACACAATTGCAAATTAAGAGGCCCGGCCCTACGGCCTCTTCTAGCACCCCATGCCCATGGCTGTTTACATGTGGCCTCATCATTGCAAAGAAATCGAAGGGCATAGCGGGGGATGGGGGGTTTCCTCAACTAAGACAGTCGCCATTCCTGCTATTTGTTGAATTGTTCCAAAATATCCATGCTTGTAGGTGGCTTGGCACTGCTATTTCCACCCCCCCATCACTCTTTAAACTCCTAAGTCTTCTGCAAATTACCAATCATTATTACTACTACTTTCTACATTCAAAGCTCTTCCTTTTGGCTATGCTTCTGTTTTTTTTGGGGGAAAAAAAAGGGCTTTCAGAATTAGTTTTACTTATCATGCTGTTGAAGCTGGGGAAAAAAATGTTAATTCCTTCACAACTTTTTAACAGTGCCTTTCTTATCAATAGCGTTAGCATGCCTCAAAGAAATGATATCAGGCTATTAATCACAGGAAGGCTAATGTGGCTGATTCATCCTCCAAAATTCTTATACTAGTAACAATATAACTTAACTACTCACTACTACTTGTGCAGTGTTTAAAAGTTTAAATTCTAACTCACTCTTTTTAGTATTTCTACAAATTTAATAAGGAAAATTACCTTATTTTTTGCACTAGTCTCCCCCTCCTGTTCTGCCCCTGTGGGTCGGGGGAGGGGGAGGGGTCTGTTTCTTCATGTTTGAGCTTTATACTTCTGGCAGAAATGATGTGTCTAAGGGCCTCTGACTTTATAGCACCAACCTACAAAGTCACAGAATCCATCTTTAGGGGATGAATCAATGTGCTGGCTTTTCAATCATATCGTTTCTCGTTAGCCAGTGTTATCGTGTCAAAAATCTCAACGGTTGAAATCAGAAGAAGAAGGATAATGGAAACAACACTTCACAGCTCAGATTTGTAACTCCTGTAGGTGCTGTTCCTCGAACCTAAACTTCGAAAAGCTCCCAGTATTATCTCAATTATTACAGATTTTGTTCATCATAACATCTTCTTCGCACCAGATTGAGAGAAATGGTATTACCCCTTTCTTCTGTGTCTTCTGTGGAAATGCACCATTTTTCTCATCTTACATCCATTAGATAATATTCACCGGATCTTGAAAACGACTGAACCCCTGTAGGCCTAAACAAAAACATGGGTTTTCACCATCTCCTATTTCTCATTCTATCACATGAGCCAATGATATAAGTAAATGAAAATTAGTTTGATATGAATTTTATAAAAAATTATTAAATATGTGAAATTATATGAGATCCAAATAAGAAAAATATATTGTGGTGTGAATAGCTGATAATTTTTAAAAATTAAAATTATAGAAATTAATAATATATTTAAATTAAAATAAAATTAAATAAGCCCAAATTCCTTAACTATTCATATAACAAATTAAAGACACCACAGGGTAGTGACAATCCAAGAGAGGAGGATTAAAATAAATGTTCAAGGATGAACAAATATCAATCTAAACTTTGTTTTTCCTTGCCATCAACAGGCACATTTAAAAATTCTGTGTTCTTGCATTTGTTTAATAGGGAAGACCATGGTCGGAGAGGCTGCAAATTTAAAACTCTTATGTCGCAATTCCAGGATTTCCAGAGACACAGACAAAGTAATGTGCCTACATAAAGCAATTCATCATGTACGGGGCAGAAGTGATTTTAAAAAATTAAAAAAAAAAAAGAATACTACATTCAATCTCCCAAATCTAACAAGAAATGCAGTATCCGCCAAATTTCTTTGATTGTCTTGAACTTGCTTTCTCCATAAAGATCCTCTGATTCACTTTGCTTATCTTTAAACCCTTTTGGCCATTGACTTCATCCAATCTTGCTGGGGCTTTGACGTCCAGAAAGGAAATGGAAAGAGGTCCAATTGAGATCCTACAAATTCAAGACACCACCTTCGAATGGCATATATTTTACAATATCTGCTTCAAGAGTACGGTGCCAGTTTTACAAGTGGGCATCGCACTTTGCCCGAGAAGCTTATCGTGTTTCGTATCTTATCTGCTCCACACAGCTCGTGGGACATAATAGTGAAACTTCAGAAGAATCATCCGTTTCTTTAATTCTGAGAAAGCAAAAATGACTATTATGTGACAGCATATCAAAAATCATTTAACAATAAAATCGTGCACCATGTTCGTACAGTTTCGTATAACCAAAACATACTAATGGAGGAAAGAGAAAAAAGAATACAGCATGGCATTGCGCAGCCTTCTTCTAGACTTGAAAACAAGAGTCACACACAACTGGCCTCTTAGCTATACATGTCAGCCATTTATTGTTCCTGGACAGTGGATCTTTCCCAGTCTATATAAAGCATTTCCTGGCTTTGTGTACGGTCATCACTTTCCTCCTATCTATCTCTCGGTTTCAGACAGCTACCAAGCTTCTGGTTCAAATACAACACAGAAAGATGAAAACCATGAAGGGAAAATTTCTCAGGGCATTCCTAAACAAATGCCACAAAAAGGGTCATAAAGTCATACCTTCTGAAGCAGCCTGTGAGAGATACTGTCAATGGCGCTCCTGGCCTTTGGTACATGAAAAGAAGGCAATACCAAAGGATGTTCCCAAGGGGCACTTGGTAGTCTACGTCGGAGAATACCACAAAAGGTTTGTGATCAAGATCACATTACTCAAGCACCCGCTCTTCCAAGCTTTACTGGATCATGCTCGAGATGTATATGATTTCAATACAAGCTCAAAGCTCTGTATCCCTTGTGACGAGAACATCTTCCAGAGTGTTGTTCGCTGTGCTACATCTCCACAAAATTCACAATTATGTATCTGCCTTTAATTGTTCAGCTACAGAGCTTGTGATCCAATTTGATCCAAGATTCTTTAACTCGTATGTTGGCTGATGATAACACATAGGTCTCCTCGTAGGGTACAGCAAATGTAATATTCATTGTTTTTCTTTACCAATTGAGTATTCTCCTTTACAAAATCATGCATGAAAATGCACCTCCTTCAAACTGGTAAGTACTCTCGAGGACAACAAAACGCATTCAGAATAACTGTTCTCCAGACATTACTTTCAAATAAGCACAATCACCTGCACGAACACACCATAATTGTTCAGGCAACAGGGCAACTTATTTACAAATAGCACAGATGGGTTTCACCACCTCTAGCCAAAAAGCGGATGATGCTCCCATCTTAAACAGACAATAAAAACCCTTATGGACATCAAAATAGACTTGTCAGAAGCTCCAGAAGCACAGAACTGAAGCAATTGAGCAGAACTAAACAAGCAAAACCACACTCTTTCAAATCGTACAGTGATGGACTCATCATAATAGCTTCAAAAAGACATTAAGGGCATGTTAAAATGCTGAAGGAAATGTCAAGTATTCCCACATTTAACCACCTGAAAAAGAGATTCAAAAGATCTCATCTCCAATTTAACAATATGGGGAAAAGATATCAACTCGTCTCAGATTTTGTGAAGGACTGCTTGCAGGTAAGTAGGACCTCATTCAAGCTATAGCAAGGATTAGGCAGATGGACATCATCAAAATTTTCCAACTAGTTTTAGTCTTCGCCATTTTAATCACAAATCAGTAGTGTATTCGATACCCTTGCTTCTCTATTATATTAGGACGAGCTAACACTGGAGATATATCATGAAATATGAGAACATGTTTCATTCATGACAATCATATCCATCAAAGGCAAATAGCTCGAGTACATATGACAATGATGAGCAGGGCACTTAGGTGATTACAAGAATACATACGTCAGTTCACTAAGAAACAACCAAGAAACTAGAAAGGCTAACCTCTATTCCAGGATAAGATCCCCAGCATACCTAGTCAAGAGCACATAACTGTTGCCCTCGGTGAATTGAAATGTATAGTTTCCATTACCTTTCTTAGTGCAGGGAAGGAAGAGAAGAAGAGGAACAGGTTGAGGCAACTTTGCACGGAGCTCCATAATCCCAAATGCCACCATATGCCTCTCTGATTTGGCCACTATTACAAAAGTAGCCCAACCCTTGATCAGAAAAATAAGCTTTCTTAAAAACCAGGGAGAAAAAAATAAAAAAGTCACCTAAACAAAAGGAATCAATCTAGGAAAGAAAATGGTTAGACAGCATCTCATCTTTTGAAATGAACACTTCCCCTGTTGGATTCTTAATCCCTATCTTTATCTGTTGGATAGGGTAACAAGGTAAGATGCTACTTAAAGAAGCAAGAAAGCAGCAGCCTTGAGGATCCGATACCTCACATAAATTTCATCCTAAATCAAAGTTACCAACTTAAATGTCATTAATTTCTAAATATGTAAGATGAGCATAGTAATATTCAGAAAACAGGAAAAACTTGCTTTGACTCCTCTATGATGATATATATCCATATAACAATTGCCTTCCTCTATGATGATATATATCCATATGACAATTGCCTATTCTTATGTAATCTTTCTCATTCAACAAATTAAGGAAAACAACAATATGAAGATGCAACATACAACTGCAGAGAAAGTTTCCATAGATGGAAATACTACCTTACTGAGTGGGCAAGCTGTACTTTTGCCCATAGTGCAGCCAAAGTATTAAGACTTTCACTGAAAAAAGGTTCTGGCCTTCACAGCTACCCAGCTGAAAACTTCTCAGTCAACCAGACAAACAAAAGTAGAGTTCTTGATTGAGTTGATTCTTTGGTAGATACTACCTAAATCAACTCTTAAAAACAAAAGATGAGTGCTGACTTAGAGCATAAGAAAAAGATAATCAAAACAGAGAAAAGTATACATATCCATGGAAAAACTGATATGGAGTGGATATTCTACTGGGACAACAAAAAAGAAGTCCAGAATTAATTGAAGTTCCCACTTCCCAAGCAAGAAGTGAGTAAATGGTTTCTGCTCTTGAGTATTGGATGAGAAAGAAACTAGCTTGAAGCTTCCACAGTAGCTGAGCAATCTTTGTATCATCACGTTAGCTCCATTCTTCCAAATGTATGAATCTTCAATTCACTAAATCACAAATGTCTAATTTGATCATGAAAATGCAACCCCGTGGCACAAGATTCCTATCCTAGTTAATGTGTCACTATATATATATATATATTGAGGGGGGTGTGGGTGTTCAATTATTATTATTATTCTTTTTAAAAAAAATACAACTTGTTCAACTCTCTATGCGAAAGGAATTGCCCAACAATCATCAAATTAATCCTGTTTCATACTCAACTCAATTGATGGCTAACTCTTGCCAATAATGCTTGCCATTCTATTAATGAGAACAACGTTTGAATAGTGTTCAGTAACAAAGAAAAGCCAGTGGTTTCAGAAACCAAATAAACTTATCTAAGATATGGGTCTGGAAAAAACCAATTTCACAAGATGTTAACATTTTGAATGCCAAACTGGGAAAGAATAAATCTCAAAAGGAGGCAACAATAACAAAAGTGTCAAGTATTATAAGACTGAAGCAAGTCTATAGAATATCATTCCTCATATTCATAATAAGCACCACAGGACAACAACCAAAAAAAAAAAAATCTAAGCCTTAGTCCCAAGGTACTTGGGGTTGGTTACATGAACCAATACAAGACCCTGTTTGATCATCCACATGAATTCTCACCACAGAGATGATCAAAATTATGCGACACGAGAAAGTTTAATACAGCATCCCAATATTTATTGCAACAATGAAATATGACTTCAATGGATCATGGCATACAAAAATTAGTTGGAGCTAATGCATTGAAATTAGAGCACAGGATAAAAACTGATCCCATGAAAATGCTACTAGACAGAAGATTGAAGTTGCATTATTCAATATGCCTCCAAGGAGGTAACAACAGGGCAAAAACTGTTGTGCATTACTTCAAATGAAAAAAATAATCTTACCCCAGGGTTCTTAATTTAGTGAGGAAGGAAATATGAAACAAAATCTTAAAATGCAATCGATTGCCAAATTGGTAATTTTGTTTCTAGTGTCCTTCCTCCAACTGCTAAGCAGGGCATTAAGTACTAGAGAGATAAATAACGATGGCCTTCAATAATAATAGGGGACTTCCAAGGAAAAAGCAGAGGAAATGTTTCTCGCATATTGAAATATTTATACACAAGAGTACAAATTCACCAAATAGCGCAAGGTATAAATGAGTAACAGACCTACTAGCGAGATCATTGCATTGCCTTCTACCTTCTACCGCCCTGTTACCCCATTTTCAACATCCTCTACAGCAAAAACCATAATGGTTCCCCTCTTCACTCCAGTTTCACCAAGTGAATTGCAAAATCAATGGGGCAGAACTTCTTTTTCTTCTCTTTTGACAGCTCCGAATAATTTTAACAGTTTACCACATGGGTTTTGACCACAGTACCCCAGAAAAATGTCTATGGTCATGTGCTCAACTAGCTAATTTTGAGAACTTACACTCTGGAGCTTACAACATGCTGCTTCCCGTTTGTTCCATTTGCTGCAAGATGTGCACTGCACTGCACTGCACAGCAAAGGGGCCTAACTTTTCTTTTGGAGCTTAGTATTGGTTCTTCTGGTGATGATCAGCTTGACACTGTGGTTTAGATAAAAGTGTGGCAAAACATGTCTATGAAAAAGTGTTTACCTCACTCAGTTTTGGTAATTTAGAATGGTGCAATTAATGATTTTTAAGGTCAAAGAAAATTGACTGAATCTTCTCTATGATAGATAAATCCAAAGAAGGATATTCGTGTACATAGACCATAGTTTAAAATAGCAAACGAGATGCTATGATAGGTAATATCAACAGAAAAAGGGAGGGAACTCAGAAAAACATGCCACGTCATTAATAATTTAAAGAGGGAAAAGACTTCAAATGTTAGAACATGTTTATAACTAATTCAATACATAGATTAATTATTAAAGAACAGTTTGCTTCCAAGACTCTGAGCATAGTCGCAGCATTAATGGAGCAATGACAGGAGCATAACTGGATTAGAGCTAGAAGGATCCTGGTGGGAGGAATGCACGGTTAGAATAGCATCTAATCTATTAAATTCCATTAATATCACGGTTATACCTTCATCAGGACATGTGTTCAGAAGGAAAACTGATATAAAATATGTTTTCTTAATATAAAAAAATTAAATATAAATTTAAAATGTAAAGAAATGCCGAGAAAGTGAGAGAGAATGATCTCTTTTCATTATACGTTAAGTGTTACAATGCATCAATTATATACAAGCTATGTAAGAAAAAAAAAAAGGCAACTACCTAAAAAACTTATTACCAAATCCTCTAATTACTGATCACAAAATATCCTAATTTAAGGGTCAGATTTCTCTAATTTAATCAAATTCTAGTATTACAACATTTATATAATTACTTTCCTAAAATACACCCACTGGCCACATTTTTCCCACACTCACCCTCAAGCTAGTGAATAGATATTCTCCCTTCCCAACTTGGATACAATGCTTTCAAGCACTGGACTACTTAACCCTTTGGTCAACACATCAGCAAGTTGATCATTTGTAGACACAAAAGATACGCAAATCAATCTACTCTCCAATTTCTCCTTGATAAATATCTATCAATTTCGATATGTTTTTTCCAATCATGTTGCACAAGATTGTGAGCTATACTAATTGCAGACTTATTATAGCAACAAAGCTTCATCGAACCCTCCACCATGATCCTCATATCTTCTAGAATGATCTTCAACCAAAGTAACTCACATACTCCTTGAGCCATCGCTCCAAACTCCTCTGTACTAGACCGTGCTACCACATTTTACTATTTACTCCTCCACGTCACAAGATTCCCACCAAGAAATGTACAATATCCAATGGTCGATCTTCTATCAATCAAGGACCCAACATAATCAACATCTGTATAGACTTCAAGCATTAAGCCCCCACTCCTCCTAAAGAGAATTTCTCTTCCTGGTGTACCTTTAAGATATTGTAAATCCCATCCAAAGTTGGCTGTCAAAGACAATAAGACTCTAACAGTATGCAACTTTGCAATTGAAGCAAAAGTCTCTAAATAGTCCACCCCATCCGCCTGAGTATAATCTTTGGCGACTAACCTTACCTTGTATCTTTCTACTAAACCATCAACTCTATATTTTATTGTATATACCCATTTACACTCCCACTAATTTCTTTCCTGATGGTAACTCCACAGGCTCCCATGTTTTGTTCTTTCCCAGTGCCTCCATTTCTATATTCATAGCTTGTTTCCATTTGTCATTATACAAAGCTTTAGATAGATTAGAAAGAATGGCAATGGTTTCTAGGCTACTAAGAAAGGCTCGATGTGACGGAAAAAACCACTCAAAGGATAGGAAGTATGCAAGAGGATAAAAAGGTCTTTTAGTCCACTCCCTCATACTTTTTCTCAATGAAATGGGCAATTCTGTGTCCTACTATTCCCATGAATCTCACTCTCTACCCCTAGTTCGGTTTCAATCTATAATGTAGGTTTAGAAGTCATTACCTGATCGGACTCTTGAACTTGCGTAGATTTGGGGGCAGCTGTCTTTTTCCTTGCATACGTCTAGCCTTTGCCATATCTAACATTCTTGAGAATAGACTCAATTTCAGGTTGAGCAGATACAAGTTCAAAGGAGATTGTGATAGACTCAAATGGCTTAGATTGAACTGGAGCATGATCACTAATGGATGAGAAGTAGGATGATCAGGTTGAGTAGATACAAGTTCAGAGGAAATTGTGACAAACTCAAATGGCTCAGAGTGAATTGGGCCATGATTACTAGTGGATGAGAAAGTACAATGATTTGAAACTAAAAGATCCAATAGCAGGTCAAAACTCAAACTCTCATCTTTTCTCACTAACATCTTCCCCTGAATAGAAGGGTTTGGAAAGTAGATTCATGTTCATTAAAGGTAACATCGATAGAAACAAAGAACTTTCGGGACGGTGGATGATAACACTTATAACCTTTCTATGTAGATGTGTATCCCACAAATACACACTTTATAGCCCTTGGATCCAATTTCCATCAGTTGTGATTATGAACATGTACAAAGGATGTATATCCAAACATTCTCGGGACAAGATTATTTGTGGCATATAAGTTAGGGTAGAAGGTTCACAACACGTCCATTGAATTCTGAAACCCTAGGACTCTAAATGACAATCGGTTTATAAAATGTGTTGTTGTAGGAACAGCCTCCCCCAAAATATTTTAGGTACATGATTTTCAAATAACAATGCTCAGGTCTTTTCAAGGAGATCACCATTTTTCCTGTCTACAACCCCATTTTGTTGTGAGGTATTCACATAAGATTACTCATGTATTATTCGGTCCTTTTGAAAATATGGACTTAGAGTTTAGTTTGATTGAAATGGTCTCTTGCATTGTCAAATCCAACTCTCTTGATAGTCACTCCAAACTTATTTTTTATCATGGAGCAAAAATTTGGTAAAACAATACTAACATCAGATTTATGTTTAAGAAGAAAGACCCCGCAAACTCAAGTACAATCATCAATAAAGGAAAGAAACAATATTTACATCATTACTTTCCTAAAATACACCCATTGGCCACATTTTTCCACCCAAAAAAAAAAAAAAAATCAAACAACATACGTTGGAGCCAAAGCAACCAGACTCATTGCCCCACTTTCAATCGGGATCTCATCTTATCATGGTATTCCTTCTTCACCATCTTCTTTCCATAGAAGGATTCTCCTTTAAAAGTGCAAAGCTTAATTTCTGTTTAATAAAGATCAACCATTCAGCTTTTTAATATGCAGAAACAAAGAAATTGCTGAACCCACCCAAACTCTGGATAATCTTGCAATCCTACTTTCTCAGAGAAGTATGAATTGATTGAACAATTCAGAAGAGATAATGGGAAAGACTAAACTTTTGAACACCAGATCAAATTTAACTTATTAGAGAAAGTCAATCCTCTACAATATCTACAAAGAACCATGTAATTTCCTTGATATTAAACATAGCCTCGGCAGGCAGCAGATGAATTAATGCAGTACTGCATATAAGACACTTTGCAGATCTTAACAACTTCCTTTGAAACAGTAGCTCTTTCCCTAAAAAATTTCAGGCATATATTAGTATCATAAGATACTCAAAACCTACTTTCAGAAGCAGACTAAATATATAAAACTAATAAAAGCAAGACCTAGAGCTACAGACATTAATATTGCACACAATAAAAGGTTATTGTTTCTATCATGTTACCCACCATACACATCTAAGGTAGACAATAAAATTCAATATCTAGTTCCTAAAGCAAATGCAAGGTGCAACAATTCATAACAAATTCAACTTTCAAATTTGCACTGACATAAATAGAGTATTTTCAAATAAGCAGAAGAAATAATCAAACATACTTTGCTTGATACTTTCATATATTTAGTTCTGCTGCACCTTGTCCATTCTCCTCCATCCAAAATCTAGTAAAAACTACATGAAAGTCACTGCTGACTTCACATCAGTCAACAAGAAATGAACATGTATTGCAGTTCATAAGAATTCAAATTGCAGCATTATATACACATGAAGAATTCTCCTGCAAATATACAAGTTATATATTGCCTCATGAGAAAGTACATACAAAAGCATAGCTGGTGGCAGTGCATGAATCAAATTTGCTGCAAAGCATTGTACAGAAAAGGCGCCATTTACTGCAAACCACTGAACACACAGGGTGCCAAAAAACAATTACTGCAGTTTTCAGCAACAAAACTGAGCCAACTATTGCTATCCTTTGTGTGACAATGAAGTGGTAGAAGAGAATCATTGGCCACTCTCCACCTGATATCATCTAGTGGCCTCAAGAAAACCCTCCAACTCTCTCCGCCCAAATTCTCGCCCAATTGAAGTAGCATCTTTATGCTTTGCTGCCAAGTAAAACAAAAGCCAAGCTACCATGAAATAAACTTCCATAATTGACTGAACAGCCGTGGAAAACACAGCCCCCATCATGCCACTAAACAAATATCTCATGAGCCAACCACAAGCCATGAGTTCCCAGCACTTGATCTCCAGTGATGGATACAGCATGGTAGCCAACAAATGACAACCCTCTTTTACGACCTCTCGCCCGCTCTTTCTAGAATCCACAATTGCAACCCATGAAACCACAGCAAAAATGAATGCCACTACAAATTCCAGCAGCAACCAAGATAGCAGAAACCCCAGGCTCTCCTTTTCATATCCCCTTACCCACAATACCCCGTCTGAGAAGGGCATCAACTTCATCCTCACAAAAATCTTGAAAAACTTATACTGATCATCAATCTCCCCAAAGAAATATATTCCCAGTAGTTGCGCCAATGCGTCCCTCACAGCCCACCTCATTAACATGAAACCCGAAAGCCTTCTTAGCCCCAAATTCGACCCGTCCCAAATTGCCCTAAAAATGTTCTTTGGTTTCCCTAACAAATCATTCAGAACCCGATAGAACACAATCCCATTGACCCAGGTGTATGTAACCAAGAATGCCAATATGACATACCCATATGCAACTGATAAAAGTCCGATGAAATAAATCAATGCTGTGGTTTCATGGCGACCTAATTCAAAGCCCCTCATCAAGAAGGGCAAATCAACAACGGCATTCAGTTCCTCGTTCGTACCATTATTATGGCGTGAAGAGGACTTTTCTTGATGCCCTTCCAATGGCTCGGCAGGAGCTTTAAAAGCAAATAAGCCCGAGCGAATGATTTGGGGAAAACATGCGCCGTTGTCAACTATGGGATCAGCTGAAAATCCAAGTTTAGGGTTAAAATTCGACAGAATTATTGAAGTGCCATTAGGTTGGGATTTGGAGGACGGATTGAAAAGCGACCGTTCATAATCCGCATCACCGGAGAAGAAGTCGTCATCAAGGGTGCCGACACGTGAGAGGTGGAGAAAAGCGCGACGGCGACGGCGTATATTGAGTTGTTGTCGCTGATGATACTGCTGATAATGATGATGGCCAGAGAGGTCGAGGCGGGAGATAATCGATTTAAGGGAAGTATCATTCTCCAACAATGAAATGAAGTATTGGGCTCCATTTTCGACGTTGAAACGGAAGGTAAATATCAACGAGGATAAGAATAGAAAGGTAAGAGGGTGAGATATAAAAATCCCAGCACTCTTTTTCAAGATTTGGGCTGCACTTCGATGGTTGATTGGTGGTGATAAGAGACCAGCTGGTGGAGACTCCGGTGGCAGCCGGTGGTGGTCAGCGTTATTCATGGCGTGGTGAGCTTTCTAACACGATCTCAAAGCTTAGTTGCTCGAGGGTTTAATTCTTTGGGCAGAAAGGGGTTACTAATAGGTAGTATTACTATTCGTTGGTTCTTACCACGAGAGGAGGAGGGAGGATAAAGCTGTTCCAGATACTGATTGTCTGACTCTTTGGTTTTTGGAATTGGAAATGCCGACTGCCAGATGCCAAGGAATTGGGAAGGGAAAAGCCGAAAAGGGACCAATTTCTTGGATTTTCCCTGTATTTTCCTTCTCCCCAGAACGAAATATTGGCATGTAGTGTTGAATCATGTCACGGCTCACAATCACAAATGGGCGGAAGAAAGTTTCCGTTCGGAATTCTTTTGTAGTAGTAAAATTTTGTGGTAAAGGAGTTTTTTTTTTTTTTAATTGATAAGGTGAGGAATTTTTCTATTCAATTTAGTAAATAATATACAGATTAAAGAATTATTAAAATTTATATAATTATAATAAAAAAAATATCGTATTTCTGAATAAAAATAAATATTTATTAATTATATTAAAAATACACCTATTTAATGAGTTAAATATTTATTGAGCAGTTGGATGAGGAGTAAATTAAAAATATATGTAATAAATGCATCATTTATTTGTAAAATTAACAAGTATTTTGATATGATAAAAATAAAAATTTTTATTTTAGGGAGCAACTAAGGTTGTGTGGTATTATTTTTCTGTTAGAGAACAACTAACCTGTGGATGTAATTAAAGCTTTCGGTAATGTGATATTATTTTTCTATTAGGAAGCAACTAACTCGATTTTGGGTAGTGTGATATTATTTTTCTATTAAGGAGCAACTAATTCGTGGACATGAATTTCCGGTGATGTGATATTATTTTTCTATTAGGAAGCAACTAACTCGTGAACGTAATTAGGGTTTTTGGTGAGTATTTTTGTGGGTTGGAATTATTACATGGAGTATTCCGATAAACAAAGTTATTAGATTTGCCCTAAAACAAATAAATTAT
Source organism: Voacanga thouarsii (assembly GCA_026120185.1). Taxonomy (NCBI): domain Eukaryota; kingdom Viridiplantae; phylum Streptophyta; class Magnoliopsida; order Gentianales; family Apocynaceae; genus Voacanga; species Voacanga thouarsii. The sequence goes on along the minus strand of JANUWF010001287.1, from coordinate 5,830,878 downwards.
CCCTCTTGAAAGTTTTCTCTTTTTTATTTATTCTTTTTCATTTAATTTTTTATTGAGGAATTTATTTATTCTTTTTCATTTAATTTAATTTTTTATTGAGGAAAAAGGTTCTGGTCTTCGAAAACATAAAATGGTGGTAAGGTACAAAAACCCGGGTTTTTGACCGAATAGGGGCGAAATTAAAATAAATAACCAATCGAGGGGCGGATTTTGCAGGGGTGAATGGGAGGGGGTACCTCGCATTCTGTGAATGCGAGGTTTTGGGGGTTCTCGCATTCACCGAATGCGAGATATATACCCTCCCGACAAGCGTGCCTGGCAGCTTGGAATTCTGTGCAAAGCTGACTTCCTCGCAATTGTGATTTGCGAGGAAGCCTTCTTCTCCGCGTGCACCTTTTCCTACTGTGCGTTTCACGGGCCATGCTTTTTCCAGAGAATCTCTGGAAAAGCTTGCCTTCTTCTGCGCGGGTCACAGGCCATAGTCATTCCATCTTCAGCTTGTTCACGGGTCACACAATACTTCATTATAAGAGAAGCTTTTCTTCCGTTAGCATTCTCCATCGTCTTCCTCTTCAGAAGCTTTTCTTCTCCTCAGATTTCTTCTCCATCTTCGACTCCACAAGCATTTCTCCATTGCTCAGAAACCCGTTAGCTGACGCCGCCGGAAGAAGCCTCACTGCCTCCGCCGGAAGAAGCTTCAGTGCCACCCCCGGAAGAAACTTCAGTGCTGCCCCGTTAGCTGACAACAGGTTTTCCCTCTTTGCTCTCCTCATTTATATCGTCAATTGCAATGCTTTCTTGGCCCTCTGCAATGCTTTCTTCCCTACCTGCCTTGTAGTCTTACTGCCGCCAGTTTGTTAGATTTGCCATTAACAGGAGGCTGCTGAAATAGCAATCAATAAGAGGAAGGAAAAGAAAATTGTATTCTTGTTTTTTTTCTCTTAACCAACAGGGTTGCTATTGTATCTTCACTTGGCCGAGATACTAGTGAAAGCAGGTAAAAATGGAGCACCACATGAAAAAGAAAAGCCCAAAAAAAAAAAAAAATAGAAGGTGGATAAATATCAATTAATGAAGATGGGATGAACAAATGTTGAATTTGGTTCAGAAGACCTAGGAATTGAGTCTCGTGCAAAAATCTGTAGCATAAAAATTTGCTACTGAAGACTTAAAAATTAAAGCATCAATTACTTAGATAAGAAAAAATGTTAATAATTCCTTAGTTGAGGTTCTATAGAAAAATTTGCAGTGACAAATGAATTGTCTCCAATATTAATGGGGAAATGGATAATATATATATATATATATATATATATATATATTAATTTTTTAAAAATAGAAAGTAGATAATTTTTAGTTAGTGCATAATATTATTTATAATATTTAATAATTAATATTTATTGTCTTATTAAAGTAATTAATTATTTATTGTGCTATTTATTTGCTTAATTATTATTTATTTATTTGTCTATTTATTTAAATATTTAATTACTTAAATAATTATTTAATTATCTGTTTATTTATGTATTCATTTATTTTTATTATTATTAAGGTTATTAAACATTGTTTATTAACTTTATTACTAAAATTATTTTGTGTTACTTACTATTATAAATGTTTTAAATATTTACTAATTGCATATTTATTGGTTGATATTGTTAAACATATTATTCATTAATCTTATTGTATTGTTAGCTAATTTTGTTTCGATAATTTATTTATTCATAAATTTATTAATGCATAGTTCATTACTATTATGTTTAATTGATATATTACAATTATTATACCATTATTATATTATAGTCACAATTAAAATTTTATAATATAATTTAGCATGTATATATATTTTTTAAATTAAAATGATTATTCAGTATTTATAATTATCATTTATTATTATTAAAATTATTATAACTATTAAAATTTTAGTGCATAATATTATTTATGATATTTAATAACTAATATTTATTCTCTTATTAAAGTAATTAATTATTTATTGTGTTATTTATTTACTTAATTATCATTTATTTATTTATTTATTTGTCAATTTATTGAAATATTTAATTACCTAAATAGTTATTTAATTATCTGTTTATTTATGTATTCATTTATTTACCGCGAGTGTAATTTATTAGTTTAATTATTAGTGCATAGTTCATTACTATTTATTGTGTTATTTATTTACTTAATTATCATTTATTTATTTGATTATTTATTTATTTATTTGTCTATTTATTTAAATATTTAATTACCTAAATAGTTATTTAATTATATGTTTATTTATGTATTTATTTATTTACCGTGAGTGCAATTTATTAGTTTAATTATTAGTAGTTCATTACTATTTGTTGTGTTATTTATTTACTTAATTATCATTTATTTGTTTGTTTATTTATTTGTCAATTTATTTAAATATTTAATTACCTAAATAGTTATTTAATTATCTGTTTATTTATGTATTCATTTATCTACCGTAAGTGTAATTTATTAGGTTAATTATTAGTGCATAGTTCATTACTATTTATTGTGTTATTTATTTACTTAATTATCATTTATTTATTTATCTATTTATTTGTCTATTTATTTAAATAATTAATTACCTAAATAGTTATTTAATTATCTGTTTATTTATGAATTCATTTATTTTTATTATTATTACGACATACTTTAATTTTTATCTGTTTATTTGTCTATTTATCGTTTATTATTATTTAATACCATTATTATTGTCTCCGCAAAGTAATTAATTATTTATTGTGTTATGTATTTGTTTAATTATCATCTATTTATTTGTCTATTTATTGAAATATTTAATAATTAATGCCATTTTGTTCTGATTAATTAGATATTCCCGGTTCATATAATACTTCGAGATCGTGACATATTTTAATTTTTGAATAGAAAATTTCTGCTCAATAGATCTAGACGCAATGTCATTAGAAGAACCTGTAAGACTACGGTTGTATTGGGATTGTGAAATTATGCGCACGGCACATGGCCATTTTTTTAATGGTCCCTATCGCAAGGCATTAATTGTTAGAAATCGGGTTAGTTTTGGTGGTCTAGTCAACAAAATATGTGCCATTCGAGGTCTGGACACGTCTACTGTGAAGTTACAAATCACAATGAGGGAGGACACTGTTACTGCTACTGGGACGAGGTCTACAACCGCTGCTATAACGGATGACGATGATATGAAAAATTTGTAGTATTATGCATCTACCGTGAGGGAACAACCAATTGATCTGCATGTTCACCATGAGATCATCCATATTCCGAATGCAACAGCTATAGATATTTCAGAGCACAACATCCCACCTCCTGTCACTGAATCATTCACTACATTACTTAACTCAACTCTTCCTGTCAATGTATCTAACTTCGATTTAAACTTTTCAACACCAGAGGTTGGACCTAGCAATCAATACTTTTCAGCTTCTACTGAATTTGCCATGCCTCAACCTCATGACCACATTCAATCTCTCCAAGCACAGACGGGCCAGCAATTATTTTCAACGGCTGAAATTGGTGTTCCATTAGATATAACCCCAATTGATGATTGGGTAGCTCGAGAGCCTAGTTGGGTCGGTGCTTCGGAAGCGACTGTGGACGGGTTAGGACCTACGTCAAACGTTGATGGGCCCACCGCGGATGAGTCACCAGACGAGGACGGGGGGGATGACAATGACAACGCAGATATTCCCGATCCTTCTGTATTGTAACAGCCTGCTAATAGATCATCTGAACCGATCCGATTGTACGATCCACCGTATTCAATATATCTTGACCGGTTAGACACTTCGCAAGAGTTGGAAAACGAAGCCGGTGGATTGGTGCCGAGTATAGGAATGGATTTATGGTCGGAATCCAATAATAACTTAATGGTTGGTATGTGGTTCAGGGATAAGAATGAGTTGCTTTGGGCTGTTCGATCGTGGTCTGTTAGAATGGGTCGTGAGTTTACTATGGTGGAAAGCAAGAGTTCATACTGGGTTGCGGAGTGTAAAAATTCAACTCCAGAGCATCCATGTTATTGGCGTATCCGTGCACGAAAAAAGAAAGGTTCTGGCTTGTGGCAAATTAGTCGATGGCATAGTGATCACATTTGTCTGGTCCGAACAGTCGACGGGAACCACCGAAACATGAGTGCGAAATTCATGACGAGGCACATCTTGCATTTGATTCATGATAATCCGGAGATTAAAGTCAGTGAAATAAATAGTCATATTCATAACGCATTATACTTCACCCCGTCATACAGGAAAGGATGGATCGCACGCAGGAATTCTATTGAGGAGATCTACGGGGACTGGCCATCTTCATTCGCACAGTTACCACGATATATGCAAGCCTTACAATATGCGAATCCTGGTACCGTCGTGGCGTGGCACTTCTTGCCTATGGATAGCAATGCAGCCAAGACTTTTGGATATGTTTTTTGGGCGTTCGGACCATGTATTGATGCATTTACTCACATGAAACCGGTGGTCAGTGTTGACGGGACTTTTTTGAGGGGTATATACAGGGAAAAACTATTAACAGCGGTGGGTTAAGATGCTAATAACCATATATTGCCTCTTGCATTTGCAGTCGTTGACGAAGAAACTAATGACAGTTGGGGGTGGTTTTTGACCTTGTTAAGAGAACATGTGTTAAAGGATCGAAAAGTTTGTTTAATATCTGACAGACACATTGGGATTGTGAATGCAGTTCATCGACTACCCCTCTGGCAAGAGCCAATGGCTGTACATAGATTTTACCTTAGGCATATTCGGAGTAACTTTAATTCAAAGTTCAAAACGCATAAGTTAAAGAAGTTGATGTACGCAGTCGGGGATCAAAGCAAAAAGCGACAATTTTTGAGGATTATGGAAGAAATTAATTTGCTAAACCCCCAAGCAAAGGCATTGTTGGATTTGATTCCGAAAGAGCAATGGACGCTTGCTTATGACGGTGGGCATCGGTGTGGTAACATGACAACCAAATTGGCAGAATCTTTCAACAGTGTCGTAAAGGGCATACGTGCACTACCCATCAAAGTAATTGTTGAGTCTTCCTTCAAAAAAATAGTCAAGTATTTCAATGACCATAGACAAGAGGCTAATCATGGGCGATATTACTTTCCTTCTAGGATATGGGCCAAATTTGTGAAGAATGAGTCGAAAGGAAGAACACACCGTATACTGGCTTTTAACCGAGATCGTGGGATTTTTAATATTGTGTCACCGCATCGTGAGCACGGTAAGGGAAATAACTCGTACGAGGTTGATATTGGGGCCAGGAAGTGCAGCTGTTGCAAATGGGAAATTTATGGAATATCTTATTCGCACGCGTTTGCAGCATGTCAGCAATTGGGGTTGAATCCTGGAGATTTAGTGTCATCAGAAAATACGACACTATCATATAGGATGACTTATACAGCACAGTTCAGACCCATTCCACACGAGGATTATTGGCGTAATCCTGGCTTTAGCGTGGCCCCGTTTGCTCAACGTTTCAAGAATCGTCGAAGGGGTAGATTGCAGACGTCACGTATTCGGAATGGGATGGATGAACGTAATCCCGATTCACCACCTCATTGCGGCGCCTGTCATCGCAGCGGACATAATAGGAGAAATTGCACACACGACTCTGTACAATGAATGCGACATCTATTTAAGTTTTATATTTAGATAGCTAAATTTGTTTAGATACATTGCTTATTTGTAAACCACATTTTTAATATTTGTTATACAGCTTGCATTAAATTATTTATCTTTACTTTTGTATTTATTTTTTTGTACTTAATTTGATGTTTGCTATACATCTTCCTTTTGCGTTTATTTTTAATTTTCCTAAATCGATTCTATTAATTAGGATAGAATATATGAGCCTACATCACACGGAGTGGATCCGGGTCCATTATACCGGACGTGTTGAGATTGCAACACAAGCACAGGTCGTCACATATTTGGGCAGGACAGTTATACAGCGACGTTTTAAATGCAAAGCGTAATGATAGCATATTCTGGGAGGCTCAACTGTTCGATCATCGTATTGAGCAACTCATGGATATTGCCAGTTTTGGTGGATTACGTCGTTTATGTTACATGCGGATCGACCATCCACTGATAACAGCATTAGTGGAAAGATGGCGTCAGGAGACACATACGTTTCACTTTGCATTTGGAGAGGCTACTATCACCCTACAAGACATAGAGGTTCTCTTTGGATTACGTGTAGACGGTGATGCTATCTGTACCAGTCGTTTCGTACATTCATCTGTAGAGTTGATTGACATGTGCGACGAGCTTCTAGGATTTCGACCTACTCTGACGGAGCTTGAGGGATATAGATTGAAGATTATTTCGCTCAAGAGAGCATTGAGCCAGCCACTACCTGCAGATGCGACACCAGAGATGATGGGGCAACATACACGGTGCCGTATTATGCAGCTTATCGGAGGCTTTCTATTCTCAGACAAGTCCGGCAACAGAGTACATTTGCGCTTTCTTAAACACATTCGTGATTTAGAGGTATCTGGTACCCTTAGTTGGGGAAGTGTAACGTTGGCTCATCTATACCGATATTTGTGCAACACTACGTCCTACAGAGCACACACTATTAGTGGCCCATTATTGTTGGTTCAGGTATGGAACGTACGTTTTTAAAAAATCTAATTAGTATTATAAATTAATAATAAATATATTATTTTTTTAAGAATTGGTTGTTCATGTTGAAATAGTTGTGGGTTTGGGAGCGTATCCCTACTATCAGACCGAGTAGAGTTCGTCCGGTTGATGATGTTGATCCTCATGCCCTGAGAGGATCAGCATGGGAGGGACCATTAGAGCTTGCACGTACCCCGACACATGTGCTTCTTACCTATAGGGATCAGTTAGATAGAATGCAGCATGATCATGTAAGTCTCACTTCAACTAATTTGCTTTCAACTCTAATTTTAAATTCGTTATTTATTATTAATATTGGCAATTTACTTTTATACAGTTTATCTGGCAGCCTTATGATGAGCACATGTTGGCTACCTTACCCCCGTATTGCACTCATGGACGACACATTTGGGCATCTATCACATCCTTAATTTGTTGGGAAATAATAGAAGTGCATCGTCCAGATAGAGTCATGCGGCAGTTTGGATTTGTGCAGACTATACCTGCTGCAGTTGACACCGGTGACAATTTGCATGCCCGTGACATGAAAACTACCGGTGTCGGGTGGCTCGAGATAAATTCAATGCATCTCGCGAATTGGATTAATCGGCATGGAACAGTTCTACTTGGACAGCATAGTTATGGTCAGAATATAGTCTCGCCTGATTATGCAGCGTGGTATTGGACTCATACCAGACGATTGATTGGTAATCCAATTATAACGCAACCTAATCCTTCGGGCTACCAATTGAGCGGTGGGGCGACAGAAGTATTAGTGCGTAAATTTTCTTACATAATATTATAAAATATATAATTTACATTAAAATAATTTATTGACATTTCGAAATACATATATAGGCTGATTCGATGCATCGGATATTGTACCTAGGTAATGAAGGCTATTAAAATGCGGATGCTGCGAGTAAACAGGTGTTTGCATCAATAACAGATCTCGCTACGTGTTCGTTGACCGCCGCTGGTGAGGCAAGTCGTCTGAACCACCCGCCTTATGAGCCAGCTAGACAAAGTTACACTGCTCAACCGATATATTCGATCCCGCAAGAAGTCAATCACGGAGTTCCCCCGGTGCGGAGAGGGGATAGACGGGCACGCAGACGTGCTGTACCTGATATTCCTATGCAGGATCACTACTCACCAGTACACGATTATGAACAAGGTGATCCTGCAGAAGTTGAAGATAGACAAGCTGATTTCATTACTCCACAGCACTTAATCTTCGATACTAGATACTTATCTTCAGCTGATGATTTTGATGCCGGCCATTCTTCTGGACGGTCTCAGATACGGCACAGACATTCTATAGATATTCCCGGTCCATCTCACCGTTACGAGTAAGGTACAATACAACCGGAAGAGCCACCTGAAGAAGAACAACAGCAGCCTCGGAGACGAGTTCAACCTCCAAGGAACCGTCGAGGATTTCATTATGGAACTAACTTCCATCCATTTTTTTAGATTATTTCATGTGTAATAAATTTTATTATTTGTAATATTAAAGACAAATATTGAGATTGTAATTTTTTAAATGATTTTTTTAGAATTTTAATATTTCACACATTATCTGAATTCAGTTAATTTATAAATTATTTTGATTATGAAATGTAAGGGGATTGTGAAATCTAGATAATTGATATTTAATTAAATAGTTGACACTATAATTTTAGTATATTGAGATAGTTGAGAATTTATATTTTTATAATTCTTTAACGAATAATTAAATATTATAAATTAAATTACAAATAAAAATTTATTTCAAAATTTAATATATATATATATATATAAAATTAACTGTAGTAAAAATACAAATATTACTTGTTATGGTCATATATTTTAGAAAATGATAAATCAGTTCCAATATAAAAAAAAAAAAGAAGAAGAAGAAGATATTTTTAGTATATTAAATTTTATTTTATATTAATTTCTTTTACAATAGAAAAAAGGAAATTGAAAAAAAAACATATTTTGTTGTAAGTAGTGAGAAAAAAATTACAAAAAAAATAAATAAATTAATGAACGGATGATTATAGTAGAGATTTTAAATTCAATAGAAAATAAATAAGAGGAGCAAGTCACAAAAAATGATAAACTAATTCCAATAAAAAAAAGAAGAAGATATTTTTAGTATATTTAGATAATTAAGAATTTAAATTTTTTTAATTTTTTAATGAATACTTAAATATTATAAATTCAAAATATGAATAAAATTTTATTTCAAAATATGTACATATAAATAAAATTAATTATAGTAAAAATATGTATATTACTTGTAATGATTAAATTTAAATTGTTAAATTTTATTTTATATTAATTTCTTTTACAATAGAAAAAAAAGAAATTGAAAAAAAAAACATATTTTGTTGTAAGTAGTGAGAAAAAAATTACAAAAAAATAATAATAATAATGAACGGATGATTATAGTAGAGATTTTAAATTCAATAGAAAATAAATAAGAGGAGCAAGTCACAAAAAATGATAAACTAATTCCAATAAAAAAAAGAAGAAGATATTTTTAGTATATTTAGATAGTTAAGAATTTAAAATTTTTTAATTTTTTAATGAATACTTAAATATTATAATTAAAAATATGAATAAAAAATTATTTCAAAATATGTACATATAAATAAAATTAATTATATTAAAAATATGTATATTACTTGTAATGATTAAATTTAAATTATTAATTTTTATTTTATATTAATTTCTTTTAAATAGAAAAAAAGAAATTGAAAAAAAAATAAACATATCTTGTTGTAAGTAGTGAGAAAAAAATTACAAAAAAATAATAATAATGAACGGATGATTATAGTATAGATTTTAAATTTAATAGAAAATAAATAAGAGGAGCAAGTCACAAAAAATGATAAACTAATTCCAATAAAAAAAGAAGAAGATATTTTTAGTATATTTAGATAGTTAAGAATTTAAAATTTTATAATTTTTTAATGAATACTTAAATATTATAAATTAAAAATATGAATAAAAATTTATTTCAAAATATGTATATATAAATAAAATTAATTATAGTAAAAACATGTATATTACTTGTAATGATTAAATTTAAATTATTAATTTTTTATTTTATATTAATTTCTTTTACAATAGAAAAAAAGAAATTGAAAAAAAAATAAACATATCTTGTTGTAAGTAGTGAGAAAAAAAATACAAAAAATAATAATAATAATGAATGGATGATTATATTAGAGATTTTAAATTCAATAGAAAATAAATAAGAGGAGCAAGTCACAAAAAATGATAAACTAATTCCAATAAAAAAAGAAGAAGATATTTTTAGTATATTTAGATAGTTAAGAATTTAAATTTTTTTAATTTTTTAATGAATGCTTAAATATTATAAATTAAAAATATGAATAAAAATTTATTTCAAAATATGTACATATAAATAAAATTAATTATATTAAAAATATGTATATTACTTGTAATGATTAAATTTAAATTATTAATTTTTATTTTATATTAATTTCTTTTAAATAGAAAAAAAGAAATTGAAAAAAAAATAAACATACTTTGTTGTAAAAAGTGAGAAAAAAATTACCAAAAAAAAGTAAAAATGCATGCTATTTGCGCAAGTCACATTCGCAAGATAAAAAAAATTAAAAAAATTAAAAATGCATACTTCGCAAATCACATTTGATAAACTAGTTACAAAAATAAATAAATAAGAGGAGCAAGTAACAAAAAATGATAAACTAATTCCAATAAAAAAAGAAGATATTTTTAGTATGTTTAGATAATTAAAAATTAAAAATTTTATAATTTTTTTAATGAATACTTAAATATTATAAATTAAAAATATGAATAAAAATTTATTTCAAAACATGTACATGTAAATAAAATTAATTATAATAAAATATGTATATTACTTGTAATGATTAAATTTAAATTATTAATTTTTATTTTATATTAATTTCTTTTACAATAGAAAAAAAGAAATTAAAAAAATAAACATATATTTTGTTGTAAAAAGTGAGAAAAATTTCGCAAGTAAAAAAAAATCAATGCATGAATTGGTCGTGAATGGGAGCATCAATCTCGCAAATGCTTTTTGCGAGGTTGGCATATTTCACAATTAGCATTTGCAAGGTGCATTTAATGCACCTCAAATTCCACGAAAGCCGTGAGAATCATATCTCGCATTCATAGAATGCGAGATGCCAGGGAGCCTCGCATTTTGTGAATGCGAGGTACCCCCACTTAGCCGCCGGCTCTCTGTTCGCCCCTCAAATGGCGCTCCAGTGGATTTTCGCCCCTATTCGGTCAAAAACCCCAAAAACCTAGCCACCAAGTACAAAAACCCAGCCACCAATTTGCATTTTGGTTTTTTCTAGCCGCAAATCTAACAAAAATGAATCCATAAATCTAACAAGCTTGTACGTATTATAGTTACAGGGTTCTGAAAAGGTGGATCGCCGGCAATGGACAATGGTCCTTTGCTACTCTGGCTCCCTTAGCCTTACCGGGAGTAAAAGATGGAAAAGTGAAAGACGAGGTAGTTTGCACAAGATTGACTACTGTTACCAGATCTCTGGGGGTTTTGACCAAATCGGGTCAAATTTAAAAACACAACGCGAGGGGATGACTGGGTGAGGTATCTATGTTGGGAGGGTCCTTCGCGATTGGTCGCCGCGAGATACCAAGCAATATCGCGATTGGAAGTCGCAATGAATTGTGGTCTGCCCCGGTTCAAGACAAAAACCTGCCTGTGGTAAAAAAACAAGCCCCGTGATCAAGCCTGGCGCTACTCAGAGTACCGCACGACTGGCAGTCGCACGCGGTTCACTGCGGACCCGACATGTAATATCCCGCCCAAAACCACCTTTGACTATGGGGACTCATGCATTACATAGCATTTTGCATCTTATGTGGTAGTTAGAATAATTTTATTTGCATAGATGCATGTAAATTTTTCTGTTGCTCTTGCATTTGAATTAGTTGATATGAAATAGTTGTGCTGTTAAAGATTTGGATAAGGGAGGTTTGGTCGAAGATTTGGAAGGATGAGTATTAGGGTGGTGAGAATTGATTGTGAAAAAAATTAGTATTGGAGTTGTTTTGGAATAGCGGAGAGGTTGGTGAATTCCTTTGGTGACCCGAGTTCGAATCCTATCTCTTGAAAATTTTAAACTTTCTTTTGAATTCCTTTTCTAGTATTCTTCATGCCTTGGCCGAAAACCCCTAGTTAGGTACTACTTTGAAGAATTTCAAGTGGTATAAAACTCTTCTTGATGAATATTAGAGTTAGGGAATATATTAGGGAAAAATCTTATTTTACCTTTTCAAGAATTTCAGCCATAATCCTTTTATTTATTTAATTGTTTTAGAGAAATATTTTAACTAAAGTCTTAGATATCTTCTTTGGGTTTAAACGCCACTTTTATAGGAATAAGACTCCATATTTAGCTCCTAAGTTCAAGGATTTTAGATAAGGATAAAATTTGCTTTATTTTCAGCTTTTGTTCTCTTGGATTTTCGAAAACCTTAAGCTGGAAAATTCTGAAAATTTTTTCAGATTTTGTTCGCCACCTTGGAGCACTTTTAGCTCAATCCAAACTCTTTTAGGACTAGAGGAAATCTTATCCAAATCCTTGATAAAACCATATTTTATTCAATCCAAATTCAACTAGGATTTTCTTCCTTATCCTAGCAGAATTTCGGCAGCTTTGTGTCACCACAAGCTGTCCAAAAATTCCAACATCTTTAGCCACAATCCTACTGTTCAAACCCTAGCTCAAAACACCTAAATACTCCTCATCAATTTAGGTTACCTTAGCTGCACAAAACCAGAATTTTATTCACACAAAATCACTGAAATTCGTCCAGCTTGTACACAGGATTTTCGGCAGCTTTGTGCAGGAATTTCGGCCAGCTGTTGTGTTCCTATTCCAACCGAAATTCTGCACACATAACCCACTGAAAAACCCCAGCTGATCAAGCTATTTCCAGCACCCAAAACCCTCAATTTTCTTCTGGAAATTTCTACAGAATTACAGCAGCCAAAACAGTCCAAAACTTGTTACTCCTGCACAGAATTTTCGCACAGCTTGCACAGGATTTTTCAGTCATCAACACCCACACAAACTCTTCCTTGTTTGGCCCAAAATTCTGAACACACTCAACCCTTCTCTTGAGCATTATTTCAGTCAGCCTAGGGGAGCAAATTGCAGATTATTCTTTCTCCTTAAACTCACCTAAAATCGGCAGCAAGGAGACACATCACAAGCTGAAATTTCGCTCTTGCTGTCCAAGAAACCTAAAGCCATTAGGAGTCTTTCTAAACATCACTATCTAACCCTAAACCAATCTTCTCCAACTCTAAATCATAGCAACCGTCTACCCTCTCCATTCTACACGAAAATTTCAACAACTTCTCTTTGCAAATTTTCGAAAACTCAAGAACTATTCTAAGCTAAAAATCGAACACACCTTAAGGTAAGCAAAAATCCTTTCAACCTCTTGATGCCGTTTTCTCTAATGAATCTTTTCTCTTTCTTCTTCCCTTAAATCACACCCCATAGAGGCTGATTTCATCTTCTTCTTTAATTTTCGGTCAAGAGGAGCAAAGGAGGTAGCTTTTCTCTTCTTCTCAAGCGAACTCGGGACGATCACCATAGGAGCATCGAGACCTCATTACCCAGTTGTTGCAAGGTAAGGGAATACCCACCCTTGATGCCGAAAGTAAAGTTTAATGGTGTTTATTAGCGAGATGAACATGTGGTCGTGGTATAAGATCTTTGGGGATTGAATAGTTTACTTGAAATTAAATAGGGAATTGCGAATTGTTGTGAAAATAAATGGGATTAGAGCATGTTTGAATTAATTGAGACCCTGATCATGATATTATATGGTTTAGATCAGGAGGATAATTGAGAAAAGCCAGCTATGAATTTATCACGTTTATCTTAGGCATATCAAGTAAGTCCTTGTATAAACCCTTTTATTAAATGTTGTGATGGTAAGTCCTTATATAAACTGTTTTGTTAAATGTTGTGATGGCAAGTCTATGTTGTGAAGCTTTGCAAAGCTATTGTTAAACTATGTTTGCTTGGGTTGTAAACGTGGATATTTATTCTTTAAATGATTTTGTCAAACTAATGATTTTAGCAAGGAAACTATTCTTTTCCTAAATTTTTAGAAAACTCTTTTAGAGAAAAACCACGTTGTACAAAGCCAAGGTTTGGAAATATTGTGAATTAGGAATTGACGGATATGTTCGTTGAGTACTCAATAAGGGTAGGCTAACAATACTAGTCTTGGAGGGTTAGCGTAAGTCTTCTGGCAGGAGGCCACCTCCAGAAGATGAGCTCTGCTTGAAAAGGCGACAATGTTGGTTGGTCAGGCCAGTCCGAGCTAGCATGTGTACCTGGTATGGTATTTTTTATATTCCCGGCATGGACACCCAGATGGTTTTGTTGGATGTAGAGATGGAGGAGTATCTCACCCTGTGAGCTGTACACTCACCTTGATCAGAATGCCCAACGTGTGGTAATCTGGTCCGGACAAGGTGTACAAAGTGTGGTACCTTGGCCATTTTGTTCTCATGGAACCCAACGTGTGGTGACATGACTGTTTATTCGAGTGGAGGATTTATTTTGTACAAAGTGTGACAATGAGAAAAACCCACTCCTTGCGAAAAAAGATTGTTTATGACTTACCAAATTATTTCTACAAATGTTTTGCACTTTGCATACACGTACTATTCAAAACACCATGCGCACACACAGGACTTACGGAGATTTATTCTCACACTGTTTTACATCATGTTTTCAGGAGATAGATTGTGCTGAGACAGCGGGGCTTTGATAATAGAGGCTTTAGCTATTTTTCCTTTGCTGTTCTAGGAGACTTTTGTCGTTTATACTTCTGGACAATATTTGTTTTATTCCGTTTTGCTCCAAATTGAGCCTGATGTAATAAGAGTGTTGCTTTATTTATCTAAGTTGATTCCTTTGGAGATTGCTTTTATAATTTATACATCGTTCTAAAGACCCCTTGTCCTACGGGACGGGGTGACATCCCCGCCCTTTTAGGGTACGTAGTCGTGGGGTGTTACACGACACGTGTCGGGTTCATACATACCGCACGACTGTGAGTCGCGTGGTACTTTGACAATTAATCTCTGCTTTTTTAGATATTCTTTTTTAACCATTATAATTTTTCGGCTTCACGTTGGGCAAAAATCTCTATATAATGCACCGAGCTTCATCTTCTCTCAGGCTTGTTGTTCTTCCTCTTCTTCATTCTCACAATCCTTCGTTCTTCTTTTTTCTTCGCTGTTTGGGCACAACAAATTAATTCTTTCTCTTCGCTTTAATTTATTTGGCAAAAAAAATTATTTCACTTGTTATTTATTGCTGTGAAAGAAGTATATTTTTGGAGTAAAATGTTGCCGTGGAAACTGTTCGAGACAAAGAGAGTTACGCTAGAATTACTATTCTCATATTCAGTGACCGTGTTCTACACATATACCAAGTTTGTTTTTAAATATTAAAATAAAAAATTGTTTCAATTCTATTTTTTATTTGAATTTGAATTGAATATAATATTAATATTTATTGTTAATTTATGAACAATATGTATTTGAGAGCATGTTAAATTATTTATAAATCTGTTTTTTGTATTTATGTGAAATTAGATATTTTATTAGATGTTTTGATTTGTATTTTGTTGTCTTATGATTAATTATGTGAAGTAGCATAATATAACATGAATAGTAGATGAAGTTTTATTGATAGTTATTGTTGTGGATAGATTTTTGGTATTTTATGTATTTGATTTTTTGTGTTAGCCTTTCTTTACATAATTAGTTAATTATGCAAACAAATTAATTAATTATACTTTACATATTTTAATTTAATTAATAGTGGATATTTTTAATTTATTATTTTAGTTAATAATTTAATTAATTATACTTTACATTTTAATTAATTAATACTTGACATTTTAATTATACTTGATATTTTAATTAATTAATTATTTTTATTAAATTTAGATAATTAATTATACTTAAATATTTTTTAGACTTTACACATTTTTAAAATATTATATTATTTTAAATATTTTATAAATTGATAGATAATTAAAATGTTGTTATATTTTAAATATTTACATATTTTAGATATTTTGGTAATTTAATTAATTATAAAATACTTAATTAATTTAATTAATATCGGGTGTTTTTAATTAATTATTTTAAATTATTTTAGTTAATATTTTAATTAATTAATACTTGATTTATATTTATATTTAATTAATTTATTTTTAGTAAATTTAGATAATTAATTATACTTAAATATTTTTTAGACTTTACACATTTTTAAAATATTATATTATTTTAAATATTTTATAAATTGATAGATAATTAAAATGTTGTTATATTTTAAATATTTACATATTTTAGATGTTTTGGTAATTTAATTAATTATAAAATACTTAATTAATTTAATTAATATCAGATTTTTTAATTAATTATTTTAAATTATTTTAGTTAATATTTTAATTAATTAATACTTGATATTTTAATTAATTATTTATTTTTAGTAAATTTAGGTGATTAATTATACTTAAATATTTTTTAGACTTTACACATTTTTAAAATATTATATTATTTTAAATATTTTATAAATTGATAGATAATTAAAATGTTGTTATATTTTAAATATTTTGATAATTTAATTAATTTTAAAATAATTAATTAATTTTTATTAATACTCGATATTTTAATTAATACTGACTATTTTAATTAATTAGTACTTGTAATTTTTATTAATGTTTTAACTAATTAATGCCTGACATTTTTAATAGATATTTTAATTAATTATTTAATTTTAGTAAAATTAGATAATTAATTATACTTGACCTATATTTCTTTATAAGGATGATCGATATATTATGATAGCTTTTTTTATATTTCTTTAAATTTTTTAATAGACAAAATACTTCTAATTTTATATAGGTACAATGTCATTAGAACAGTCCTGCTAGATTACGGTTGTATTGGGATTACGATATTATACGTACAGAACACAGCAATTCTTTTAACGATCCCTGTCGAAAAGCATTGGTTGTGAGAAATCGAGTTAATTTCCTCGGTTTAGTCAATAAAATATGTGCAATTCGAGGATTTGATACGGTTACTGTTCAGTTACAAATCACAATGAGGGAAAATATTGCCATTGGTACGACAATAAGGTCTACAACAACTTTCATAAATGATGATGAAGATATGAAAAGTTTGTGGTGTTATTCATCTACCGTGCAGGGACAACCAATTGATTTGCATATTAGTCATGAGATTATCCAGATACCGAATGTCACTGGAACTTTCACTGAATTATTGAACTCAGCTGCTCATGAGAATATGCCTAATTTTGATTTAAATCTACCTGCACCTGTGGATCTCAATAATCAATCCTTCCAACTAAGTGCTACGACACAGCTATTTTCATCTGCCGAAATCGGTGTACCCTTAGATGTAACTCCAGTTAATGAATGGGTTGCTCAAAAGCGTAATGGGGTTGGTGCACCGGAAGCGACGGTAGATGGTTTAGGACCTACCTCTGATATTGATGGGCCTACTGCAGAAGATACTCCCGATGAGGATGAGGACCCCGAGGGAGATGACGATACTGAAGAACAGATTCCCGATCACTTCGTAATGCAGCATGAGCCTGAAAGACCCACTGAATATGAACGTTTATATAATCCACCATATGCAGTGTACCTTGATAGGTTGGATGCTGCCCAGGAAATAGACAACGAAGCTGATGGATTTGGAACAAGCAGCAGTGTGATGGATTTTTGGTCAAAATTGAATAATGATTTGAGGGTTGGCATGTAATTTAGGGATAAAGATGAGTTACTTTGGGTTGTTCGATCATGGTCAATTAGGATTGGACGTGAGTTTAGGATAGTGGAAAGTAAGAGTGCACTATGGATTGCCGAGTGTAAAAATTCAACTCAGCAGCATCCTTGTCCTTGGAGAATCCGTGCAAAAAAGAAGAAGAGTCATGGCTTATGGCAGATATCTCACTGGAATGGAGATCACATTTGTCTAGTGCAAACTGTGGGCGAGAACCACTGCAATATGAGCGCAAAATTTATGGCGAAACATATTATGACGAAGATTCATGATAATCCAGAGATTAAAGTCAGCGAGATAAAGAGTCATATTCAAAATACACTGCATTTTACTCCGTCCTACGAAAAGGGTGGAACGCTTGGAGGTTTGCTATTGAGATGATATATGGAGATTGGCCTAGTTCGTTTGACCAGCTATCGTAGTATATGCTAGCGTTGCAGGATGCGAATCCTGGTTCCGTCGTGGCGTGGTACTTCTTACCCACCGGATCGAGTGGGGCCAGGACATTTGGATATGTTTTTTGGACATTCAAACCATGCATTGATGCGTTTCTTCACATGAAACCGGTAGTCAACGTTGACGGGACATTTCTTAGGGGCATATATAAGAGAAAATTGTTAATAGCAGTGGGTCAAGATGCTAATAATCATATACTGTCCCTTACATTTGCAGTCGTCGATGAAGAAACAAATGACAGTTGGAGTTGTTTTTTGTCCTTACTCAGAGAGCATGTGCTAAAGGATCGAAGAGTTTGTTTAATATCAGGCAGGCAAATCGGGATAAAGAATGCTGTTGATCGACTACCCAACTGGCAGGAGCCAATGGCATTGCACAGATTTTGTTTGAGACATATTCGGAGCAATTTCAACGCAAAGTTCAAGAATCATCAGTTGAAAAAGTTGATGTATGCAACCGGGACTCAAAGCAAGGAGCGCAAATTTGTGAAGATTATGGAAGAAATAAGTTTGCTAAACCCGCAAGCGAAGGCTTAGCTAGATTTGATCCCGAAAGAGCAGTGGACGCTTGCTTATGACAACGGACATCGGTTTGGTAATATGATAACTAATCTTGCGGAATCATTTAACAGTGTTATCAAAGTCATACGTGCTCTGCCCATCAAGGTGATTATCGAATCTTCTTTCAAAAAAATGGTTAAATACTTCAATGACCACAGAGAGGAAGCTAATCATGGTAGATATCACTTTCCTTCTCGGATATAGTCCAAATTTGTGAATAATGAGCTGAAGGGGAGAAGCCACCGTGTGCAAGCTTATGATCAAGGTCGGGGCATTTTTAGTGTTTTATCACCATTTCGTGAGTATGGAAAGGGGAAAAATTCATACCAGATTGACCTTAGTTCAAGGATCTGCAGCTACTGCAAATGGCAAATATACAGAATACCTTATTCGCACGCATTTGCAGCTTGTTAACAAATAGGGTTGAATGCTGGGGATCTCGTATCACCCTTAAACACCACAACATGTTACCAGATGACTTATTCAGAACAGTTTAGACCCATTCTACACGAGGATTACTAGTGCAATCCTCCTTTTACGTTGGTTCCAAATGTTCATCGATTCAAGAACCGTCATCGTGGTCGTATGAGGACGTCGCGCATAAGAAATGAGATGGACAAGCATAATCCTGACTCGCCTCCTCGGTGTAGAAACTGTCATCGTACTGGGTATAATAGGAGAAATTGCCCCAACAGTACATTTCATGGTTCATGATGTGGTGGTTTTCTATGGTAGATTGTATGATTAGAAATTATTGTTTCATGTATAATTATTAGTGTATCAACTTTACTTATTGGTGTATTATTGAAAATTATTGTATCTTGGTATTGTCTTAAAGTAATTGGTACATACAGTTTTTATCGTCTATATTTCTTTTGCTTACTGTATGGCTTTATCTGATATTGTACTTTCTTTTATTGAGAGATAAACTTATTACTCCTCTAAACATGTCGCTGTTTCAGGATAATATGACCGAACCTACGGCTGAGGGAGTCGATCCTACGCCTATTATCCCGATGCTGACACTGCAGCGTAGACATCGATCTACTTATATTTGGGTAGGGCAATTAGAAGAACAAGTATTGTATGCAAGGCGTCATGACAAGTACATTTTGGGATGCTAGACCATTCGATTCCCGTATATTACAACTTATGGATGTAGCTGGATTCGGTAGAATCATCCGTCTACCGTATATAAAAATTGATCATCCGCTTATTACGGCATTGGTGGAGAGATGAAGCCAAGAGACACACACCTTCCACCTACCAGTTGGTGAGACGACTATTACACTCCAAGATGTGGAGGTTCTATTCGATTTACGCATTGATGGTGATCCGATCATTGGTCGTGGGTTCAATTGCTCACAATAGGAGTTGTATGCCTTGTGCGATGCACTACTCGATTTTCGACCCACTGGCACGGAGTTAGACGGATCTCGGTTGAGATTAAGCGCAATCGAGCGATCCCTGACTCAACCACTCCCACCAGACGCAACTGCAGATATAGTTGTACAGCACACACGGTGTCGCATCATGCAACTTCTTGGCGGATTCCTTTTCTCAGACAAATCCAGAAGTCATGTTCATTTGCGTTTCCTAAGATATATCCATGACTTAGAATTGTCGGGGACTCTTAGTTAGGGAAATGCGGCACTGGCACATTTGTATTGTTGTATGTGCAACGTTACTTCATACACGGCGCATCAAATCAGTGGACACTTACTATTACTTCAGGTACGTAATAAAATTAATTACGAGATCTAATTTTAAACTTATTAGTATTTTATTATAAAAATAATTATGAGATCTAATTATAAATTATTATTACTTTTGTAATAGCTATGGGCATTGGAGCGCATTCCTACGATAAGACCTAATAGAGTACATCCAATAGAGGATGTTGCACAATATGCGCCCAGAGGAGCAGTATGGCAGGGTCCATTAGAACTTTCTTTCACACCAACCCATGTCTTGATTGCGTACAGAGATCAGTTAGACCGAATGCGACACAATCATGTAAGTATTATATTTTTGAATGTATAGTCACGTAAGTTTTATAAATTATCATTATTTTTTGTTGATACTAAACTCGAGTTAATTTGTGCAGTTTATTTGGCAACCGTACAATGAGTACACGTTGGCATCTCTCCCTCCATATTGCACGCATGGACGACAGATCTGGGCGTCTGTCACATCACTATTGTATTGGGAGACAATAGAGCTGCATCGACCCGATAGAGTCAGGCGACAATTTGGAATATAGCAATTAATTCCTAATACTGTTGATACGGGATCGAATTTGCACCGGTGTGACCTGCATACTACTGGTGCTGGATGGGATGAGATTGATGTACTGCACCGTACTAACTGGATAAACGACATGCATACATTATGACAGGACAGTTCACTTTTGGGCAAGCGGTGGTTTCACTTGATTATGCTGCTTGGTATTGAACTTGCACATGGCGATTGATTGGCAATCCAACAATACAACAACCGAATCCTATGAGTTACCAATCTACTAGTTTAACACTTAACGTATATGTAAGTAAATTTTTTTCTAGTGCATGTATGTATATATAAATTATAATTTTTTTATATATTTTTAATGACGTTTCTGAAAATGCATATGCAGGCCAACGTGTTGCACAAAATCTTGCAAATAAATAACGAAGCGTCCCAAACTAATGATATATCGTACTCTCAACAAGGTTACGGAAGAATATCAGATATTGTCCAGCGTACATTGACTGCTGGTGGCGAAGTAGATTGTCTGAATCGCATGCCGTACAGGCCTTCTAAACAATCGTATTCTTCTGACCCAATACCACAGATTCCGCAACAAGTCCCTCGAGAAGTACCAATTCGAAGGGGCGGTAGGCGGGTATGTCAGCGTGCTGCAGCGGATGAAGTTCCACAACAGGATCACTATTCACCTATGCCGGCAAATGAAGGTGATTATGTTGCAGGTGATCCTGCAGCGATTGATGATTTTATTACTCCGCAGCACCTAATATTCGATATTAGGCGTCATTCTTCTATTGGCGAGTATGATGTTGGTCTATCAAATGAGTGGTTTTCTCGACGGCATATGCAGTTTGAAGAGAATGCAGGTCCCTCATACGCTACAGAAGAACACGATGAGGGACCATCTGAACCACAACCTCTAAGACGAGTTCAGCTCCCGAGGAACCGTCGAGGATTTCAATGGGACTAGCTGGCATCCATTTTTTAGATGATTTCATTATAATATGACTATTTGATATATAATTTTTTTCCCAATAATTCATTTATAAAATTTTACATTCTATTTTAAAATTCATACTTTTTTGTTTGAAATTAAAAAAAACGATTGGTAATTCACGAAATATTTCATCGTTATTATTCACTAAATTATAAATTATTATTTTTGTAATTTATATAATTTTTTATTTATTATTGAGATTAAATTTTTTTATTTTTTTACAGATAAATAATAATTATAATTAATTGTAATTAAATACTATAAATTATACATTTAAGAATAATTAAATTTAAAATTATTTTTAAGAGAATTATAAATAATATTTTTATATTTTATTTTATAGATAATTTTTAAAAATTATATAGAATTTTTTATTTAAAAAAATAATATAAATTTATTTTAAAAAAACTTTTAAACTTATTTAAAACGGATAAAAAATAAAAAACAAATTAAAACAAAACAAAAAAATAACGATTATCATGGAATAAAAAAATTAAAAAAAATAACCTCGTGACTGAGAGTCGCGAAGCCTCGCGAGGCACTCAGCACAAAAAAAAAAAAAAAAAAAACAAAACAAAAGAGCCGTGCGAGCCTTGCGATGTCGACTAGCAGCTTGAGGAATAGGAATGGCAATGGACATCACTGTTGCCAATAGCGAAGTCAGGCTTGATGGTTCGATCCCCTTATTTTGATTTCTCGAACCAAGAGGTCCATGAATCGGAATCCTGGTGCATATAGATACAAATGGTCCAATGGGAGCAAGAATTTCCAGAAACATTTGGAACATTTTATTTCTGAGCAGAAGAGCCGCTTTCAAGTAATGTTTGATCGATTACGTATTAATCAATATTCGATTGATTGGTCTGAGATTATCGACAAAAAAGATTTGTCTAAGCCACTTCGTTTCTTTTTGTCCAACCTCGCTGTTAGCAACAACGAGGAACCCTCTGAACATAACTGTCCTCTCAATCCGTCCCTCTCGTGTTGCGTGTTTCCAAATTTGACCCAATTTGGTCAAAATCCCAAAGATCAAGCTGACCGTACGATTATACACCGTCCAAAATGACTATTGTTTATGCTTACTTAAACCCAAACAATATTTACCTTGTTCACACTGTTGTTTATTTGCGCAAGATGATTGTTTATTTGCTTAAAAGAGTGATCAACACAACTCATGGAGGAAATGCAATTCAAAAGGAAATAATATTGGTCCAATCTACTGCTGAAAATGCAATTCAAAAGAAAATAATATTGGTCCAATCTAATGCTGAAGTTTGTCATACCTATCAAAACAACTCCGTTATATGTTCTGGAACACTTGTAACAAACAATAGCTAGGATGGGAGAATAAGTAATAAGCAAAAATATAAATTCACTCGGACATGGACCCAGCAACCTCACAAATATCAAAACTGTTGCCTCAATTAAAATCAGGCTTCTCAGGGAAGGTACAACCAGACCTCTGAATGACAACATTTGCAGCATAACAACCTGCTCTCACAGAATCTTCTATTGGTTTCTTTTGAACCAACTGTGACAAAAATCCTCCAACGAAAGCATCTCCTAAAAAATAAAATATACAAGTAATATACAATATATAAGTAAATAAAAGTAACTTCGTAAGTTTATGTGTTATTAAAAGATAGGAAAATGAAGATTCTAGCACACCTGCTCCATTGGTATCAACAAGTTTCTCCTTTGGTAGTGGGATCACAGGGTACAGTTTTACCTTCCCATCTTCTGCCACCACAACGGGATCGGCGCCTTGAGTGATGACAGTAATTCTTTTTTGTTTTCCTGGTGCCAACGGCCACTCACAAATCTTTAAAGCTATCTGTTCAACGTTGTCAGTCTGCATAAAAAGCATTTGAAGCAATTATGTACCCTGTTAAAAAGTGTTACAGAAAAATGAATTATCAAAATGAGTAGTAATTACCTCCCAACCATGAACTTTAGCAAAAGTTCTTGCTTCTGTTTCATTTCCAAATACATAATCCATATACCTTGAGGGAGGGGAAATTAAAAAAAAAAAAAAAACAAAGCATGTGTAAAAAATTCTACCACCAATCAAATTAATCCATCAAGAAAAAACAAATTATTAACTTACGGGAAAACTTTTACTTGCACATCCTTGAAAAACTCGCAAATAAATGGAGCAGATAGGTTCATCATGAAAACCTTACAAACACAAAACACAAGAAACACAAGGTTTCAGGTACTAGCAATTTTATTTGGAAGCCCGTGAAATAACACAACTAAAAAAATATTATGTAAAACTAAAACGATACCTTCTTGTTTGCAGCTGCATGCTCAGCAACAAGTAAAATAGATTCGGGAGAAACCGTGAGGAAGAATCCAGCAATATAGAAGTACTTGGCCTTTTCAACTATCCAAAAAACATAGCAGATTAGCTTCACAAAATTAAAATTATATTCTTTCCGTTTGGATTTCAACTTTGCATCTTGAAAATTCAAATAAAAATGTGGACATTCAAATTCAAACATAGGGAATAACTCTAAAGTTCAAGAGATTCAAGTTCGAATGTAGCAAGTAAATGTAGTGGGTAACTCTAAATATGTGGACATTCAAATTCCAATGTAGGGAGTAACTCAAAATAAATAAAAGCAAGAACAACAAAGTGTACCCAAGGCCCAATTTTCTGGTCTCTTCAAATGTTCTGATTTGTAGCAATTTGCAGCAGACAAATTAGCGACAAGCGACCTAAACATATTTTAAGTGTATAAGTGTCAAAAAATATACAAGTCAAAAACTAAGTACAAAACAAAGCATTTTGACATGGAATAAACAAAGCATTTTCTCCAAGTTTGCACCAAACTCAGTACAAAACTAAGCTTTTACTCAGCAGGAGATACTATTACGGTAGTCGTCATAAGAAGATGAAAATATTAGATTTGGCCAGAAAGAAAAATAAAACTTTTTGTTGACGTATAGAGCAGTCAAACATAACTTAGATTTGAGCCAGAAGGACACATAAAACATATAAATTACTAAAAGGTAATTTTACACCAATTACAGTCAATCAACAAAGAAATACTAAAATCGTACTATTACAGAAGTAGTCATAAGAAGATGAATAAATTGGATTTGGCCAGAAAGACAAACAAAACTTTTTGTTGATGTATAAAGTAGTCAAAACATAACTTAGATTAGAGCCAGAAAGACACATAAAAACATATAAATTACTAAAAGATAATTTTACATCAATTACAGTCAAATCAACAAAGAAATACTAAAACCGTACAACTGAAAACTCACCTTTCACCACCAACTACACAGACTGCACAAGTACCCGTTGGAACAGACTCGTCTTCATAGTAATGAACCTAGCCACAAAAACATAAACTAAATGCTTCTTAGATTCCTATACATAACACATAACTATACAGAAATTTAAATTTAAACACCCACAACAATTTCTATCATATAGCAATGAAAAAATTACATTGACACCATCCTCTTCTAAAATAAAATATATAATTGACTCTATTAAAGGAAGCGACCAAAAAAAAAATTACATTGACACCGTCTTCAGTGGATTTCTTCATCATCATCTCCCCAAACTTATCCTTGCCAATACAACCCATGTAACTGGTTGCACCTGGAATTTGCAGCATCCACTGCAGATAGAAAAGTACAAACACACAGATTTACGACATAAACCATACCAAAAAGCTAAATGAAACAAAAAAACTGATAAACATACCTGAGCAACTCTAATAGAATTTTGAGTAGCACCTAAAACATGATGCAAATTAATTAGCTCATATAGCATTAGTAAGGGATCAACAAATAATTTAAAAAATGAAGACTCCAAAGATGGAGATTGAGAAATCAACAAATAAAATCCAAAATTTGAATAATTTAATATTTGCATATTGGGCAATTACCTCCAGCAATGTAGTCAACAGTGTATTTGGTTGCCATTTCTTCATACCTGGGAAGGATTTAGGTGCAAAAGAACAATAATAGTCATACACCTTTTTGACAAATATTTGAAATATTTGTGTTATCTTTACCTATCAAGCAAGATATTGGCAAAAGAGTACAAAAGCCAATTATACAAACATTTATTCCTCACACCAAATGAAAACATGCTTAACTAGTGCACTATTTGGTGGACTAGACAAAATTAGACGTTGTAAAAATGTGTTAATGACCATTTGCTGTCATGTGAGATATGGAGAAGTTAAAATTAGAAGATGGCACCAAACTTAACATGGATTAAGTCATCCTCACTTCATTGACAATTCCAAGGCCATTAAAATTTGACAAACTACCAAGATAGTTAATATTTTTTATTTTCTCTCGTTTTTTCTCATACCCAAGAAATGAAATAAGATAGAACATGGTTGATTTCTCTTATTCTTTCATAACATTTATCATGTCCCAGGTAATGAGTAAAGCTGCCAAGAGCTAGGTGAGTGAAAAAAGCACTACATTCACCTTATGAGATTATTGTTCAACTTGTCCCCTGCACTTATTTGAAGAATTTTATGGGCTAGATTGAACTCTTTTGAGTTGTGAGCTTGAGCAATCCAGTAAGGGTTACCAAAAACCAAAAACCATATGATATCTGTTTAAGTGCTTGCGTTAAAATTTCACAAGAGCATAAACAAGCTTGCAAGACCTTTACATAAAAATATACAAAACATTTACTAGTAAATGTAAGTGCTTGCGTTAAAATTTCACAAGAGCATAAACAAGCTTGCAAGACCTTTACATAAAAATATACAAAACATTTACTAGTAAATGTAACATTTGCTAAACATTCACTAATAAATGTAGATCAAGCTATTGAACATAGACATTTACCAATCTATAGGCCTGTGTGACTGAGAATCGATACTTACATGGGGATGTGTTTTTCCTCTGCAAGTATGGCATTGTTCAATTTTATGTCATACCTGTGACCAAAAGAATGACATATAATTATAAATCAATAAACAATAACAAATGTCCTATCATAAATTAAGACATTCAAGAGAGATTAAAGAAGAATTTACATACAAAACCGTCCGCATCCTACCATAATGGTTGGATCAAATCAAAAGTAAAGTGAATCAAAGATCTAAACAACTTGAGGTACGGTCTCGGTAAACCAACAAAACCAGATCAATAAAACACCACAGATCTACGAACTAAATCCGACAACAATATATCACACATATGGTACGTCTCAAATGCTTAAGCATCATAAATCATGAATTCTGGGATGCAATACGATTATTAAAACATCAAAACCAATGGATGGAGATTAAATACTAATGAATGGGAGTGAACTTACTTCTCCAAGAATTCTTGGTCCACCACAGATGAGATATCCAACAGAGGATTTCCCATTCCCAACAGAATCCCTTCGTACTCCATTTTTTTTCCTGTGCTAGCGTTTTCCTACTAAGACCAAAAGCTGAAGGGAAAGGATGGTGCGAAGGCCAGTGGTACTCCGAGGAGCTTATTTATGGGGGGCCAAGGACGGAGGTGGGTGAGCAGAGTAATGGTGGGTGGGCACCTTGACTGCAGATCTAGAGGCCCGCCAATGTAATTTCATTTTTTCTTTTTTTCCCTTTGCGGGGTTGGTGTATCTTTTATTTATTTATTTATTTATTTTGGGGGCTGGGGAGAGGGTAGGTAAAGTTATAGCGTGTCGTTTTGGGATTTGAATTGTGATCCTCCTCCTTTCTTAAAATGAAAAAAAATAAATAATGATTCATTTTATTATGAATATATTGTGAATTATTAAAGAATTAATGAAAACTCTACTAATTATGAATTTTTATTAATATTCACTATTTAGTGGAGTTACCACTAATTTATATTAGTGAAAAATAATGTATTTCACTAAATAATAATTTTATAAATAGAGCTATTCTCTAAACTTAAAATCTACCATCATATTTTGTGAAATAATTGTAAGAGAAAGAAAGAGAGAAATTTGAAAAAATTCTTGTATAGAGAATAGTTAGAGATTTCTTAGTATGTAAATTTTATTTTAACACTATCTAAAATTTTATAACACGTTATCAGCACGAGTCTTCTACTGTTACAAAAGTCAAAAGACTAAAGCACGAGTATCTGCTAAAGCCAGAATACATGTACGCATTTATTAATCTCTATGACTAACCTTACTAAACTCGAATTTGTAACCTTTGATATTTCTGAAAAGAATTATATGTCATGGGTTCTCGATACAGAAATGCATCTAAATGCTGAAAATCTTAATGAATAATGCATCTGCATAACAAAAGGCCAAAACTTTTATTTTTATCCGTCGTCATCTTGTTGAAAATTTGAAAATGAAATATATTACTGAAAAAGATTCATATGTCCTGTAAGTAAATTTTAAAAAAAAATTTAACCATCTGAAAATGGTCGTACTACCCACTGCACGTATGAATAGTTGTACCTGAAGTTGCAAGATTTTAAAATTGTGAATGAATATAGCTCCGCGATGTATAAAATTACTATTTTTGTTAAAATTATGCGGAGAAAAAGTTACTGATGAAGATATACTGGAGAAAACATTCTCCATCTTTCATACCTCGAATATTGTCCTGCAGCAACAATATCGAAAAAAATGGTATACAAAATTTATAAATTTAATTACTACCCTCCTTATTGAAGAGAAAAATAATGAGTTATTATTGAGAAATCATGAAGTCAGACCAACTGGCTTAACAGCACTCCCAAAAGTGAATGTTGTTGGTTCTAGCAAAAGCTATCATTATAGACGTGGTCGTGGCCGTGGCCGTGGTCGTGGACACGCTCGATATTTCCCTTATCACAGTCATAATCAAGTTGTGAGAAATACTGGCCACCTGAAGTGGAATAAAAAAAGATAATAAGGGAAAAGAAAAAGAAATGGAAGAAAATTGTGAGGATAAGCGTTATAGATGTGGCATGAAAAGTCATTGGTCACGTAACTATCGTACGGCCAAGTATTTAGTGGAACTATACCAAATTTCACTGAAAAAGAACAATAAAAATGTTGAAGCAAATTTTTCTCAACAACTAATAAATGATACTAAGGATGATGATATTGATTCTGAAGATTTTAATATCAATATTACCCATATGGATGTAGCTGATTTTTTTTAACACTCAAACGGTAGGATAGACCATTTAATTGGTGATGGTAGTGTCCAGAAGAACTAGTGCCTCACCCTGATATTTTTGAATGTTTATTATATTCTAATAATATTTACATTTGTATATATATTTTTGTTTAGATGGCTGTTATTAATGACGATGTATGTATTATTGATAGTAGAACTACACACACCATACTAAAAAATGAAAAATATTTTTCTTATCTCAAAATGAGAGAAATAAATATTTATACGATAAACGGTAGTACAAATGTGATTGAAGGCTGCGAAAGAACTAGTATATTGTTATTTGAATGAACAATAATTATTATTGATAAGACATTATTTTCCTCAAAATTCAGAATAAATTTATTGAGTTTTAAAGATATCCGCAGAAATGAGTATCATGTTAAAACAAATGAGGAAAATGGTATTGAGCATCTTTATATTACTCAAATTAATTTGGGTAATAGATCTGTATTAGAAAAACTGCCGTCTTTTTTCTACTAGCATATATTTTGTAAAAATACGTACAATTGAAATTCATCATATCGTAAATCAGAAGTTTATTGCTCTACTATTTTTAACATTTGGCATGACCGGTTGGGTCATTCGGGATCTACCATGATGAGAAAAATAATTGAGAATACACATGGTCATCCCTTGAAACATAAAAAGATATTGACATCAGAAAAATTTTCATATGCTGCATATTCCCTAAGAAAATTAATTGTTAAACCATCACCAATAAAAGTAGGAGTTGAAAGTCTTACGTTTCTTGAACGAATTTACGGAGACATTTGTGGATCTATTGATCCACCATATGGACCGTTCAAATATTTTATGGTCTTAATTGATGCATCATTCTAATGGTCACATGTGTATTTATTATCTACTCACAACCTGACGTTTGCGAGATTACTTGCTCAAATAATTAAATTATGAGCACAATTTCCTAACCATCACATTAAAAATATCCATTTAAATAATGCTGATGAATTTTCATCACATACTTTTGATGCATATTGCATGTCAATTGGGATTAATGTTGAATATTCTGTAACTCATGTTCATACACAAAATAGTCTTACTGAATCTTTTATTCAAATATTATAATTAATTACTAGACCATTATTAATGAAAATAAATCTCCTAACATATGCCTGGGAACATACTATTTTACATGCTGCAGTACTTGTACATATAAGGTTAACTAGTTATCATAAATTTTCTCCTTTGCAATTAATTTTTTTGTTTAGAACCAAATATTGCTCATTTACAATTTTTTGGGTGTGCTATATATATTCTAATTATACCAAACCAACGTACAAAGATAGGTCATCAAAGAAGAAATGAGATATACATTGGATATGATTTTCCTTCTATTATCAGGTATGTTGAACCCCTGACAGGAGATGTATTCATAGCAAGATTTGCTGATTGTCATTTTGATAAATTATTATTCCTTAAATTGGAGGGAGAACATAAACAGTATAAGAAAGATCTTGCTTGGATAACATTATTAAATTATCTTGATCCGCGCACAAACGCATGTGAACTTGAAGTTCAAAAAATAATTCATTTGTAAAGTATTGCAAATCAAATGCCAAACGCTTTTGTTGACTTCAGAAGAGTTACAAAATCGCATATTCCAACTATAAATGCTCCTATTCGAACTAAAGTTCCAACAAAACAAAATATTATACCTATAGTTGCTGAGTCAAAAGCACGCCAAATGCGTGGCTGACCTCTTGGTTCTAAAGATAAAAATCCTCGAAATAAAATATGATTAAATGATCCAAATGATCATATTGAAGAAAAAGAATGATAAAGACCAATAGAGAATTTATGACAAAGAATCAGAAGTTGATGAAAGTAACACTGAAATTTCTATCAATTATACTGCTTCCGATAGAAGTTGGAATCAGATAGAAACAATTATTGATAATATGTTTACATACAATATATTTTTTGATGTTACACAGGATAATGATGATCCTGAACCAATATCAGTTGATGAATGTCGACATAGAAAAGATTGGTTACAACGGAAAGATGCGATTCAATCGGAGTTAAATGCACAGACAAAACGTGAAGTTTTCGGACCTATAGTCCGAATACTAGAAGGTGTAAAACCTGTTGGCTACAAATGGATATTTGTGCGAAAGTACAATGAAAATAATGAAATCGTACGATATAAAGCACGGTTAGTAACCCAAGATTTTTCACAAAGACCAGATATTGATTATGATGAAATTTATTATCCTGTTGTTGATGTTATTACATTTCGATATCTTATCAGTTTGGCAGTATATGAAAAGATAGATATGCGTCTATTACATGTTGTTATTGCTTACTTGTATGAAAATTTAGAAAATGATATTTACATAAAAATCATCAAAGGATTTCGCATACCTGAAACATATAAACATTATCCTCGTGAAAATTACTCTCTCACATATGTGAATAGTTAGAGATTTAAAGAAAGAAAGAAATTTAAAGAAATTATTGTGCAAAGAATAGTTAGAGATTTCTTAGTGCGTAAATTTTATTCTAACACTACTTAAAATTTTATAACACATTTGTTAATTTTTCATAATTTTAGATAGAAATAAAATAATAAAATATTTAATATTATTATTTTATTTTTATTAAAATTTTTAAGCTTTAAAAAATAATTATTAAGTAGAAATATTTATTTTATAATATTAAAAAAAAGAAAATAATTAAAATATTTTGAGGAGATCTTACACTATATATTATTATATTCACTTAAAGAAAAAAGATTTTAAGATAAAAACGGCTGTAGTTTTTTTTTTTTTTTTGAGCTAGCAATATTTAATACTTTCAGTAATTCTTAATTTGATTATTATAAAAGAAAATATTTTCTCAAATGGAGAAAAATACAAATTAATAAAACATAATTCAACTGTAAAAAAATAAATTAATAATCTCTTTTTATAAAATGATAAGCATGATATTTATCGACGTATATCCCTTCTATTGCAATGCTACAATAATTATTCTTTAAAAAAAAATAATTTGCTTAATTTTAATATCCCCAACGTGCCAATCACTTTCTCCACTACATTTTGTCACAACTACCGACACACACTCGACAAATCAAGGGAAAAGTTCGAGTTTGCCCTTAGCAAAGTTTTATCACGTATGAATTTTATTTTATTTTTTAATTATTTGCAAAGTTTTCCATTTTGACAATTTATTTTTAAAAACATTAAACAAAGAGTGAATAGAATTAACATTAACTTGTCAAAATTTTGTCCAAAATCTTGATACATATATCGTATTGAATGATTTCGAGAGTTATATACTAATTAAAAATAATTAAATTTTGAATGATAATATGATAGAAGCAAATAATTTGAATTCAAAAAATCAACTTTTTCTGAAATTAAAATATCAATGAAAACGAATTTTTGAAGCACTACAAATATGCAAGACCTCAGTTGTGGGATCACAGTCTAAGTGCTCAAGCTCAAGATTACCATTACTAAGAATGTTTTGAAAAAATTGTATTAAGATATTATTATTTCTATAATTGTACCATTCTATCCAATCAATTAATATCATTCCTTTAAATATTTTAAATTTTGTAATTGTATTTGTCTATTAGTTAACTAGCACTCAATTTAATATTTTTTTCAAGGATTTAATTACAATTTTTAGAAATTTTAAGAATGGTAAAACTATAATATAAATATTATATCATTCTTAATAGTGTCAATTTTAATGAAGAGAACTCTCTAAACGGTACAAAATTGGATTAAGACTCTTTTCAAAATTTTTTATAATTATAATTGAATATACTCGAATAGTGATATATATAGAGAGAGAAGAAGAATAACTTGATAACCTTCATTTAAAAAAAAAAATGCAATTCCAAACAAATTCATAAAAAAAATTCTCAATTTAATTTTAAAAATTTTAATTTAAATGATTTACATCGAGTTTTTTTTAATAAAATATCATATTTTTCATCTAGTGTCTTGTTTTTTTGTTTTTTTTTATAATTCAACTTATTTTTAATTCAAACAAAATATGTCTCACAAGGATTGCAATTCAAATACACCTTTATAATCCTTGTTGGCCCAGATGCCTTAGCATTTCTATTTTGCTGTTTTGAGGCTGGGTTGATTGTTGCTATAAAATGTTACATCAGATTAATCAGAACGGGAAATTCAAGGGGTTACTGCTTTCGTTGTCCCTAAGCAGTGTCTAGTTATCCATCTAGGAAGATATAGCATTTTGACAATTCTTACATAGATCAAATTAAGTTGATTGTATTCATGTGAACTTCGTGTTTTAAAGAACGAAAATTTCTTATATAAATCGTAAATTTGTAAATTATATGTATTGAAGAGTTATAATACATAATTTTTATTGTATAAAATATAATACATGTGATCCACGTAGTACAATTCTTTAATGCAATTAATCGAACGTAGAGTAAGTCCATGTTATAATTTTTGCTTTACAAAAGTGGCAACATTAGCAATAATTCATTTACTTAGCAGAAAAAAGGGGGGAAATTTTTTGAGCCTTTGACCACACTTGTGAGAGACCAATTTCACCAAATTAGTTACCCTGGTCGGGCCCAACTGAAGGCCTTCGTAAATTCATTGGAACTTGGATCCGCAAGAATTCGGTCCGTACACTTCCTATTCATCATTATTCAATTTGAATTAAAAAATCGAATCAAATTAGTTTTAATTTTAATTTTCAATTCGGTTCAATTTTAAAGTTTATATAAAAATTCAATTTGATTTTAAGTTTTCTAAAATACAAAATCAAAAAATTGAATTAAATTTTAAAATTTTTAAATATATAATTAATATTAAAATATTATTAATTAATTATTTATTTTTATAAATTATTATTTTAAAAAAATTCTATTCGATTTCGATTATTTCGGTACAATTCGGTTTGATTTTGTCCAAAATAAAACTATTAATAATTGAGTTTAATATCTTTATATTTGCAATTTGCATCCGTGATCATAACTTTCTACTAAAATGTTTCGTCCAAATCTTTAAAATATTTAGATTTTAATTTATATTACATTATATTATATTTGAATTGTAATTTATATTAAACTTTACTTATTTGGACTTAAATTTATATTAAGTTAATAGATCTACTAAAGGAGTCGAAATAATTTCAATTCGGTTCTATCGGTTTTATTTAAATTAAGGTTCAGTTCAACTTTTAAAAAAAATAAAAA
The DNA here is from genome assembly GCA_026120185.1 of Voacanga thouarsii. Taxonomy (NCBI): domain Eukaryota; kingdom Viridiplantae; phylum Streptophyta; class Magnoliopsida; order Gentianales; family Apocynaceae; genus Voacanga; species Voacanga thouarsii. The sequence continues at coordinate 5,796,726 of JANUWF010001287.1, read as the reverse complement.
TAAAAACATAAAAACTGAATTTTAAAATAAAAAAATCGAATGAACACTCCTAATGTCAATTCGGTGCCTCGAATAATTTATAATATAGTTTTTTTTAAAATGTATAAATATAGATAGTATAAGATATATTAAGTAAAACAAGACTCTTCTTAAATCATAGAAAAATTAAATCTTCTTATATTTTTAATAATGTCAAAATATATCATGTAATAATAATACAAACGGTTGAGATTTTAAATATAATTCTTGTTAAATTAATTAGTTAATAAAGTGGACTTTTTATACATAGAAAAATACAATATAATTTGTTTGTTGATGTGAGTATCAGAAGACGTATTTTGATATTATTAAAAGATTACAAGATCACCATTGTTATTAGTATTAATGATAAATTGTTATATATAAAGAGTTGTTGAATGCTCTTGTGGTCAACATAATAAGGTTGAATTCAATGAATTTATTGAATTAATTAATTAAAATTACTAAATACAATTTATTAAGATATGTGCTTTTTATATGAATTTATTGACTCAGAAAAGTAATTAAACAAAGCCATTCATGTTGCATCAATAGAAACGGAGAGAGCAAAGCATCAAGATTTTGTCAGTTAACTTCTTGTTAGCCATGGTCCTTTTATTTATTGAACTCTTTCTATTTATAGTTTTCCTTAATTCAGTGGGCCTGTAGCCCGTCTAATTGTTAGATAGAGTAAGTTTAGAACTAGTTAGCAATTAGTTAATAGTTAGGGTCTTAATTGTATTAGCACCTTAATTAGTTATGTGTATTCTAACTTATGCTATCGACGTTTCAGAAGTTGTTCAAGGAGAGGAGAATAACAGCACGGGTGAGGGATCAGTGGAGATATTGGAATCTGAAACTCCAAATCTAGGTATGCACTCGATGTGTTTGTATCTCTAATGGTTTCTTTGGTTGTATTTAAGATTGTGGCTCGATTTGGTGATTGGGTCAAGAATTTGCATAGGGTTTGTATTGGGAAAAAATTAGGTTCTACTTGTTCTGATTTAGTTCTTGAATTTTGGGGGTTTTTAGGTGCTTAGATGATTTTGGTGAAAGTAAGAAGATGATTTGGTTTGAAATTTGTCTAGTAAGGAGGTTGCCTGATTTCTAATTGTGTACCAGTTTGAAAATTCATGAAAAGCCTATGTTTTTATACAAATTGGATTGAGTATGATATTTAAATACTTTTAATGTTATCTATATGGTGGTTGTTCTAAACTATGCATAAGAACTATGCATATTTTGTACTGAACTTTGGTTCATAAGATGTCTGACGAGTGTGGGTGATTATGGTGGAAACTCCCCAAACCTTTATGGATGGCCCTTAAGTAGGGGATATAGTACCTAATCTTCTTTAAGACTCTTACAAAGGGATACAATACCCTATGGCCATTTCTCTAATATGATACAATAGTTAGGAGATTGATATCAATTAGTCACGACCTTACCCCATGAAGGCTTAGAAAGCGGAAAACACAGGGCACGCAGCGGAAGTAAAGATTAAAAAACTGGAAAAACTAAAGAACAAGGAATTCTCGATCAGAGCTAGCGCCGGCACCGATCGTGCTCGGCGGGACTCCGAGGTTAACGTTGGGAAGTATGCCCTCTTAAACTAGATTTCTGATGTAAATATCAAATGTTTTAACAAAAGAATTTATTTTCAAAAATCGTTTGTGAATTTATCTTTTGTTTGTGCACAATTTCGTTTGAAAAATACCCAATGTGTTTAAATAAGTTATCCGTGTGAATGGTAGTTTTTCACAGTAAGGTATGGATCACAGGTTGTTTAACACATAAACATTTGTTCTTAACCAATTGATGAGAATGAGAATCTCATTATATTTAGATTATTATGTTATGAATTTCAAATGGGGAATGGCTTACCTTTAGTCAATGAGTAGTCCACTCACTTCATGACATAAGCGTATTTCGAATATATAGAACATGACCTGTAGTAGTGGTTTCTTAAAGTACTATTTGGTAGAAGCCTAGACTACTATTGCTACAGCGTGGACTAGTACTCTACGACTTGAGTATGAGTTGGTGGTCTGACGAAGCTGGAAGCATGTACTTTGATATACTTTAGTTGAGGTTCTATTGTAGGACCAATAAACTTGCATGTTGGGTATGCGTGACTAGTTAGTTAAGATAGACTTGTATAAGATAGTTTCTATAATATATCGCCCCTTGTAGTTGTCTGAATGATCTAAATATCCAGGTGTTGGAATGCATGCCCTCTTAGACTAGGTTTTTTTATGAAAATATCGAATATTTTAATAAAAGAATTTATTTTCTTTATTTGTGCACAATTTTGTTTGGAAAAGACCCATTGTGTTTAAATAAGTGATCCATGTGAATGAATGTCTTTCACAGTAAGGTATGGATTATGGGTTATTTAAACACATAAACATTTGTTTTTAATCGATTGATGAGAATGAGAATTTCATCATGTTTAGGTTGTTATATTATGAATTCCAAATGGGGAATGACTTACCTTTAGCCAATGAGTAGTCCATTCACTTCATGACATAAGCATATTTCGAATACGTAGAACATGACATGTAGTAATGGTTTCTTAAAAGTACTATATGGTAGAAACCTAAACTACTACCGCTACAACGTAGACTAGTACTCTATGACTTGAGTATGAGTTGGTAGTTTGGCGAAGCTGGAAGCATATACTTTGATATGCTATAGTTGAGGTTCTATTGTAGGGCCAATATACTTGCATGTTGGGTATATGTAACTAGTTAGTTAAGACAGACTTGTACAAGATAGTTTCTACACTACATCGCCTCTTGTCGTTGTCTGAATGGTCTAAATATCCAGGGCCCTGGGAAACATGACTTGAATGTTTGCTTTAAGGTAACTTCCTTGGAAAGCGGAAACACTCCGAGAAGTCGTGGATCATTGGACTAGAAGCCTAAGGATGGTAAATGTCATTTAGAGAGGTGTTAGTACATTTATTCCTCTCTAAATATACGGCGATGTGTAGATAGATATTTTAGTCATTTTACCTGTAAGTCGAAGACTTTGCGAATGTAGCATTGTCCTTAGGGACAACATTTCCTTATGGTGATATTAGGAAATATTTAAAATGCAAAATACATCTATAATAGGGGTATTTTGGTCATTTTAGTAGACAATGCGATGTGTCTTTTTGGTCCTCGGAATAGCCCGTAAGTCCTAATTAATTTTTGGATTGAGAAATTGATCTCAATTGAAAGAGTTTTATTTTATTCGAGAAGTCTAATTTATTATTAGACTGAAATAAAATAAATGGAGAGAAATTTATTATCTAGTTTAATTGGTTAATTAATTATTCAGGACCTTGGTCCAGTTTGAATAATTAGAAAAATTAACCGGAACTTAAACTAGAGGAAAATAATTAATACATAATTATTTATTGAGTTATTTATTTAATTAATCCCAAGAAATAAATAATTAAAATTTAATTATTTTTTGGTTCATTTGGGTTCATTAATTATTTATTGGGTTATTTATTTAATCCCAATAAAAATAATTAATGTTTATTATTTTGGACTTTTCAGGTCCAAGAGAAATAATAAATATTATTTGGCCCCAATAGCCTGGACCATAGGATTTTTTCGGACACAGTTCATAAGAGTTTAGGGAGAAATCAAAATTTATTTTGTTAATAATATTCGGATATTAAATCTCGAGAATATTATTTTTAACAAAATAATTATTTTTGGGTTAATGACTCTTGGCTTTCTGTGAGGAAAAATAAAATGAAATAAAAATAAATATAAATATTCTCTCCGTGTGACTCTTGGTTTTCTAGCTTCTGGGTTTAGTTCATGCATGAAGCCAAGGCTTCAAAAGCCAACCGAGAGGTGAGAAAAAAAAATGAGAGATCTGAGAGGCTTTTCTTCTTCCCATTTTTTGTGCTCACCAACGTTTGATTAGGTTGTGGAATATTATGAGAATTGAAAAGGCCAAGCATTGTACCAGAGTGTTCATCCCATAGGGAAGAAAGAAGGCTATCGGAGTGTTCATCCCAATGGAAGAAAGAAGCTGTTCTTGAGCTTCAATTCGTTCAACCATATTCTTCAAGGTTTAAGGCTCCAAGAGGTATGTTTTTCATGCCTCCGTGCTACTGCCATGTTCTGTTTCTATTTATTTCCTCCATTTTTATTCCACCGAAGCATGCTCTCTATTTCTATCAATTCCTTCAAGTGGTATCAGAGCATTGAATTTGATTGGCTTAGGAAGTATGTTAGTTAATAAAAATGGAGAAGAACATTGTTTGGTGCTTAAACCTGTGATCCTTCGCTGTTTTGGTATGGGATAGGATGAATGTGACCTTTACAGTGGAAGCATAGGAATCCTCTGTAAATTTATGGCTTTGATGTTTTGATCATGTAAACCCAATTTAAATGGGTATAGGCGGTTGTAGTTTTGGTTTGGATGAGTTTTTGTAATGAAAAATGTCCAAAGAAGCCAAAGGAAGCAATCCGTAGAGAAAAACGCAGACAGAATGCCCAGAAATTTCGCGGAGAAAATGAAGTTACTATTCCTAAGCCGAGCCGAGCTGAGCCGCGCTGATGTTTCTGTGTCATGAGCCGCTTCCCGCGCGTGCACGAGCCAAGCTGATTTGCAGGAATTGAAGCCAAATCAAATTTTGCAATTGCAATTCGGGTTCATGCGCGTGTAAGCGGGGCATTGGCTGGGCGGACGCGCAGGTCGAGTGCAGAGAGAAAGCGGGCACGGATCACGGGCAGGCTTCGCGGGTTGCTGCTGTGCCTGATTCGGTGCGGCTGGTGCACCGGAGCCGCGGTGGACAGCAAGCCAAATGGGGCGGATTCGGTGCAGCGGGTGCACGTGGACCGCCAATCAATTTTTTGTAATTTTTTTTTTAATTTGGGTCTCATACCAGGCGAAGTTAATATTTGTAATAGTTTATATTCTTGGAATATATTTACATGAAAAATATTAGTAAAGAATTTTAGGATTAAACAAGATCATTAATTAATTAATGTGTTTAATTCTATTATTTGGGCACTTAGGTGTAAAAATAGAAAAGTATGAAAACGTTTACTGTTTTCTAGCTTGCTCTTTATTTTGTGTACCTATATGCGTGATTTCTCAAAGACCAAAGTCTTTGGGAACATTTATACAAGGAAAATATTTTTCTTTAAAAAATTAAATGGTTATTTTAACTTGAACAAAAATTAATCATTTGATATTTTCTCAAAGGATTAAATCATTGACATAGAAAATATATTGGATTTAGATATTTTTGTAAGTTAAAATAGAAATCCATTTTATTTTATTTTGCACAAGAAAATTTGTTTTGTTTAATAAACTTGAGACCAAAGTCTCTAGAAAGTTTTAATTGAAAATTTTTTGAAATCATTAAGTTTTAACTTAAATAAAATTAGTCTATGGATAAATCTTTCAAAGGATATAATCCTTGATATAGAGATTTTGATGGACTTGGATATTTTATTTTTGAGTTGAGAAAAAATTTAATGGAAATTTCAAAATGATATTTTTCCAAGAAAACTTTATTTTAAAAGACTAAGTATGAGAGGAGTTCCAATGGCCCCACGGCTTCCATCACGATCCTCATTAAAGATCGTGGGTCCCCTCGCGTCACCCTGAGAGTGAACCCGTATAGGATGGGGATACCACAATGATCTAAATCTAATGGAATGATGTAATTGATACACGTACTATAATCGGTCAACCCATGTTGGAGGTTATAGTGCGAGGAATGTCCATAGAAAATGAGAGTAAACGGCCATCCCATGATGGAGTTATCCTCTAAATCATTACCTAGAAGAGAAATTAATTTGTGGTGGTTAATACACTTAGCTTAGGAAACTGTTAATCTTCCAAAGAAGCTATGTCAATTTTCCTAAGAGCTAAATTAATTTCAGTGCACAAATTTATTTTCACAAACTAAATCCTTTCTTTTATTTTTCGATTTTCAGAAATGGTGGGAGGTTCTTTTAATCCTTTGACCGTTATTCTCCGTGAGAATAAGTTAATGGGATCAAACTATGTAGACTGAAAGAGGAACTTGGACATAATACTCATAGCTGAGGAGTATAAGAATGTCATTTACGAGACCTGCCCTATGATCGGGGAAGGTTCCACCTCCGAAGAGCGAGAGGCTGAGAAGGCATGGAAGAGGGCTAATGAAATGACATGTTGCTATATAGTAGCCTCCATGTCTAATGTGTTCCAATCTAAATATGAGCACATGGCTTCTGCGTATGATATTAGTTATTCATTGACCACTATGTTCGCGGATAAGAGCCGACCTGCAAGGTAGGAGGCTCTTCGAACTATAATAAACACTAAGATTGTTGAGGGAGCATTAGTCAGAGAGCATATGCTCAAGATGATTGCTACTTTCGATGAGGCAGAAATCTTATGGGCTATCATTGACCTCGAGAGTCAAGTGGATATGGTTCTTGAATCTCTACCGGGCTCCTTTACTCAGTTCAAACTAAATTATAATATGAACAAGTTAAATATGAGTTTGACTGAGTTGATGAAGGAACTCCAGATGGCAGAGAAAGTCATGAAGTCACATTAAAAGGCCATGATTGCTAAGACTTCTTCCTCAAGAATTTGGTTTAAGCCCAGAAAGTTCAAAAGGAAGAAGGGAAACATAGTAGCTCAGCCCAAGACCCAACCCAAAGACAAATCAAATGGCAAGTGCTTCAAATGTGGGAAGAAGGTGAAGGAATTGACATAACAGAGCATTCAAACTCAGTGGACGAAAATGGAGAATATGAACATGATATCAGAGAATTGGAGCAGCATGGTGGGATGAAAACATACCTATTGGAGCCTTTAAAACTTGAAGAACATAGTTGAATGCATTGAAACTCAAAACACAGCTTCTTCATCATCCGTCCAGTGAGCTTCCACTGTCCAGTGCATTGCATCCTTTCTTCTCCAGCTCCGATTCTTTCTTCTCCTCCGGTGAAGCTTTAATGCTAAGCTTTTTAATTCACGGAATATGACCCAGCCATAATTTCTTTTGGTGAGCAAAGACAATGGGAAGAAGGAAAAAAAAACTCTCAGAGGATTGCTCCATGTCTTTCACATTTTTCACTGGCTTTTCCTTCACTACCTCGATTGGCATTTATAGGCAATCTTCATGAACCAAACCCAGAAGCCAGAAAACCAAGAGACACAAATGTTTTCTCGGTTAGCTTCCTTTGGTTTTAAAACCAAAAGCCAGTGAAGAAGAAAAATCAAGAGACACGAGAGAGACAGAGAGCCAAGAGACATTCGGAAAATATATTTCTATTTTTTTCCTTTTCTTTTATTTTATTTTTCCACACAGAAAGTCAAGAGTCATGAAACCAAAAATAATTATTTTGATAAAAATAATATTCCCAGATTTAATACCCGAATATTATTTACAAAATAAATTTTAGCTTCACTCTAAACTCTTCTAAATTGTATCCGAAAAAATCCTATGGTCTCGGTTATTGGGCCAAAATAATATTTATTATTTTTTTTAGACCCGAAAAATCCAAAATAATAAACATTAATTATTTTTCTTGGGATTAAATAAATAACCCAATAAATAAATAATTAACCCAAATGAACCAAAAAATAATTAAATATTAATTATTTATTTCTTGAGATTTAAATAACCCAATAAATAATTAAGTAATAATTATTTTTCCTCTAGTTTAAATTCCGGTTAATTTTTTAATTATTCAAACTGGACTCAGGTCCTGAATAATTAATTAACCAATTAAACCAGATAATAAATTTCTCTCCATTTATTTTATTCCAGTCCAAAAATAAATTAGACTTCCTGAATAAAATAAAACTCTCTCAACTGAGATCATTTTCTCAACCCAAAAATTAATTAGGACTTACGGGCTATTCCGATGACTACGCTTTGGCTACTAAAATGACCAAAATACCTCTACTATATAAATAGATGTATTTTGCATTTTAAATATTTCTTAATATCACCATAAGAAAATATTGACCCCAAGGACAATGCTGCATTAGCAGAGTCTTCGACCTACAAGTGAAATGACTAAAATACCCCTCTACATATCGCCGTACATTTAGAGAGGAAGAAGTGTACTAACACCTCTCTAAATACATCTACCATCCTTAGGCCTCTAGTCCAATGATCCACGACTTCCTGGAATGTTTCCGCTTTTCAAGGGAGTTACCCTAAAGCAAACATCCAAGTCATGTTTCCCAAGGTCTTAGATATTTAGATCATCCGGACAACCACAAGGGGCGATATGGTGTAGAAACTATCTTGTACAAGTCTGTCTTAACTAACTAGTCACATATACCCAACATATAAGTATATTGACTCTCCGATAGAACCTCAACTATAGTATATCAAAGCATATGCTTCCAGCTTCGCTAGACCACCAACTCATACTCAAGTCATAAAGTACTAGTCAACGTAGTAGCGGTAGTAGACTAGGTTTCTACCATATAGTACTTTTTAAAAACCACTACTACAGGTCCTATTCTACGTATTCGAAATACGCTTATGTCATGAAGTGAGTGGACTACTCACTGGCTAAAGGTAAGCCATTCCCCACTTGGAATTCATAACATAATAACCTAAATATGACGAGATTCTCATTCTCATCAATCGGTTAAGAACAACTGTTTATGTGTTTAAATAACTCATGGTCCATACCTTACTGTGAAAGACTTCTATTCACATGGATCACTTATTTATACATAATGGGTCTGTTCCAAACGAAAATGTACACAAATAAAGAAAATTATTTCACAAACAATTTCTAACAAATAAATTCTTTTATTAACATATTCGATATTTTCATCAGAAAACTAGTCTAAGAGGGTATATATCCAACAGAAGGGACACTGAAAAAATGAGTATCCAGATATTCAAGCTAAGAAAAACTCAACAGATAATATTTTCTATCTAGAGTCTATATCAATGATTTGATCAACTTCTACTTGGATTGTTGATTCAAGAGCCACTAATCATATCTGTAACTCATTGCAGGGGTTTAGAAAGATAAAAGACTCAAGAAGGGCGAACATGGATTACGTATGGGAAATAGAACATAAGTATGGGCCCTTACAATGGAAGAACTGGATCTTGTTTTGATTGTAATAAGAAAGTGGTTTTAATAGATATTTTATATGTACCTGGTTTTCTTTAGAATTTGATTTCAGTTGCGAAACTAATAAATCAAGGATATTCTGTATCTTTCCATTTTGGTATTTCTATCAATAAAGATGGAGAAATATTATGTACTGGGCACATGTATATAAATCTATTCTATTTAAAATTTATTAATCATCAATCAAATAACGCTCGATCTGAATCTTTAACTAAGAAGAGAAAGACCAATGTCAATGACTCATATCTTTGGTATATGAGGTTGGGTCACATCAACTTAACCAAGATTCAGAGGCTAATCCATGATGGGCCTTTGGGCTCATTGAGATTGGAAAATTGACTTCAGTGTGAATCTTGCCTGATGGGAAAGATGACCAAAAGGTCTTTTATCCCAAAGGCGGATAGAGCCAAGGAGGTATTGAATCTTGTTCACACTGATGTGTGTGGTCCCTTGTCTTCACCAGCTAGAGGAGGTTTTGAATACTTCATCACTTTCACGGATGATTGTACTAGATTTGGTTATATTTACCTGATCAGGTGCGAGTCTAACTCTTTGATAGATTCAAGGAGTTTAAGGCTGAAGTAGAGCGTCAGATAGGTAAATTAATCAAGACCTTACGATCGGATTGTGGTGGAGAGTATCTCCTAGGTGAATTGAAGGACTACATGGTATATCATGGAATAGTATCCCAACTCTCTGCGCCGGGGACACCCCAATAGAACGGAGTAGCTGAGAGAAGGAACAGGACATTGATGGAAATGGTCAGAAGCATGGTGTTTCATGCTACTCTTCCAGTATCTTTTTGGGGATATGCCCTGGAAATAGCGCCATATATTTTGAACTTAGTGCCTTCCAAGTCAGTACCTAGGACTCCCTATGAGATGTGGACTGGGCGTAAGCCAAGTCTGAATCATCTCAGGATATGGGGTTGTCTAACTTATGTACTGGTCAAGGGAGACAAGTTGGAACTAATGTCAGAATTATGCTATTTTGTTGGGTATCCAAAAGAAACAAAGTGTGGTTACTTCTATCATCCTAAGGAGCAGAAAATACTGGTTAGTACCAATACTAGATACTTGGAGGATGATCAAAGTACTTTCACCAAAGGTTCAACTAGGTTGGAACTCGAGGAAAAGTTATCTTCGGAAGCAACTTCTTCTGATCCGATTGTGGAACAAGAAGAGGCACAACCTTAAGAGCCTGTACAAATGGTGCCTCGTCGTAGTAGGAGAGTATATAGGGTTCCAGATAGATGGTATAGAGAAGTTTTTAAGTTGGTCTCTGACCATCAGGAACAAGATCCCACCAGATACGAGGAGGCAATTGCTAATGCCGATGCAAATCTATGGCATGAAACAATGAAAGCCGAGATTGAGTCTATATACTTCAATCAGGTTTGGGATCTTATAGCTTCATCTGATGGGATAAAACCCATTAGGTGTAAGTGGGTGTACAAGAGAAAGATGGGAGCAGATGGAAAGGTGGAAACCTTCAAAGTTAGGCTTGTGGCGAAAGGGTATACTCAGAAAGAAGTGATCGATTATGAGGAAACATTTTCCCATGTGGCCATGCTTAAATCCATCCGTATCCTCCTTGCCATCGCATGTCACTATGACTACGAGATATGGCAAATGGATGTCAAGATGATATTTTTGAATGGTCATCTTAGTGAAGACATCTATATGTCCCAACCGGAAGGTTTTATTGCTGAAGGTCAAGAACATATGGTTTGCAAACTTAAGAAGTCCATTTATGGACTTAAGCAATCATCAAGAGCATGGAACATTCATTTTGATAAAACTGTGAAGTCTTACGGTTTTATTCAAAACGAGGATGAACCATGTGTGTACAAAAAACTTGAGGGGTTTGTTTTTCTTATCTTGTATGTGGATGACATTCTACTAATTGGAAATGATGTAGGGTCATTGTCATTTACAAAGGTTTGGCTATCTAGTCAATTCAGTATGAAGGACTTGGGAGAAGCCAGCTACATTCTCTAGATTAGACTTCTTAGAAATAGGAAGTAGAGAATGTTAGGATTATGCCAAATTGCATACATTAACAAGATATTGGCCAAGTACAGCATGAACTTATGCAAGGGAGCTCTAATTCCTTGCAGACATGGGTTGTCACTTTCTTCGAGGGACTGTCCTAAATCTCAAGAAGAAAATGATAGAATGAGTAGGATTCCCTACGCTTCGGCTGTGGAAAGTCTTATGTACGCCATGCTGTGTACTAGGCCAGATATCTGTTTTGCCGTAGGCTTAGTTAGCAGATATCAGTCAAACCCTGAGGAGGTTCATTGGCAAACTGTAAAGCATATTCTTAAGTACCTCAAAGGAACCTCAGAACCACAAGAAGGGGAAGCATATTGAGACGTAGTACCACATGATCCGGGATTTTATCCAGAGACGGGAAGTCGTGGTGGTACAGATTGCTCCGAGAGCAATCTAGCAGATCCATTCACCAAGCCTTTGGCTGAAAGGGTCTTCAAGTGACACTTAGACGACATTGGGGTGGGCACCTATGGACTTACCTAGTCTTAGAGTGCAAGTGGGAGATTGTTGGAATGTATGCCCTCTTAGACTAGGTTTTTGATGAAAATATTGAATATTTTAATAAACGAATTTATTTTCTTTATTTGTGCACAATTTCGTTTGGAAAAGACCCATTATGTTTAAATAAGTGATCCATGTGAATGAAGGTCTTTCACAGTAAGGTATGGATTATGAGTTATTTAAATACATAAACATTTGTTCTTAACCGATTGATGAGAATGGAAATCTCATCATATTTAGGTTGTTATGTTATGAATTCCAAATGGGGAATGGCTTACCTTTAACCAGTGAGTAGTCCACTCACTTCATGACATAAGCGTATTTCGAATACGTAGAACATGACCTGTAGTAGTGGTTTCTTAAAAGTACTATATGGTAGAAATCTAGACTACTACAGCTACAACGTGGACTAGTACTCTATGACTTGAGTATGAGTTTGTAGTCTGGCAAAGTTGAAAGCATATACTTTGATATGCTATAGTTGAGGTTCTATCGTAGGACTAATATACTTGCATGTTGGGTATATATAACTAGTTAATTAAGATAGACTTATACAAGATAGTTTCTACACTGCATCGCCCCTTGTGGTTGTCTAAATGGTCTAAATATCCAGAGCCCTGGGAAACATGACTTGAATGTTTGCTTTAGGATAGTTCCCTTGAAAAGCGGAAACACTTCACGAAGTCGTGGATCATTGGACTAGAAGTCTAAGGATGGTAGATGTCATTTAGAGAGGTGTTAGTACACTTCTTCCTCTCTAAATGTATGGCAATGTGTAGAGGGGTATTTTAGTTATTTTACCTATAGGTCGAAAACTTTGCAAATGCAGCATTGTCCTTAAGGTCAATATTTTCTTATGGTGATATTAGGAAATATTTAAAATACAAAATACATCTATATTAGGGATATTTTGGTCATTTTAGTAGCCAATGCAATGTGTCTTTTTGGTCCTCGAAATAGCCCGTAAGTTCTAATTAATTTTTGAGTTGAGAAATTGATCTCAGTTAGAAGGTTTTATTTTATTCGGGAAGTCTAATTTATTATTAGATTGGAATAAAATAAATAGAGAGACATTTATTATTTGATTTAATTGGTTAATTAATTATTCAGGACCTATGTCCAGTTTGAATAATTAAAAAAATTAATCAGGACTTAAATTAGAGGAAAATAATTAATATTTAATTATTTATTGGGTTATGTATTTAATTAATCCCAAGAAATAAATAATTAAAATTTAATTATTTTTTGGTTCATTTGGGTTCAATAATTATTTATTTGGTTATTTATTTAATCACAAGAAAAATAATTAATGTTTATTATTTTGGATTTTTTGGGTCCAAGAAAAATAATAAATATTATTTGGCCCCAATAGCCTGGACCATAGGATTTTTTCGGACACAGTTCATAAGAGTTTAGGAGAAATCAAAATTTATTTTGTTAATAATATTCAGATATTAAATCCCGAGAATATTATTTTTAACAAAATAATTATTTTTGGTTTCATGACTCTTAACTTTCTGTGAGGAAAAATAAAATGAAATAAAAATAAATATAAATATTCTCTCCGTGTGACTCTTGGTTTTCTAGCTTCTGGGTTTGGTTCATGCATGAAGCCAAGGCTTCAAAAGCCAACCGAGAGGTGAGAAAAAAAATGAGAGATCTGAGAGGCTTTTCTTCTTCCCATTTTCTATGCTCACCAACGTTTGATTAGGCTGTAGAATATTTTGAGAATTGAAAAAGCCAAGCATTGTACCGGAGTGTTCATCCCAGTGGAAGAAAGAAGCTGTTCTTGAGCTTCAATTCGTTCAACCATATTCTTCAAGGTTTAAGGCTCCAAGAGGTATGTTTTTCATGCCTCCGTGCTACTGCCATGTTCTGTTTCTATTTATTTCCTCCATTTTTATTCCACCGAAGCATGCTCTCTATTTCTATCAATTCCTTCAAGTAGTATCAGAGCATTGAATTTGATTGGCTTAGGGAGTATGTTAGTTAATAAAAATAGAGAAGAACACTGTTTGGTGCTTAAACCTGTGATCCTTCGCTGTTTTGGTATGAGATAGGATGAATGTGAGCTTTACAGTGGAAGCATAGGAATCCTCTGTAAATTTATGACTTTGATGTTTTGATCGTGTAAACCCAATTTAAATGGGTATAGGCGGTTGTAGTTTTGGTTTGGATGAGTTTTTGTAATGAAAAATGTCCAAAGAAGCCAAAGGAAGCAATCCGCAGAGAAAAACGCAGACAGAATGCACAGAAATTTCGCAGAGAAGATGAAGTTACTATTCTTAAGCCGCGCTGATGTTTCTGTGTCACGAGCCGCTTCCTGCGCACGCACGAGTCAAGATGATGTGTCATTTTGGTCCTCAAAATAGCTCGTAAGTCCTAATTAATTTTGGGTTGAGAAATTGGTCCCAGTTAAAGAGGATTTTATTTTATTCAGGAAGTCTAATTTATTATTGGACTGGAATAAAAATAAATTGAGAGAAATTCATTATCTGGTTTAATTGGTTAATTAATTATTTTGGGCCAAGGTCTAATTTGAATAATTAAAAAATTAATTTGGGCTTAAATTAGATGGGAATAAGCTTATTTAATTATTTATTGAGTTATTTATATAATCTCAAGAAATAAATAATTAATGTTTAATTCATTTGGGCTCATTAATTGTTTAATGGGTTATTTTTACAAGCCCAGAAAATAAATAATTAATATTTATTATTTTGAGCTCTTTGGGTCCAAGGAAAATAATAAATATTACTTTGGCCCAATAACCTGGACCATAGGCTTTTTCCAGTATACGGTTCAAAAGAGTTTAGGGTTAAGCCAAACTCACTCTATTGATAACATTCAGGCGTTTGAAATATCATATCCCGAGGGATATTGTTATCAGATATAAGATACCTTGTTTTGGCTATAGAGACTCACGTCCCTTGTGAAAAAGAAACCCCATTTTCCCCCTAATCTCTCTCTCTCTCTCTCTCTCTCTCTCTCTCTCTCTCTCTCTCTCTCTCTCTCTCTCTCTCGTGACTCTCTCTTCCTCTTGTCATTTGTTCTTGATATTGTTAATAAAATAGCAAAGAATTAAGAACATTGAGACCATTCCTCCACACCCTTTATTTTACCAACAAGGATTGAGGTAGTAGAATATTTCGAGATTCGGAAAGCTTGGCGTTCATACAAACAAGGCGTAGTAGGAGGATAGCAGGTTTTCAACCGGAAGCTTCATCAAGCGGAGAAGAAAAAGTTATTCCTGCAGTCCAGTTGATCTCTTCACAGTGAAAGAGGCTTAAAGCACACAGAGGTATGAATTGAACGCTTCCTTGATGTTGTTAAGCTTTGATTTTTGGCTTTGTTTTTTTCTATTTTCTCCCGCACAACATGCTCCTCTGTTTTTCACAAACCAACAATTGGTATCAAAGCATGTTGTTTGATCAACTTAAGGAGTATGTTAGTTAATAAAAATGGAGAAGATCATTGTTTGGTGCTTAAGCCTGTGATCCTTCGCTGTTTTGGTATGGGATAGGTGTTTTGTAAGCTTCACAGTGGAAGCATAGGTCTTTGTAAACTTTTCCAGGCTTTCGTAGAACAACCGTGTAAACCTAATTTGGAATGGTATAGGCGAATGTGTTTTGGTTTGGATAAGTTTTTTTTTTGTAATGGAAAATGTCCAAAGAAGACAGAGAAGAAAGTAGAAAAATTGTAGAAGAAACGAGAAAAAAATCGCACAGAAAAAAAACGAAGAAGACATTCATTGTTCATAAGCCGCCGGTGGAGCCGAGTCGCTAATTGCTTCTGTGCTTGGAGCCGAGGTCCGCATCTCTTCGGCTCAGAGCTGCCGAAGCAATTGCAAATTGCAATTTAGTGTAGCGCGCGGGTCAAGCGGATCGTTTCGAGCGCACGTGGGTTGGTAGCAGCAGACGCGGGTCGCGAAGTAGAGTGGGCACTGGAGCGGGTCGCGGGTGGGCGGGCTTCATGGATGGAGCAGAACGCGATCTGGTGCGGCTGGTGCACCTGGGTCGTGGTGGACCATCAGTGTGAAACGGTACAGCGGGTGCACGTGGACCAATGGTTATTTTTTATTTTTCTTTTGCAATTTTCTTGCGATTTTTTTTTTCCGTTTTAAGTCCCATACTAGGCGAAGATAATATTTTTGTAGTAGTTAATATTCTTGGAATATATTTGCATGAAAATATTAATAAGGGATTTTAGGACTAAACAAGATCATTAATTAATTAGGTAATTAATGTGTTTAATTTTATTATTTAGGCACTTAGGTTTAAAATAGAAAAGCATAAAAATGTCTACTGTTTTTTAGTATGTTATTTATTTTTGTGTACCTATGTGCGCGTTTTCTCTTTGGGAATATTTTTGACAAGAAAAATATTTTTTTTAAAAAAATTAAACGGTTATTTTAACTTGAACAAAAAAATTAATCCTTAGATATTTTCTCAAAGGATTTAATTCTTGACATAGAAAATATATTGGATTTAGATATTTTTGTAAGTTCAAATAGAAATCCATTTTTTTTTATTTTGATACAAGAAAAATTATTTTATCAAATAAACTTGAGACTAAAGTCTCTAGAAAGTTTTAATTGAAATTTTTTTGAAATCATTAAGTTTTTAACTTAAATAAAATTAGTCCATGGAAAATCTCTCAAATGATATAAACCATGACATAGAGATTTTAATGGATTTAGATATTTTATTTTTGAGTTAAGAAAAAACTTAATGAAAATTTTCAAAATGATATTTTTCAGAAAATCTTTATTTTTAAAAAGACTAAGTGGGAGAGGGGTTCCAACGACCTCACAACTTCCATCACGATCCTCATTAGAGATCGTGGGTCCCCTCGCGTCACCTTGGGAGTGAACCCGTATAGGATGGAGATACCACAAGGATTTAGATCTAATAGAATGATGTAATTAATAACTCAGGACACGTACTATGATCGGCCAGCCCATGTTGGAGGTTATAGTGCGAGGTATGTCTATAGGAAATGAGAGAAAACGGCCATCCCTCGATGGAGTTATCTTCTGGATCATTACCTAGCAGAGAAATTAATTTGTGGTGGTTAACACACTTAACTTAGGGAACTATTAATCTTCCTAAAAAGTTATGTCAGTTTTTTTAAGAGCCAAATTTATTATTATCAGCTTTTGATAATAGGGATAAAGTGCACATATTTGCTTTGTTTTTGCAAACTAATTTTTTTTTCTTTTATTTTTGACTTTTCAGAAATGGTGGGAGGTTCTTTTAGTCCATTGGCCGTTATTCTCAGGGAAAATAAGCTAACGGAACCAAACTATGTGGATTGGAAGAGGAACTTAGATATAATACTCACAGTTGAGGAGTATAAGTATGTCCTTTACAAGACCTGCCTTGTGATTGGGGAAGGTTCCACCTCCAAAGAGCGAGAGGCTGAGAAGGCGTGGAAGAAGGCTGACGAAATGGCACGCTGCTATATGTTAGCCTCCATGTCTAATGTGCTCCAGTCAAAATACGAGCACATGGTTTCTACGTATGATATTAGTCAGTCATTGGCCACTATGTTCGTAGATAAGAGCCGGCCCACAAGGTAGGAAGCTCATCGAACTATAATCCACACTAAGATGGTTGAGGGAGCATCAGTCAGAGAGCATATGCTCAAGATGATTACTGCTTTCGAGGAAGCGAAAATCTTAGGGGCTGTCATTGACCCCGAGAGCCAAGTGGATATGGTTCTCGAATTTCTACCGGGTTCCTTTATTCAATTTAAGTTGAATTACAACATGAATAAATTAAACATGAGTTTAACTGAGTTAATGAATGAATTCCAGATGACAGAGAAAGTCATGAAGCCTCAATCAAAGACCATGATTGCTAAGGCTTCTTCCTCAAGAATTGGGCCCAAGCCTAGAAAGTTCAAAAGAAAGAAGGGAAACGTAGCGATCCAACCTAAGACCCAACCCAAAGACAAACCAAATGGCAAGTGCTTCAAATGTGAGAAAAAGAGACACTGAAAAAATGAATGTCCAGATCTTCAAGCCAAGAAAAATCCTACAGGTAATGTTTTCTATCTAGAGTTCATATAAATGGTTGGATCAACTTCCACTTGGATTGTTGATTCAGGAGCCACTGATCATATCTGTAACTCTTTGCAGGGGTTTAGAAAGCTTAGAAGACTTAAAAGGGGCGAACATGGGCTACGCGTGGAAAATGGAGCACAAGTCTGGGCCCTTGCAATGAGAGAGTTGGATCTTATTTTTTATTGTAATAGAATAGTGGTTTTAAAAGATATTTTATATGTACTCGGGTTTCATTAGAATTTGATTTCAATTACAAAACTAATAAATCAAGGATATTCTGTCTCTTTCCATTCTGGTATTTCTATCAGTATAAATGGAGAAATTTTATGTACTGAGCACATGTATGGAAATCTATTCTTCTTAAACCCTATTAACAATCAATTAAATAATGCTCAATCTGAACTTTTAACTAAGAAAAGAAAGACCAATGTCAATGACTCATACTTTTGGCATCTAAGGATGGGTTATATCAACTCAACCAGGATTCAGAGGCTAATCCATGATGGGCCTTTGGGCTCATTGAGACTGAAAAATTGGCCTCAGTGTGAATCCTACCTGATGGGAAATATGACCAAAAGGTCATTTACCCTAAAGGCGGATAGAGCCAAGGAGGTATTGAGTCTTGTTCACATTGATATGTGTAGTCCCTTGTCTACACCAACTAGAGGAGGTTTTGAGTACTTCATCCTTTCACGGATGATTGTATAATGTTTGGTTATATTTACCTGATGAGGTGCAAGTCTGACTCTTTTAATAAATTCAAGGAGTTTAAGGCTAAAGTGGAGTGTCGGACAGGTAAATTAATCAAGACCTTACGATCGGATCGTGGTGGAAAGTACTTCCTTGGTGAATTCAAGGACTACATGGTACATAATGGAATAGTATCTCAACTCTCTGCGTTGGGGACACCCCAGCAGAACGGAGTAACTGAGAGAAGGAATATGACATTGATGGAAATAGTTCGAAGCATGATGTCTCATGCTACTCGTCCAATATCTTTTTGGGGATATGCCCTGGAAACAGCTGCATACATTTTGAACTTGGTGCCTTCCAAGTCAATACCTAGGACTCCCTATGAGATGTGGATTGGGCGTAAATCAAGTCTGAATCATCTCAGGATATGGGGTTGTCCAACTTATATACTGGTCAAGGGAGGTAAGTTGGAACCAATATCAGAATTATACTATTTTGTTGGGTATCCAAAAGGGATAAGGGGTGGTTACTTTTATCATCTTAAGAAGCAGAAAGTACTAATTAGTACCAATGCTATATACTTAGAAGATGATCAAAGTACTTCCACGAAAGGTTCAACTAGGTTGGAATTGAGGAGAGGTTATCTACAGAATCAACTTCTTTTGACCCGATTGTGGAACAAGAAGAGGCACAGTCTCAAGAGCTTGTACCAATGGAGCCTCGTCGTAGTGGGAGAGTGTCTAGAGTTCCGGAGAGATGGACTGGAGAAGCTTTTGAGTTGGTCTCCGACCCTCAGGAACAAAACCCCACTAGATACGAGGAGGCTATTGCCGATGCCGATACAAATCTATGGCATGAAGCAATGAAAGTTGAGATTGAGTTTATGTACTTCAATCAGGTTTGGGATCTTATAGCTTCAGCTGAAGGGATAAAATCCATTGGGTGTAAGTGGGTATACAAGAGGAAGAATGGAGTAGATAAGAAGGTGGAAACCTTCAAAGTTAGGCTTGTGGCGAAATGATATACTCAAAAAAAGGGGATCGATTATGAGGAAACCTTTTCCCCGGTAGCCATGCTTAAATTTATCCATATCTTCCTTGCCATCGCATGTCATTATGACTACGAGATATGACAAATGGATGTCAAGACAACATTTTTAAATGGCCATTGCTGAAGGCCAAGAACATATGGTTTGCAAGCTTAAGAAGTCCATTTATGGACTTAAGCAGGCATCAAGAGTATGGAACATTCGTTTTGACGAGACTATAAAGTCTTACGGTTTTATTCAAAACGAGGATGAATCGTGCATGTACAGGAAACTTGAAGGCATTAATGTGGTTTTTCTTGTCTTGTATGTGGATGATATTCTACTCATTGGAAATGATGTAGGGTCATTGTCATCTACAAAGGTTTGGTTGTCTAATCAATTCAGTATAAAGGACTTTGGAGAAGTAAGCTACATTTTCGGGATTAGACTTCTTAGAAATAGGAAGTAGAGAATGTTAGGATTATCCCAAGTGGCATACATTGACAAGATGCTGACCAAGTACAGCATGGACTCATGCAAGGGAGCTCTAATTCCTTGTAGACATGGGTTGTCGTTTTCTTCAAGGGGTTGTCCTAAGTCTCAAGAAGAAAATGACAGAATGAGTAGGATTCTCTATGCTTCAGCTGTGGGAAGTCTCATGTACACCATGCTATGTACTAGGCTAGATATCTGCTTTGCTGTAGGCTTAGTTAGCAGATATCAGTCAAACTCTGGGGTGGTTTATTGGCAAGCTGTAAAGCATATTCTCAAGTTCCTCAAGTGAATAAGAGATTATATGCTAGTTTACAGGGTTGATGACTTGGTTCCTACCGGATACACAGACTCAGACTTCTAGGCGGATAAGGATGAGAGAAAATTCACTAGTGGATATGTCTTCACCTTGTCTGGAGGAGCAATTTCATGGAGGAGTATCAAACAATCTTGCATTGCTGACTCAACCATGGAAGTTGAGTATGGGGCAGCTTCGGAGGCATTCAAGGAAGCAGTCTGGCTCCGGAAGTTTCTTTTAGAACTTGGAGTCGTGTCACACATGGACAAGTCGATTGTAATGTATTGCGACAACACTAGAGTAATATCGCAATCCAAAGAACCTCGGAACCATAAGAAGGGAAAGTACATCGAGAGGAAGTACCACCTGATTCGGGATTTCATCCAGAGACGAGAAGTCGTGGTGGAACAGATTGCCTCAGAGAACAACCTAACAGATCCATTCACCAAGCCTTTAGATGAGAGAGTCTTCAAGAGACACTTAAATGCCATAGGGGTGGGCACCTACAGACTTACTTAGTCTTAGAGTGCAAGTGGGAGATTGTTGGGAAGTATGCCCTCTTAGACTAGGTTTCTGATGTAAATATCGAATGTTTTAATAAAAGAATTTATTTTCAGAAATCATTTGTGAATTTACCTTTTGTTTGTGCACAATTTCGTTTGGAAAAGACCCATTGTGTTTAAATAAGTGATCCATGTGAATGGTGATTTTTCACAGTAAGGTATGAATCACGAGTTGTTTAACACATAAATATTTATTCTTAACCAATTGATGAGAATAGGAATCTCACCATATTTAGGTTATTATATTATGAATTCCAAATTGGGAATGACTTACCTTTAACCAGTGAGTAGTCCACTTACTTCATGACATAAGCGTATTTCGAATATATAAAATATGACCTGTAGTAGTGGTTTCTTAAAGTACTATTTGATAAAAGCCTAGACTATTACTGCTACAACATGGACTAATACTCTACGACTTAAGTATGAGTTGTGATCTGACGAAGCTAGAAGTATATACTTTGATATGCTTTAGTTGAGGTTCTATCGTAGGAACAATATACTTGCATATTGGGTATATGTGAGTGTGATTAGTTAGTTAAGACAGACTTGTACAAGATAGTTTCTATACTATATCGCTCATTGGGGTTGTCTAACTGATTTAAATATTCAGGGCCCTGGGAAATATAATTTGGATGTTTGCTTTAGGATAGCTCGCTTGGAAAGCAGAAAAACTCTAGGAAGTCGTGGATCATTGAACTAGAAGTCTAAGAATGGTAGATGTCATTTAGAGGGGTGTTAGTACACTTCTTCCTCTCTAAATGCACGTCGATGTATAAAGGGGTATTTTAGTCATTTTACCTGTAGGTCGGAGACTTTGCTAACGCAGCATTGTCCTTAGAGTCGATATTTTCTTATAGTGATATTAGGAAATATTTAAAATGTAAAATACAGCTATTTATATAATAGGGGTATTTTGACCATTTTAGTAGCTAAAGCGATGTGTCTTTTTGGTCCTCGGAATAACCCGCAAGTCCTAATTAATTTTGAGCTGAGGAATTGGTCTCAATTAAAGAGGATTTTATTTTATTCAGGAAGTCTAATTTATTATTAGACTGGAATAAAAATAAATTGAGAGAAATTTATTATTTGGTTTAATTGGTTAATTAATTATTTAGAACCAATGTCCAGTTTGAATAATTAAAAAATTAACCTAGGCTTAAACTAGATGGGAATAAACTTGTTTAATTATTTATTGTGTTATTTATATAAGCCTAATAAATAATTAATTAATGTTTAATTTATTTGGGATCATTAATTATTTAATGGGTTATTTTTATAAGCTTAGAAAATAAATAATTAATGTTTATTATTTTGGACTCTTTGGGTCCAAAGAAAATAATAAACATTACTTTAGCCCAATAGTCTGGACCATATGGTTTTTCCAGATACAGTTCAGAAGAATTTAGGGTTAAGCCAAACTCATTCTATTGATGACATCCGACCGGGTGTTTGAAATATCATATCCCGAAGGATATTATTATTAAATATTAGATACCTTGTTTTGGCTTTAGAGACTCACGTCTCTTGTGAAAAAGAAACCCTATTTTTCCCTTAAGCTCTCTCTCTCTCTCTCTCTCTCTCTCTTCCTCTTGCCATTTATTCTTGATATTGTTAATAAAATAGCAAAGAATCAAGAATATTGAGACCACTCCTCCTCGCCCTTTGTTTCACCAATAAGGATTGAGACAGTAGAAATATTCCGAAATCCGGAAAGTTTGGCGTTCATACAAATAAGGCGTAGTAAGAGGATAGCGGGTTTTCAACCGGAAGCTTCATCAAGCGGAGGAGAAAGAGTTAATCTTGTGGTCCAGTCAATCTCTTCACAGCCAAAGAGGCTTAAAACACACGGAGATATGGATTAAACTTTTCTTTGCTGTTGTTAAGCTTTGATTTTTAACTCTGTTTTTTTTTTTATTTTCTCCTGCACAGCATGCTCCTCTGTTTTGAGCAAACTAACAGTTTAAATTTTTTTTTACCTCTTTTCCTCATCCTAAGAGTTGGCTGGACTGGAATGTGTGCTACCGGGGTGGGTACTGTAACACCCCATATTTCCTTCTTTGCACAATGGGCCAGCTTAGGTGGGATGTCGCCCCCTCTGAATCCTCAGACTAGGGGTCTTTACAACGATATAAACTTAAAACAAGCAAGCACAAATCGAAGCTTAAGTAAATATATACAACATACTCTTCTATTATATATATATGAGTTGCGATAGATACATCATCAGAGTTCCCAAAATACACAAGCCCAAAATAGTTTCAACATCTATGTACAATAATCATGCCAAAAGATTCACTATCTAGCGCTAGATGGTAAGCTCGGGTAGTATCGTCGCTAGCCTTCAGCTCCAATCCCTAAAAAAAAATAGGAAAGATAAACACACGTGTGAGTGGTATACTCGGTGAGTCCCGTGTTTTTGCTCAGAAAAGAGATGATTTTCAATTCCTTTACTAAAATAAATTTCATAATAGGGAAATAGCAGTAATTGGTAAATTTAGGATCAAGTTATCATGTACATTTGAAAAACAATGATTTCCAAACATATGGCCCCCAATTCAATAAATGCGAATTCTTCCCCACATGGAAGTGCGACCCGCATGCAAAGTCTAAGGAACTTCGCCTTCGGCTGCACGGTTTCTGGTGCCAGGGACTGCACCTTACAGCACGTTACCCGTGTCAGGCCGAAAGGGTGAGCAGCGTACAAATGTACCTCACCGAGCACATAGAGATCTTTTACTTGCCTCCATCAGCCAAGGTTCCCAATCCCGACGTCAATCACCATCGGGGTGGCAAGGAGTCAAACGCCCCGAACATCCCATCCTTATTCCAGCGAATGACTTAAAAACAACAAGCGTTCACAAACGCATTCACAAACATGGCAACTGCTAGGCACTAAACGGCTAGCTAGGACGACTCATCTCAATGTCATGTCGCCCTGTTTGGAGTAAGACAATCCCCAGAACTAGCTAGGTTACTTAAGGTCGTCTACCTCTAACACGGGCTAGTACAAAGATCAAAGCTCTTGCTGAGTACTCAACGCAACAATACCAACCTCATCTGACTGATCAGGCCAGAGAGTTATCTGATCCCGCAGGATCTTCAATCAAAACATTTTGGGGTCAAAACAACAATTTCCAAAAATCATGTAGAAAACCAGACAAAAGGTTTTACTCACACATCAAAACGTGTTTCCAAGAGCAAATCGGGTTATTTTCCCCATACTTGATCACAAAAGTCATTTCCCAAGGGCATTTGGGTCATTTCACCCATGCCCAATTCCAAAAGACTTTTTGAAGGTATCCGAGTCATTTTACCCTTACCCAATTTGAGAAATATTCACAAAAGTTCCAATAAGGATATTTTGGTCATTTACCGAATACCCGAGTTTCAAAAGTTTCATAAATCATTCCAATAAGGATATCTGGATTATTTTTCAAATACCCGATTCTAAAGTTTATCATTTTCTGAAAATCCTAAATATTTAATCCAAAATGGCTAAATTCACATAATTCGTTTTTTAATCATCCAATAAGGTTTTCAAACCAATTATGAAATTCATTCAAGTCGAAATAGTATAAAAATAAGTCTTGCTCATGTATTCCGTAACCATATTTAAATATTTTCAAAACGGTATAAAACATGTCATTTCATGAAAAATTAAAGCACACTAGCCTTTAAAGAAGTTTTAGAAATCATAGGGACTCACCTCGTATATTAGGCCGAAGTTGCACTCGAGTATAGTCCTAAAAGGGGTTCCCTCGGCTTGATTCACCTACATCATTAGTATATTCCTTTGTCATTACTCAATGGTTTCACATACTTAATGGTTTGGACAAGGTTTCTATAATATTCTTAAAGAAATAAATGGGTTAGTGCTTTGAATACTTTTTCTGGTTTTACAGCTTTACCACCCTTCACCATTTTTCACACAATTTAGCCAATATAGGTCCAAATAGGGTGAGGCTACTTCCATAATTTCCCTAAGATATCCCTCTATCAATTCCAGGTCATAAGTCCTACAAACTCCATCCCATTTTGTACAGTTTTGCAGTTGATTCCACTGTTCCGCGCTTGGAGATTCAGTTTCGTCACTATCCAGTGTTTTGTTCATATCTCCTCCAATTCAAGTCCAAATGAAGTGAAACCACTTCCTAAATACTCCTACGAAATTTCTCTATCAACTTCAGGTCATGGGGTATTCAAAACTCTCTCCATTTCGTTCATTTTTCCAGTTAAACTTACTGCTCCGAGCTGGAAGTCCAAAATTACTGTTTAGAAGCTCAACTTGTTTTAATTTATTTCTATGATTTCTTCAACATATCTTACCACATTTAAACCTTCCAATACCTTATTTAACATCCCAAAATCATTGTTCTAATAGGTTTTCATGCCCAGCACTTCTCTTTTGTTCAAACAAATAAATTATTCCCAACTTACCAAACCAGTAAATTTTGGCAGTTTTCACCATTCTTGTTGTTCATGATCTCTTAGCTATTCAAAACCCTCACAACCTCCACACAACTTGTTCCAAATCATTTCTAACTGGTCTAGGACAGGTTTAGAGTCATTTACGCTCAATTTCCAGTCACATCTACTCAGATTTCTTTTAATATTTCCAAACAACACAAACTAGTGAGTTGTTATCAACAAATGGCTTTTCTTGTTTTCTTTACCACTTCCTTCCTTTTTCTTTTCAAAATTTCAGTATACCATCACTCCAATACACCTTAAATAAACTGAAAACCATATTCAACCCATCACTACACCAACCGGTCAATTCAACATCCATCACAACATCAAAATATTTTCATTGCTCAACATCAACAAATTCATATGCATTTAGTTTCCAACTTCTAACATCATTCTTTTAGCTTTTAAGAAATGATCTCTTACCTTTCCAAGATGAGGGCAAGCTATTTACTCCTTCCCTTCCTTCCTTCTCCTTTCTTCCTCCTTGCTGTCGGTTTCCTTCTCCTTCCTCCTTGCTGCCGGAAATCTCCCTCTCTCCCTTAGTCTCTCTTTTTCTTATTTTTCCTCTCCTCTCTTCACTTTTCTGGTTTTTTCTCTTCTCCTCCCAGCTTTGACTGAAATTCTCCCCTCCTGACTCCTATTTATAGAGCTTAATCCTCTTGGTCTTACTTTAAGGTGAGTTGGTTATTCTAGAAGCTCCTAGGCTTTCCAAGAAAATTGTGGAACCATGGAGAAACTTGTAGAATTCCCTAGAAGTCTCAAGACTAATGCATTTACTAACCTTACATGGCCATGCAAATTATAATTAACTTGGCTTAATCTAGTTTAGCTTAATTATGATCACTTGCCCTAATCTAGTTTAACTTAATTAAGCTTAATTAAGGAAGTCTAAGAATGATTAATCTTGGTCAAAAATATCATGCTTGTGGGCCCTCTTCATTTACTTCTTGTGGGCCCCTTAAAATATCTTATATATAATAAAATATAGATAGATAATATGGCTAGGGTATTTATATATAATATAATATAGCTAAATAATATAGTTAGGATATTTATAGTATTAGTTGAAATATATATATATATATATATATACACACACACACTAATGGTAAAAATAATATAATAATTCAACATAATTATTAAATTTAATAATACTATAATTTAATATTACCAAGGAATATTGATATTACATAATAGATATAAAATAATAGTAATGGATAATAGAATAAAAATAAAATCAATAATAATATTAGCAATAATAATACTAATATTAATAATGATAATAGCACTAGTGATGGCTATATTATAACACTATGAATAATATTATCAATTTGAAATCTTAATTTCATTATTGATAATAAGGAGAGAAAATATTTCTTTTATATATATATTTTCATTGTTAACAAAACTATTCTTCACAAACGCTTTATGCAAGGCGGGTTATTACAGGTACGCTGGTGGAAGCCTCTGGTGTGATTCCTGCAAGTCTCCTACTCCGTCTTTGCATATAGGTAAACACCAAACTCTCGATCTTCCAGTATATGGTTTGCCTAAATCCGTTTGGTAAACAACTCACAAATTAAGGAACTTTTTTGAGAGAGAGAGAGAGAGAGAGAGAGAGAGAGAGAGAGAGAGAGAGACATCTGGCTTTTTCCACAGAGAAGAAACCGTCTCCAAGAGTGTTTGTTCTGCAATCACGTTATTTTCAATCCTCCTATTTAACCTAAATAAAACCCTAAGTTAAACTGGACTGAGCCATTGGACTCCTAGTTTAACCTTTTGAACTCAATTAATTATTCTAACTAGAACCAAATAATTGGCCCAACAAATAATTAATTTCCTAACCCAAATAAATTAGTCCAATAAATAGGCATATATTAGTTTAGTCCCAAGTTAATCTTTAATTATTCAAATTGAGCTAAAGCCCTGAATAGTTAATTAACCCGCCAAACTAATTTAATTAATTCTCTCTCTCCATAGACCTTTATTTTATCTAGCTCAATAATTAAATAGACTACTTAAATAAAATAAATTTTATTTAATTTAAGATCAATTTCTTAGCCTGTATTTAATTAGGACTCACGGTCTATACTGGAGACCAAAAGACACACCGCCTTGGCTACTAAAATGACCAAATTACCATTGCCATATAAATAGCTGTATGTTACATTTTAAATATTTTCTAATATCACCATAAGAAAATATTGACCCCATGGACAATGTTACGTTAGCAAAATCTCCGACCTACAGGTGTAATGACTAAAATACCTCTCTATACATTGCCGTACATTTAGAGAGGAAGAAGTGTACTAACACTTTTCTAAATGACATCTACCATCTTTAGGCCTCTAGTCTAATAATCCACAACCTCCTGGATTGTTTCAACTTTCCAAGGAAGCTACCCTAAAGCAAACATCCAAGTCATGTTTCCCAGGGCCTTAGATATTTAAATCATTCAGACTACCACTAGGGGCGATATAGTATATAAACTATCTTGTATAAGTCTGTCTTAACTAACTAGTCACGCATACCCAATATGCAAGGATATTGACCCTACTATAGAACCTCAACTATAGCATATTAAAGTATATGCTTCCAGTTTCGTCAGACCACCAACTCATACTTAAGTCGTAGAGTACTAGTCCACACTGTAGCGGTAGTAGTCTAGGTTTCTACCATATAGTACTTTAAGAAACCACTACTACATGTTCTGTTATACGTATTCAAAATACGTTTATGTCATGAAGTGAGTGGACTACTCACTGGCTAAAGGTAAGCCATTTCCCATTTGGAATTCATAACATAATAATCTAGATATGATGAGATTCTCATTCTCATCAATCAGTTAAGAATGAATGTTTATGTGTTAAGTAATCCGTGATCCATACCTTACTGTGAAAGACCTCTATTCACATGAACCACTTACTTAAACAAAATAGGTCTTTCCAAACGTGATTGTGCACAAATAAAATTATAAATTCACAAATAATTTTTGAAAATAAATTCTTTATTAAAACATTTGATTTTTATATTAGAAACCTAGTCTAAGAGGGCATATTTACCAACACCCCAAGTATGACTTAACTTTGATAAGGAATTTAATTCGAATGTTCTGAATTTAATGAATAAAATGAGTTATCTGTATATATACGCATGTGTTCCTATGAAAATATGTTGTTTTATTGAGTTTTTTAAAGTTGTTTTAAAATGTATAAACCGAGTTTCACTGCTGATTTGTCAATCATTGGCTTGAAATGCTCTATTCTGATCTGTTTACACTATTCCCGAAACTAATCAGCGCCGCCCGCATCCTTCCAGCTGGCGCTACTTGATCTCTATCCACCTAACCAGTGCCAGCCTCTTCGGCCTAAGCGGTGCCAGCCACATTCTGTCTGCCTTCCTTTGTTTAAAAAAAAAAGAAGTTAGTTTACCCCTTGATTGGCTAGTGTAAATCTTTCACTATATCTAGAAACTTGTTCTGATTGTTCGAACGAAGCTTATTTATTCTTTCAAAGCTAATGAACGATCAAAAGAATTACTTGAAAGTACATTTGCATGTTTAAACCTTTAGAAGACTAGTATTATATAACATACTCGATCCCAAGTAAACTACATTTCCTTACTAAGTTAGTGATTTCACTTCTTTCTAATATTTTGCAAGATCTTAGCTTGACAAGGACAGTTAGATGAAAGGTTTGATGAGGATCTAGAGTAGAGTGAAGATGGTGTAGTTCCTGTTTGGACTAAGAATTCAAGATAATTTAATTAAGTTACAATTATGTTTTAAATGTCTTCAGAAGTTTAGTTTTTGGATTAAGTCTCACATGTTTTGTGTTTTGTCATTTCTTCTTTTGGACACCTTGTAAATGAGTTTAGTTAACAGAAAATTTTAAGATTGGTTTGTAGAGTAGACTTTATGTTAAGGATTCGATATTTCTTTTTGGAATGTTGCCATGTAATCCCCGACTTCAGGGTCTAACACTTATCCATCACATCTAGGTCTCTTGCTATACACACACACACACACACACACACGGAATACTCTTGTGGTGACACAAGGCAGAGTAATTTATTAATTGAAATCATTAGATATAGTTTATCAAGATATATTCCTTAATTTGAATTTATTTAAATTCATTGGCTTAGAAAAATATATCAGTAAATTCTGTATTATATCTATGTGTGTGCATGTGTGTGTGTGTGTATATAATTATAGATACATTTTGAAATATCACTAACTATAGCCATATACTGAGTAAGCATTAGGAAGGTGAAAAGACTACATATAATCGTTTTCTTATTTGACGGTGGAATTATATGTACACATAATTATATGGTATAAAAATTTCAAAATTATATATTATTATATACAACATAACTAAACAACTTATCTCGAATGACGTTCAAGCATTATACCTAATATATTAAAAAGTATATAACTTGATTATTATTCTCATCTCTTATCCCATATTCAATAAATTTTAATTAAAATATTATGTTTTTAAAAAAATAATAAAAATATTATATTATTCTTAAAAATATTTATAACATTTGTGTAACACCCATCATAAACATCATACCAAAAACGCATAATCAGTTTGGGTGTTACCCCATCTAATCTTCCAAACAAGAGGTATTTATAACATTCAAAGCTAAAATAGAAAGGTAAACAGATAACGAATGCATCAGAGTTGGCCAAACTTAAATCGTAGCATACATTCATAATAAAAGATAACTTATTACATCATTACATACTCCTTGTTAGTCATAAGAGTAGCCTGCACAGAACTATCAAGTTTACAAACCTAAAAGAGTAGGGTTGTCTTCAAAGTCTCTGGTACTCAGTCCGAATCTTAGAAAATAAAATAGGACATAACAGAGGTGTGAGTGAATTACACTCAGTAAATTACGTGGGTGTTAGTGTTTTCTTAAAGAAAGTAAGGAAAAGAGAGTTGGCATGTTTTCAACTAAAAGTAAACAATAGGAGTTTATTTAGTGTTTCTATTGAAACTAACTCTACAACTCGGTAGAGTAAGTTTTTCCTAAAAAATTGTTCAAAATTTCAGGCACATTTGGAAAGTTGAATTTTATCAACATCATTACCCTATATTTTCAGAAAAGCATGCATTCCTCTTAATAGAAGATTAGCCTACGAGCAAAGCTCACAAAACTTCGCCTTCAACGTCATGGTCTTGTCATGCCAAGGATTAAGCCTTCAACACTCAACTAGATCATACCAGAATGGTAGGTGACACAAGTATACTACTTCACATAAAGGTAGAATAGTTGTCACCATCTACCTCGATACCAAGATCAAGTACTTGCGGAGATACAAGCCCCTCCCACGAGATATGACAAGCACTATGATCATTCTTACTTGCGATAGTACGAGATCCTCCACTCCCGTACACCCCTCATACAAGGTTTGGCAAGGGTCGATCGTTGAGTGTCCTGCTCAATATCAACCAATATTTTACTCATAATTTGCTTACCCATTGGGACAACACTAGTTGGGGATCTGCCTAATTTCAATATCTTGTCATTCTATTTGGAGTAAGACAATCCTCAAAACTGATCAAGTTACTTGGGGTTGTTTATCTCTAATGTGAGTTAGTACAAAGATAAAAAACCCTTAATGAGTACTCAATGTTTTTACTGGTTCACGTAGATAAAAAACCCTTAATGAGTACTCAATTGGACCACGTGATAATAATTTTTAGTAAAGTACTAAAATAAATAAGGAGTGGTTTATCGTAGCTACTGCGTGGACGAATACCTTATGACTTGAGTATAAGTTGGTGGTCTGGTGAAGTTGGACTTGTACACTTTGATGTATGTTGGGTGATGTATTATCATAAAGCCAATAACCTTGTACGTTGGGTGTATGACTCTAGTTAATTAAGACGAACTTACACAATAGAGTTTCTATACTCCATTACGTGAATAAATCACTCACTTGTGATTGTTCGGGATAATCTAATAATCAAGAATCCTGAAAACATGACTAAGTATGTACAGTTTTGGGTAGTTCCCTGTGATAAGTGGATACGTACTAGAAGTCGGGGATTATCGGACTAGTTATCAAATGATGGTAAATGTCATTGTGAAATGTATTAGTATTATTTTCCGATCTCAATGATATGTGTTACGTAGAGGGGTATTTTTGTTATTACATCTGTAGGTCAGAGACACTGTACTTGCAATATTATTATCGGGATCAATATTTTCATATGATGATAAATGAAATATTTAAAATGATTAAAATACAACTATTTGTTACCAGAGGTATTTTGATCATTTTAGCAGTAAAAAATAGTATGTCTTTTGGTCCCTAGAGTAGCTCAAATAATCTTAGTAAATTTATTTACTATATGGACTTATTGGGTAAATTGATTATTGAAAGAATTATTCTAGGAGTCCAATTATTTATTTATTTATTCGGGCTAGAATAATTAATTGGTTTATTACTTAATTATCTTGAATAAATTTAATATTGGGCCTGAGTGAATTAATTAATTAATAAATAAGTTATTTAATTAGCCATTGGACTAATCAGGGTTTTGATGGAAGCAGCCATGTAAAAGAAAAAAAAAGGAAAAAGAGGAAAAAGGAAACAAAGAAATTGAGGTGGCTAATTTTGTTTCTAAAAAGAAGAGGAAAGTTAATAATATTTAGGGTAAAATATGTCAGTCACCTTTAAATTTTTACAAATTTTGATTTCTACCATCGAATTTTAAAATATGTGATTTTAACTCTCGAACTTTTAAAACATCTAAAAATAGCTCTTCCATCAATTAAAATTAGGGCAAAATATGTCAGCTACCCTTGAACTTTCACAAATTTTAATTTTCACCCTCAAATTTTAAAATGTGTGATTTTAGCTTTCAAACTTTTAAAACATCTAAAAAATAACTCTTTCATTAATTAAAATTATTAAGTGCTCACGAAAGTTCATTACATGACTTCTACATGATCTATTTTATAGGTATTTTTAGTCACTCAACTCTTACAATGTGGTGCTATCTTTCTAATTCTTACAAATTAACTTTTATATATGATAGGAAAAGACTACTACGACTTGCGCGTCTCTCACTTCTCTTTTTAGATTTTTTTTTTTTGATAATTCACTTCTCATTTCAAATTTATTTTTCCTTTTTGTAGAGATGCCAATAAAATTACTATTCGTCAATAATTGAATCGGTTTTTTTTTTCTTCATCATCTTTATGTCTTATTTTTGTTTGTTAAAAAGTAAAATATGTTATTTTGTTGTATGGTTAGATTCGAAAAAGTGTGAAAGAGTAATTTCAAGATTATTGAATCACATAAAAAGCTAGAAGTTAGATCTTAAAATTGTTGTTGACCAATGAAGAAATTCGAAGAGAATAGAATGAGATTAAAGTTGAAGAATAATATTTTAGAAATTAAAAAAAAGGGGGAATGAGAGTTAAAATTTGGTGATTTTGTATTATATTTGAGCTTTTATTATTGAAATGGCTATTTTTTAAGTGGTTCAAGAGTTTGAAAGCTAAAAACACATATTTTAAAGTTTAAGGGTAGAAATAAAAATTTGTGAAAATTTAAGGGTGGTTAGCATATTTTACCCTAATATTTATATAGAATCTTGTGTGCCATTAATGTGCTGACCGAAATTGGAAATTGGAAATAGCTTTCGTTTTTCTTTTGAAAAGAGTCGAAGCCACCTTTTTTTCTTATTTTTTGTTATCTTTGATTTTTCCTTAACGTTTAACTCTTTCGTTTTTATTTTAATTTCTAATTTTATTCACCATAATTCTATTTCCACTGGTAGAGGTCCATAGTGGTTAGAGAATACTCTGGAATGTCAAAAATTTACAAATGTGGTACGTATTTGATGCGAAGGAGTTGATGATTAGTTGATGTCTTTACGGAACAAGTAGACATTCCTGTTCAACAAGCACCGTCAAACTTAAATTCAACTCTGATTATTAAAGTTAATCGCCCTAAAACTAAGTATTCCTAAATTTTGACTCGAAAAAATTTTTAATTTACTATCTTCTTTCACTGCATATTTATTCTTTTACGATTCTTCAGTTTTCTTGCATTCAATAATCAAAAGTCACTTGATCCTTATATAATCAATCTCCTCATGTCATATGTCCTCTCTCATCCAATTACCTTAAAGCAGCAAGTATTTAATCAAAATTCATTTAAATTCTAGTTTTTATTTAATGAGCTTTAATTAAATTAAGTCCAACATTTTTTCTTCTCCACCCTTCATGGGTTTTTCAACCCAATAAATCATGATTAATTATTTATCAGTTTTCTTAATTCATGATCGAAAATTCTTTCGACATCCCTTTAAAATTTTTATCTTATCAAAATATTTTTCTAATTAAATTGATCATTTCTTATTTTCAACCTTCTGTTCACTCAATAAAAAAGTTGTTGCTGCATAAGGATAGGATGTTACAATTTGTCTATGTTAAGAAATTATAAAAATGATGATTATTAATGGTAATCTTACAAATAAAATATTATTTATATTTGTACATCTTCTTCAAAAAAATATTATTTATACATATTAAACGGGGCTAAAAAACAATACTAGTGATTTTAGACGACGAAGCACGGAACAACTCTAGCGGCAAACGAAACGTGAGGAAAACAGGTGACATGGCATACCCTTATTCGCGCCAAATAACTGTCGCTGTAAACGCATTAAATGAACCATGTGCTGTCTGCAAAGAAGCAAGCGGAAGGTATTCCCTTTGTGCACTGTATTGTCTGATACGCGATTCTGATTCTGATTCTGCCTCTGTTGCTGTCCCTGTCCCTGCACGAAACTTGCATGGTGTCGAAAAGAGATCACTTTCCTGTAACTTTCCTCATCAAATAGAGATTGATAAACAAGTATACCGTGGGCAGATTCTTGTAATATTATTTGAGTACGATTTTGAGGGTAAGGCTTCCGGAGTTAGAACAACATTGTGTTGTCTTCAATCTTCTTGATTTTCTTTTCTTGGTTGTACCAAATAGATTTTTATTTTTCTTAAGTATAAATCGGGGGAAACGAGAAATGTTTGCAAGAACAGGAGTAGAGAGAAATGAATCGTCACAAAAAAAATGGATGTGGCGGAAGATGGTGCACATTGTTGGGTTAGAATGTATTTTAAATTTGTTTTGTGTTTTGTAGTGCCTGAGGTTTTCTTTTTTAAAGGGTTTTAAATGTTTGTAATAGTTTGCTATGAATTTGTAATACACGTACTGCTGCTCAGGTGATGGGTTCTTTGATAGAGACGATTAAGGATTGTGTCCTGCGTGTCATGTTGTATGAAGTAATTTAGAGTTGCTGTTATCCTTGGAGCGACATTGTTATGCCTGTTGGATTTAGGATTATCTATATTCTTGGATTCAGGATGTCTATCCTTTCTAGACAGAATCAGATACTAGCGGGAGTTTGCATTTGGGTGTTTTGTTGGTGTCAAGGGGCCAAGGGTTTTTTTCTACTATTCTAGTGCTGGCTTCAAGCATCTAAATCAAATTCAGGGGCTGTCCGGATGGTGGTGTAGTGTTATGTGGTAATTCAGGGTCTTCTATTTTCTCTCTCCTCTATAGATTTTGGGTCGGTTATAGGGCTTGGTGGTAAATGGACTGGGTTAATGCGTTGAGGCTTTCACATGAACATCATCCTCGTACCACTCCTTGTGTTTTGGA
The DNA here is from genome assembly GCA_026120185.1 of Voacanga thouarsii. Classification (NCBI taxonomy): domain Eukaryota; kingdom Viridiplantae; phylum Streptophyta; class Magnoliopsida; order Gentianales; family Apocynaceae; genus Voacanga; species Voacanga thouarsii. The sequence goes on along the minus strand of JANUWF010001287.1, from coordinate 5,761,712 downwards.
TCCTGTCCAGAAGGAGAAAAATTTTGCAGTTTTTCTGGTGGCTTAGCTACTATATTTATAGGGAGTTATAGATGAATGGGTGAACAGAAATCATTGTGCTATACCAAGGGATGCTATATTATAAGAGGGATTTTCCAGCCATGAAAGTGCCCTTTGTCTTCTTTTCACTTTTTATTTCAATCACTGTTTTGCAATCTCCAACTAACATCCTCATCTCATTTTCCATTAGTTGTTGGAGTTTCTATGCACAATTGTGTCAAAGACAGCATCATTATAATCTTTATAGCTTCTTCATCTTCCCATTCTTTTGAATTAATCGGGTGTTATTTATTCAGAATACTGCCCAATCTGGTTTCCATTTAAACTTTATGTGAATTACTTAATAGACATCTAATGAGGAAAGACTTCTACTTTTTGAGTTCTTGTGGGTCTGTTATTATGACATCCAATTGTTATTTTCTCTAGCTTAAACAAACCATTTGGAGGTACTGATACACTGTCATTGACTTACTGCTATATCAGACAAAGTGAATAGACTAGCACAAAAATGCTGAAGTAAAAATGCTGAAGAGAGTTGATATGCAATGACGTTCTGCTAGTACTTATGAGACACAAGATCTACCCTTCTTCAAGGATTCCTGCATTTAAAGAATCAGCTAATGCTTCATGTTTGCCAAGTACCGCAAGGCATAAGATGAGCATTCAGGAGAATCTGATGCAATCTAAATTTGGTTTTAGAGAATTGAACCAGAATGAGAAGAGTGACTTGCAGAGTCATCATCAAGTTAAAAGACCAGCACTAACTGGCCGTAAATTCAAAGAATTGTTCAAATTACAGGCAACAAAAGCCAAGACTACAGGTAATAATTCTTGGTTTAGATTCTCATTTAATTGCATGACTTAAAACCTGTAGCTCCAATCTCACACGCAAGCATGCACACACACACACACACACACACACACACATATTATAGCCTACAAATGGTTATATTCTTGTATCTCCATAGACTGACAGTATATTTTATGTAATAGCAGCATACTGGAACTTCTATACAGCAGTCCATGCAATTAGGACACATTCAATTTGTTGCATGAGTAATTATTATCATATGTCACAGATAATTTGCTTGGAATAGAGGATAAGCTTTTTCAAGGAGATGGCCATGTGACTAAAGCTAATAATTCAAGTGAAGATGGTAAAGTAATTGCCGAGAAACCCAATTCATCTTGTGAAGGCCAAAGGTATTTGATAGGTATTTTGATATCCTCTAATAAGCGATATATATACTCTTTTATCTCCTCAAAATAGACCCTTAGAGTGGACACATTTGGGTCTTTCTATAGTTGAACATGCATTCCAAAATAAGTTGGTTCATACACCATTAGCATAATTAGAATTTTACTCAAACATGTTGGGATTTATGTCGTCCATAAAAGAACTCAGTGCTTCTAAGTCAGCTAAAAAGGGTGTCCTTGTCTCTGTAAGGCTTGCCTGGAAATCTTGCCAAAACTCATGCAAGTGATCATTAGGCAATAATCAAATGATGCTTGTTTAAAAACCTTCAGCGCTCATGTTGAATAAAAGATAAATCCTATTAAGTTCTTATGCAACTTTTAATTTCACATCATTATTAAACAAGCAACTAGACATGGGGTCCACTTTTTTCCCTATTATATATTATCACATTCAGCTGGTCAAACTAGTTTTCATTTGAAGTTCGAGCTCTTTGGAAAAAAATCTGCAAAATACTTAAACAACAGCCGAGAATGTTCTGAAGTTCAAGTGCCATATTGTACTTGTCTGGTATCTTTTAGATTTGTTTATTAAATTTATTATTTTGTTCAAATTGCTGATCTGTTGTTAATTGCACGTGGCTTATAATTAATTTTTCTACATACCTCACATTTCAATATCTTTGCATTTGGTTATCTATTAATTGGTGACCATGGTGAATTTAGCTTTACATAGAGTACATTCTGTAGTCCTTGCAGGATGGTTTGCAAACGGAAACCGCATTGCTCAACTGATGAGACACCAAGATTCCATGATGTATGTATCTTCCAATTGTGAAGTTTGGTTTTCCAAGTATCTTGTTGAACACTAATATGTGTCAATTATCGTGGCTTACTCCTGAAAAAGAGGGAAATATCAACCGAAAATATAAGTTATAGACCATATGTTTCTTATTATTTGCTTGCTGTCCAACCAATTTGTTCCTTTCTGAGTGTACATAATTACAACATTTATCTCAGCATGTGTGGCAATTTTTTTTTTCTCTTTTTTGAAATCTTAGTTGTAAAGTACTTGAGAGTAAAGGCATAACTGCCTCATTTTGAATCACTTTTTGGCCCTTACAATCCAATTATTTCCTTTTTTTGTTCATTGTTTTTTGCTTCAATTTGATCACTTTTCCAACTTGTTTAACTACTGTCATGAGGTTCCAATCAATTGATCTGAGTGCAGTCCCATGGGAATACTTAATCTTTGAAAAGAACCTAAAAGTTGGGGCATTTAGTATTTTTGTCTCCAACATAGTATTTTAAAAGATGGTAATTTTCATGTCAAAATAAAAGAATAAAATCATTGAGTTATGATTAGATTTCCTGGATTCAGTTTCTTATGTTGTAGCCTACTAACTACTCTAGCAAAAACCCTGGCTCTTCAGTTACCTGCCAATGGATAGCTTATGCCTTTCTTCTGCACACTCATTTTATCAATGCTTTTTCTACCATGCTATTCTAGATGCATTAAGATCTTGCATGACTTTAGGAATGGTGACACTATAAGAGCTTCACATGAATGTCCATCTTCTTTAATCTCTTTCTTATTTTGTCTCTATGTTGCCCTCAATTTTTCAGACACACGTATATACTCAAAATTCATTTTTTGTTTGTAATATGCATGTGTCTTATCTCTCTTTGAGTGATCAATCATTTGCTGTCCTAAAAGTTTACCTGCTTCTAGACAATTTGAAATTCATGCCAAATTGTCTGATATGATCTTGTACTAACAGATAGAGGTGATTTGAATTCTAATAGTATCTGGTTTTGTGTTGTATACAGATTGAGAAGGAAATTCCTGCTGTTTTCAGCTTGAATTCTACCAGTGCCCAGGATCATCATGCCCCTTCGGCAGCTTCTTCTCAAGGTTTTGGGATTGAAGGTGAACAAAAGAAATGTGTCACATGCAGTCATGGTGGACAGCTCTTGTGAGTTCCTCTTTTTATTATTCTCTACAATCTTTCTATCAAGGGTTTTCCCATGTTGTGTATCAGTAATTAAATCTTTTTCCTTTCCTTTGTATATAAAAAAAAAAAAAAATGCATACATTCAAATATAGATTTAGAAGATCCAATTATGCAGTACTTTATTATATAGGAATGGAGTACTTGTTCCTGAATTCCTACTTGATGATTGAATTGATTGTGTTTCCCTGCATAATTTGCAAATTCATTTGGAGCATAGATCTCTGCCTCAGCTTATGCTAAATTACTGCTTAGGATGGAATGATTTGTATAAGTAGTTGAAGAAAAAGTAGAGTCCACTTAATCTGATCTTATGATAATTTCTGAAAGTCTGAAAGTAGCTGGGCCATGTTTCTTTGTCCTTGTCGAACATCATACACATGATGGTTCTTCTCTTGTTTCTTGTTGTTTTCCATGAAACTTTTGCATTTCACTTTAACAAATGGTCAATGTTGGCTGTTTGATTGCTTTATCTGCAAAACGATTCCAATAGAATGTGATGATTTGAGCAATGAAAATGGTTTCTACCATAAAATGGTTTCAGGTCTCTAACTTATTCTGAAGTTTTCACCAGAGCCTAGTACCGGACATAATAATGTTTTGGATGATTATCAAGTATACTTTCATGGCCTATTTCATGCTAGACTAGATTATTATTCATAATTGGTTACAAACAACATAGGTTTGATCACATCATTTTGGTCTCTGTTTTGCTCCATCTTGTACAATTTTTATTTCTTCCATGTCTTCCCTTTTCCCCCACTTTTCTTCTTCTTTCTTTTGGACATTTCTTCCATATATTTATCAATGTCTATCTCAGTGATAGTCAAGGGGATAGGACTATTGCTACCCTCATAGTCTGGACTTTGTTGACCATTAAACTTCTCATAGATAGTTGGCCCCTGGTGAGCTGGTTTTTTATTTGGATAGTTAGCCTTTTACCAAGTATTCGGTGTTTCAGTGTCCTAAAATCAAGTATACAGCTTTCCGATTGTATGAATCAGAATGTTTTCTATTCTTATTGAGGCTGTATGTTTTTTGTGCTCCATAGTAAATGGATCTTGTACGGAAGTATATGCCACAAGCAAATATATGATCATGCTTAGAGCAGAAGAGTGCTGTCAATTTCTTACGAGGAAGGACAGGTTTCTAATTCCAAGGACCTTTGCATGTTATCATTTACACACTTAATATTAAATCCTTCCTGACAACCAGTCATAAATAACTTGTTTTCATTTTCCTTTTGGCTTTAACCAAAGTTCGTCTTTAAACCAAATTCAATTGTTAGATAATTGCATTTCCAAATTGTATAATTTCTTGTCCAATATAATGTATACTGATCGAAAATTAGAGGTTTTGGATGTTAATGTAAAAACCACATCCTACTTTCTTCCTTGATCCAATACTTTTAGGTGCTGTGCTGGACAAGGGTGCAGCAGGAGCTTTCATCTTTCATGCGTCAAGCCCCCTTTTACTTATGCGCCACCTGGAGTTTGGCACTGTATTTGGTGCATCAAAAGGAAGATTGAGATGGGTGTGTATGCTGTTTCTGAGGGGATAGAGTCTGTCCTAGATGTTGTGGCAGAGGTTTCGGATGATGAAGGTACATAGCATTTACCCTCACATTATTTCTATTAGGGGTTTTTTGGATTGAGAGAAAGGAAAGGAAAGGAGAGGAGAGGAGAGGAGAGGAGAGGAGTATGATAGAAAGGAAGGTTAGGAAAGGAGAGAAGACTAATAATTATTTATGATGTTTGGTTAGACATAAAGAGAAAAGAAAGGAATTGTTGCATATAGCATTTGGAAAAGGGAAGGAAAGGGAAAAAAAAAAAGAAGAAAGGATACTATTTGAGTTTACATTTTTTTCTACTAATTTGATATAATAATATTACATATTTTTTTTATAAAAGATATTTTAGTGTCTTTACTAAAGATTTATTAAATGAGGTTTCTTCTCCCTCCATTTCTGTCCACTTCTAGATGGAAAGGATGTTGAAGCTTTTATATTGAATTTAATCCCTCCATTCCCCTCCCATTCGCTTCCTTTCCTTTATAAAAAACTAATCCAAACACCTAAAACTCAAATTCTCTGTCTCCTTTCCTCTCCTCTCCCTCCGTTTCTCTCAATCCAAATAGGTTCTAGAGATCTTGCTATTTTTTGGTATTTTGGTGAGATTCCCTTATGGTTGCCTATTCTTAAACTGGTCACAGGAAAGAAAAAGCAGAAGAAATATTTAGTTAAGTACAAGGGTCTTGCACATATTCACAATCGTTGGGTTCCACGTAAAACCCTGGCTCTTGAATCTCCAGCAATTTTCTCAAGAAACAAGCAAAAAAATAAGGTGATTAAGCTATTTTTTAGTTCTCTATTGTTTGGCTTTTAAGAAGATTTTGTGAAAGTTAAAACCTAGTTCCATTTTCTACAGAAAGTGATTTGGAAAAGAGAATGGAGTGTGCCACAGCGTCTATTGGCAAAGAGGTCATTAGTATTCCCTGATCAATCTGATAGCACTTCTCATGGGAACAACAATTGCCACTATGAGTGGCTTGTGAAATGGACAGGGTGTGGCTATGACCATGCTACATGGGAATTAGAAAATGCTTCATTTTTAAGTACTTCTGAAGCATTGAAGCTCATAAATGACTTTGAAATTCGTCACAAAAAGGCTGACCACTTTGAGGAAGACAAGGTACTTCAGATTTCTTGGTTAAGTTTTATTCCTCGCAAGCGCAACTCCAACATTCTGACAGCAGCCAGATTGTCTCATGGGGCATTAATTGTTGCATGTGAAAACTCCTTTCTCTTTAGTCGGCACCAGTATGCAAACTTGTTTCCAAGGATAGAATTGTAGGAGAAAGCCATGAAATCAATCTAATAGAGTAAGAAAGGATACTCAATAGGCATTTGACTTTTTGAAAATAGGCGAAGTCATAATACCTGTCTTCAAGTTTTCAGAGATGGTTGGTCTTGGTAAGTGGCTTGCACTGGTAATGGTGCAAACATATTTTCTCCTGAAGATAAACTTAGATACGTGGCAATCGACACAAACTTTGTAAATGAACAGAAGCCTTTTTCTGGTTGCCCTTGTCACCACAAAGCACGAGAGTCTTGCAGTTAAACTTATTTGTTTTATTAAAACTGAGGCTATTCAAAATCATCGTGAGCCCAATAAGTTGTCCATTTTCCATCTGGAGCTTTGGTTCAATTTTGGTTAAATATGAACAAAGAAGTACTTTTTTGAATGCTATCTGTTAAGAAACTCTTAATTGGGGGGCCTTTTGCGGCAGTTCATCTCTTCTCCTGACCCTGGAAAGAAAGGAAAAACGACAAACGCAATTGAGCCAAAACCTATTGAATGACAAATAAGTAAGATTGAAAATTTGATTTTAACTTGCTAATAACATTTGGCATTATTGTGCCTTTTTTGTCTGTATATGGAACAAGCATAATTTATCAGGTGCTTGACATGAGAAATCTGATTCCTATGAATGCAGAGAAGGGAAATAGCAATTTCAGAACTCCCTGAACTTCCATTTGGATGCCAGGAACATCTAAATCATGTTAACAAGCTTCGTGGATACTGGTACCGATATCAGAATGCTCTTGTCATTGATGATCAGGTGCTTGCTCTATGCAATGTAATATTGCTTTTCTGACTCAACCCATATGAATGCCTAATGCATCTTTTTGTTGTTTATTTCCTTTCTTCCAATTAAGAAATAGAAATGGAAACTTAAAAGAGATAGAAAGTGAAAAAGAAAGGAGGTCTGCAAGATGAAATATAGGTGTACCTGATATTTTTTATATGATAAAGGCAATTAATTCTTCAAATAAGTTTTCTCACTCACTTTTCATTTGGTATAGAAAGCATTCAGAAATTATCCAAGTTATCCTAAGCTCATCTTGATGTTGACTTCATATCAGTTTTGTGAGTTTCTGAAACGAAGTCTCAAAACATCTTAAGGTTCATTGCGGTTATTGCGTTCATCTCTGCAGATAAAAACATACTGAAAAGAGCAAGCTACACTTGTTTGGCTCATGTTTAGCTCGATAAAAGTTCATTTAGATCAGCTCATGTTGTGTACAAGGTAGGCTAGAACATGAATTTCAATCTCCAACAGAAATCAAGCTTCAAGAACCGAGGTTTGGCTTGCATCAGTTTGTTTCTGTCCTTAGGTTAGAGTAGCCTTAGAGGTGTGGAAGTGGAACAGAGATGAGATCTATCTTTTGGCATTATCTTTTATTGGTTTAGGATTTCTTCAGCCGAAATCTATTGACGATTTAATTGTGCTAGGTAGCAGGCTGTAGCCCACTGTAATCTTTAATTCAAACTGGGATCTAGCATCTGTCATATTTGTGGTTCTGTTCTGTTGCATTTTTCTCATCTTCTTTCTTATACTTGTTTTGAGATGCGTAGAGCTTCATCTATATTCCATGTTGGACAGGAACTTATTATGTCTTAAATATTGGAATCTGCAGGAACGAGTTGTGAGGGTGGTCTTGTTTGTATTCTCTTTGCTTCAAGAAATGAGGGGTCCTTTTCTGATCCTCACTACTTTGAATGCTCTTTCTATGTGGGAAGCTGAATTTTCACGTTGGGGATCACATGCCAATTTTGTTGTATACAAGGGAAGTAGAAATGTTAGGTCTATTATCAGGAATTTTGAATTCTATAATGAAAATGGGGACATAATGTTTCAGGTTCTTCTGTCATGTTGTGCTGATATTGCTGAGGTAAGTTAAAGTTTGTTTTGTCATTTACCATCACTTTTAGGTGCCATAACTACCGAAGCATTTCAGTAGATAGCTTCTTGATGATTAATTCTGATTGGATTGATCTTTCCATCTGTGGAGATTTTCCTTCATGTGAAATGTGGACGGTTCTCTCTGGGTCCAAATAACAGTAGTTCTCTTGTAACAGGCTCACAGGAGGATTTAGTCATTAGTGTCTTTATGCTCTGCAGGATATAGAGAATTTCAAGACTATGGATTGGGAAGTGATTGTATTGGATGAGTGCCAACGTCCAACAGTATTTGTGCATTTTGACCAGATCAAATTGTTAGCTGCCAATATGAAGCTGCTTCTTCTTAGCAGTCAAATAAAGGTATATATCATCCAATTATCAGTCTTGGATTCGAATTCACCTAAAGTCAATACATATAGCGTACTGTTTTCAGGACTGGAATTTCAATTACCATGGTGTTCTCTGTTTGCTTGATCCGGAATATGATGGGACTGAGCAAGGTATCATAGATGCTAATCCCAGTAGCAATGATTGTAAACTGAAGGAAAGATTGGTACCTTTTATTGCATATGAGTGCCAATCTGACACAATTAAGTTCATGGAGTTTTGGGTCCCTGCCATGCTTACAAATGTGCAAATTGAGCAGTACTGTGCTTGCCTATTTTCAAAGTCTACGCTGCTTTGCTCGAGCTTGAGGTGTGATTCAACTGGCTTCCTCCATGACATACTTGTATCAACCAGACAGGTTCGCAGTTTATGATCAAGGTTTCTTTAACCAGGAAAAGTTTTCCCTAACAGCTTGATGCTTGATCATTTATTTCCCCTTGAATTCAATTATGGAACTGGTTTACTGGATATAAGCCTCTTTTTGACTATTGTTCTTTACAGTGTTGCGATCATCCTTTTCTTGTGGATTGGTCTCTCCGAAGTGTTGTCTTAAAAGGTATACCTGCAGCTGACCACTTTGATGTTGAAATTCAGTTGAGTGGCAAATTACAACTTCTGAATAAGATCCTTTCAGAAATTGAAAGACGAGGACTCAGAGTAGTCATTTTTTTCCAGGTAGTAAAAAAACATACCCTATTCTCTTTAATTTTCCTTTCTTCTAATTAATTTCACTACTTGTAAAATTTTCCAGAAGTGTTAAGCTGTCAAAATATGTGCATACGTTTCTGCTGTCTGTGTTGCCATCCTACTCTTCATTTGTTACTTGGAGAAGAAATCCTGGTTCATTAGATCCATTCTGGTGGTTTTTGTCCAAAGGCCCTTAATCTTGTCACTTTTATAGTGCTCCTGCTTGGTTTATTGACAAGTGTTTTGACGGTGTCTTTTCCATGGCAGTCACTTGGTGGTTCTGGAACAATTTCTGTAGGAGATATTCTGGATGACTTCGTTCATCAAAAATTTGGTAAAGATACTTATATACGCATTGATGGAAACATATCTCGTCCAAAGAAGCAGGCTGCTTGTGATATGTTCAACAGTAAATATGGCGGGAAATTTGTTTGTTTGATTGAAGCTCGTGCTTGTATTCCTAGCACTAAACTTTCATCTGTAGATACAATTGTCATATTCAACAGTGACTGGGATCCACTGAATGATATAAAAGCACTGCAGAAGATCAGTATTACTTCGAAGTTAGAGCAAATGAATATCCTCCGCTTATATTCTTCGTGTACCGTGGAAGAGAAAATACTAATTCTTGCAAAGGAAGGTCTGATTCTTGATAGCAATATAAAGAATATAAAACGCAGTTTTTGTCACAAACTGCTAACTTGGGGTGCCTCCTGTCTATTCAGGAAGCTAGATGTCTCTACCGAATTTAATGCATCTTCTTTGAACACAATCAGCACTTCTGAGCAGACTCTATTGGAAGATGTATTTCAAGAGTTATTACACTTGCTGCCTCCTGGTATTGGAGAGTGCAGTTCTAAGGACTACGTTGCAAAATCCAATTCTAGTAACATCTTGAGTGTACAACAGAATGAAGGGACTTATCGTGGTAGATTTTCTTTACATGGTGAACTGATGGTCCAGTCGATGGACAATTTCTCAATAGTTAGACATTTGATAGACACTGAACCCCCCCATATTTTCTGGACAAATTTGTTAAAGGGAAAGCAGCCAAGATGGAAATACATGTCTAGTCGATCACAGAGAATTAAAAGAAAATTTAAATACTTGGATGATTTGCCTGATGAAACTGAATATGAGGAAGAAGCTGCGAAGAAGGCCAGGACACAGGCCAATAGCATTGGTAATTGCCCTGAAAAGACTGACTTCATGACTAAAAGTAAGACCCTATCTTCAAGGCATGGAAAGGATACTTTCTGATATTGCTTATTTTGTTTACTTTGACTCTGGTCTTGATTGTCTTTAAAGTTTCAATGGCAATTTCCTATCTTTGGTCTCTGTTATGCATAACCAAAACCTTTTTCTTACTGCAGGGACTCAAAATTTAGCCACTACAAGATATGGCCCACCTATCATATGTGCTCTAAAAGCAACAGGGGATGCACGAGTTTACGATAGAAATGTCCAACAGCACTGTAAAGCAGTTAATCTTTCTATACCGGTGACATCAACTGATAATAACTGTCCTGGAGGAGGAATTGATTCAGCAGCCAAATGTTGTTCGCTGCCAGATCAGGTATACAAAGTCCCAAATGGAGTTAGTTATTTTCCTTGGGTAGTCTGCACTAACTAATATGCTTTTTAATTTCCTCTACAATCATCTTGCCCGGTGTTTGTTGGTATTATTATTGTACATTTTGAGGTCTGCATACATCTAAATAATGGATTAGTCAATATCAGAAATGGGAAAGAAAACCCCAACCTAATAAATGGATAGGTTATCACTTGCTTGCTTTTTTTTTTTAATTTTAAAACATATTTAAAAAAAAATCTATCTTCTGTACATCTCACAGGGATCAAATTGTTCCCTTCAATGTTCTAGGAATCTTTTCAATTGAAACTCAGTATCACCTAGTGGGAATGCAAGAAGTTCAGGGCATGTTCAACGGATGAGCTAATGCCATGTCCCTAGAAATATTATTCGCTGCTTCCCACAAGGAAAAGGTTATACTGTCCCTATGCATTGCACCCCTTTTGTCCCTACGATAAACAGATATTGTTGGCTGTAGCTCAAGTCAAGAGGGTAATAATTTGTTTTGACTATTGGACTTCCCCCACCACCAATAATCTTAGCTGAAGAAAGCCTCTGAAAATGGATTTCTGATCGATTGTACTTTCAGCACAGACCTCCAGCTATGGAATGTATTATAAATATCTATCTCAGGGGTGACTTGTATAACCCACTTTCTAACATGCTGCCTTTTGCACTTATTCTAGTCACCTCGCTTGGGCAATTCAACCTCTACTGGAGAGACTGCAGTTGATGTGTCTATATCTGTCTCCAGGGGAATCCAGAATGACCATACCAACTCTACTGGAAGTTTTTCTTGCAAGGACCAAGCCCTCCTAGACACATCCATGCAAGGATTGGCTTGCCTGTCCATTTCTTCTCTTCAGCAGTCCATTCAAAATTTGGCACCACAACCATCTGTGACTTCTATTGATCGAAGTGAACCCAATGCTGCAAGTCTAGGACACCAAAATAAAGTTCCTTATTATCCAAGCAATCACCCCACTGAAACATTTTCAGGAACATCTCCATTTACTGACTCGACCTCACTTCAGAAACTGATAGAAAACATGCAGGAAGGCGAAGACCTTGCCGTAAAATTGCATAATGATTTGGTTTGTAACTCTGTTATTTTTTGTTTCTTTTTTCCTTCTGCCATCCAAAATTTAAGGTAAGGTGTGTTTATGAGAAAATTCTCTTGTAGAAACTCCGCCTTGAATCTGAGCGTGACAAGGAGATAGAAGAGATTAATAAGAAGTATGATGTGTTGATTTGCAATGCTGAGAATGCAATGGCAAAAACAAAAACATATCTGGAGACTTGTTACAGCATAGTGCATAAGCACAAATTATTAGCAGACGCTATCTTGCAGTTGCAGAAGCATAACCATAACCATCTCTCTGCACCAGGGCCACAAGGAAAGTGCAAAGGTAATTATGTTTTTCAGGAACTATATTGAACTCAAGTTTTGATGTTTTCCACTATCTCATGAGACAACTATTTCAGGACAACCACCTGAGGAACCACAAACCCAGAGGGGGAAGGACCTATCAACTCTTCAACCAGCTGCCTTAGGGGATCCTGCTTTCCCGGAACAAGATTTAACGAGGCTTCACGCTGCCAATTCACCAGCTGCAACTTCAGTGCAGGTAGTGAAATATTCATGAGCAGTACAGCAAACTGCTTGTCCTTCTATACTAAGAGCTAAATGCTTTCAACATGCTCAACTATGACAAAAACTCTTCTCGTTTCAGGTAATGCAAGAGTCATCAGACGCACCCAAGTCTAGTGCCAGGACTAGTGCGGGAGAGAACCAATCCTCCTCAGACCTGGGAAGTATCAGTTCCTTTAGGACTTCATCTGAACCAATGCATACATCTAATCCAAGGGCACCTTCAATCCCCACCACCCGTTTACCTCGAAACATTCATTCCGGCTGTCAACTAAGGGCTCCCGCACCACATCTAAGACACACCAGACCCTCTTCAGCAGTTTCTGCTCTCGGTCTTAATTCTTCACCAGCATCTAGTTTGCACAGCCAGTCTTCTCCAATATTGCCGTAATGTTCATCTGAACCACCTTGTAATTCTATAGCTCCCATGAAAACAGAAGGGTTGTCCAATGGTTGTTGCTATGATTTTGGTTCCAATATGGTTTTGTTTTTTCCGGGCAGATGCCAAGCACTGTATTAGGACTAGAATATGAGTACCACAGGCAGTCAATTGTTCAGCTAGTAGGACATAAGAACCACAGGCAATTTTTTTTCCTGTTTTAGCTACTTTCCCAGTGGTAACAGGGGGATACCCACGTTATGTAAATATGCACATTAAGGTTGTCTCTCGACTGTGGCAAGGAGATAGCTCAATTGGATAAGATGCATCAATCCAGCTGAAGTTGGTTCATAGCCTGGAAAATCTATGCTTCCCACACGGAATCATTTGTGTTTTGATAGAGCATGTTTTCCACTTAGGAACCAAATCAAAGCAAATTCCAAACAGCCATGCACCTGGCAGTGAGCGAGGATTAATGAACCAAGACATCTGTCACCCTAAAATAACTCATCACAATGGTGCAGACAGTTTGCTTGTAGCATTACCTGGCTGAAGGTAGACCGGGGCAGATAAGTTCTTATTTGGCCCTATGTAATTAGATGAAAAGAAAACACTTAATCTGAGCTAGTTCTGCACCAAAAGTTATGAACTTCAGTCTCCAGATACTGTAAAGGAATAAGATTGAGAGACCCTGAAAGGTGGTTTGTGACTGATTAATTAACGGGCAAAAAAAAAAAAATCATATCAGCATTATGGCATGATGCAAGACGGAAAATTGGAAACCAAGGATTCAGAGTGAAATCATGTTCATGGATTGGCTTGACGACTTCAAGACATCGTGTCGCTGAAAAGCTTTGCCAAGTCAATTGGGGTAATTCATGCTTTGCCAAGCATCAAATGAGAATGAAAGAAACATATAAACCTGTGTAGATTGGTTCAGAAATTTAACTAGTTCGTTCTTGCTCTGAATACCGTCATGCTGCGGGATCATTATAATTCCCTATGAAGTATGAAACAACCATCTTCAAGTTTTAGCCTGTACGGGCCATTTTTTATGCTGTGCAATGTGCACTGGGAAGCTGAAAGACCTGGGAAATCCATGTCTCAAAAACTCGTAACCCAGAATGAAATAACGAGCTAAATTAGATCTGTAGGAGGTACCATGCGAATGCATTTCCAGTCAAACAGGAAGCAGGAAATAACGACAAACAAGAAATGGAAATCCAATACAATAGCTAAGTAATACGTAACAGAACTAAAACCAAATGCCACAACAAGCAAGGAAGGAGCTCAAACTTTGTGCCCCAGGAGAAGTAAGAGGCCTGACAAATTGGGTTGGACATTTGGCTGTGGACGTCCACTACCATAGCCTACCGCATAGAAGCATGACTCAAAAGGCCAATAAAGTGCCTACAAATCACAAGATATGTAAAGCAATCGTAGTTAAGTTAAATTGATCATCATTATTGTCTCCCTGAAACACTCCACAGCATGCAGTCAATGATCAAAACTATGATAATCAATTTTCACCAAGCCATGAAAATTGGGAAAATTGAAAGAAAGGAACAAAACAACAAATACAAGATAACATATTAGATAGTGCAAAAAATAAGGGGAGCACCCACATCAGAAGGCCTTTTATTTCACATACAAAAAATAATTAGCCATTGCTCAGTAATGCTGATAGGAGAGGCTCTTCCATTCAATGCAGCCCGTTGAACAAATTCATGCACTCTATCGAGGTAACTGGGCAATATTCTGTTATGTCGTCTGGTTCTCTAAAATCTATTGACCAATTATAACACATCTTTGTGGGGAACAAAAGACGATGAGGAATTATCCTCTGTTGCATTCAAACAAGTCTCAAATATACAAATGCAGAAGAGTTGTTTAAATATGGTCACAAATTGCTTTTGTAAAATCAGTTGTTGTTGAATTGCCACCAAGGTCAGCAGTTCTGTACTTCCCTTCTGCAATTGTCTTCAAGATAGCATCTTGGATGCAGTCTGCCTTATCATGAAACTCAAGATGGCGGAGCATTGTCACAGCACTTAAAAGCAAAGCAGTTGGATTTGCCAAATTCTACATGAATTTAACCAATAAAAGGGGAAAAGTAAGAAGATAGTTAAGAAACAATATACAAGATTATGTCAAACATCTTGATCAGAATGGTAGGATTCCTTAACTTTAACATGAAAGAAATAAACCTTATGATGAAATATCCATTGTACTATGGATCTATTTTATACTCTCTCGTCCCAACTAAATTAATAGTGGTTGACTTAATACGAGATTTATGTAAAAGCAAAAATTTTAATATAATAATATAGTATAATAAAAGTAAAAAAATATGTGGGTCTCAAAATATTTTATGTTAAATCTAAATATATAAAAGTAACATATGAGAAGAATATTAATTATTTTATAATACAATGTCTTAAAAATTTTCCTTTTAGGGAAAGTGAATCTATCACCGTTACAGTTGAGGGATCACATTTCACTACTACAAGAAACTCTCAGAGCTAAAGGGCTCTGAAAACTCTCTTTCAACATAGAAATATCTCTGTTCATTTGAGTTCTCCCTCTATGGTGTTGCTTTTTGAGATTTTTGCCTACATCAACTATTTGGTCAACGGAAAAGTGGCTAGAGTACAACCTTGCTATGCTTCACGTAAGAGGCATTCCGAGAACACATTCTCCATAAATGCAATCAAATGCTACTCTAAAATAGGTGAAGCATTAAGCAGTTACATAAACACAAAATTGATTCCTCTCTCTCTCTAGCAACACAACAATATCTAGTTTATGATAAGTGAACCCCCCCCCCCCCCCACCGAATCCTGGAAAGGAAAGTTTTCTTTTTGAGTTACCTTCTGTCTAAACTATTTTTATGTTTTCATTTTAGTTTTGAGTCATTCCGAATCCCTCTCAGGTAGCTATTTAACAGAGAAACCTCAGAGCTAGACGCCTTCCACAATATTCCACGGAAATATCTCTATTATTTTGAGTTTTCCTCTCATGGTGTTGCTTTCGAGTCACCTCTATGTGCACAAACCCTTTCCAAAAGTCAAGTAAATCAATCTTATACAACACTAAGAATCACCCTTCTACATGGTAAAGACACAAATGTTCCTTCAACCATCAACTGATCTGCTAGATTTTCACGTCTTACTTATAACTGGCAAGAAAATAAATATAACAAAGATAAACAAGTGCACATTTGAAATATAGCAAATAGAACCAAGCATTCGTTTGAAATTTATATTGTCACTAAAAGCAATAACAGTATGAATCTGAAGAAATCTTAAATGAATACCTTTCCAGCAATGTCAGGTGCTGAACCATGTACAGCCTCAGCAAGAGCAATACCTCCTTCACCAATGTTGCAACTGTAAGGAAAATCAAATTGAGGGATATTAATAGGTAAACTTTTCAAGAAAGAAGCTAAACAAAGAGGGGGAAAACTGAAAAAAGTACCTTGGTGTAAGGCCCAAGCCCCCAATCAAGCCAGCACAAAGATCGCTTATAATGTCACCATAAAGATTTGGCATCACCAACACATCAAAAAGTGCAGGGTTCTTCACAAGCTGCACATGAAAGAGCAATGGTTACCTTAGTATTTAGACCTATAAGTACCCCCCCCTGCGGAAGATCAATGTGCACTTCTGTAACACCTCTCCAAGTTTAAACTTCTGAAAACAGTGCATTGAGCTAGGACACAACTATCTTTTTAAATTTTTTTTTGCACAGATTGCATAGCACACAAGGTACATTGTTTCATACCATCATACAACAATTGTCAATCACAACTTCCTCATACTTTATGTCTGGATACTTCTCAGCCACCTCACGGCAACACTGTACATGACTAATAAAAAGGTCAGCAGAATGGTGCATCAAAGAGTAAACCAATAACCACGATCAAAGACATAACAAATCAAGAGGACCTTAAGGAAAAGACCATCTGTCTTCTGCATGATATTGGCTTTGTGGATCGCAGATACTCTCTCTCTTCCATGTGCTTGGGCATAATGAAAGGCATATTCAGCAACCCTCAAACTTGCCTGACGTGTGATAATTTTGAGACTTTCAACAACACCCCTAACCACCTGGCACCAAAAGCAAAGAATTTGATCTTATGAGCAAAATATGAAAGGAACATATCGTGCAATCATAATGCATTGACGCCCAGCAACTTACCTGATGTTCCAGACCACTGTACTCTCCTTCTGTGTTCTCACGAATAGTAATGAGGTTCACATCATCATACCGAGTCTTGTAGCCAGGCAAACTGTAGCAAGGTCTAACATTGGCATACAAATTCAGCTCTTTTCTCAACGTAAGATTCAGTGATCGATGACCCTTTCCGATAGGTGTAGCCATTGGCCCTTTCAAGCCGACCTTGTTTCTCCTCACCGACTCAAGACTTTCCCAGGTCAGAAAACTTTGAGTTCTAGGGTCTATCTCCTTACCTACATAGTGTTCTTCCCATTCTATTGGTACGTCCGCCGTTCTAAATACCTGTATATATCCCGACTAACATGAACATTATTAACATAGACATAAAAACAATTGTTACAATAATAATAATTTATTTAAAAAAAATCCTCAAAAGCAAGCCCAAGAAAGGAAAAAAATGTCTAATTGACTGAAATTCAATCTAGAAGACAAGCTCCAATAAGCACAGAAGATATAGACGGTACAAATACATGTATACAGTATACGTGGTTTCAGGTGAAGAGAGGACCTGTTTGACTGACTCGGCGATCTCAGGGCCGATGCCATCACCGGGGAAGAGAGTGGCGCGGATCAGATCGGATCCCGAGGCGGCGGCAGCTGAGAAACTCCGATCGAAGACTTTAGAAGAGACGACTTCGTTGCTGCGGCCGCTTCGGAGGAGTCTCTTTACGATTTGCAAAGCCATCTTCCAGATTTTCTGCCAACTTTCTGACAAACAACCTCAATTAAAATTCTCGTTTTCGGGAAAAAACAGGAAACCGGCTAAGCCCGTAAGTTGTTGATATTTCAATTTGACTCCTAAAAATTAGGGCAACGAAAAGTGATTTATGGATGGGAAATTCTTATATGAACCCGATGCACGTGAACCTGTGCATTGATATATTGTACTACATACAGATAAAATTATATACAGAATTTAGTATACAATAAGTGTTGCATGTGGTTCAATTCTTCAATGCACCAGGTTCACGTGCACCGGGTGCATATAAGATTTTACCTGTATGAATACTTAACAACTTGAATTTTAGAAGAATGTTCTATAAATAGGTAAAAGGTAATCATTGCTAAGAGTTTTTAGGAGGTTTTATGGGGTTCTATTGCGAGATTTTGTTAAATTTAGTAGGACCATAATAGTCAATAATCTTTTTTAAAAAATTAAATTTAAAGTAATTTTACATTTAATTTGATTTTGACTCAATTATATTTAATTCACGAGATATTAAATTTTGAGTTTGATTAATAAAATTAAAAATTAAAGACTAAAATTTTATTTTTTAAATATTAAATTTTAAAAATTCAAATTTAAATTAATTATTATATACTTTATTATAATTTAAATTAAATAAAAAAATATTAGTAATTAAATATACATTCATATATTTAAATTTTAAATTTAAATAATTTTTAATTAATTTAAAATTTATAACAAAATTTTAATATATTTTAATTAATCAAATAATAATAAAAATTTACTATCAAATATACTTAAATGAAATAAATAGTTAATTAATTAAATTATCAAATAAATCTTAAAATTTTAAATTAATTTTAAATAGTCCAAATATTACTCTCTAAATTTAATTTAATTAATCAAAACTAAAATACTATTTTCTTTAAGATTCCCTTGTCATCTCGATGATGTGGCTTGCCATTCTTCAGCAGCTACACAACCCCCGGAACCCAAATAACATTCATCGCCTCTCCATCCAAGATGACACTTTGATTGTCCATCTTCAGTGCTTGGAGGGCAGTTCTGTGCCTTCTGGCTTCTGCCATGGAGGCAGTGTTGCCCTCAAAGATTGCAGTCCAAGCTCCAAGCATTGTTACCAAGGTGATTCCTTATTAGGCAAGCCACAGTGGTATCATCTTGTTAAATTCTACACGGATGTTCAGTTTCTACAATGGCAGTGTCCTCCAAATTTGGAATTAGAATCCAAGGTTCTCTTAAGTCTTCTATCGGTTTTCCGGTACTTGGAGACTAATTTCCTCTCATTTTTGTACATGATCACCAACTCTATCTTGTTGCATTGCCACCGTAAATGCTCAAAAGCTACAGCTGCAAAATTCAGCATTTCTTCTTTCTCGGCCGGTGCCAATGGAAAATGGTTTCCGTTCCTGGATCCACGAGTTTCTCCAACCATCGGTCTGGTTGCCACTTTGAGAAAGCTTCTACGTGCACCCCAGTATTTTAAGTACTTGTATAACATACATTAAAATTTGTACAATAAATGTGGTGGACAATTTTACCTTACCTGCCCATGGTACCAACACCTAAAACATTCGGTGCATGTGCACCGAGCGCAGAAGATGTTTAACATATCCAAACCAGAAGAGAGAGATAAATGACAGTAGATATTGTAAATCTTCTGCAGCTCAATTACACTGCAATGCAAATATTCAAGTTAAAGAACTCTGCCGACAAATAGAGGAAGACTCACTAAGAACTCATTTAAAGTTTCTTACTGATCTCGAGCTTTACTCAGAAACTCATCCATTTACTCTCGAGTAAAATTGTCCAAGGGTAAGATAGAAATGCATTACTTCTGCCTTTTCTAATCTCATGATTTTCTTATTGCACTCAAATTGTAACATGGTTAAATTTGGTTGTTGGCACAGTAAAGGTAAAGAAGAAAGTGGAATTTACTTCGCATTGAAAGAAAGTTGAACATCACGACAGGGAGTTACATGTATACTCTCGAGTTATTCACACATACAAGTTATATCAAAGGAATTCAGAAGTCAAACAAACTTGACAAAACAACATCTATACGAATCAACCAAAATTAACAAATTGGAAGAGGAGCACCATTCCATTCCTTGAGGCATTCTAAGAGCGGGTCTATAATCTGCTCGTTGCACATTGCTGTAAACACCTTGTCAAACTCTTCTCCTGGCGATTGAACTTTCTCCCCAGTGAGGAATTCTGCTCCCAGCTCTTCTCTCACAAACTTGTACAATGGGTATGATCTACACTCCTTAATCATATTTGGAATAGCGGGGTTCCCACTCTCAAGAGCAGTTCTTGCACCCTCAACTTCTTTTGGCAAGATGGCCCTGAGTTCATCTTCAAAATTTGCAATCTTTTGGAAGATGGATGTGTTAACGTTCTTCTCATTTTCACCATTTGCCAATGCACGATCAACAATAACTTCTCTTAACTTTTGCATCAATGGATAGGTGGCACTGCAAGGATCATCTACGTAGGCAAAAACATATTCGCGGTCCACCACTCTCAGCAAATCCTTTTCACAAAATCTCGATGGGTGCAGTTCTCCATTGACACCCATTGTCAGAGTTCGCTTTGCAACTTGGCTTACGGTGTTTTTCACAGCATTTTTCAAGTTCTCCTCCAAATGCCTCAAATCTATTGCTTGACATAGTGCCACTAGGTATGTGCTCGACATGAGCTTCAAGATATCAACAGCTTCGGCTGTTTTCCTTGAAGAGATTAAACCCAAGGAGTTGACATCTTGGTTGTGTTGCTCGGCACTTTGAACATGATTGGTTACAGGATTGGCCAAATACTGGAGTTCTGAACAGTATGAAGCCATAGCAATCTCAGCTCCCTTAAAACCATAGTCCAAACTTGGATTTCTTCCTCCAGATAGATTAGATGGCAACCCATTGTTGTAGAAGTCATTAACAAGCTCTGAAATTTGAGCGAACATCAGTTTCCCAATAGATGCAATGGCCAAGCGAGCATTGTCCATGGATACTCCAATTGGGGTGCCTTGAAAGTTGCCACCGTGTAAGGCTTTGTTCCTTGAGACATCAATCAAAGGGTTGTCATTCACTGAATTGATTTCTCTCTCAATCATTTTTGTGGCTGAACGAATGACTTCAATTTGTGGGCCAAGCCACTGAGGGGATGTTCTGAGAGCATAGCGGTCTTGTTTTGGTTTCTGCAAGGGATCCATCTCATGTAACTTCTCAGCTTCTTTAACATATGCGCTGCCATCTAAAATATGTTCCATAATTGCTGCAGCCTCAATTTGTCCAGGGTGGTGCTTCAGCTTATGCGTCAAATGGTCAGTGAATTCCGGCTTGCCATTCATCACTTCAGCAAATATTGCTGAAAGCACTTCAGATAACACTGCAAGTACATTAGCCTCAAAAAGGACCATAGAGGCTAAGCCAGAACCAACAGCTGTGCCATTAACAAGAGCAAGTCCCTCTTTAGGCTGCAGCTCAAAGAACCCACCATTGATTCCAGCCATGTTAAATGCTTCTTCAGCATTTACAATTTCTCCATGAGGTCCAACAGCCTTGGAATTAGGCCTGCCTGTTAGCAATCCAGCAATATAGGATAAGGGGACAAGATCACCAGATGCAGTGATTGTACCACGGAGAGGCAAGCATGGAGTGATGTTGTGGTTTAGGAATTTTGTGATGGCTTCTAGGATTTCAAATCTGATCCCAGAGTACCCCTGAAGCAGGGTGTTGATTCTTACGAGCATTGCTGCCCTTGTTGCTGAGTGTGGCAGGGTGTGGCAAGAGTCGGTTCCATTCCCAAATATTCCAGCATTCAGAAACCTGTAAGAGGAATTGTCCGCACATTAGGATTACAGTTCACAAAAAATCAATTTTGATTTGTAATTGTCTTTAAAAAAAAAGCACCAAATTGATAATTAATTGTATTTCTAGCTAGATAGTGACTATAGAATGTCATCGTCTTCAATTTTTACCTAGTTAAATAGGGACTAGAAAGAGACATCATCTTCAATATTCTTTACTTCAGGGACTACAATTCCATCAGTAAAAATGAGACATTGGGAAAATCCTCACGTATCTGGCAGGTTTTTCCTAAGAAAATTAGGCAGGCCAATCCAGGTTGACTAGTCATAGTGGTAGGTGGTGAAGACTTCTTCTTGAAGGCAAATTTATTTACTTGGAGTACGTGTATGTGCATTGAATAGTTGTACTTTTTACAATAAAAATTATACATTAAATATTGTGTATAATTTTATCGGTAGATAGTTCAATCATCACAGTGCATATAAGAATTTCCAACGTGGAATCAAATACAATTCCCTACTCCTACACCAAGAAATGTCAAAGACTTTGTGCCGTCTACGACAGAGGACCTTTCTTCTTCCTCCAGTTGTTTTATGCAATCTAGCTTCTAAATGCTCAGGACCACACTGTGCAAAGACGGATCTCGCATTTAAGAAAAACAGAACAAGAGAAGCACCATTGGGACCACACGAGGTAGCTTTTCGACCATTCATCAAAGATCGCTCAGGATTGATTCCCTACTCAAACCCCGGCCCACCCCGGCCAGAAAAAAAGAAACACGTGTCTAAATAAAAAGCATAAAGTACAAACACAGTGTAAGTGATTGGTAAAGCAATTTCTTGAATTTTCCTTGCTGGAACAAAAGCAAAAACCTAAGAGTTGTAAATTTTGCCAATTAGACATGTGTGACCGAGCATCTGGGCAATTACCACATTACCAAACCATGTTATGACTCATGGACTCAGTCTTCAAAAAGAACCACGATCAAGAAAATTCATGGAACTGTTTGTGCTTACTATGCAAGATATTCACGTAATCGTCTTCTGAATTTACAAGCAAGGTAATGAAAAATTTGTTTACCTAATAAGCTCCTTCTGAAGAGCACCGCCTTGTTTGGTCCTCCTATGCGAAGTGGCACCGAAGCCAGTGGTGACGCCATAGCTATCAGTCCCCTTGTTCATGCTCTCCATGACCCAATCACTGCTGGCCTTCACACCAGCCCTTGCATCCTCCGACAACACCACCTTGACAGCATTATCTCTAGCAGCGATTGCCGCCACCTGCGATATTGTCAAGGTTTCTCCACCGAGCTTCACCACTGGCTTCCTGAATTCAGCCACCATGCGTTTCACTTCATCCAAGTGACTCCCTTTCAATGAATCAGCAGCCATTCCCCAGTTCAAGGGATCTTTCAAGCAAAAGTCCAAGACTTCACCATTCTTGTGACCATTCTCAGTTCCCATGTTCATGATGAAAATTAACAAATATCTGCTAGACGAATATGGTTTTATCTGATCACAAATGAATGCCTTGCAGTTGGGCACTATCGAACACGAGTGACAAAAAGGAAAATGCTAGTAAGCTAATATTGGGACTTGAAAGAAGAAACTATGAGGGGAACTCGTACAATATTGCTCGGTTGGCTAAGGGAGTTCCTGAGGTGTCTAGCTAATGGCGGGGTTTATATAGAAGATGGCACTTGTGTATAGCTAGAGACATCTTCGTCTGGTTAGGTAGGCATAAGGAAGAGAGAGAGAGTGGAGAAGGTGGCCATCGTCTAAATCACCACACAGGGGTTGGTTGAATATCAATCCACACCGCTGATTTATTCAACGGTTGATGTTAAGCAGACGTGGGCATGGCAATGAACAGCGGTTCTACCAATAACATTGTTTCTCTCATTTTTTATTAATCGTAGTTAGAAAGGAACATAAAAATCAAACCCTAGACCTAGAGACATCTGTCCGTCCTTTGCATGGAGGAGTCAAGGTGGTGGTTTGGTGAGAATGGGGACCGGATTGAAATTATCTACCCAAATTCAAACAAAACACAACTCTCTGCCTGTCAACTTCAATGTACCTCGAGTGGGTGTAGAGAGAGATCACGTTCTGCAATTTGCAACCCCTTATTATTATTCCATATGACCAAAAAATGGGGCCAACCGCATTTAATCACGTGAGTTCTATTTTCTTTTTTTCCTCCCATTTTAATCGATTCAAAAAATTTCTCTCTTTATTAAAAAATAATCAAAATTTAAAATTTTATATGTGATGAGTATATTTAATTTATTTTTATTTCTCATTATAAATGCATAATATTTATTATATTAAAAAGAAATATTTGTAAAAGAATAATAATTAATATCGTTTTGATTTGTTAATGAGACAGATAAATTAAAATAAAAATCTTAATTAAAATAAACCGATAAAAAAAGATAGAGTGAGTATTTAATTTTGTTTGATAAATTGTAAAGTAATTTAAAGTTACATTTTTTTTAGTTATTTTATTAATTAAAAAAATTCTTATCGTTATTTAAAAATACGTGCATAAATGTCACTGTACAATTTTCAACACAAAACATCTTGACTAATTTAAAAAACATTTAGAGTTGCACTTTGATACCGAGGCACTCGATAAAGAACCAAAACTTCTAGCACTGAAAATGGGACTGTTAAAAAAAAATAAAATTACAAGATGATTCAAAGAGCAACCCCTCCCCACTTGAAATTAAAAGAATCGTAAATTAACCCTTTAACACGGTTATCATTGGACGGAGAGGAGTAGCTCCCAAATTTCGACAGTCAAACTATTGTCTTCAGGAAAATTATTTTTTAGAAAAGTCTTCATGCATGTGGTCTTTTTTTTTTTTTTAGCATATATGTCTCCTTATAATTTATCTATAATGTCAATTTTTTGTTCGGGCCCAAGCAATTTGAATCATTTTTCAAAAAATAAATAAAAAATACAACAATGAGTTATACGACTACAAAATACTAATACTAATCCCAAAAACAGTTTTATATATTAAAAAAGAGGATGCAGAAGGTAGATCTCCTCCACTCGAGCATCGAAACCTTACGACCGGACAAGATAATAAATCGAGATGTACATCAAGCGCATGAGAGAGAAGACTCGCGAGTTCAATTTCGGAGGAAATCAAACCCACGGTAGAACCAATTCATTACAAGCATGGTCTCAGACTTTGTCAACTAACCTATAGTATATGAATAGTGAAACAAAATGTTGAGAGTTAGATTATTTACTATTTGTGGGAAGATGAATCCGAATGACAAAAGTAGGTGGTGACTTTTAGCGAAGGCTTCCGCGTTTTTGGCTCACATTCCACTTCGGCCAAAGTAAAGCCTTTTTTGACTCTTCCATCTTGCTGTCTAAAGGTATACAGGGATAACAATTATTGTCCTTAAAAAATATTAATTTAATAAATAACACATAAATTAAGATATTATAAAATTTTATATAATTATAATAAAAAATAATTGTTATATCTTTAAATAAAAATAAATTTTTATTAATTAGATTAGAAATACATACATATTTTAATGAATCAAATATTTATTAAGTAGTTAAAAGAATAATAAATTAGAAATATACGTAATAAATACATTCTTAATTTATAAAATTGATAAATATTTTGATATAATAAAAATAAAATTTTTTTATATTATTTTTAGGATGAATGAAGTACTATGATAATAATAATAATTTAACAATTTTATTTGAATTGAATAAAAATTATAGAATATAAGAGATTAATAAAAAGATAATATGATATTTTGTAAATATATGAAAATTTTAAAAAAATAAAAATTATTTTAAATTAAATTAAGTTGAATCTCAATTCAAATACACTCCAATTTCATATTATTGAAAGAAAGATTACCGACTCAACCCATCATGTGAGGGAATTTGCAACGTTAACTTCCAAGTAACTAATATGGAAATGGCTCGAAGAAATTGCAACAATGTTTCTTATGGAGCAACATTCTTTCATAAAAAAACACAATTAGCTGCAGTTTTAATACTCATACCTTCTCGAGTAATAATAGTACCACTAAGAAAAGTAACAAAATAGGCATATAACTCCAAGTTTTAATTTAGGATAACGGTTCGTTATAAGTAAATTTATCGATCGGCTCTACAACCTTAACAAATTAAGTAAATTTAGATGTACCTCAACTAAATAGTTTTGACTCAATTTCAATTGCAAAGACTGTTAAACGAAGATTCGACCTTATGACTATTCACTTACAGTACTGAAAGAGTCACGACCAGTTAAAGTTGTATCTCAAGAGCACTAAAAATTTTTTACTTGAGCTTAAGCTTCGAAATAGAGAATTGAATTCTCGAGTTTTGAAGTAAATTTTTGTTAGATCAAGATATGATATCACCTAATTATGAAGGTTTTGAAATATTCAAATTAATTGAATTTAATCAGTCAAAGAAACAAATTTGTCACATATTTTTACCTCGGTTTGGGCTATGAGTATTGACTTAGGTCATTCTAGAAGTTGATTATTCTTAAATTTACAACTATTGAAGGAGTTTCCGAAATTAGTTAACTTGGGGAGGGTCAGTACGAAAATGGAGAAGCATGTTTCACATCTTAGTAGCTTTTACTAACCGTATTTCATTTTGTAAAAATAGAAAGAAATTTATTTTTTATTTTCAATTTTATCTTTTTTTAATTATTGGTCTCCAACCTTGTATCTTCAATAGTATTTCCTATGCAGCAGCTCTTCAATTTTTGAAAAGGAAAAGGGCAAAAAAGTAAGAAAGAAGGAAGAAGTAATTAATTGATAATTTAATTTGTACAAAATTACAAGGAAGGTAATTTATTTTCTTTTCTTTTAAATAGTATTAATTTTAGTAGTTCTTTAATATGTGTGAATATTATAAGATGTAACAGATATTTAAAAATAGAAAATAACTTATTTTATATTTTTATGAAAATAGATTTCTACTAATACTAGTCCAAATTGACTTGTTTGTTGACCGCATGATTCTGGGATTCCAATACACACATCGTGGAAATCAAGCTGCCTTTGCTTTCATGACCAGCCGCCAGGCCCGGCCAACATTTCACACCAACCTTTTTCTTTTAAAAAAAATTAAAAATAGTGGAAAACAGCATTTAAGAAAAAAATCAAACGTTGTTTTCCTTTTTTTTCTTTTTTTTTCCTTTAATCAGTATCTTTTTCCCCCCATTTCTGGTGCTCGCTCGGCAAGTGGGGTCTGCCCCCTTATCTACCAAACCTTACTACCCTGGTCTTAAAAAATTTAAATCAATATAAAATAGTTTTCAATTAAAATAGTAATAGTAATAATAATATTTTGGATCTATTTGAAAAAATTAATATAATAGTACAATGAAACAACAAAGTATTTTGTCTTGACCAACTTAAAGACATAATGCAATTATCGCCTGACGAGAGAAAGTCGGTAAGCATTTCCTGCTCGGGTCAAGTACACGCGCAAAACTCAGTGGGCGGAAACTTACCAAGTCCTTCCTCATGGGGGTGTTGGTGGTTGAACCAACACTTTTTTGTATTTTTTCGAAACTAATCTCAACACCCGCACCCCCAACCCGGCCCCCTCCTCCCGGGGGTAGGTTTTTTTAACTTTTACCGGCCAAACGGGGTCGTAATTCCATTTGGATGTTGGAACCAAGTTGTCACCCTTTATTTCTTTCCCTTGGCAATTGGCCATGGACTCCTTTAACATCTTTGACTGGTGCAGTAAAAATAAATCAAGACCATGTTAGTCTACCAACGATAAATTTAGTTATAATAGTATTATAGATCGATAAATAATTTTATATATTAAAAAATTATATATATATATCTTGTAATTAGTATCGTTAAAATAAATATTTTATTATAAAAATAATTTGTATTAAGTCAATGTCATCATTGTCAATAGGCCTCTAACATATACTAAAATGTCATTATTTTCAATTTAATGAGAATAAATTATAATAAATCTAATTAATAATCTATCATTGGGACAAGAGAGGAAAATGTATTATGAATTATTGGAATCTTTATTAATTAGTGGAGGCTCCACTAATTATGGATTTATGTGAATTATTAGAAGATTTTTATGGATGTCCACCATTTAGTGGAGACACCACTAATTAAGATTAGTGGAAGATGATGTATGCCATGATGTAATCCACTAATTAGAGCTCTATAAATAGAGCTATTCTCTAAGCTTGTAATATACCATTATTTTGTGAAAGAAAGATTAGTGAAAGAAAGATTAGAGAAAATTGTGAGAGAAAAGAAAGAGAGAAATTCTTGTGCAAAATAGTTAGAGTTTTATTAGTGTGTAGTGTGAAGATTTTATTCTAACACTACTCTAATTTTATAACACGTTATCAGCACGAGTCTCTACCAGTACAAAAGCCGGAAGACTAAGCACGAGTTTCTACTTGCTACCAAAGCCGTAAGACAGTACGCATTTATTGATCTCTATGGCTAACATCACGAAACTCGAATTTGTAGCCCTTGATATTTCCGGAAAAAATTATATGTCATGGGTTCTCGATGCGTAAATGCATCTAAATGCTCGAAGGCCTTAGTGAAACGATTCAAGCAAATAATAGTGCATCTCGCACAACACAAGGCTAAAGCTTTGATTTTTATTCGTCGTCATCTCGATGAAAATTTGAAAATGGAATATCTTACCGAAAAAGATCCATATGGCCTATGGGTAAATTTAAAAGAAAGATTTGACCACCCGAAGATGGTCGTACTACCTACTCGCACGGTATGAATGGTTGCACCCGAGGTTGCAAGATTTTAAAACCGTGAATGAATATATCTCCGCAATGTATAAAATTACATCTCAATTAAAATTATGCGGAGAAAAAGTGATCGATGAAGATATGTTGGAGAAGACATTCTCCACCTTTCATGCATCGAATATTGTCCTCGCAGACAACAATATCGAGAAAATGGGTATACAAAATTTACTGATTTAATTATCGCCCTCCTCATTGCAGAGAAAAATAATGAGTTATTATTGAGAAATCATGAAGCCGGACTCAATCGGCTCTACAAAGACTCTGCAAGTGAATGATGTTGGCTCCAGCAGAAGCCATCGTTATAGTCGTGGTCATGGCCGTGGCCGTGACCGTGGTCGTGGTTATGGTCGTAGACACGCTCGATATTTCCCTTATCACAATTATAATCAAACTCGTGAGAAATATCGACCACCGAAGTGGAACAGAAAATATCAAAAGGGAAAAGAAAAAGAAATTGAAGAAAAGCATGAGGATATATGTTATAGATGTGGCATGAAAGATCATTGGTCACGAAACCGTCGTACGGCTAATCATTTAGTTGAATTGTATCAAGCTTCATTGAAAAATAAAAATGTGGAAGCAAATTTTTCTCAACATCCAATAAATAATGTCGAAGATGACGATAGTGATCCCGAAGATCTTAATATCAATATTACCCATATGGATGTATCGGATTTTTTTGAACACCCAAACGGTAGGATAGACCATTTAATTGGTGATGGCAAGTGTCCAAAAGAACTAAAGCCTCACCCCGATATTTTTGTATTTTCATTTTCATTCTATTCTAATAATATTTACGTTTACATATATATATTTGTGTTCGGATGATCGTTATTAATGATGATGTATGCATTATTGATAGTGGAACTACACACACCATACTAAAAAATGAGAAATATTTTTCCGATCTCAAAATGGGAGAAATAAATATTTATACGATAAACGGTAGTGCAAATGTAATTGAGGGCTCCGAAGAGCTAGTATATTGTTGCCTAAAGGAACAACAATTATTATTGATAAGGCACTATTTTCCTCAAAATCCGTAAGAAATTTATTGAGTTTTAAAGATATCCGCAGAAATGGGTATCATGTTGAAACAAATGAGGAAAATGAGATTGAGCATCTTTTTATTACTCAAATGCATTTGGGTAAGAAATCGGTATTAGAAAACCGTCGTCTTTTTCTATTGGTCTATATTTTGTAAAAATACGTACAATTGAAATTCATCATCTAGTAAACCGTAAGTTTACTGATCCTATTACTTTTAGCATTTGGCATGACCGGTTGGGTCATCCGGGATCTACCATGATGAGAAGAATCATTGAGAATACACATGGTCATCCTTTAAAAAATAAAAGGATATTAACATCGTAAAAATTCGCATGTACTCGCATGTTCCCTAGGAAAATTAATTGTTAAACCATCACCAGAAAAGTATGAGCTGAAAGTCCTACATTTCTCGAACGGATTCACGGAGATATTTGTGGACCTATTGATCCACCATGTGGACCGTTCAAATATTTTATGGTCTTAATTGATGCATCATCCCGATGGTCACATGTATGTTTATTATCTACTCGCAACCTGGCGTTTGCGAGATTACTTGCTCAAATAATTAAATTACGAGCACAATTTCCGGACCATCACATTAAAAATATTCGTTTGGATAATGCTGGTGAATTTTCATCACATGCTTTTGATGCATATTGCATGTCAATTGGGATTAATGTTGAACATCATGTAGCTCATGTTCACACACGTAATGGTCTTGTCGAATCTTTGATTAAACGATTACAATTAATTGCTAGACTATTATTAATGAAAACAAATCTCCCAACATCTGCACTGGGGACATGCTATTCTACATGCCGCAACACTTGTACGTATAAGACCAGCTAGTTATCATAAATTCTCTCCTTTGCAATTGGCTTTTGGGTCGAACCAAATATTGCTCATTTAAGAATTTTTGGGTGTGTCGTATATATTCCAATTGCACAAAACCAACGTACAAAGATGGGTCCTCAAAGAAGAAAGGGGATATACGTTGGATATGATTCTCCCTCTATTATCGTGTATGTTGAACCCCCGACAGAGATGTATTCACAACGAAGATTTGCCGATTGTCATTTTGATGAATCATTATTCCCTAAATTAGGGGAGAACCAAAACAAAGATAAAAAGGATCTTGCTTGGACAACATCATTAAATTATCTTGATCCGCGCACAAGCGCATGTGAACTTGAAGTTCAAAAGATAATTCATTTGCAAAGCATTGCAAATCAAATGCCGTACGCTTTTGTTGACTCCGTAAGAGTTACAAAATCGCATATTCCAACCTATAAATGCTCCTATTCGAATTGAAGTTCCAAGCAGAACAAAATATTATACCTATAGTCGCTGAGTCAAAAACACGCCGTAAGCGTGGCCGACCTCTTGGTTCTAAAGATAAAAATCCTCGAAAGAAAAGAGGATTAAATGATCCGTAAGATCATATTGAAGAAAAGAATGATAAAGACCAAGAGAGAACTGATGATAAAGAACCGTAAGTTGATGAAAGTAACACCGAAATTTCTATCAATTATACCACTTCCGGTAGAAGTTGGAATCGGATAGAAACCGTTATTGATAATATATTTGCATACAATATATCTCTTGATGTTACACAGATAATGATGATCCTAAACCAATATCGCTTGATGAATGTCGGCATAGAAAAGATTGGTCGCAATGGAAAGATGCGATTCAATCGGAGTTAAATGCACCGGCAAAACGTGAAGTCTTCGGACCTGCAGTCCGAACACCGTAAGGTATAAAACCCGTTGGCTACAAATGGATATTTGTGCGAAAGCGCAATGAAAAGAGTGAAATCGTTCGATATAAAGCGCGATTAGTAGCCCAAGGTTTTTCACAAAGACCAGGTATTGATTATGATGAAACTTATTCTCCCGTTGTTGATGCTATTACACTCCGATATCTTATCGCTTGGCAAGACATGAAAAGATAGATATGCGCCTATTAAATGTTGTCACTACTTACTTGTATGGAAATTTAGAAAATGATGTTTACATGAAAATCCCCGAAGGATTTCATATGCTCAAGCATATAAACATTATCCTTGTGAAAATTACTCCATCAAGTTGCGTAAATCATTATATGGCCTGAAGCAATCTGGGCGCATGTGGTTTACACGTCTTAGTGAATATTTATTGAAAGCGGGATTTAAAAATGACCAGGTATGTCCATGCGTTTTTATTAAGAAATCTGGTTCTAAATTTGTGATATTAGCTATATATGTTGATGATATTAATCTTATTGGAACTCCCGAAGAGCTCCAAGAAACAATTGATTATTTAAAAAGAGAATTCAAATCAAGGATTTTGGTAAAACCAAATTTTGCCTTGGTTTACAAATTGAACATTTGGAGAGTGGAACATTTATTCATCAATCAACATATACAAAGAAAAGTGCTAAAAAGATTTTACATGGACAAAGCACATCCATTGAGTATTCTAATGATCGTGCGATCATTAAATGTGGATAAAGATCCTTTCCGACCTCAAGAAAATGATGAAGAACTCCTTGGTCCTCGAAGTACCATATCTCAGATGCAATTGGTGCATTGATGTATCTTGCTAATAATACACGACTCGATATTGCTTTTGTCGTCAATTTATTAGCAAGATTTAGTTCTTCACCAACACGACGACATTGGAATGGAATTAAACAAGTCCTTCGATATCTCCAAGGTACAATTGATCTCGGATTATTTTATTCAAATAAAACCAGTCCAACATTGATAGGTTATGCAGATGCTGGTTATTTATCTGATCCACATAAAACACGTTCTCAAACGGGCTATCTATTTACATGTGGAAATACTGCTATATCATGGCGTTCTACGAAACAATCTATAGCAGCTACTTCTTCAAATCATGCTGAAATTATAGCTATTCATGAAGCAAGTCGAGAATGTGTATGGCTAAGATCCATGATTCATTATATCCGAGAAAGTTGTGAATTATCATCAATTAAAGGTATTCCAACTCCTCTTTATGAAGACAATGCAGCTTGCATAGCTCAATTACGAGGAGGATATATTAAAGGAGATCGGACAAAACATATTTCACCAAAATTCTTCTTTACTCATGAACTGCAGAAGAAAGGTGAAATTGATGTGCTACAAATTCGGTCATGTGATAACCTCGTAGATATTTTCACGAAGACTTTACCGACTGCAACATTTGAAAAGTTGAGATATAAAATCGGTATGCGTCGGTTTAAAGATTTAAAGGAATCATCTCATCAGTGGGAGTAATAAATAGACATATAGAATAGTGTACTCTTTTTCCTTCACTAGATTTTTTTTCCCACTGGGTTTTTATCTAGTAAGGTTTTAACGAGGCATATTCTTTATGTAATGGATGGACATCCAAGGGGGAGTATTATGAATTATTGAAATCTTTATTAATTAGTGGAGGCTCCACTAATTATGGATTTATGTGAATTATTAGAAGATTTTTATGGATGTCCACCATTTAGTGGAGACACCACTAATTAAGATTAGTAGAAGATGATGTATGCCATGATGTAATCCACTAATTAGAGCTCTATAAATAGAGCTATTCTCTAAGCTTGTAATATACCATTATTTTGTGAAAGAAAGATTAGTGAAAGAAAGATTAGAGAAAATTGTGAGAGAAAAGAAAGAGAGAAATTCTTGTGTAAAATAGTTAGAGTTTTATTAGTGTGTAGTGTGAAGATTTTATTCTAACACTACCCTAATTTTATAACAAAAGGAATATTTTAAGGAGAATATATCTGTTTTCACCTAAATATATTTGGCCCAATTGGTTAACATATCTCTTGGACTTTGTCCCATTCTGAGAATGATAGAAGAAGGCCCACAAATCTTAAACACCTCCGATGATTCATGATGGATATTATCACATGTTCCTGGTGGTGTTTGCTACTACGCCCTTTTAACGACCAGTTCCGTCGCGATTCACGAGGCTTTTTTCTTCATATTTTGTAAGTAGATGATTCATTATGCATAAGAAAATAATTCAAAATTACTAAATGAAGCTGTATACCTTATATTAACGAGTAAAATATGAGGTAAATTTTAAACTGATATAAATGCAAAATTTAGAACAAGTAAATAAGAGCAAATGTTTTAACAATTCAATATAAAAAAAATTTTGAACTTATGAATCTACAATAATATTCGGAGCTAAAACTCAAAGAAAACATTCATTGAAAAGACAGCATTATGTATTCCATTATTGCTTCTGGAATTTACACAAGGACAATAATCATCTACTAGTGTTTATCAGGAGCTGGAGCACCAATTGGGGGCACAGGAGGCCCAAAATATTGTGGTACTCTGGCAGCTTCTGCTCGACCCCTTGCCCTGCCAATAAGGTAACAGGCAATTGCTGCTATCAAGAATAGCAGAATTAGAGGCAATGATATCACAATCACAAAACCCATCTTCAGTTTAGAGCACTCCCTCCTCAAACTGGCCTGCAACCTGCAATTTCAGAAAACAGTGATTTCTTGAATAAAGCAAACATATAGTATTATCAATTTTCTAAAGCACTGAACGGGCTGGCTAAACCCAAAAATTTCAATCCAATGAAACAAGATTATTCCTTTAACATAGCATTCAAGTCAGACTTCAGTCTCCCCAACCCCAAACCCCTCCCTCCACTAAAAGACTAGTAGATGAAGCACTCAACCATGATGGTTATTTATCCTACTTCTCTTGGGCAAAGCTATGAAGTTCCATTGATGAAGTAGCTGATGCAAAAAGGTAGGAAATTCATTTCATCTCGATTATAGAATGTAATTTCCTCCGTAAAATTCAAGGGAGCTGAATTCAGCACAAGATTAGTTAAACCACTTACTAAATGTTCGAGAAGCAGAGACTATCAGTAGGCTGTACAAGGTGAAGAATAGAAGAGTAAGTCAAAATTCATTGCAAGGAACCACACTTGCACCCTCAAGAGATATGTATTATCAGAGAAATTGGATGAAAAAATTAATCAACCCAATTCATGAATGAATAAATTGAAACCTCATTGAAGACGCACCTTCTAAATTGAAGTTAGAATTTCTGATTATTAAGCTTTCCACTGGATTATTACTCTGTACTCAGTGCAGTACACCAACCACCGCGAAAACCAAAGAACAGGATAGATGAGAAACGAGACACGATAGACAGGAGGTGGATGCCAGATGTCAAAACAGCGGCAGCATATACGGGAACGCAAACGTAGACGGGGCCTCAAAGCTTGTTACTAACCCGGTAAGTCGGTATCTGAGAATTGACCATTATGTTTCCAATTCAAAGGCGAAGCACCCTAGTTTTTGTCACCAACATGTAGAGAGATGATTGCCCAAAAAAAACAATCCATCAGGAAAATTCGGCAAATTGGTATAATAATTTACATTCGACTATGTCAAATTTGAATTCTTTGGTGATTATTTTTATAGTAAGAACGCTGCAAACCCATTAACGAGAGATCTACGCTTGGACACTTGGATAACACCTTCACTGGAGATGGAGATGGAGTGCATGAAGAATTAGTCTGCTGAGAATTGGGTTGAAGGGAGTCAGTCAAACTTTTCTGATCGTGTTCTGCTGGTATTAACCGGTATTCGTGCTTTCTTATATAGCCCTGATCTAAGCTGGTAGACATTGGCCAGGTCTTTTCACTTCGTTTTCTTTAGGTACCGTGGAGGGAAGTTAGCACGCTCAGTTGTAATGGAAAAAGTTGGTGAATTAACACTATAGGACCATATGATACCGGATGCAGAGTTACAGATAATTATGTAAAGTAGTTAAATGTGACATATAAAGAGAGATAGAGGTAGTATTAAATATAGGATAAATGTGAGACCTAATCATTAATAAGAAAGAGAAAATATGATATATTGTGAGTATATGAAATAAAAATTATTTAGCTTAAAATTATTTTTAATTGAATTAAAGTTTTGGATTGAGTTGAGTCCCAATCCAAATACAACCATAGTTTCATTTAGAATAATTGGAATGGTAAAAAAATATGCTCATTACTTTTGAATTTTCATAAATTTTAAAATATATTATTTTAATTTTTGAATATTTGAAACACTTAAAAAATCATATTTTCAACAATTGAAACTGTTAATTACTCCCACAAATTCATCCCACAAATTGACAAAATTTCATCATGGGACATGATCACCCACGCATCGTCACCCATGTTCATGCAAAATGGGCAACGGGCGCGAAATCAAAGCACCCCGTCGACAGGATACCTCCATTACACGTCTCATTGCTGGCAAATTAATTAGTTTTTAATCCGATTTAGTAAAAAACCCACCCACTTAATGGGGTCATAATCTATTTTTTTAACCGGTCAAGCCATTCCCACCTTCCCTGTCCAGTCCCCCCTGCATCCTTTACTCATTCATGGTAGATTGATCAACTGCATACGAGAATGGGAAAAGCCAAGACCAATTGCATTTTGCAGATAGCATCCAACACCGGATGACCGACTTTCTGCTGCATAGCATCGGGTATGGTCAAATTTCAAAGTTGATTATTGTAGACGAAGAATTTTGGGATAAAATATATTTTTAAGATTAAAAGAAAATTATATATTTTAGTCTTGATTAATTAAAATTAATTTATGAATAAATATAATTATTCTTGAATTAATTAATATAATTGGACTATTATTAAAAGCTCATTAAATCCAATGGATTATAAAATTAGACTATTGAAGTTGGGCTATTATTAATGATCAATTTTACATTAAATCCAATATATTATGAATTAAATAAAATTGGATTAGACCCTAAAATTGAACTTTTGAAAATCTCGTAACCCAAATATAATGTGGATTAAATGAAATTGAGCTAAAACATACATTAAGCCCAAGGCATCTTAAACCCAAGTCCATTAGGGTTTGTTGGGAGTCTCCTTCAAAATCCAACATCGGTTATTTATGCTAAAGTTAAAGAATTTTTAGCCTATAAATAGGTTCTTCCCTCAATGGTTCAAGGACACCCCAGATCCTCAAACTCAAGCTTCAACAAACAAGAGGCATCGCCAGTTTCAAGCATTCAAGCTCCATCAAATTTAAGGTTCAGAATCTTCATCAAATTTCAAGGCGTTCATCTTGCTCTGCATCAAACAAGTCTCAAAGGCTTGGCAATCAAGTGTTCGTCATCAAATCCCGTTCGATCCGAGATCAAGCTCTTCAGCCCTCGAATCAACGTTTTTCAAAAAGAGAAGAATCGAAGGATCAAAACTTCAGCATTGTCTCATCGCCTGCAACTGCAAAGTTGAAGCAAGATGCTGCTTCTACAATGCGCAAGATGTCAACTTCGTTGGAGAAGACCAATATCTCCAAACAAATTGACCAAAGTTCAAGTACTGGCTCTGTGCCTCAATCCCCTCATGGGGACTTCAAATCCAAAGCTTCATCAAATGAAGATTCCACTGCTTCTTCCGTGGTACCGGTTATGATGACGGGCACACAAAAGAAGAGCAACTCGCGCACCTTACGAAACTGGTGGAGGGACTCGCCAAACGCTCCCAAGAGCAAGATCTTACCATCGCGCATCTCATCAATTGCTTTGAGAAGACTGGCGAAACAAGTCAAGCTCCTCTAAAGAGATTTGAAGTGCAAGAGGAAGGGGAAACTTCTAAGAAATCACAGGATATTCAAATATCCTCCGAAGGAATGATTCCTGTAGAACAGCTCAAAGACTTCATCATGGGTACGATTAAGGACAAGTATGAAGGAGGTAGCAAATCCACCTTCACATATGCAAAGCCTTATTTGCCAAAAATTGATGATATGAAAATGACAGCTGGATATCAGCCACCAAAGTTCCAACAATTTGATGGCAAAGGAAATCCCAAGCAGCACGTGGCTCACTTCATCGAGACGTGCAACAATGCGGGAACTTATGGGGATCTACTAGTGAAGCAATTTGTACGATCCCTCAAAGGAAATGCATTTGACTGATACACCGATCTGGCACCTGGTTCCATCAACAGTTGGGAGCAACTTGAACAAGAGTTTCTCAACAGATTCTACAGTACTCGTAGAATCGTCAGTATGGTAGAACTCACCAACTCTCGCCAATAGAAAGATGAACCAGTGGTGGACTATATCAACAGATGGAGGAATTTGAACCTCAATTGTAGAGATCGTCTAAGTGAATCATCTGCAATTGAGATGTGTATTCAAGGCATGCACTGGGGACTCCAGTATATCTTTAAAAGGATCATGCCAAAGAATTTTGAAGAATTGGCGACCCGCGCTCATGATATGGAATTGAGCATCGTTGCACATGGGGGTAAGGCACTTGTCCAAGACCCCAACAAAGGTAAAGAAAAACAAGATTTTAGAAAATGGAGCAAACCTTTTTCTAAAACTGAAGCAAAGGAGTCTATGGCTACAGTCGCGGCTCCAATAAAAATTTCTTCAAAGGTAACTCAAAAGGTGACCAAGAAGATGGATCCTCCGCAGGAAAGGAAAAAGTTAACCTTGGAAGAAAGGCAGTCTAAGGAATATCCTTTTCTCGACTATGATATTTCTTCAATGTTCGATGAGTTATTAGCTGCTAAAACTATAGAGTTGCCGAAGGCAAAGCGTCCGAATGAAGTTGGACGAATAAGCGATTCCAACTACTGCAAGTACCATCGATTGATTGGTCATCCAATTGAGAAATGTTTTGTATTTAAGGACAAGATCATGCAGTTGGTCCATGAAGGACATGTAGTCCTTGAAGAAGACAAAGCATCTGCAAATTTGACAACTGTTGTCATCCCTCCCGTTGAACTCGTTATTTTGGAGGTTAAGTTTGGAAGTTTTGATCCTGTCAAGATTGAAGTTGACAGACAAGTCCTTCCTACCGGAGCATATCAACAAGAAGTTGAAGAACCTTCTGTCCATGGCGAAGATGAAGGCTGAACGCTTATGACAAGAAGGAAGAAACGCACCAAAGCCTCAAGAGGTGGAGCTTCACTGGTCAGAAGCAGATTCACAAAGAAAAATGTGAAGAAGGTCAAAAGTAAGAAGACCAAATCTGCATCAACAGTGGATGATTCTTTCTGGAAGAAATCTCCGCCACCTTTCACACTAAAAGACTTCATACCAAGGGAACTTGCTAAAAAGTTCAACATTGTTTCATGCTATGCCATACATGAGGAAAGCAAAGAAGACAATGATGAATGTATAAATGAAGGAGACCTGGAGAGAATTGAAGCTTCAGCAGACCTTAGTAGCTATATGGCTGAGATCACATTTACTAACGATGACTTGCTACTTGGCTCAACGCCTCACAATCGACCGTTATTTGTGGCCGGCTACGTGTAAGAATAGAGGGTGAATAGGATACTGTTAGACGGAGGATCGGCAGTAAACATCTTACCTCTGCGAACGTTAAGAGAGTTGGGCATTTCTATGGATGAGTTGTCCCAAAGTCGCCCTATAATACAAGGCTTCAATCAAGGGGAGCAATGAGCTAATGGTACTCTTCGATTGGATATATTGATTGAAGATATGCTTTCAACTGCTCTTTTCCATGTTATTGATGCCAAGACCACCTACAATATTCTGCTAGAAAGACCATGGCTCAATGATAATGGTGTGGTGCCATCAACCTTGCATCAATGTTTCAAATTTCGTCGAAATGGCGTGGTGAAGAAAATAGATGCTAATGATAAAACCATTCACTGAAGCTGAGGCGTATATTGTTGATGCTAAGTACTACATTAAAAAGAATGGTGAATCAACTAAGATCGATTTATCAAGAGGGAAGGAAGATAAAAAGGTTACCTTCTCCAAAGATGTTAAAGCTACGGTATGTGTAGAGAGCTCTACTAAGCAACATGCATGCAATAAGCCATTAGGAGGGCTCACTTTGCCTCTTACAAAGGTTGATCCTGTCAAGTCGTCAAATACTCCTATAAAAGGATTTGTTCGACCAAAGAAAGAAGCAAAAGTAGAGCATGGTGAATTACCGACCTCACGTACGGAGGAAGGATTTGACCTAAATGCTTATAAACTTCTAGCAAAGGCTGGATATAACTCGCAAAGTCAATATTTATTGGGAAAGCTTCCTACTGATATCAACAAGGAAAAGGGTCAAAGCTCGAGATCTATCCAAAGCATGCCAACAAGAAAAGAGCGTGCTGGCCTGGGGTACAAACAAGCATCTCCCATCAGACTCAAGATTAAAAGGGCCAACGTACAGTATATTACTGTAGAAGATGAAGTGACATCAAAACCGCGATCTGTTTTTGGTGGGATAGGAGATACAAATTCACATCCATCTATCTTCACTAGATTAAGCCCAAAGAAAAGAAGAAAATCTGTTTTCAAGAAGCTTGGTGTCATAGTCACTTCAAAGGCAAGACATGCCAGCAAAGTCTCCTCCAAAGCAAGAACGGTGGTGAATTGCAATGGAATCTTAAAAATAATAACACAAGTGACGCCTGATGTGCCTTGTGATGAAGAAAGTGTAGCCTCTTGTAATCACATTACCATTATGATGAAGAGTGTGCCAAAGAAGAGGATGCTGAGCATGCTCCAGCAGAACTTGAAGAAGGCGTAAAAGCCACAGTTGATGAACTTAAAGAAGTAAACTTGGGCACTGTTGAAGATCCTCGCCCAATTTACATAAATGCACTCTTATCGCCTGAAGAAGAAAAGGCCTATGTCGACTTGTTGAAGGAATTCAGAGACGTCTTTGTTTGGACATATAAAGAAATGCCGGGCTTAGACATCAAAATTGTTGTCCACCATTTAACTATAAAGGATGGGGCAACACCAGTAAAGCAAGCCCAATGGCGTTTTTGACCTGAGCTGATTCCATTAATTGAAGTAGAAGTGAACAAGCTGATCGAAGCCAAATTTATTCGAGAGGTTAACTATCCAACTTGGGTTGCGAATATTGTCCCTGTAAGAAAGAAAAATTGACAAATTCGAATTTGAGTGAATTTTAGGAATCTAAACGATGCCTGTCCAAAAGATAATTTTCCACTGCCTATTCCTGAACTGATGGTAGATGCAACCACTGGTCATGAAGTTCTATCTTTCATGGATGGATCCTCTGGGTATAACCAAATCAAAATGGCACCAGAAGATGAGGAGCTTACTGCCTTTCGTACTCCAAAAGGAATCTATTGCTATACAGTGATACCTTTTGGTTTGAAGAATGCTGGAGCCACATATCAAAGAGCAATGCAAAAGATCTTTGATGACATACTACACAAGATCGTAGAATGCTATGTGGATGATTTGGTGGTCAAGTCACGTAAACGAGTTGATCATCTTTAAGATTTGAGAAAGACTTTCGAGCGACTCCGAAAATATCAATTAAAGATGAATCCTCTTAAATGTGCTTTTGGTGTCACATCTGAAAAATTTCTAGGTTTCATCGTTCGTCATCGAGGTATCAAAATAGACCAATCAAAAATCAATGCGATTATGAGGATGCCTGAGCCAAGGAATATCCATGAATTAAAGAGTTTACAAGGGAAGTTGACTTACCTCCGAAGGTTCATCTCAAATCTTGTCGGACGCTGTCAACCGTTTAGTCGTCTAATGAAGAATGGTGTACCATTTGAATGGGGTGAAGCATGCCAAAATGCTTTCAAATGCATCAAATCTTACTTGATGAAGCCTCTTGTGCTTGCCGCACCTATCCCGGATAAGCTATTGATTTTGTATATTGCTGCACAAGAACGCTCAATGGGGGCATTGCTTGCTCAAGAAAATAACAATGGCAAAGAAAATGCACTCTATTACTTAAGATCGGATGATGACACCAAATGAGTTGAATTATTCACCAATTGAGAAGCTTTGGCTAGCTTTGATTTTTGCAATTCAAAAATTGAAGCACTATTTTCAAGCACATACTGTACGCCTGTATTTCCAAGGCTAATCCTATAAAGTATGTCATGACAAAGCCCGTGTTATCTGATCGTTTAGCAAGGTGGTACCTTCAACTCCAACAATTTGATATTGTCTTCATCCAATAGAAAGCTGTCAAAGGACTAGTGCTGGCGAATTTCTTAGCTGATCATCCTATCCCTACTAAGTGGGAACTAAGTGATGAGTTGCCTGATGAAGATGTTCTTGTCATTGAGATTCTCCCACCATGGAGGATGTACTTTGACGGTGCGGCACATCGTGATATTCGCCGGCGTGCCACCCGCTTCTTTTTCTACAGGGATACGCTCTTTCGACGTTCGTTTGAAGGTGTCTTCTTGAGATGTTTAGGTCAAGAAAAAGCTGTACAAGCAATAGAAGAAGCTCATTCTGGCATATGTGGAGCTTATCAATCTGGTCCGAAACTTCATTTTCGTATCAAGAGGATGGGATATTATTGGCCTACCATGGTGAAAGATTGTCTGGATTATACTAGAAGATGTCAAGCATGTCAATTCAATGCCAATTATCTACATCAACCGCCAGAGCTATTGCACCCGACAGTTGCTTCATGACCATTTGATGCATGGGGATTGGATATTATTGGACCACTACCAAAGTCTTCTGTTGGTCATCTTTATATCTTGGTTGCAACGGATTACTTTTCTAAGTTGGCAGAAGCTGTGGCATTAAAAGAAGCAAAAAAGGAAAATGTCATTGATTTTATATGTATAAACATTATTTATCGATATGGCATTCCTCGATACATTATCACAGATAACGGCAAGCCCTTTTGCAATAGTTTGATGGACAAGTTATGTGAGAAGTTTAAATTCAAGCAGTACAAATCTTCTATGTACTATGCCCAGGCTAATGGACTCGTTGAAGCTTTCAACAAGATTTTATGCAACTTGTTGCAAAAAGTGGTTACTAAGTCAAAAAGGGATTGGCATTTTCGTATTGGAGAGACACTGTAGGCATATAGGACCACTTACCGCACTCCAACCCAAGCTACCCCAGATGCATTGGTATATGGTGTGGAAGCTGTCATTCCACTAGAGCAACAAATTCCTTCCTTGAGGATCGCTATTTAAGAAGGTCTCACCAAGGAAGATAATGTATGTCTCAAACTTGAAGAGTTAGAAGCACTCGATGAAAAGAGGTTAGAGGCACAACAAAGGTTGGAATGCTACCAAGCTCGTGTTTCCAAAGCCTTTAACAAGAAAGTGTATCTTCGTTCCTTTCAAGTCGGTGATTTAGTTCTCGCTGTGAAAAGACCAATCATCGTGGGACATAAACCAAAGAAGTTGACATCAAAGTGTGATAGCCCATATATTGTTCAAGAGGTCTACTCAAATGGATCTTACAAGATAGTTGCTGAAGATGGGTTGAGAATTGGACCGATCAATGGCAAATATTTGAAGCGATATTATGTATAAATGAAGGCTCCTCGACTGCACGAGCTTAAACTGCAAGTTGCTCCTTGACTGCACGAGCTTAAACTGCAAGTTACTCCTGACCCGCATAAGTTTAAACTGTGTAAAGGTAACCACCAATAGTGTAGTACGTGGTAAAGCTGCTGAAACACTCCATCAAGTCCAAGTTGGTAAAAATGGATACTCCTGGCCCGCACGAGTCAAAACCGTGAACGCCCCCCCCCCAAAACCATATTCATCCATTTTGAACTACGTTTGACTTGATTCTTAAGTTATTCTTAAAATACGTAGGTAGCTTAGAAGAAATTTCTAAGTTCAGTCACATCCTTTCATCATTCTCTATTTTTCTCATTTGTTGCAATCAAGTGATGACTTATTGTGAAATTGACATTTGCAATAGGTAAACAAAACACATATGTGCGAGAAAAGGGAAAACCAGTTTTACCTTGTCCTTGAAGGTTTCTTGATCCTTGGACTCTTGATTCAAAGTTGTAGTTGCTGTCTTCATTCTCTTCCAACAACGGTCTCTACTATTAGAACTGGCTTCTTCAATTCGATTCAACTCCTTTCGTTTTGAAGATGATGAAAGTTTCTCTATAACCGAGTCATGATTCGAAGAAGAATGTCTGTCATGTCTTGAAGAATTTTCTAACCCCTTTGAAGCATTAAGAGTGATAGTATCTTGATGAAGTTTCTTCTCGGGGTAAGGCAAATTCTCTACTTTCTTAAATACAGGGTTTTGGGAATTCAATATCGCAATGTGATCTTCAAGGAAGGTTCCATGCACTTGTTCTCACCATGCTTTATACTATGGAGTATAGTGCTTCTTTATGCTATAAGGAGTGGCTGAGAATGTTACCTTGGCCATTGTTCCACGAAGTGTGCATCTTACCCAAAGACGTAAGCCATCTATTAAGGCGGCCTTACGGGCTATTTAAGCCTTGAGAAACTTCATAGTGAGTTTTGAAGTAGTGTGCAAGCTATCCATATATATAGTGAGTTGGAAAGATAGATTTCTCTTCACTGGGATGTTGAGAGTTGGAGATACAATTCAATCCTCTATAAATGCTGGTCAAGACGAGAATAGCCAAACTAACTCGTTCCCCGTACGCCATTAAACTTGCCATTTTGAAGGTACTTGGACGAGTGATGTCTACTTCTTCATTAGGTAAGACAAAGACGCAGAGCCAACATGATAAAAACACTACAAGGAATGTTTGATCTGTGTTGTGGCTTCTAATACCTAACTTTGAAAACAAAGCTTCTTCTTCAGATGTCCATGCAGTATGAGGTGGGATAACTCCACATGGATTATCAGTAAACTTGGGGCGTGATCTCCTTTCTTCCCTTAGAGGAGGCGCGGAATACTTTATTACTCTTTTGAACCAGAAGTCGAGCCACTTATTGATGGAAACACCAGAGTTGTTGTTGTCCTTTTTTATCAAGTGGTATGCATGAAGAAGATGTTCGCAACTCCTTGGAAGGAATCGCTTGCCATCATGGTCCACACCGGTAAGTTCCGCAACATGAGGAATAACTTCATCATAGTGCATTCCAAGTATTGGTAAGCCTCCAAGTTCGTGCAAGTCCCAAAGTGAGATGGACACTTCGCCAGCTGAAGTTAAGAGCGTGTTGGTGAGAGGACACCAAGCTTCACAAAAGGCTTTGAGAACGTTGGGGTTGCAATCGTACGTAAAAAGTGATGCATAGACAGCCTCTTAGATCTTCGCAGATCTTAAGTGTCCTTCGCAACAACTTAGAACGTCGTGTGCCCACTTTCAATATCTCTCCCTAAAGCGAAACACGCCCAAAAAGTTCAGTGATGAGGTCTATTGAGTCTCCTTTTGAATCATTCGACGTCCAAGTGAAGGTAACACACTGGGATGAGCTTGAGGTTGATGATTTGAGGAAAGAAGAACCCATGCCTTTGGGGAACGAGTGCCTTTGAAGTTGACTTTCGTTGACCATTCCTTCACAAGTCGTTGGAGTGTCGCCTTTGGAAGGGGCCCCGCATATTTTCCTGATTTTGTCTCATAAACCGTCAAAGTCGTCCCTGCTTTAGTTGAATCATTCTTGTGGTCGTGAATAACCATGGCCCGAAGAAGATCACAAATTTGAAAAGTACACCATAATTGGACCTAGTTCAAAAAAAAAAAAACAGTTTTGTTTCAAAAGAAAAAAAAGGGAA
This sequence comes from Voacanga thouarsii, assembly GCA_026120185.1. Taxonomy (NCBI): domain Eukaryota; kingdom Viridiplantae; phylum Streptophyta; class Magnoliopsida; order Gentianales; family Apocynaceae; genus Voacanga; species Voacanga thouarsii. The sequence goes on along the minus strand of JANUWF010001287.1, from coordinate 5,716,884 downwards.
GTTAGTTTCAAAAAAAAAAAGGAAAAAAAAAGTTTTTGAGTTTGGAAAAAAGAAAAAAACAGTTTTTGCGTTTACACAAAAAAAAAAAAAGTTTTTGCGTTTGCAAAAAAAAAAAGAAAAAGAAAAAGCTAAGTGCATAAACAAAATGGAGTATTGGAGTTTACGGAAAAACAAAGAAAAAAGGACAAACAGTTGTTTGCGAAATTGGGGAAAAAAAAAGTCAACAAGATTGGCGACAGTGCAATTCGGCTACTGTAGCGCTTGCAATTTCGCAATAGCATATTGCGAAATTGAAAAAAAAAAAAGAAAAAGAAGGGAGGCTTACTCAGATGCCGCGAAGATCAAATTGCAGGGATCTTCAACTGAGGACAACGAAAATTTCTTCAAATTGGTGTGAAAAAAATTGATCAAGATGAAGGTCTTTTTATAGGTACTATAGAATGCCTTTTTCAAATCCTATAAGAATTCTAATTCTTGATTAAAAGATTTTAATTGAGATTTAAATTTAAATCTAAAAATTTTGATTGGTGAATTCAAAAAATATTATTCCTATTCAAAATTGGATTTTAAATCTTTTCATTAATTCCTTATAGGAATAGAAAAAGAATTCTATTTTATTAAGGAATTGAAAAAATGCTTTTATATTAATTTCTAATTAAATTGAGAAATTAATATTTGAAATACTTCAAGTCTTATTTTCAAATTCTTTTAACAAAATATTTTCCCTCAAGTCTTGAAGTGGAGGCATTTGTAGATAAAGAATTTTGGGATAAAATATATTTTCAAGATTAAAAGAAAATTATATATTTTAGTCTTGATTAATTAAAATTAATTCATGAATAAATATAATTATTCTTGAATTAATTAATATAATTGGACTATTATTAAAAGTTCATTAAATCCAATGAATTATAAAATTAGACTATTGAAGTTGGGCTATTGTTAATGATCCATTTTACATTAAATCCAATATATTATGGATTAAATGAAATTGAATTGGGCCCTAAAATTAGACTTTTGAAAATCTCATAACCCAAATATAATGTGGGTTAAATGAAATTGGGCTAAAACATACATTAAGCCCAAGACATCTTAAACCCAGATCCATTATGATTTGTTGTGAATCTCTTTCAAAATCCCACATCAGCTATTTACGCTAAAGTCAAGAGATTTTTAGCCTATAAATAGACTCTTCCCGACGTCGCAAGTTTCAAGCATTCAAACTCCATCAAGTCCAAGGTTCAAAATCTTCATCAAATTTAAGATTCAAAATCTTACAAATTTCAAAACTTCAAGGCATAGAATCGGAGGCCTCATCCTTAAGACTTCTTCGGAGATTTATAACCACTTTGCATATTTTGTAAATTTCAATATTTTTCTTTATCTTATTTGTAGATTTGAAATTTATTGTCTACAAATATATCTATTTCACCGCATTGTCATTTCCTTTGCTTGAAGATGGCAAGTCGAATTGCATTTGCAATGATCTTCCACCCAATTTTCTACCTTTCTTTAAGTCGCTGCAATTATACATTTAATACATTTTATCCTATGTATACACCAATTACATGAAAACTGCAGCCCGAGGACCAAAAGATCTAATGCACATGAGGGGAGGGAGGTGCAAGGAAGTATTCATAGCAACTGAAGGCTTCCAACATTGAGAATGAGTTGCTTCCAAAATTAGGCAACCCAAGTACTATCCTACTAGTTGTCACGAATGGGAAACATGAGTTATGAACCATAATGAAGAGATGATGAGACCTTGCGCGATACAGATCCACTCTCTTGTGATCCAATTGGCTTATTTGACAAGCGACGTCTGTATCGTTTGAGGACAGAAGCCAAATTTTCTTTTCCTTTAGGGAAGGCAACATCACCTGCTGCAGTACCTGTTCGTCCCTTTCGGCAAGAAATAGCAACTTCAATGTCTTTGATCATGTCTAATAGCATTGCTGAAGTTGTGCACTTCCCCCTGCCATGTTTTGCATGCGGAGGCAAGCTTCCATTAGAGATTGGTGGGCTTGACTTTTGTGGCCATCCATCTGAAAGTTGAAGGCAAAAGCAGGGCGTCATTGGAGAACGAGGCTTGAAGAATGCTGGATCAATAATGCCCTGTGAGAAATATGCATTAGAAGATCCATCAGGAACACCAGACACAGTTTAAATGGAAGAAAATTGGTCAAAGAAGAAAAGGTCAGCAATACTTAGGGGCTCGCCCACTCAAGTGCAAAGGAGAGTTCCAGAAATATTGTTTTTCAAATCTTAACGAACCCCTATAGTATCATATGCTGGAGACAAGCACGACTAAAACTGAAGGCTCTCTCCACCAGGAAAAAAAAAAGGAAGACAAAGCGACAACTAGAGTTTTATCCCCTTCATCAATTAAATGTCAACAACTATAGATCTGTTGACTACATTCTTTTTAAAGTCAACCACCCAAAACAAAAAATTACACTTATAAAAAGAGCACAGAAAAAATGAGATATTTTCATTCATTTCTTGATTTCTCATACCTGAAGACGATTGAGTACGAAAGTATATTTCCCCCACAGCTCAGGCCTGCTTTCCATTAGTGAAAGCTCCAATACCCTACGAATGCACCAAACACCAAAGCTTACAATAAGATGCACTTTATAGACACATCCCTCTCCACAATGGGGAACTGATGTGACCAAGAACTTTGTATGATCTACTTCAGAGTAAAACTGGGTTGAACTGGCATTATTTGGCCGGTTCATCTGCACAGATTCAGCTTCATACAAGAATTTCTCTCTGGCAGCTACACGATCTATCAGGTCTTCATCAGCCCCATCATTCTGTCGAAACAACCAATCAGATCCTCCAAGCTTCAGTAGTTTCATGATACAATATCTGAAGGATTGCAGTAGCTTTGCCTCCAAATCAACGAGGGATGCAGTCTCTTGAATATTTAAGTCGGCAAGACATTTATCTGCCACACCAAACTGTTCAAATGGTTGCCTGGACCAAAGGGACCCAGTGCTTGAACCTGAGCTGATATGTAAGGAGAAAGCATCTCTGCAGACTTTTGGAGAAAGTTCATTAAATCCTGGAGCTACACCCCTTGATGAAACATTTGAATATGTTCCTACATGGGTTGAACTACCAATTGTCTGCCCATATGCCATTGGATTATCCCACTGCCCACTCCTACCCAACAATGATGCCTCTTGATGGGGAATCCGTAGACCAGATATGTCTGGTAAACTGTGAAATTTCTTTGGAGTGACAGATGTATTCACATTCTCAGCAGGTTTGGGAGAGGAGAGCTCATAAACTGGTCTATCTAATTGCAATGAGTTATTCCTGGAAGGAATGTTATGGAAACCAGGTGGCTTAAGAGTGCTAACCCCATTTGAAGATTTTCTCAATAAAGGACGAGCAGCTGAATCTCCATAATGCGACATCACTGAGGATGTGGATTTTGGGGCTAGAGACTCAATTTGACCATTCAAATCTCTAGAACCTCTTTCCTGGGTTATCCGATGAATATATGAGCTGAGTTGATATCCATGCACTGTGGCTGGCTGTTGGTCATAGACATCAGAGGATGCTGGAATGCGCATGCTAGAATATCGCCTTTCACAAGAATCAAGAGTATTGCGACTGTCACTTTGCAAATAGCTATCCAGCAATGGCACACGGGGGGTTGACCATAATGGAGATGAACCCATCTGAACGCCATAGGAAGGCTCAAACATGCTTTGTCCCAGTTGCTTTGGAGAGCTGTACAAAGCTGAAGCCGATGTGATCAAAGAATCAGTTCCTCCTCCGGCTACAGATGGAAAATATCCAGAAGGATCTTTCCTGTTGAAATCCAACTTAACTGACGCTGATGAAGACTTCAAATCTTCTTTGATATCTAGGCCCAGTAACCCATCGAGTTTCTTAGCCTTTGCTTCTGCCGTCAGTTGTCCATGGAAGTCAAACATCTGTCCCCAAAATTCATCAAGAATCACAGTTAACTGGCGTCTTGCTGCACGGCCGAGTCCTGCTAATCTCGAGAGGCTCCCAGCACCACTCCCTGCATCGTCATTTTTTCCACTAAGACTTCTAAAGGATCCAGGGCCCTCAGGCGTCAGAGACTGGTTTGTTTCAGATATCCCCTTTGTTGGCTCTTCAGTATCCCAAGAGTCTCCATCGTCCTTCAGATTTTGTAATTCCCCCTCCATTACTAAAGTCTTTTCTACCACGTCCACAGGCTCTCTTTTCAAGGAATGAGCATCCTGAGAATCACTGTCAGAAACTTCACCACGATTAGTCGTGTCCGAATTCGTATCTCCCTCAGCTGCAGATAACTCTTCATGGCATACTGAAGAACCTGAAATGATATTTTCAGATTTGTTCTCACGAGAAGTTGCATGAAGAACATTCTCAGAATCATAAAGTGTATCTGGCAAGTTAAGGTTAGGACTTGTAGTTGATAAATCTGGAAAGCTCCCTAAGGATTTCTCTAATGCCGGTGACAGTTCTTGTTTTTCTCTATATTTGTCTATCGGGTATTTAGATACACCAACATCCTTCTGCTCTTCCTCTACAAATGTCTCAGGGACAGAATCTTGTATATCCCATTCCAATACCTGAGTGTCTAGTCTGGAAGTAGCAGATTTTAAGGGAGTAGTTGCCAGCCAAAGCATCAGACAAAAAGAGACAGAAGCAGCACCAAGGAGAAAAACATAAGTAATAGGCACACTACTACCTGTATTCCACCTCAAATTGGTTACCCAGTCACTGTTACCAAACACAAGCTCTATGAAAAATATAACCTTCAGCAAAAGCATACCAACAAATGTGATCAGAACTAACAACTCCTCAGACTGTGAAGTTCTGTAGATACCCATTATTGTCCTGGAGGAAGCAACTCGGAAGAGAGGGATAACAGAAGATGGTAGCAGAAGAGCAACCGCAACCTGTGTAAATATCAGCATATGATATATGCCTTCTGCTCCTGAATTCCACACACAACAAAGGGCTGGAATAATTGCAATAATCCGTATTGTCGCATGATGAAGCCACCCAGGAATGTCCATTTTAAAAAGAGCACTGACAACTACTTGCCCACCAAGATTCCAGCTTAAAGCTGTGATTTGATTGGAGAAAAACATGAGCATTATTAGAGCCATAGGGGCAACAGAACTCCTGAATACCTGCATCAATAATTTCTCAAATTTGTCGGTGTTACAAAGATTGTGTTTGTGCAAAAATAAAAAAGTGACCATCTCAGTAAAAACCAACCTGGTCTAGTAAAGACAATGCATCCTGAAAATTAAGCAAGCCAGTAGTGTAGAACACATTAGCGGCAGAGTTCATTAGCAAATAATTGACCAGGAAAATGCCACTGAAAATGCCCAGAATGGCAAAAAAATGGTCATAACATAGGGCATCCTTTGGAACATTTGTTGACTGCTTGTCCTGCTGCGAGGATAGTAGAAGTACAAGAAATCAGGCATCTTCATTAGCGAAATATGCTGCTGGATGATGTGTGATGTGTGATGCATAGCTGCAGATTAAGCTACATGCAGGCAGCCAGAGGCAAAAGCAAAAAGCCAAAAAATGAAAAACAAAAGACGGTAGAGAGAGAGAGAGAGAGACCTGTGCAACAGAGGAAAGGAGGTAAAAGTTGTGAGGCATTATATGTGCTCCTAGTAGACTCATCAAAGCAAAGGCACTTTCCCCACTTAACCGTGTGGGCATCCCACCCATGGCGAGGGGATTGGCTGGTTGACTTGCAAATACTCCACAAAAATAAAAGAGTAGAATAAAAATTGAGAGGCATATGGATAGGAATTTCACTCTGCCATTCTCCTGAAATAGCATGAATAGGATGAAATATATCAATACCAGAAACAAAATCACAAAAAGCAGACTGTAATGAAATGCAAGCTAAACGACTCACAAGGAGTATAGCAAGAAATGGAAAAAAAGCAGCATTGACAGCAGTCAGGAAGACACCGGTGAAAAGGTCAATCCCAAAGAGTATATTAAGCCCATAGGCAGTTCCCAGGACCTGCCAGGAGAGAAGAAACATAACTAAGAATGAAGGATAAATTTGTTAGAAATGGGAAAAGAAAAGAATATATCCCAATCAATTAGTGAGAGCACGAAAAATACCATTGTAAGGTCCAAAGCAATCATTGAAACCTCAGCTTGAGCTCCTAAAAATATGCAGGTAACATTGTCATACTCCTCACTGCAAATCTTTGACATCACCGAGGGGAATGCCAATCAGTCACGTAAATTAAGGAAAGAGATCAAAGCAAAAGATAATGCCATAAAATTTCAGAGGGGAAAATAGGACTTTTGGAAACAAACTAAAGGAACAGGAGTAGACCTCAGTAGAGTCATGGAAGGAAAATGGACAGCGAAAAATAGACAGCCATAGTCATTCTTAGCCTCTTAATAGAATGTATTTTAGTCCTGCATTCCATGTACTTTGTGGTCCTAGACTAAGAAGTATGAATGGCAACAGAACAGAAATACTAAAGAACACTTATCTGCAGACATGGCATTTTTCTGAACAGTAGACGTGATGCGATACATTTATAACATGCTGGAAAGAATTACATCCTACATATGCAGGCATATAATTGAGAAGCAATTATAACTCCAGCTAAGTACATAAAGACCATGCTCAATTTTCCATTATTAATTTATTAGTTCGTAAAGCCGTTACCCATTTGCCATTATTACTCATAGGTCTTAATGCACTCATCTTATATCAATAACTGCACACACTACGTACAAAGCAAAATTTGTTAGCTTTAACAAAGTCCATTTCACTAATTATGTCGTGCTTCCGATAAATCCTTGCTACCTAATACTTCTCCTATACTTGAATTGCATGTTTCTTTGAAGCTATGCTTCAGTAAAAGAAAGTTAAATTCTGATTGCTTTTTTATTTTACATCAATTGTCTTACAGGAGTCGGCATGCGTTTGTGCAGTGTTCAAATTTCACTCTTCAGTTGTTCTAATGTACACATAGTCAAAGAAGTCTTGGATGCAAGTTGATGACAGCCACATATCTGCACAGTAACTTTGGGTGTCCATGATTAAATGTGGTGGTTGTTCCCTTAATTGACGAATTAAAGCAGACAAGCCACTCTTCTAGATCAAGTGATACAAGACAGAATAAAACTTGGAAAACTTTGCATGACAAGCTCAAAGATGGGAAAAAAGAGAAAAGCTATGGTATCATTAAGATCAAACTAACATGTTTTCAAAGTTTAGTATAAACTGTTACAACTTCAGTAAGATGACATTGTACCATCTCGTAGTGCAATCACCATAAAATTAAAGCAAGAAATAAAATGCAGGACCCAAGATCATCATTATAGCAATTCCTCAAAAATTCCAACAGTATAGGAAAGAAGTCAAGGATATAAACTACCTGGGCAAGATCTTTTCCAGTAATTACACCAATACGAGCTGACATGTAGTGACAAAGAATAGCAGCAAAATTGAAAATAAGCACAGGCAAGACCAGATCAACCCCAAAGCGGGCTCCACCCTCAACAGCTGCAGCCCACTTTCCTGGATCTACATAGCTGATTGCAATGAAAAGCACAGGTACAGCAGCTGAAAGCAGCCGCCAAGCTATTCTTGGCTGATGGCTGTCAGACAAAGTCTCAAATTCCATGCTATTATTTCCTTGAAAAAAATCCGAAAAATTTAGCACTGGTTTTGATCATCAATCAAACTTCCACATATCAGGACTACTGTGTAGGCAATATGAAGCTGAATACTTATATTGCCCGTCTTCACAAAATTGATCCCAGTCAATTTCAAGATAAACCAGTGAGAAAGTAAAGCACTAGCAATTCCTATTATCAACCATTTCAAGTATAGGCCACACAAATCAGAAATCCAAATGTCCCAATATCTTGGGAGAAATACCAAGATCAAATGGGCATCTGAAGGTCATCAAGACAGAAAATCCATCCAGCAGCCCTATCTACTTGCCTGAACCAAATCTTCTTGGCAAATATTTGCTCATATCAGGTTTGATGGCCCATAAGAATATCTATGCTAGAATTGCTCCCGACAATAACCGCGTCCATGCAACATCAAATTGATTTCATAGAGTCAAACCGTTCGACCTTATATCTGTTTCATGAACAGTGGATATTCTGTACTGGCCAATACCTCCAAAATAGTTAGATCTCCCAAAAACACTTAAAAGTAATCTCACTGTATGAATGATCTTTGATAGACAGAGCACATAAAGCTTCCCCCTTCAATTGCACTACAAATTCCTGATTCAGGAAAAAGACACAAATCATAATTAAAATCAAGAATGCAGATTATTCCTGCATTTGCCTCAAGCGAGAAAATAAAAAATTAAAAAAAAAAAAGTCAAATACATACAGACAGAAAGACATACACACACACATCCATGTATGTAGACACATTTTCCATATGTAAGTTTGCACATATAAGTGAAGAGGCATATTAATGTGCATATATTCCTAGTCCAACGCAAGTTCGGTTTTCGCTGTGCAACTTAAGAAACACTTGGCGGCGCATAAATTTGAGTTGGCAAAATAAAATAAAATAAAATAAACACCGAAAGGAACAAAATTTCGGAACAGAAACTCAATTCGGTGTCGGAAAACACAAAGAGAGAGTACAACCAGCAGTACAGATCTTCATGGCACCGATAACAGAACACACGAAATAGCAGAAAACTCTCCCAAAAATCAGAACCCTAACTCATAAAGTAGAATCCTCATAAGTCCAAAAGCACAGAAAAATAGCAGAATCTAGAGATGTGAGAGAAAAATAAGCAAGGTTGACTCAAATTAGTACTGACGTCGATGGATCTGCAGCCAAAAAGTGAAGGACAGAAACATTTCAGAAATTTCAACACAAAGCAAAGAACAGTTACCAGATACACATGCGTACATACAATCACATACGGTATCACGAACGGATTTGACAAGTGGCTACAGACCTTAGGGTTTTTGTAGCTTTTACCTCCTCCTCTGCTCGTCTTCTTTCTTCAGTTCCTTTTCTCTCTCCTTACTTTCAGAGTCAGATCAGAGGCTTCCAAGAAGCCACGCGTTGATTGACGTTTACTGCGTACACAAATTTATACATAGAGACATGGTGTTAGAACTGAGCCGTAAAAGTATGTGAGAGAGAGTAAAACGCAAAAGCCCACGCTTATATAGGTGTGTGTGAGAGGGTGGTTCTTGAAGATATCTATGGAGCAGGAGAGAGAAAGCCTGGGGGAGGTGACTGGGTAAGGCTGAGTTTTTTTTTTTTTTTTTCCTTCTTCTTTTACTACAAATATTATCTTTCTGAGCCAAACAAAAAGGTTGTAGTAAAAGGTTTTCGCACTCCGACTTTAACCGAAGCTAAAGGTACAATGGCCGATGCAGGAGTAGAATTGTTCAAAAGGAGGTCCAATTTGTTTGGCTTTTAGTTTGGAGTAATTCGCTAAATTTAATGATGACATGTGTTGCTATAATCTTATTATTTCACGTACCGAGAAACGATTTATCAGACCGCAAAAGATACTCCCATTCATAATGCCGAGTTGAAGATTGCATACTCGGCTCGGTTGTCATTTTTTTTTTTTTTTTACTTAAAGGTTATGATGACAAACTAAAATTTTGTGAATTTTGTTTTTTTACTATTATGTTCCTCTAAAGGTGTGTAAATTCAATGGTTTGTGACGTGATAAAAAAAATTATATTAATATTTTTAAGTAATGTAATGATAAAGTTATTTAATTACATATTTTATTTTGACATATATTGTTTGTAATTTCTAAATTTAAGATAATTGATCTTGTTTTTTTTTTTGCAAATATATTAATAATGCATGCATTTTTACTTTTATAAAAAAATATATCATAATTAGTTTGTAAGATGAGACATACTAAATGCATTTACTTATTGAGTATATGTGTTTTATAAATGATATATTTTCTATTAGATAAAATTGGATAATTCTATATATAGAAAACTAATATCACTAACTTCTTGTGTCAAGTCACGACTTTTGTATTAAAAAAAAAATAAGTCATTAACTCACTAATATGGTATATGTATACATTAATAAGGCAAGTGACGTTACCTGAATTAAAACAACTCTTATTTTCTCTACTCTTATAAACACTAGCCTTAATTATATCTTTTTTTGCATTCATATTTTATTAAGTAATCAATTTTGATTTTAACATATTGAGCAATGAATTCACTAGTTTAGAAAGACTTATTTTGAATGCATTAAGATCATCTTTAGGGTGCATTATGTGACAACTACGTCTCAATGCGTTTTATTGTATCTTGAAATTAAATTTGTTATGAACTCTTATACTGAAATTTACGACGATAAATAGTATATTTTAAAGATGTATATTAAAATTATTTATTTAATAATTTATACACAGAAATAATTTAAAAAAAAGTGCAAAATTACTCCTTATCCAATACATCTTGTCATGACAATCAAGAATGAATAGTATCTATCTAATCCAGAGTCAAAGAAAGAGGAGATGTCCCAACATATGCCACACCAAAGCAGCAAGGGAGCCAACATTCTACTCAAGGGACTGGCTTTAAAAATTCTTTTAAAACGAGGTCTTTTTAAGAAATTTTATACTTAATTCATATATCCTCACTCAAGATATAAAAATTAATCAAAAAAAAAATTAAATGCCAATACTCATAAATTTGTAAATGCAACTACAATTTGGAGTTTAAAATTCATAGCCTTTCCCCTATAAACGAAACAAAACAAAATTTTCAAAACTTGGGTGCAAGCACAAAAATAAATGATCAATAAACAACAAATTTCATATTTACAAATATAAATAAAAATTTAAAATGAAATTCATTTTTCTGTCAAAAAAGAAAAAGTGAAATTCAATCCATAAAAAAAAAAAAAAAGAAAGTGAAACTCAATATCCAATTATTAAATGCCTTTGGACCACAAGAAGAGGAGATAATTACTGGGAGTGATGTATACAGTTCAGCCAAATAATTAGAGAACTGTGTAATAAGATAAGGCTTTGGGTTTAAGCATGGGGAGAGTTAGGGGAACATTGAAACCAAGGCCCCATGATCCAATACTTGCCACTGACCAAAGTAAAGGGTTTGACTTTATTTCTGTATATTAATAGTAGTATTTATATTACCCCCATATATTTAGGCACTTATTTCTCAAGTCAACGAACACCAAAATAAAATTTTTTTATGGGGTATTTTAAAATCATTTGAAAGAATTTTAAAATAAATCTAATTTAAGTTTGTAAGATTAAATATTTGCATATATTTTATTATCAAAATTAAAATTATACTAGATTGGGATGAGTTTGTTACAATTTACTAAAATATATTATTAAATATAAGGTAAACGTATAATTGAATCATTAATGAGATAGTAAAAATATAATGTATTGTAAATATATGATAGTTTTCGAAAAATGAAAATTATTTTAATTAAAATTTTAATATAAATTAAGAAGAATTACTTCTCAAATATAATTTAAGATTGATTTTATTATATATATATATATATATATATTGATTGATAAATATATAAAAAATAATCTATCAAAATAATTTATTATTTGGTAGCTTGTGGAGGCCATCAATTTCAAAATTAAGCTTAGGAACAGGTGCCGACCTTATTTGTTTTCTCAACTGTTTGACTTTGATTTTTTTGGTAGCGTGTTGCTGGTGAAGTAAGGAGTCGTGCTCCATACTTGAGGAAGACCACTTTTTGATAGTTGTTGAGTCGGATTGGAAATTTTAGTATTTTCGATATTATTTTAAATATTTAAATTTTATATCGATTTTAGACAGTAATTTCAAAATATTCGTCCTGACTTATTTTGAAATTTTCTTAAATTTTTTATCATTAAGGAAAAGTTTGAATTGATATTATTATTTCTAATATTTTACTCATTAGGAAAAAAAAATTAGAATTTCTTATTTTTCCTTTTAAATATATGTGTGTATGTGTCTACATGATTATATATATATTCGATTCTAATTTTGGTTCTTCGATTCGGTACAGTTTGAGATGGTTTGGTTCAGAAAAAATTAAAAGTCAACAATTTTTTTTAATTTTGATTCTTTTTTATCCGATTATTCGAATTAATTCGATTATTTTCTAATCCCGTAAGTAACCCTAAATTTCATTATCTTTTAAGTTGATTAAAATAATTAATATAATAATTTTTAAATTAATATTTTGAATTTAAATCTCTCCTTAGATATGAGTTCTGTCTACATTTTAGAGTAATGTCTACGGATTTATTAAAAAAATATATAAGAAGTGTCATCATAGATCCAATTTCGAATGGCGATTCGACGGCCAAGGACTAAGGCATAGAAAGGATAGTCATTTTTTCTTTTCTTTTAATTTATATAAAGAAGCCAAATCGAGCATATGATATTTATTTTATAATATATAAATTTAAGTCGAAGAAGAAATTTACTGTTACGATACGTGGAAGTATCATGACACGTGTCTAAACAAATTTTTTTTAAAAGAAAAATAAAGATTATATAAAAGTCGAAGAGAAAGTCTGCGGTATGTGAAATACACATGTCTAAAAGAATTTTTTTTAAAAAAAATTAAAGATAATATTTGAATACATTTAAAATTTTAATTAATTAAACTAACTAATAATATATATTTAATATTAATATATTAAAATGTAAAACTATTTGAATAGTATCTAAATTCATTTAAAATCTTAACTAATTAAATAATTAATTAAATTAATAGATAATATATATTTAATATTAATACATTGAATCTTAATAATATAACAATCCATATAACGCACGGGACATCAACCTAGTATATAATTAATTTACACAAATACATTACAGGAATCTTGATTGCAAAAATTTAAATGGTATAAATTAATGAATTAATATGTAAAAGTTAAACATCATAATTCTACTTTATTATTAAACGTCTTAATATTTCTTTTCATAGAGATGAGAAATTATGCATTCAATTGATAAGATCGTCATTTAATGTTGAATAGCAAGAATAGATATTACTCTATTCATTTCAAAATACTTGTTCATATAACATTTTATAAACAAATTGACTGTTGAAAATTATATTACAATTTAGATAAAATTATTATTCTACCCATATTAAAAATATTATAATTATTAGTTGGTGAATTTTTTTAAAAAATAAAAAGAAAAATATTTTTGAAAAGTTGTGTAGTTGATTTAGAATAAATAGAAAAAAGTGAAACGAAATTAATTATTAATTCTAAAAATATGTATGTGAATATTTATTTTAATATAATTTTTTTTATTTATTATCATAAATCCCAATATGTTTGGGCTATGTGCATCATTCTCTTATTTCCTCCTCTGCTAGGAGTGATGAGGGAGGAGATTTAACTTGTTCGTGGAAAAACATTGATCTGATTCAAATAACAAGGTAGAGTTCACAAGTAGATGAAAATGATCAAATGAAGTCTTCAATAGAGTTTCAGAGCAGACAAAAAAAGTGTTACGGAACATTGTTCTGTCCCTCCCTTATCCATAAGTCTGGTCTCTTTTTGCTTCGGTTCCATGTTTGGCTTGAGTGTTTGAATAGAAAACTAGAGAAATAAATATGCCTGCATTTTGAATCGAGGGCAGCTATTATTATTGATGATTTGACTCACAGTATGTATAATTTTAGACTTTTGTCAACATAATTACTATTGAGTTAGGTGGGAGGAAATTTTTTTATTAATTAAATTATTTTTATTCTGAAATATTTATTTAACGTACTTATATTATTTTATCGTATCGAGTATTATTATTATTATTTTTATATATTAAATTATTTCCGTGATTAAACTTTATTAATTCAATGTTCTTATATGATTTTGTTATGTCTGATTGTTGTCTTTTTTTTTTATGTAATGTGTTATTAAGGCTGGCTTAGGAGGGATAAATTGGAGAGAAAAGTTGGAGAATCTTGATAGTTTTTAATAGAAAGGAAGGAAAGAGAGAGTGGAGTGAAGGAGGATCCCTCCATTTTTCAAATTTGTTTCACTCTAATTGTGAAGAGAAATAGAAACAAACAGATGCCATAATAAAAAGTCTTGAAATGACAAATTTGCCTATATTATGTTAGGTTTAGAAAAGGGTTTCTAAGTGTCCAAGGGTAGTTTTTGTAAAATAAACTTTAAAATAAGTTTCATTTTATTTTTTTCTCCAAACTATGCAATATAAAAGTCTTTCTTTTCTTTTCTTTCAAACAACATTGTACATAAGTTGACTTAGGGTATTTAGCGCACTTGGATTGGATTTTTTTTTTAAATGTAAGTATAATTTTAATTTTTATAAAATTTTACAAATCCGAATATTAATATTGTTAACTACTTTGAGTAAATAATACATTTGTCAATATCTTCAAATAAAATTATTTATATTGAACCCATTTGAATGTCAAAACAAGCGGAAAAAAAAAACCTCTAAAAATGTTGCAAAACAAGTGCACCCTTAGAATATAACACTTTTGTTAAAAAATACTATTGACTTAGTTGGAGAGGAAATTTGTATATTAATTAAATTATTTCAATGCTTAAATCAATTTATTCGACGCATTTATATTGTGATGTGGTATTAAAGTGTTATATTTTTTACGTAATATATCATGAAGTTGTGGTATTTAAACTTGTTCATTTTGTATATTTATATGATTTTCTCACACGCAATTATTATTCTTTTTATATGTGTACCATGCCATTATGTTATTATAGTGTGCACTAAAAGTATTTATTCATGTCATACTATTTTGAATGTTTCCTTTTCCATCTATTCTCTTATTAAAATTATTTCGATATTTAAACATTGTAATTGGATTTATTACATATAATAATTTTGTAATGTTAATTACTATCCTTCAATATGTGTTGTATTTAAAATACATTATTGTATAAAAAATAAAATAATAACTTAATTAATCAAAATGCATCTTTTATTATACAAAAGTCATTAAGTCGATTCGCACACATTTCTAGTAACATAAGAAATATGTTTAGTAATTATATTTAATATAAAAAACTCGATAATCTCATATTAAAAAGAAAAAAATAATAATAACAATAACAATCACTCATGGTGTTTCCCGTTTCACCGTTCAATGCCAATTCTTCTCCACGCTGTCATGGACAAAAGAATTATAGAAAATATTCAAAAATTAATGTTTTTTGCTTTTCCTGAGGAAAAATTTCTTTATATTCAGTACAAAGAATAATGACGTGGTTTTGTCCCTCGTTTCGATTGAGCATTCCTCAGATCACAGTAACTGCACCAGATGACTCTGTCCAGCTCCCAGATAACAGCCTCTCAACGTCCCCAAACCCCTATACTATATAGGTATTAGGTTCAAGCTTCAAGGGCCAACAACCATAGGTCATCATTCATACTCTTGGCGCTTTTGTACTAGTAATAATAACTCCACTCCTCCAATAAACAAGTACAACCCTATGGCCCTCGCTGGTTGACCTGCTAAACTAGATTAATACTCTTTCCACTTTTATGTAAATACTTAAGCCTTTATTTGAGAAGTAATCAATCTCAATTAAAATTTTTATTTTTTAAAAATTATCGTATATTTATGATATATTATATTTTTTCTCCTCTAATAATAATTAAATTTTATATTTATTTCACATTTATTAATATTTTAATAAACTCATCTTGTTCTAATCCTTTTTTCAAGTAAATCCTTATTACATAGTTTACAAAGTTCGAATACTTAAATTATTTTATAAGGTGTTAGTAGATAAAAATTAATTTGAGATAAGTTTTGTAAACAATTACTAAATATATGGGTTAAGTATGGTTTAAAGAGAGAGAATATGATGTATTATAGGTAAATAATAGTTATCGAAAAATAAAAAATATATAAAATAATACTCCCCCGTCATACAAAAGATGTAAAAAATTTCTATTTTTGTTGTACCAAAATATTTGTTAATTTTACAAATCAGGAATGCATTTATTATGTATATTCTTAATTTATCCTTTATTCATCTTCTCAATAAATATTTAATTCATTAAATACGTGTGTATTTTCAATCTAGTTAATGAAAGTTTACTTTTATTTAGAGATATAATAGTTATTTTCTATTATAATAATATAAATTTTAACAATTCCTTAATTTGTGTGCTATTTGTTATATTGACATCATTTTTTTTAGAACGGAGGGAGTAATATATTTAAATTGAAGTAAAATTTTAGTTTGGGATGAGAATGAAAAATTAGTATGTAAATATAGCTTAAATTACTTTCGCGGATAGCTCACATAAGGAGGTTATTATATAAATTGCTCCCACAAACTACTCTAAAGTTCATAAATTCAGAAATAATTGAACGAAATCTGACAACTCGAGTTATTAAAATTTTTGTTTCTTATAATAAAAAAATATATTATCAGTTAATTATTATTTTGAAATCAATGTTAGAGCGGAATGAATAATACAGTGTCTAGCACATGCTTGAATATGCTGCTGGCTATTCAATGCATCAAAAGCAAGAATCTACTTCCACATATAGAACTATTGTACATGAATGCACCCGCCAAATAAAGAAAGAGGAGTTAAGCTATGAGGACGTTCAGGTTCGTTGAACTCTGGTGGCACAGTTCCTAACATACCCAAAGGCCTTTGTTTGATAGTATTTCTTAAGCTGTGTTGGAGGAAATTATGAAGCCATCGAGAACCACAAAATGAGTGGCAGTTCATCTCTTTTGGCAGTTAAAGATACCGTTGTTGGAGACAAATTCCCATATGGCTCAGTCACAGTTATGCCAAGAATCTAGTTCCTGCTATTTTTGTTTACTAGATTGTGATTTTTGGGGTTTCGTACTTAAAGATTTGATAGGGGTTTTTGAATCAGTTGTTAGAATTGGTTCACTGTATCTTAACTTCTTAGGACAAAACTCCTTCTTCATAGACTTAAGGTTTAAGCCAAGCTGTTTAATTGCTGCCATTCTTATGCTTGGATTGAAGGAATTGAAGAGAAAGCAGAGGGGAGAGATGGGTTTTTGGATTATTTTTTTGTAACAAAATCGAAGAGAGAGAGAGAAAAAAAAAAGAAAATGGAGGAATTATGGTTAATAAAAAAATTGTAATTTTAATTTTTATTCACTATTTAATGATTTAAATGCTCTCAAACTATAAAGTTGCTCGCATTCGTTCAACTAAAATTAACATTTAATCATTAAAAAAAATCTTTAATTGAACTATTTCTTTTGATTCGTATTTGCACATAATCAACAATCAATTCTCTCATTTTCTTCTACCGACTTCTCTGTCTCCATTTTTTTCTTTCTTTTTCTCTGTTTGTTTGCGGGTTTTCTCTCTCTAATGCTGGATGATGATAAAAGACAAGTACGGCTGGTGGATTTATTCTAGTTCCGAACTTAGTTTTTTTAAATTTTCTTTAAAATGTTTCACGTTTTTATTTGAATAATACTCCATCACGACAAATACAGTCGGTGAATTTATTCTAAGTTTAAAACTTAGTTTTCAAAATTTCTTAAAAATTTTCACGTTTTTTTAAGATAATATTATATTATAAATATTTCTATCACTTCTGCTTTTAACACTTTACGAAAAAGATAAATTGTAAAATGTGTAACTTCGTCCTTTATCATTGCTCCTGTGCCCCGGAGGTCACGTTTTTCTTAAAAAAAACAAGACCCCCGAAGGAGGGATTCGTTGACCATTGTTGACTCGTACATTTTGGGCTGAGGAGAAGGTACATATCGTCAATCAATTGGGCTTAAGATTTTTTCACGTGTAGTTTATTTGAGTGGGCTTCCTAATTCGAGTCGCCAAACTTAAGCCAATCTTGTATCGAGTTATGTTCTACCGCGTGGTCCCTAAGGCGAAACGCGGAGTAGTGGATTCCTTCTCAAAGTGATCTTCGTTCGGTTGCTACTTGCTACGTACAATGTCCGTCTCTTCCAAGCTTTCGTTCTTTCAGACGCTTCTGATGCATGCAAATCCAAAGCATCCAATTCTCGAAACCCTTTTAATGGCGCCCGTAACATGTGGGTTGTGTGTTCTCGTTTGTTCAGTGCAATAGCATTTCTTGATTTGCATTGCCATTCGCCTTGAGAACATAACAGAATTATGCTTTGATCCCGGAAGATCAGAGACTCGATCATTGATGATCAAAGGAAAAATGAGCTTTTTTAGTAGTTTTTTGGGGATTATTGGCTTCGGAATCGGAGTTCCAATAGGCCTTGTTCTCGGTTTCCTCATATTTATATTCTTCCAGCCACGAGAGGTCAAGGTACTGCATATTCCGTACACAATCTGTGGCAGCATCTCGTATTGCCAATTTCCTGTGAAATGTCACTGCAGATTGTACAAAATGTTACTATTTGCTTGTTTTGGAATATGAATAATCTGCTGTAGCCATGCTTATGGTAATAGGAATTATCCATTCTGATATCCGATGACTTTCAGGGCCTTCCAAGCTGCTGTATAAGTTAATGGCAGTTCTTTTAAGAACCAATCAATCACTCAGTCCCATCTGCGCCTCAGCTCTGATAGTAAAACTTGCAATACACCAATAATGAAAGCTAAATCAACTCTTTTCCTGGTTCACGTTTTTCGACTTCTATTGACCGTTTGAAATATATAATGGGCTGGTAACTTTTATTTTCAGTCCAGGGTTTTAATGTTCAACAATAATCTGCTCATATTAACCCAAGAAAAGAAAAATGGATGCTCAAGGATAACTTGATCTATGGGGAGCAACATTTCAATAATTTTGCTATTAAAAAAAATAATTTCTGTAGGTGTTTAGTCGATTTCAATATTGATATTTGTAGCAATTTTGTTAAATTCAATTGGCTGAACCTGAATTTGCAGGATCCAGTTATTAGGCCACTTCAGGAGTTGCATTCGAGCGGCATATTTGACCTCTTATCTCAACTCCCAGTGTGGGTCATGAATCCGGACTATGAGCGTGTGAGCTCTGAGATTTGTACTGAAGGTTTCATAATCATGCAACTTATATTTATTGTAATCTTCTTCATTCCTGTAATGAAATTGTCAAAATTGTTTTGCAGGTTGACTGGTTGAACAAGTTTATACATTGTATATGGCCTTACCTCGATAAGGTGATGTAAATTTTGGATGTTTTTCTTGGTTTCTAACATTCAAGTTCTTTTCATTTGAAGCTGTAGGATCTGAAATCTGAAGTGCATTGAACTGTCAAAATTCTGTAGCTTGATCTTCTTTCTTCAACAGGCAGTTTGTGAAACCATCAGAAGCACGATGA
Organism: Voacanga thouarsii; assembly: GCA_026120185.1. Classification (NCBI taxonomy): domain Eukaryota; kingdom Viridiplantae; phylum Streptophyta; class Magnoliopsida; order Gentianales; family Apocynaceae; genus Voacanga; species Voacanga thouarsii. The sequence continues at coordinate 5,697,578 of JANUWF010001287.1, read as the reverse complement.
AACATTACTTTGATGAGTACATTGGCAAATTTCTGATAAAATCCTTAGACTTTGAGATCCTAACTCTTGGAACTCTTCCTCCCATAATTGAGGGTAAGTGAAATTATTTTGGACTTACGTATGCGAAGTGAACTTAATTCTCCAGCAAATAGTTTACAAGAGAGAACTATAAACTTGTCGTCTACTCCTTTGGGGGAAGACATCTTAAGTGAAACAATTACCTGTCTTGGAATATTGACAAGAAACACTCAATTTAAGTCATTGCATGACTCACAAGAACGTGGAATTTGAATCTTCGGGTTGGCAGGGATGAAGGTCCATGAGTCTAACGAGAAGCAACTAGTTTTTGAGCTTCCACTTAGATGGGCAGGAAACCCCAACATAGTTGTTGCAATGAAGCTATTATCTCCACAAATTACTGTACAGGTTGGAACTTCTAAATCATCTTTCTTGATTAATTGATAACACGTAACTTTGTGCCCAATTGGATTTCTGTAAGGGTTGTTAACACCATTAATTTATTTAGATTATTTTCACTTAGGCCGAAGAAAGTATATTGGAAGACGATTTATTCTCTATTTCTTGTTTATAGCATTACCACGGGATGTAATTTCTGCATCATGATGCACTAATTCAACTGGACGACAGTAGGTTGATAGTCATTGGCTTATCAGTTCTTTGTGTTGCATCTTGCAGTTAATAGATCTACAAGTATCATCAAGACCAAGGATCATTTTGAAACCTTTTGTGCCAACATTCCCATGTTTCTCACGTATGGTAGTGTCACTGATGGAGAAGGTGAGGTAATTGAGATTTACATTTTTGAGGCTTCACATTTATTGGTTAAAATTTTCAATGACATCAGGGGAAGTCAATTTCTGCTTGCTAAATCATGTTTTTTGATTTATGTAGCCACAGGTGGACTTTGGGCTGAAGGTGATGGGAGGGGATATTATGGCAATCCCTGGTCTATACCAATGTATACAGGTGGTCCTTCCTTCCTACCTTCCTCTTCCTCCTGTCCTTTGCTCTGCATGTGGGTCTGTGAACAGTATACAAGTGGAGGCATATGTTTTTGTTAAGATAAGTTTTATTTGCTATCTGACCATTAACTTTCTGGCATCAAGAAAAAAATATACTGACTACTTAGTTATGCGAATAAATATTCTTGGAAAAGATCTATTGTGATCTTATCACATCTTCTCTATTATATGCATATCATATACTTTTCTATCCGGTATTCTTTGGTGTAACCTAGCCTGTAATTTTTATATATGTGGAACCAATTACTTCAGTTTGATCACTTAGAGATAGACTCAGACTCTGGAATGCATGGTTGTGAAGTAAATAGTATCTGAAAATCCTTTTTCCTGTAGAAGAGGAAGCATTCCTCATCCAGACAACAATGGCAATGCACAGACATTGTACTTGTGCCTGATTAGAAAAGCTGTAGTGTTTGAAAAAGAACACCAAGGTATGAGTTTGGACTTCAACAACCAAATGGAAACAAAATAACATGGTATAAGTGTGGATAAAATGAACTTGATTGTGAACATTGAACTCTGCATCTTTTGAGCTGCTTCAAAAACTACGCATTTCTTCTTCAAAAGAACACTTGCTATATAATCGATCATTGCGCAGAGGAAAGAGTGCATGAGTCAATATAATCCCTGAAATGTTACATAGAAGTTTGGCATTTTGACTTATCTGGAGAACTATAGATGAAAGTCCTTAGCAGTTAAGGAACTCTAGCTGAAGGAAAATAGATAGAATTAGCAGTTTTTCATTTCTGTTCACTGAAAATTGAATGAGATAATTGCACCTTTACTCAATGAAGGGATACTGTTAAAATTTTAGCTGTGGTTTAACAGCATCTGGTAACTAGTGTTTATGTTGTCCAAACATTTGAAGTGCAAGAAGTTTCTAGGGCTATGTACAAATGGTGACATCCAGAATGACTTCAAAAGCATGATTCTTTTTCTTGTTAATTCTACCATGCCAACAGAATCTGATGTAGTCTTCTGAAATTTGGTTCATATCAGGAAACTATAAGCAGAGAAGTTGGTCGGCTTTATCTCTGGCCTCAAACGCTTGAAATACCCATCCTTGACAGTTCAATGTAAGTTCTGATCCCACAAAAGAAGTATCATGTTCTCAAAATAGGAAGTTATCTTATTAGCTACTTTGCAAATTAGACATGTCCCGTGCCAATTTTATTTAGGATATTGGGTCCAAGCTTCAATTTTGTAAGTACTATTTGATCTAACAAAGAAGGCATTTGACCAGAAACATTTAACTATCAAGTACTACTATCAAGTACTTTTGGAAGGCCAAGCCGAATTGGAGATGTGTATTTATTGGCTTTCTATTCTTTTATTATTTTGGAATGCATCTTCTTTTGTTAGTTGTTTTTACAAATGCTAGGTTAATACATCCATATGAAAAGTGGATAACGCATTCTTTCGTGCTTTTCTGCTGTTTAATAGACGAGCTGTGGAGAAACCAATTGGAATTCTGCATGTTAAGGTTTTGAGGGCACAGAAACTCCTAAGTAAGGACTTTCTTGGAGCGTCTGATCCATATGTTCAGCTTAGCATAGATGGAGAGATGATTACTGCAAAGAAGACTACTGTCAAGATGAATACTTTGAACCCTGAGTGGAATGAAGACTTCAAGCTGACAGTGAAGGACCCCCATTTTCAAGTCCTCCAGTTACGTCTCTACGATTGGGATAAGGTTCGGAAAGCTATTATCTTATGGCATTATTTCAAACAGTCCTTTTGATGTTCCTGAAAGAATTAAATATAGCTTCCATTTGCAACCAACAAGAAGAGTCAACCTATTTTCTGAATTAGCCGGAGAAGAACAATGTTATCCCATATACCTGTAGCCACAAAATCTTCACAACCTTCAAAGTCCAGGAAAATGTCTTCATTTGCTCATAGAGTTCCATAAAATAACCATACAATTTGAGAGTTTTAGATTGTATTTGAATTGTATTTAAGGAGCTTCAGATTCTATATTTCCTCCTATCTGCAGGTGGGAGCTCATGACAAGTTGGGAATGCAAGAAGTCCCACTGAACTTGCTCACACCATATGAGAAGAAAGAGTGTACACTTGATTTGCTGAACACCACTAATCCTAATGATCCTCAAAACAAGAAGCCACGAGGTCAAATAACGGTGGTGATGACTTTGGTTCCATTTCTTGAAGACAGTAAAAATTTCACCGGAGGTACTGGTCATGCTAGACGTGAAAGTATTGGAAAAGTTCCTTCAGACTTGTCCTTATGTGGAGCTGGTTTACTACTGGTTACTGCAATAGGTGCAGAAGATGTTGAAGGCAGGCACCGTAACAATCCTTATGCTTTAATCCTATTTAGAGGAGAGAAGAAAAAAACCAAGGTGATGATCACACGAATCCCACTCTGCTAATTTAATGAAAAATATGGTTTAGAGTGCTTCATTGAAGTCCACTATCAACTTGTTTTGCTCTTCTTTTTCTCTAGTCAATCAGGAAAACCAGGAATCCAGTTTGGAATGAGCAATTTCAGTTTGTACTAGAAGAGGCTCCTTTGCAGGATCAAATTCACATTGAAGTCTGGAGTAATCGAAGAAGATTCGGTTTCAGGTCGAAGGTATTTTGCATTGTTTCCCCATCTTCTTAATCAGCTCCATTCCAAAACATGTTTCTTGGAAATAGAATGGATTTCTATGCTCTTTTACAGGAACCACTCGGGCATGTGGATATCAATCTTGCTGACGTAGTTCATAATGGGCGTATCAATGAAAAGTACCATCTCGTCAGGTCCAAAGATGGGATAATACATGTAGACATGCAGTGGAAGGTTATCTAAGATGGCTGCATTCTGCACTCTACTGCAGATTATTCAAGTGATCCAGTTTGAATCTACATGTCTTTTTTGTTCTTCGAATGTACACAGCTGCATTTATTCGAATTTCTTCATATGAAATAAGATTCATTCTTGTACTTTGGCAAACCCAAGTACTGTGATTTCGACAATATTTTGTGCAGTCTGAGGATTATCCTGCGAGAAGCCAGATCAGAATGTACTTTCATCTGTTAGAAGCTCGGAAAGTTTTCTCTTTGAACGACTTCCTGAAGGAATTTTGATAGATACATTCCTCTTTATCCATATTTCTCAAGAAGAGTTAAATGGTCCAGGGGCATAAGCCGAGTGGCTAAGGGGGCTCCTCGTGGATGACGCTTTGGGGGCTCTTCTGTCTGGTCAGATATATATTTACTATATTTCCGTTCTTAATTATGAGCTTAACTGATGCGGACTGTGTAGATATCCGATCTTACGTCTTTTAAATATAGTTCTAAAAATTCAAAATTTGTAGCAATGTTACAGTTGAATTGGTAAAAACATTCATTATTTGATGGAATGAAATAATAGAGCAATGCGACAGTAGGTGAGGAAAATAGATACAAAAGATTTAAAGGGGTGAAATAATTTTTATACTATTTTATATTTAAAAATTTATATTTATTATGACAATGTTATAAAATTATGGTAGTATTAAAATAAAATCTTTACACTACACACTAATAAAACTCTAACTATTTTGCACAAGAATTTTTCTCTTTCTCTTCTCTCACAATTTTTTCTCTAATTTTTCTTTCACTAATCTTTCTTTCACAAAATAATGGTGTATTACAAGCTTAGAGAATAGCTCTATTTATAGAGCTCTAATTAGTGGATTACATCATGGCATACATCATCTTCCACTAATCTTAATTAGTGGTGTCTCCACTAAATGGTGGACATCCATAAAAATCTTCTATAATAATTCATATAAATCCATAATTAGTGGAGTCTCCACTAATTAATAAAGATTCCAATAATTCATAACACTCCCCATTGGATGTCCATCTATTACATAAAGAATATGCCTCGTTAAAACCTTACTAGATAAAAACCCAGTGGGAAAAAAAATCTAGTGAAGGAAAAAGAGTTCATTATTCTATATGTTTATTTATTACTCCCCCTGATGAGATGATTTCTTTAAATCTTTAAACCGACGCATACCGATTTTATATCTCAACTTTTCAAATGTTGCAGTTGGTAAAGTCTTCGTGAAATTATCTGCGAGGTTATCACATAACTGAATTTGTAGCATATCAATTTCACCTTTCTTCTGGAGTTCATGAATAAAGAAGAATTTAGGTGAAATATGTTTTGTCCGATCTCCTTTAATATATCCTCCTCGTAATTGAGTTATGCAAGCTGTATTGTCTTCATAAAGAGGAGTTGGAATATCTTTGATTGATGATAATCCACAACTTTCTCGGATATAATGAATCATGGATCTTAGCCATACACATTCTCGACTTGCTTCATGAATGTCTATAATTTCAGCATGATTTGAAGAAGTAGCTGCTATAGATTGTTTCATAGAACACCATGATATAGCAGTATTTCCACATGTAAATAGATAGCCCGTTTGAGAACGTGCTTTATGTGGATCAGATAAATAACCAGCATCTACATAACCTATCAATGTTAGACTGGTTTTATTTGAATAAAATAATCCGAGATCAATTGTACCTTGGAGATATCGAAGGACTTGTTTAATTCCATTCCAATATCGTCGTGTTGGTGAAGAACTAAATCTTGCTAATAAATTGACAGCAAAAGCAATATCGAGTCGTGTATTATTAGCAAGATACATCAATGCACCAATTGCACTGAGATATGGTACTTCAGGACCAAGGAGTTCTTCATGATTTTCTTGAGGTCGGAAAGGATCTTTATCCACATTTAATGATCGGACGATCATTGGAATACTCAATGGATGTGCTTTGTCCATGTAAAATCTTTTTAGCACTTTTGCTGTATATGTTGATTGATGAATAAATGTTCCACTCTCCAAATGTTCAATTTGTAAACCAAGGCAAAATTTGGTTTTACCAAAATCCTTGATTTCGAATTCTCTTTTTAAATAATCAATTGTTTCTTGGAGCTCTTCAGGAGTTCCAATAAGATTAATATCATCAACATATATAGCTAATATCACAAATTTAGAACCAGATTTCTTAATAAAAACACATAGACATACCTGGTCATTTTTAAATCCCGCTTTCAATAAATATTCACTAAGATGTGTGAACCACATGCGCCCAGATTGCTTTAGGCCATATAATGATTTCTACAACTTGATGGAGTAATTTTCACGAGGATAATGTTTATATGCTTCAGGCATATGAAATCCTTCGAGGATTTTCATGTAAACATCATTTTCTAAATTTCCATACAAGTAAGCAATGACAACATCTAATATGCGCATATCTATCTTTTCATGTACTGCCAAACTGATAAGATATCGGAGTGTAATAACATCAACAACAGGAGAATAAGTTTCATCATAATCAATACCTGGTCTTTGTGAAAAACCTTGGGTTACTAATCGCGCTTTATATCGAACGATTTCACTCTTTTCATTGCGTTTTCGCACAAATATCCATTTGTAGCTAACAGGTTTTACACCTTCTGGTGTTCGGACTGTAGGTCCGAAGACTTCACGTTTTGTCGATGCATTTAACTCCGATTGAATCGCATCTTTCCATTGCAGCCAATCTTTTCTATGCCGACATTCATCAATCGATATTGGTTCAGGATCATCATTATCCTGTGTAACATCAAGAGATATATTGTATGCAAATATATTATCAATAACGGTTTCTATCCGATTCCAACTTCTACTGGAAGTGGTATAATTGATAGAAATTTCGAGTGTTACTTTCATCAATTTACGGTTCTTTGTCATCGGTTCTCTCTTGGTCTTTATCATTCTTTTCTTCAATATGATCTTCCGGATCACTTAATCCTTTTTCTTTCGAGGATTTTTATCTTTAGAACCAAGAGGTCGGCCACGCTTACGGCGTGTTTTTGACTCAATGACTATAGGTATAATATTTTGTTCTGCTGAAACTTCAATTCGAATTGGAGTATTTATAGTTGGAATATGCGATTTTGTAATTCTTCTGGAGTCAACAAAAGCGTCTGGCATTTGATTTGCAATGCTTTGCAAATGAATTATCTTTTGAACTTCAAGTTCACATGCGCTTGTGTGCGGATCAAGATAATTTAATGATGTTGTCCAAGCAAGATCCTTTTTATCTTGTTTTGGTTTTCCCCTAATTTAGGGAATAATGATTCATCAAAATGACAATAAGCAAATCTTCTTGTGAATACATCTCCGTCAGGGGTTCAACATACACGATAATAGAGGGAGAATCATATCCAACGTATATCCCCTTTCTTCTTTGAAGACCCATCTTTGTACGTTGGTTTGGTGCAATTGGAATATATACAACACACCCAAAAATTCTTAAATGAGCAATATTTGGTTCTGACCCAAAAGCCAATTGCAAATGATAGAATTTATGATAACTAGCTGGTCTTATACGTACAAGTGTTGCAACATATAGAATAGCATGTCCCCAGGCAGATGTTGGGAGATTTGTTTTCATTAATAATGGTCTAGCAATTAATTATAATCGTTTAATCAAAGATTCAGCAAGACCATTTTGTGTGTGAACATGAGCTACAGGATGTTCAATATTAATCCCAATTGACATGCAATATGTATCAAAAGCATGTGATGAAAATTCACCAGCATTATCCAAACGGATATTTTTAACGTGATGGTCCGGGAATTGTGCTCGTAATTTAATTATTTGAGCAAGTAATCTCGCAAACGCCAGGTTGCGAGTAGATAATAAATATACATGTGACCATCGGGATGATGCATCAATTAAGACCATAAAATATTTGAACGGTTCACATGGTAGATCAATAGGTCCACAAATATCTCCGTGAATCCGTTCGAGAAATGTAGGACTTTCAGCTCCTACTTTTACTGGTGATGGTTTAACAATTAATTTTCCTAGGAAACATGCAGTACATGCGAATTTTTCTAATGTTAATATCCTTTTATTTTTTAAAGGATGACCATGTATATTCTCAATGATTCTTCTCATCATGGTAGATCCCGGATGACCCAACCGGTCATGCCAAATGCTAAAAGTAATAGGATCAGTAAACTTCTGGGTTACTAGATGATGAATTTCAATTGTACGTATTTTTACAAAATATAGACCAGTAGAAAAAGACGGCAGTTTTTCTAATACTGATTTCTTACCCAAATGCATTTGAGTAATAAAAAGATGTTCAATCCCATTTTCCTCATTTGTTTCAACATGATACCCATTTCTGCAGATATCTTTAAAACTCAATAAATTTCTTCTGGATTTTGAGGAAAATAGTGTCTTATCAATAATAATTGTTGTTCCTTTAGGCAACAATATACTAGCTCTTCCGGAGCCCTCAATTACATTTGCACTACCGTTTATCGTATAAATATTTATTTCTCCCATTTTGAGATCAGAAAAATATTTCTCATTTTTTAGTATGGTGTGTGTAGTTCCACTATCAATAATACATACATCATCATTAACAACAGCCATCTGTCTTCTGGTTTTGTTAACGGCAGAAACTCGTACTTAGTCTTCTGGCTTTTGTACTGATAGAGACTCGTGCTGATAACGTGTTATAAAATTAGGGTAGTGTTAGAATAAAATCTTCACACTACACACTAATAAAACTCTAACTATTTTGCACAAGAATTTCTCTCTTTCTCTTCTCTCACAATTTTTTCTCTAATCTTTCTTTCACTAATCTTTCTTTCACAAAATAATGGTGTATTACAAGCTTAGAAAATAGCTCTATTTATAGAACTCTAATTAGTAGATTACATCATGGCATACATCATCTTCCACTAATCTTAATTAGTGGTGTCTCCACTAAATTGTGGACATCCATAAAAATCTTCTATAATAATTCACATAAATTCATAATTAGTGGAGCCTCCACTAATTAATAAAGATTCCAATAATTCATAACAGACAATAATTTATTTGTGCATTATTACTTAAAATATGAGGGTACACGTTCAAAGAAAACTGGATAATTGAAATAATCAAACTGTACAGTCATATGTGGTAAAATTTAATCAACTACTAGTATAAGATTAATGTTTTGTCACTGGGCCACATAGATGACATTTCTTAGACTTTAGGGGTTTAGATGATATTTTGACAAACTTTAGAGAGGCTTGTCATATTATCAGAAAAAACCGTGTCATCAACCTCGCTTAAACCCTAACGAGTGTCGCGCCTCGCCTTCTCAGACCGAGTAAATCAGCAACCTTCACTCCCTCTCCACCGTCGCATGAAGCTATAACCTTAATCTAGAGCCTCTCTGTTTCGAATCTCTATGTCAAAGGCAATGGCATGTCTTTCCATATCAAAATCTCACAATTTCAATCCCAAACTCTCGAAGTTCTCATTTCCACATCCTGTTCAGTCCCTGCTATCCTTTTGCTCATCGGCTTCTCCACATCTCACAAACTCGGAGCCAGAACCGGAAACGGAACCAAGCCCCAGTTTACCCAAAACGACCCGCACTGAATTCCAGAATGCCGATCCAACTGCAACAAGCGAAAGAAGGGTAACAGGTAAGCATCGAACCCCAGAAAAAGTAGAGGATGTTATTTGCAGAATGATGGCTAATCGTGCGTGGACGACCCGTTTACAGAACTCAATACGCAACTTAGTCCCTACTTTTGATCACGAACTTGTTTACAATGTATTGCACAGTGCCAAGAACTCTGAGCATGCGTTGCAGTTCTTCAGGTGGGTAGAAAGATCCGGCCTATTCCAACATAACAGGGAGACCCATTTGAAAATTATTGAGATTTTAGGCCGAGCTTCAAAGCTCAACCATGCTAGGTGTATACTTTTAGATATGCCGAAGAAGGGTGTTGAATGGGATGAGGATTTGTGGGTTTTGTTGATTGATAGTTATGGCAAGGCTGGAATTGTTCAGGAGAGTGTGAGGCTGTTTCAGAAAATGGAGGAGTTGGGGGTTGAGAGAACAATAAAGTCATATGATGCTTTATTCAAAGTTATCATGCGCAGAGGGCGCTATATGATGGCTAAAAGGTATTTTAACAAAATGTTGAGTGAAGGGATAGAGCCAACTAGGCATACGTTTAATCTCATGATCTGGGGGTTTTTCCTCTCGTCAAGGGTGGAGACAGCTTTAAGGTTCTTTGAGGATATGAAAAGTAGGGAAATTTTACCTGATGTGGTTACCTATAATACTATGATTAATGGATGTTATCGAATTAAGAAAATGGATGAGGCAGAGAAGTACTTTGTGGAAATGAAGGGAAGGGATATAGTACCAACAGTTGTAACTTATACGACCTTGATAAAAGGATATGTTTCAGTTGGGAAAGTTGATGATGCAGTGAGGTTATTTGAAGAGATGAAGGTTTTAGGAATCGAACCAAATGCAATTACGTACTCAACCTTGTTGCCAGGGCTATGTGATGCTGAGAAGATGTCTGAAGCTCATAATGTTTTGGATGAGATGGTGGAGAAGCGTATTGCTCCAAAGGACAATGCAATCTTTGTAAGATTAATGACTGGACAGTGTAAGGCAGGTGATTTTGATGCAGCTGCTAAAGTACTCAAAGCTATGATCAGATTGAGTGTTCCAACAGAAGCTGGGCATTATGGAGTCCTAATTGAGAATTTTTGCAAGGCTGGTTTGTATGACCAAGCTGTTAAGTTGTTGGATAAACTTATTGAGAAAGAAATCATATTGAGACCACAGAGTACCTTACACATGGAGCCTAGCGCATATAACCCAATAATTGAGCATCTCTGCGGCAATGATCAGACTGGAAAAGCTGAGACCTTTTTAAGACAGTTGATGAAAATGGGCGTTCAGGATCCGGCTGCATTCAATAATTTGATTTGTGGGCATTCAAAAGAAGGGAAACCCGATTTGGCCTATGAATTTTTGAAGATAATGGTCAGGAGGAAGGTTCCTTCGGAAGAAAGTGCTCACAAGTCACTTATTTTGAGCTATTTGAGTAAGGGCGAGGGTGCTGATGCTAAAGTAGCTTTGGATAGTATGATTGAGAATGGACATCTCCCAGATTCATCGCTGTATAGGTCAGTCATGGAGTGCCTATTCGAGGATGGAAGGGTTCAAACAGCAAGCAGGGTAATGAAGACTATGCTGGAGAAGGGGGTGAAAGAGCACATGGATTTGACTGCTAAAATCTTGGAAGCTCTCCTTCTGAGGGGTCATGTTGAGGAAGCCCTGGGAAGAATTGAACTGTTGATGCATAGTGGACTTGCACCTAACCTGGATAACCTCTTCTCTGTTCTTTGTGAGAAAGGGAAGACAATTGCAGCTCTGAAGTTGTTAGATTTTTCTTTACCTAGAGATTGTAACATAGACTTTTCAACTTACGATAAAGTCTTGGATGCCCTTTTAGGTGCTGGAAAGACTCTTAATGCATATTCAATTTTGTGTAAGATAATGGAGAAAGGAGGAGTTACTGACCTAAGTAGCTGCAAAGACTTGATCAAGACCCTCAATCAAGAGGGAAACACAAAACAAGCAGATATTCTTTCCAGAATGATCATGGGAAAGGTGTCCGATAGCAAGAAAGGAAAGAAAGAAACAACATTTGCAGCCTGAGCTTAGTTGTTTTGCGGGCTTTTGGTGTTTAGAGGTGAGTTATAATTCTTTAAACAAAATCTAAGAATAGTCTTTGTGGGTTTAGTTTCAGGCATTAAAGCACAAGTACATGTGAAATCATCTCGCACAAGTGAAGTACATGTGCAATCATCTCTTTTGCCATTAGAGTCCAGTAACTTTTAGACATTTTATCCAGAAATTTTCACTAGTTTACCCATTTGAAATAAAACACTAATTCAATTGCTGAGGGTTTATCTTTTCCCCACATCTCTTAGGGGTTGGTTTCTAGATTTTAAAATTGGAACCAAGGAGAGTCAAATTCTGAGCAGGCATATTTGATGTACATTGTACAACTTTGCATGTTTTCGCCATGAGACTTTGCCCTTTTCTTTGGGGGGAAATTATCTTGTAACTGCTTGATCCTCAAATATACTTTAGTTTGTAACTCTCATTTCCAATTTTCAAAGGTGAAACATCTAATCTGTTATTTGCAAACACTTTTGAAAGGGTTGGCAAATTACAGACTTGATGTGTTTCATAATATGATTTTGTTTCTTCTCCATCGTCTGCAAAGTCCCTTGGCCAGTTTCATATCATTCTTCAAAAAATTAACTATCGCTTCTTGTGTGTTTGGTATGTGTTTGCTGTTGAGACCGGCTATTGTTCTCATTTTCTTTTTCTATTTTGGTTGAGTTAGTTTCTTCTCAAGTTTGTGTTACCAAAAGGTCACCCTTAGAGCAAGATGAAGAGAACCAACAACACAAGTTCTGTGAAGACGGATTAGGAATATATGGTTTCTATATCACTGATACTCCATATCTTTGAGCCCCTTGATATTTGGAAGGCTGTTAACCTCAAGAGCTTGCTGACTTGAGAACGCCTTATCTCAGCTTAACTGCAATAAAACGTTTATTTCTGAATCTTCGAGGGTTCTGCTTGTACTGTGAAAATAAAAATGCTCAGTATTACGCCTAATTATGGCTTGTCAATATTGTCAAATGAGAGCTGGTTTACCTCCTTTCTATCAATTCTTTTCCTTTGTTTTTTTCTCCCAATTCTTGGTTTATTTACCTTAGAACTAGAAAAGATTCTGTGAAGGAATGAACCAGGGAATAGAGTTTTGCAGATATCTTAATAGCTTCTAATATCTCACGTGAAAAGGAATCGATTCAAGGTTTCATTTCGTCTGTACTTAAATTTAAATTGGAACTGGGTTTCTGCAAATGGTGACTGAGAAAGATTTTCAGTTTCTTGATAGCAGTATAGCCTTCTCTCCTACTTGCCTGTCCGTGTTTCTGTGCATATTCAGTATATTCCCATTCTAGTATGGTAGATAGTTCTCAGATTCAGAAGGCTGTTTTCATCCCTACATTAGAGTGTGTTTTTTCCTCTCAAGACTACAGAATTATCAATATGATGTGAGGCCATCTCCAAGAGAAATGGCATTTGTTCACTGATACTCCACAGCCTAAGGTTGATGCAGTGTGGGATGCCTCTTTGGCAGTTATTTCGTTTGTGTGGTTACACATTTATCTGAACCAGCATGCTTGGGTCATTTTGCTAATCTTCTTTTCTTTTATGGTCACATTTTTGTAAAGAATTAAGTTGGGACTTCAAGATCCAGCTATGGCCTGAAAATCTTTCCTCAGGTGCTGACTATGAATATGGAACAAAACCAATATGACTAAAGAGTTATCCAGCAAAATGAAGAGGTTTTCTAGAATTTCCAGCAGCATGTTAGGAACTGCTGTGTATGAAGAACCATTAGAACCCCCATCTCCCGGCACTCATTTTTCTGGTCGGCCTTATTGTGCAACTCAACTTTGCCTACGGATACAATCTTTCCTGAAAAGAGGGTAGAAAATATAACCCAAGGAATTTGAGGTTCAATCTTAAATCATACTTTAAACGTTAAAAAAAAATATAATTACAACTATGCCTTCTCTTGTAAATTTTGGAATGCAATTTTCTATTCTCATTCTATATTAAAATTTTACTTTAATTTAAAGATATTATTTTTTAAAAATTATCATCTATTTAGAAATTATAATCTCTCTTTGGATCTCTTTAATTTTACATATTTAATAATTTTTTATAAAATTTATTTCAAATAAATTCTTATCTATTTACATTATAATTGTTGGTCATAAATATCACTTTGTATTTTTTGAGGATCACTTTTTTATTTTTAATTGAAAAAGGTAATTCATGAGGGTGGAAACTTGCAATTTCTTGTCTAAAATAATGGGATCGCAATTGTAATATTTCATAGTTTTGGGTCAATCGATTGTAGTTTTCATAAAAACAAACAATAGAAGGGTGAATTCAAGAAGAAGAAAACCTAATTTGGCATCCGCCGAAGATATCCTAGGCAACTTTAGACAAAAATGCCCTTGCGCCTTATCCCATTCGATCGTATATCTGCCTCCGTAGAAATATCGTAGCGGTGTCTTCCTCCCTTATATATATGGAGGCCATTCCTTCTTCTGTAGCCCTGCCTTAGCGACTTCTTCTCCAGAGCTGCGGCAAAAACCTTATCTTTAAACCCCAAAAGCCCTCACAGAGCTGCAGCAGCAACAATGGCTTCTTCAGCTTCTTCACTTTACTTCCTCTCTCTTACTCCTCAAACCCTTTCTCTATCCAAACCCACCGTCAGTAACCTCACTTCACTCGCTTTCCCCACTGCTTCCTCTCTTAAACTCTCCTCTTTTTCTTCTTCTTCTGCTTGGTTCTTTGAGCCATCAAAGTCGTCGTCGCGCATTGGCCGAAATTTTGCCCTGTCAACTGAATTCGACCAAATTGAAGCAGTAGATGGGGAGGAAGATGGGGTTCTTACCGATGAATCCGAACCCAATTTCTCTCCTGACCTCAAACTCTTCGTCGGCAACTTGCCTTTCAGCGTCGACAGTGCTGCTCTCGCTTCCTTGTTTGAACGCGCTGGAAACGTCGAGATGGTTGAGGTACTAACTTGCTCCTGCTCGTTTTTTTTCTCGGTTCTCGGTTTTGGTTCTTGAACATAACTTGTTTGCTAGTTTTGCCATTTTCCAATGGGAGTTGGCTAGTGTTTTCGGTAATTTTTTGGCCTTTTGTGGTTTTACTTCCTTTGGAAAGGGACATTTGGATTTATTACTTATTATCTGAGAGGAACATGTCTTGTTGTTAGCGAATTTTGATTTTATGAACTACTATACATATTTATGTTGTAAAGAAATAATCTTTTCTGTCTTCCACTATTTTGTTGGGCGGGGAAATGGGTTTTTGGAGGGATTTGATTTGGAGAATGACAGTAGACTGATGGCTTGCTTGCGACTTTGATATTGTGGAACTGCAGGTTATCTATGACAAAGTTTCTGGGAGAAGCAGAGGGTTTGGTTTTGTGACAATGTCCACAGTGGAGGAAGTTGAAGCGGCTGCTCAGCAATTCAATGGATGCGTAAATGCTCATTCTTCATGCTTTTTGTGTTTGTGCAGTGTATATATACTTTGCTTATGTTGAGGCTTCGCAATTTGTAGTTCCCCTTGTACAATAAAAGCAAATAAAGTTTCACTTGTGCAGCTTCTTTGATACATCCTACTGGACAAAGGATGTCAACAAATTTTCAAACCTGCATTTTTGTTTAACCCCACTTAAGTTTAGTTGATTTCACTTTCCCTTTGGCAATGATGGAATCTATGTTTTAGTAGCATGAATAAACTGTTTATCTTTCTACTCATTTCTGGTTAGTATATCTTGATTTTTAGATAATTCACAGAGATTATCTTTTCCATAGCTAATCACAAAGTATCATGTTTTGCAGGAACTTGATGGGAGGGTGTTGCGGGTGAATTCTGGGCCACCTCCTCCCAGGAGGGAGACTTCTTCTTTTAGAGGATCCAGGGGAGGGGCAAGTCTTGATAACACCAACAGACTTTATGTAGGAAACCTTGCATGGGGTGTTGATAATCTAGCACTTGAGACCTTGTTCAGTGAGCAAGGAAAGGTAATGGAAGCCAAGGTGGTTTATGACAGAGAGAGTGGCAGGTCAAGGGGTTTTGGATTCGTAACTTACAGTTCTGCTGATGAGGCTAACAGTGCTGTTGAAATGTTGAATGGTGTTGTAAGTGATTCTTTGCTATTACTTCAATGTACCTTTTGGTTTTGCCTACCTTATTAATTTTTGGTTCTCTGTGCATTGACTAAGCATTTGTTCAAAGACCATTATCCTAGTTTTTGCGTGCCCTCTGTGTTTCTTTTCCGATTAGTTATGCTTCACATATCAATCAAAATTGGATCAATGATCCATCTATTCATTTCTAGCAAGTCATTTGTTTTAATACCAATGTGTAAGAGTACAATCATGAGTTGTTTGCAGAGTCTCCTACTGGCTTCTTATGTTTATTAATTCTGTCTGTTTTGCTTGATTTGGGTCCCAACTGAGGTATGGGCCCCTAACTGGGATGACCTCGCTGCATCACCTCTTCATGTATTTTTAGATTTTTATTATTGAGTTATACTTAAATATCTCATTTTGAACTGTTTCTTGCAGGACCTAAATGGACGGGCAATCCGAGTGAGTCCTGCCGAAGCTCGGCCTAGACGCGAGTTTTGAATTACAGCTCATTTTCTTGCTTCCCTCAAATGATACAGCTGAGGGTAAATGTTTAACAAGGTATAGTCTTCCTTGCTTTTACTGCGTTTGGTACTGGAGCAAACTAGTTGCATTGATCTTTGATACAGTTTCTGAGACTCACGGCTCAATAAGAAATTGAAATCTTAAGTAATTGGCTGTGGCAGCGATCTTTGTGCATTGGCCAACTTAATTTATTTTCTCTCATATCCTGAATTAATTGTTTTTCTTTTAAATTGGTTACTTCATCCTGAGAAGGCATGCACTTTTTTACTGTACCCTCTTATTTTGTGAACAGTTGCTAGAGTAGCTGCAATTATGCTGAAGTTCATGAACCACACAGGTTTTGAGAAAAGCATACTTACAACGAAATTGTCATTTTGACCTCAGCGATGCAGATTGCAAATACCCTTGCACACATTAAGATTTTGCAATGTACACTCTAAATATGCTTCAGACAAGTTTCTTATTTGTAATCTGGTTTTGAAGAAGAAAAAAAATTGAGACGATTGAATGGTGTGGCTTTCTGTTGCTTGTAGTGTCAAGAGTTCAATGATTGTAAATGAATGCGCAGGTTACATTCTAACCCGAACTTGACCTTGAAAGAAGAAATCCCTCTTACGTCCGATTGCATGTAGTTCAGTCATTCTTCTAACTTATATTTATATCCAGTTGGCGCAAGAGACAGAGAAAGATAGAACATTCCATTATGGTTTCAGAGCTCCTCATTGTTCCCAAACTGGCAGTAGGGATTTGGCTTGAGTTCTGTCATCAACTTTCACCCAATAACTCTAGTCCTTTTTAATCCGTTGCTATCTACCGCCTGTGCCCATTTTCCTTGGTTGCTCTGACAAGGGAGGGGTAAAAAGAACATAGGCTGCGTTTCAGGAGGTGTTGTTTGGTAGGAGTTACGTATGTTTTGCAAGAGCGGACGTCCTGACTCCCATGGAGGTTGTCCTTTGGCATCATTTGCAGATATATATTACTACTTTTCTTGGAGCAGAAATTGGACTCGCATACTAAAAAGTATAAGCCTGATGCCTGGTTTAGTGGTACCAATGTAACAGTTTGGACTTTGCGACTTCATATAATGAATACAAAAATGTCTGCCGACTATTTTTATGTTCTAAAGCGGTGCTTATCTCCTGTCTTGACCTGATTGACTTCTTGTCCGGTGGTATTTGAGCAAGTTCTTTGCAGTGAATTTGAAGAATTTCGGCTGTTGCTTGTCTATGTCAAATTTCGAGTTCCATCTATCGTTCCATGCATTGGACGCTTATTCAGTACGTAGCAAATACAACCTCGACGCTGGTTAATTGAAACCGACGGAATTGATTTCCTCAGCTTCCATGATCGACTGCATATTGGTCTTCCATGTTTTGGAACTGCTCAACTAATCCCAATTTCTCCCCCAACTGAAAATATGAGGTGAAACGGGAAAATGAACCAATGACCCAAATTTAGTACTGTATTTGTATTCAACCAAGACTAAAAAGGAGGATATTGGTTTTTAATGAAGGTAAACTTCAGCAGTCAAATAGTCGTTTTCGAACAAGTTCTCGAGGAGGAGGATAATCTGAAACACCGACATAGTGTTCAACAGGACAAAATGAGTCTTTAATGAAGAATAAAAAAACAGGGTTCAAAGTTGCAACAGTAGAAAGATGCCTACGTTTTCCCTGCAATCTGGATACCTTCCTCTGTTCTGTAGTAGGACTTCTATGCTCAAAACGCATATATACATGCATTCCAAATCAGGGCATTTTCAACTTCAGAATCTGCAAACCTAGCGAGCTTCCTTCTATCGCATACTTTTCTGCCACAACATATTCGGGAAGAATGCAAGGACTTTGATCATACATTGGTAGCAGCACTGCAAAGAATTGTAAGCTCGTCGTCTTATACCTGTTTGACATGATTTCCAATGAGATTTATCCGAAGAAGAGTGCTTAATGCTTAAGCCTTCGCTTCTGAAATATGAGTTTTGAATACTTGTATATGATTCGAATCGTGACATCCGTGGTTGCTCTGCTTATCCTTCATTACAGGCTCAATCCGCATTAAAAGAGTAGTCTCAAGACCTCCATTTGAAAGTAATGGCCTTTCCTCGTACAAAATCTGTAAGGCATGTTTAAACCATTCCTTTGAGTTTTCTTAATAACTTCGGATTTTATTGCATTTTAAGTTCAACAAAACATAGTCCAGGGAAGCAGACTGACAAACAGCACAATCACTGATATCCAAGAATCTTATCAATCTCCGTTATCTTGAGACGAATTTCACTCCCTCAAATCAATTTCTTCCACTTATGTTTCAGATTTCAAGATGAGGTTGAAACTATAGAGCTTGGGCCACCCCAAATCGGCAATGCAGTAAACATGGACCCCATATTAAATGGGCAGAAGTTAGACAAGTCATGCCTGAAGAAGGTTGAGACAGTTAGGCCTGTGAAGCCCTTTCAGAAGAAAAAAATTTTAAGAGTCTTCTCTGAAGATTACGAGACTGCGCAGAGGAAAATATTGGATCCTCGAGGCTCTTTTGTGAACTTCTGGAACAAGTGCTTCTTAGTCGCTTGTCTTATATCCCTTTTCATTGACCCCCTATTCTTCTATTTGCCTAGTGTTAAGGAGGATATTTGCATGGAGGGAAGTTTTCCCTATGAGGTTGTTCTTACAGTCATCCGATCAGTTGTAGATATGTTTTATGTTGTTCAGATATTTATTCGGTTTAAGACAGCATATGTTGCACCATCCTCTCGTGTATTTGGGAGAGGAGAGCTGGTTATTGACCCTCCAAAGATTGCTTCAAGATATTTGCGTAAAGAATTCTGGTTCGACTTATTGGCTGCTCTACCCGTGCCACAGGTATTACATGCTGTTCATCTGATTTTCTACTCCGCATTTTAGCTTTTAGATTGAACAATTCTTTTAAATCAAAAGGAAATTGATTGAAATGGACTCTTGATGTTTGATTAATCTATCCAGACGTTGATTTGGGCATTGATCCCAACACTGAGGGGTTCAAACAAGGTGGTTGCGAAGAATTTCCTCCGTTCTTCTATCATTTTGCAGTTCCTCTTCAGACTGTGTCTTACTTTTCCACTCTCGTCTCAAATCGTCAAGACAGCTGGGGTTCTGGTGGGAGCTGCATGGGCTGGGGCAGCTTTTAATCTATTGCTCTATATGCTGGCAAGTCATGTGAGTACATAATCTTCATTTTATGTTTTCTCATGGCAATCAATTAAAAAATTGCTTCAAAGTGTAAAAGCACTTTCACATATAATTTGTAACCTTCTTATATAGGTAATAGGTTCCTGCTGGTACCTTCTAGCACTTGAGCGACAAGAACAGTGCTGGAGAAAGGTCTGTGATCTTCAGGCACCAAATTGCCAGTATCGGTTTTTTGATTGCCGTAGTATGAATGACTTGCATAGGGTGGCCTGGTTCAACTCCAGCAATATCTTTGAATTATGTGGTCCTGGTGGAGAATTTTTCAGCTTTGGAATTTATGAAGATGCTCTGACTTTTAAAGTCTCATCATTAGATTTCCTCAACAAGTTCTCCTACTGTTTCTGGTGGGGGCTCAGGAGCCTAAGGTAACTAAGAAGGCAGCTGGACTGAACTGCCTTCAGAATAATAAGATACTAGCATTTCGTTCATCAAGGTCACTAAAGTCATAAAAGGCTAAACCGGGCATCATATCAGCATTCATACTTTTATATTAATCTTGAATTAGTGACTGATATTTTTTGTGATTGCTCTCTGCAGCTCCATTGGGCAGAATCTCTCCACAAGCACCTACATTGGAGAAATTGATTTTGCCATTGTCACTGCGATTCTAGGCTTGGTGCTTTTTGCTTTACTGATTGGGAATATGCAAGTAAGTTATCAAATATCCATGTTAACGGATATAAAGCAGGTTAAAATAATCAGGGTTCTGCCATTTTTGAAATTGTTTTGGTTACATGAACCTTTTGCATATTTTCTCGAAGTTCATGAAAATGATGAACCTTTTCCTCAATTTACAGACCTACCTTCAATCGCATACTCTGCGGCTAGAAGAATGGAGGGTAAGGAGGACAGATACAGAACAATGGATGCACCATCGACAACTCCCTCGTGAATTAACGGAAAGAGTACGCAAATATGATTTGTACAATTGGGTTACAACTAGGGGAGTCAATGAAGAGGCTATCCTGAAAGGCCTGCCTGTGGATCTTCGTCGGGACATCAAAAGGCATCTCTGTCTCGATCTTGTTCGACGAGTAAGCTCTTACTACTTCATTGTTTGCTCTTAATCAGAGAATGAACCCCAAAATTGCATTGTGGACAATTCTCTCGGTTTTCTTGGTTTGTTGGAGTAACATGTCTAGTGGCTATCAATGTGATACAGGTCCCGCTTTTTGATCAGATGGATGAATGCATGCTGGACGCCATATGTGAAAGGCTGAAACCAGTTTTATGCACCGCTGGAACGTGCCTAGTACGGGAAGGTGACCCCGTCAACGAAATGCTTTTCATTATAAGAGGACATTTAGATTCTTATACTACGGATGGAGGTCGGACAGGATTCTTCAACTCATCTTGTCTTGGCCCTGGTGACTTCTGCGGCGAAGAACTACTCACTTGGGCTCTGGACCCCCGCCCGAGTATCATTCTTCCTTCATCTACTCGTACGGTGACAGCAATCACTGAAGTTGAAGCATTTGCACTTGTTTCAGAAGATGTAAAGTTTGTAGCATCACAATTCCGTAAGCTGCACAGCAAGCAGCTGAGGCACACCTTCAGGTACCACTCGCACCAATGGAGGACTTGGGCTGCTTGCTTCATACAGGCAGCTTGGTTTCGATACAAGAGACGGAAAGAGACAGCTGCACTCAAGGCTATGGAAAAGCTTGACAGTCCTGCACCAGAAAAAACTGATCGTTCCCGATCATTTCCTCCAAGGACAGTAAGGTTCAAGAGGAATGCAACCACACTAGTTGCAAACATGGGAAGGAACGGCAGCAAGAGAGATGGTACCGAACTAAACTTTCTTACCTCATTACTGAAGCCAGTGGAACCTGATTTTTCTGTTGAGGATCGATGAAAGAATGCTGGCAATTTGGATTTGGATTTTTGCGGCCATCAATGGCAGTTAGTTTTTAGATGCAGGGTGAAAATTAAGAGGGTATGATAATTGTTTGACAATTTTTTTTTTTCATTCTTTCATATAGGTCATTGATTTCAGAACCAGCCTGGACATCGAATCGAAAAATTTACTTGGTCACGATTTAATAGTCCAACCGCAATTGAATTGGTAATATTATTATTTAAAAATTAAAAATATAATATTTTTAAAAATAAAATTGATCAATCATATAATAATTCAAGTTTATAAATACATAAATAACGAAATTAGAAGAAAATATGATATTTTCTCTATTAATATATATTATTTATTTCATTTGTGTAGTTTAATTTTTTCTTATGAATATATTATCTTAATTAGAAGGAAAAAAAAAAGAAGGACCGGTTCAATTGGTTGGACCGATTAGTTCAAATCGATTTGAACAAAATATGACGATTTTTGAAATTTTCAACTTAAATAGATGGACCGAATCGGTTTGAAAATCGGTTTACGGTCCAGTCGGTCCAACCAACCGATCTGGTCCTGTCCCAAAAACAATGATATAGGTTTTTGAATCTATGTAATAAATGCATTGTTTGTTATACACTTTATATTACAATAAAAGTGGATCTAACTTGATGATTTTTATTCAGTAAATTCTTTTTTTTTTCTTGGTTATATCTTGGAAGGGAAAAAAAGAACGTGTTTGACAAATTTGGAGTGCATAATTTAATGTATACAAATTATGCGGCTAATTATGAATATTTTTTATAATTATATAAATATTATATATAATTATATTAACATTATGTACGATATGAACATTATATACCATTATATAAATATCATAGAAGGATTAAAATAACGTTATTTTACTAAAAAAAAAATTTAACATGTGATTATTTTTATTATTATTAAAATCTTATAATTTTTAACTTAAGTCTGTGGAATGACTGCGCAAGTACCATATGCAAATTGCACTGTCCCTAATCCAAAATTGGCGATGTAAATATTTAAAAAGAAAGATGGGTCCTTTTTTAAAAAAATGAAAAAAAAGGCTATATGTATAGATATTATTCTTCCTGCCTAATAAAATTTGTCGAAGTCCTATAACCGATTTGGGAACAATCGGGTATGGAGCTCTTTTGCGGGTGGTGGATTGTCCAGGACGAGGATTCTGTCAGAGCCTCTATCCAAGTCGAAGGGAGTATTTGGGCCTGAACTCTTGGGCCTTTGTGGAAAAAAGCCCCAAATAAACCTTTGCAAATCTAGACTACAAGTCCATCTATGCCTATGCTTTTGGATAGATTAGTTGGGCTAGCAGAGCGGACAATTTTGTTTTTTTTTTGGTTTTTTAAATTATATTTAATACTTTTATTGAAAATATTCTTTGAATAGTAATAGCATGTGAGTTGGGTGGCCCGTCAACTCAGTCCGTGCCGATCCAGGGTCGCAAACAGCCCGACTCTACTATAGCAGGCCCAGTCCACGGGCTGGTCCCAAGGCCGAGCCAGGTATTTAAATCCCTAGCCCGTGAGCTGTTGCCCAACAGTTCTTCGGCTTTTTTTATGCACTTTACCCCTGACATTCCCCCCCCCCCCCGGTATTTTAGCCCCGAACGACTATTTTCACCCAACTTTCCCAAAAACTTTATAAACATCCCTCAATTCACCACAAAAACTCACCAAATATTCTATTTAACTCTCTCCAATTCTCTCCAACTCTATTTTTATTTTTCTTACTCTCATATTCCTTAATTCTCTCCATTTCATCTACAAAAAGTATTAGAATAAAATTAATTTTTTTTATATTTTTTGAATTCTTCAAACAAATTCATACTTAAAATTTTAAAATTAAAAAAAAAAAGAAGAGGCAGTTTTTGGCCCTAGGCCTGAACCGGCATGGCCTGCCTAAAGCCCGGTCCGTGGGCCTTACAATTCGTGTGCCCAGGCCGTGCCGAGCCCAGGGTTTTTGGCCCTAGGCCTAGACCAAAATGGCCAGACCAGAGGCAACACTAGCACGGCCTGAAATCGTGCGGGACAACCCACATGCTATTGTTGTCTTTGAATTATAATTCAAATATTCAATTGCTTGTCATTGCTTCACAGTGTGTTCTAAGACTGGCAATTAAGATGATAATGCAACAAATATTCAAATTCATTTATGAATAAAATAATTATGGATTACTAAAATTAAGTTGGCAAATTTAAATACATGTCAGTTCAACGACTTTAATGGATTTAAATGAACATCTACTTAAATTCATTTAATTTTTAAGATTTGAGATATAAGTTTCATTAATGCATATATCTTATCACTAATCTCTTTAGTTAACAATATATATATATATATATATATATATATATATATATATATATATATATAAGTCAAAGAGGAATCTCCTTGCAATGACATATGTCAAAATAAATATATTTCTGAATTGACACGTGTCACAATGGATATAAGTCAATAATGGCAGCTATAGTTATATTAAAAAAAGTCAAAGTTGAATCTTCTTGCGATGACATGTCAAAATGGATATATTTCTGAATTGACACGTGTTATAATAGATATAAAAATCAATAATATCGGTTGTAATTATATTAAAAAAGTAAAAGATGAATCTCCTTGCGGTGACATGTGTCAAATTTGATATATTTATAAATTGACACGTGTCGCAATGGATATAAAAGGAAAAAATGGTGGATATAGTTATATTAAATAAATATAAATTATTATAATCGTATTAAATGAATTATGGTATACATATATCTATATATCTATATTATATATCAATATATCTATATTATATATCTATATCCATATCTATATTATATACCTATATCTATTACATTACATTACATTACATTACATTACATACATACATACATACATACATACATACATACATACATACATACATACATACATATTATAGATATATATACATACATACATATTATAGATATATATTATGGATATATATTATATACCTATATCTATTACATACATACATACATACATACATACATACATACATACATACATACATACATACATACATACATACATACATACATACATACATTATAGATATATATTATAATTTGTAAAAAATGATTATAATTATTTTTGTAATAATTAATTTATAAACTATAAATTATACTATGTATTATTAATAATATAAACAAATTATTAAGGAGAACAACTTTATTAGCCTCCATTCTTCTTTACCACCTTCTTACGACGACTTTCCTAACCCTTCTGAAGCCAACATCTTTTCCCCAGAACTTCCAGCAGACGACACATCTTTCCTATTATTCTTTCAATCCATCCATTGGCTCTTCGAACTTATCTCCCAATTAAATACCTCCCTTAAATTTTATCAAGAACACTCCGAACTTCCCTCGAAATTCCCTCCAACATCTCTCGCATTAAGTTTAATAGATATCATCTCATCTCAAGAATTTAATTTTCCAGAAGACAAAGTATCCAAAGGAGATAGAGCTGCTTCTAGAAGATGAAACAACTTCTAGGTTAGGTACCATGTTTCCCAAAGCATCCATACATATTCCTTGTTAATCTTAATTGATTAATGTCTCTATATCTATTATTGAGTTTGTGTTTTGTGTGTGTGTGGAAATTGAAATAGAAGTGGAAGAATTGGAAAAAGATTTTTATTGTAAAGAATAAAAAAACTTTCAACAATGACAAGAGGAATATTTGAATATGAGTTTCTCAATGAATTGATGAAGGAAAATCAAGATAAAAGAGTTTTTTTTAAAATTGTTCGAATGTGGGATATATACATATAATGCTCAAAAGCCAGGAAAGTTATTGAGTGTTGATTTTTTTATCTTAAATGTTGAATGAGGATTTTCAAATTTTAATTGACTATAGCATGTAGATAAAACAAATGATTGAGGATTTACCAAATATTCCAAGACATAAATTCAGGTTGCTTTCGTTCAAAGAGATTAATTCAAGGGTTGGAGACATTAGTCTTTTAGTTGGTAACATTCTTGAACAATAATATTTTTTCTTTTTTGTATACTTTTATTTTTTGTTTTTATTGTATGTTTCATTTAATTTAGCTAGAGATGAGTGTGGATATATTTTTTTTAAAGTTTATGTAATGTCAGAACAATGAATTTATCTATTTCTAATATAATATATAATTAATGGATCATTAAGATCATTCAAATAACTATTTTCAGGTTTTATATATTTGCAATGGTTTGTTTCTTTGCTTAGATTACAAAACATGAAAAAAGAAAATGGTTCTTTATTGATTGAAGGAATTGTTTTTCCTAAGGTTTTTCTTAATGGCTATTTTGTAATTGTTCATTACTGCCAAGTAGAGTTCAAACCAGCTTCTCTGCATTTAAAGAAAACTTTTCACCTATAATAGTTGTCACAAAAGTTCAGCTCCTACATTGTTAGTAGGAGTTGCATGCTACTTATTGTACTTGAATTATTCTTTTAGCTTCCTGGAAATCAACAACTACCTGCATGCTATATTACATTTAGCATTCCTGGTTTCCGTTCTTATAAACATCTTCTCTGTTGTGTCATCTTGAATAAGTGATCTCAGTATAGGCTTTGATATCCAAATACATTGAATTTTAAACCTAAAAGACTTTGCATCAGAATAACAACACATGCAAAATGAAAACCATAAAGAGTATTTGAAAGGGGGGTGAGGTATGGACAAACATCTTATATTTGTCTTTGTTGGATAGAAATCATTTTCAGTGGGTAGAACGTCCTCACATTTCTAGTTTACCCGAAATAGCTATTATCAAAGTTTTGTAGCATTTACTTCACAAGGGATAGACATAATATATGGTTGTTGGTTCTTAGTCTTTAGGTTTTTCCTCTGGATACGTGATTTTAGGTAATATGAGATAGGCATGCATGAATATTGTAGAACAAAGGAATTTGCTACTACATATTCCTTTTTGTTAGGATTTTGCTAATCCTCTTTTGCACTGGACTTGGTATCTTAAATTGTAATATTTGTGACATTATTACTACTACTATTTGTTATTTATTTTTATAGTGAATAACTTTATTATTAGCTTCTTTGGATTTATACATTTATTACTACTACTAGGTGTTGTTGTAGTACTAAAGTATACGCTGCTATTAACGTTCCATGCTAGAAGAAATTGATCATAATCAGTTAATGTAAATAATTTTTATGTTTTTTCATAATGCACATTTGTTCATCATGGTTTCTCTGATTAGCTTTTTGCATCTTGCTCTCAGAGGAGGAGGAGGGATTAGGACCTTGAAGGAGCACTATTATACTTTAATTGTTGGCAAGAAACTTGTGATTTTCCATATCCTTTGCGATGATGTTTTGGATACCGAACAATTAAGAGTAGAGATTAGCATGCGTGAAGAATTAGAAGTTGGAATGGATTTAGAGACAGACATAGTTGTTACACCTATAAATCGACCTAGAAGGGCTCATCCTAGGAACTCCAAGACTTCTGCTTGCAAGGACTAAGAAGCAAGAGAATATATTGCCCGAAATCATAAACCAAAATTTTTATAATTCTAGTGAGATTCAATATTTATTCAACTTTCTTGATTTTGCCACTCAAGTTTTTCCTAAACATATTTATTAATCTTTTAATTTGAGTTCATTCAACAATTTTGAAAAAAAATTAATCAGCTAAGTAATTGTTGGTTTTCAACAATTATACTTAAATGGACACAAATTTCCATATCTTCATTGCAAGTTACTTATTTTTCTGGAGGCCTAAAAGCTTCCTTCTTTCCATGCGCAAGTGCAACATAAAGAGATGTTTCCCTCTTATTACGATGCTCAAAGACAAGACTATTATGCTTTCGTAACATGACCATGGCCATAGCAATTTGACCAACACTGGTGCTTTTGATGTAATGCAGAGTTTCTATTGACATGCATTGTCTCAAATGTTCATTTGTCACAAGGCCTTCATCAAAAGGTTCTGACGAGACTTTTACCTTTATGAAGATGACCATAGAATGGGAGCTTATCACTGTATAATATAATTAAAATAATAGAAAAATAAATTGCTTATCTCGAACAAGCTCAGGCCTCTTATCTAGTAGTCCCTCCATTTACAAATAATTGGTCTATTTATAAAAACTACACATATTGAGAAATTGTGAAATTTTATAGTAAAAATGATTAAAATGTCCATTATACCATTTGAAGTATTTTTATTATTTTTCTCACCTTATTAATTTAAATATCACAACTTCTTTAATTACATCACTCTAATAATTCTTCTTTTCGCCTGTATCACCTCATTAAATTACACTTTTGACTATTTTTATAGGATAATGTGATTTTATTATTGGTTACAATAACTTCAGTATAGGTAATTGTAATACTAATTAATTGATAGAAAATTGTGCTAAGGGTAAAATTGAAAAAAAAAATAATTAAATACAACTTACATTTAGAAGGTGGACAGTTATTTTTTGACAAATTAAAAAGAAAATTAGACCAATTATTTATGGATGAAGGGAGTATAAGATAGTAAAAAAAAAAGTATCTTTTTATTTGATAAGTAATGAATTCCATTACTATATCTCTAATTAATAAACATAAGGGGGTATGGACATTCATCATCCATTAAATAAATTGTTTCGTTTAATTCCATCAAATCCAAATAGACATCTATCTTGTTACATCTAATCTATTTTGAGCTACTCTCTCTCTCTCTCTCTGCCTTAGAATAATTGATTGTGAAATGATAAAATTTTTCTTCCAATAAATATGCTCAACCAAAAAGAAAAAAGGTCAAATTCAAAGAATATTAATTGAACTTAATATCTTCTAGTATGTTAATTATATTATTTTACGCGGAATAAAATTATTAGTTTAACAAATTTGGACCAATATTATTATTTTCTGTATAATTACATATTAAAAAATATATTAGAAGATTTATAATCTACTCTTCTCATTCAGTGATTTCATTAGGCAATGATTATGCTGTTATATGGTAGCATGTAGCGGCATAAGTCTTGCATTCACAAAAACAGGAGAGTGTTATTTTCCAACTAAGGGTTGTAGGCTCTTGCAAGTGCTTCAAAACTAGTTAAATTATAAGTAAGACCAAATTGTGTCCTTAGTGATTTTTATTAGTATTTTAATTACCATCATTGCCTTTTGACTTAATCCACAATTAATTAATTATAATAGTAGCAGCAGCGGGTAGCTAACTAACTAATTAAGCAAAACATTCTAATTAACTCATCCAAAAGAATAGTGGAGAATCAATTATGGTTTCATGCTACAATAATAATAGTTACTTTTCTCTTTAGAACATTAGCAATTCGAGTTTAGGAACTACTAGACTTGTCTTTTCAATTATAGGTTTATTAAATATTAAATTTCTTAAATTATAAGTTAAGTATTTAATTATTAAACGATTATTTTATCTGTAACTTTCGGTCAAATTTATTAGAAAAAAACATAAATTATTAACATTACTATTTGTACATTCACTTATTTAGTACTCCTTCCATCTCATAATATAAGTCGCTAGAGACTACTTTTGTTGTCCCAAATTATAAGTCGTTGAAGACTTTTCAGGAAGGTTTTGAAGCTATTTTTACCATCTATCCTTATTTATTGTTATTTTTCCCCCTCTTTCTCTCTCCTCTCTTCTTTTGTTTCCAAGACGTTTAAATAGGAGTGTTTTTAAAAAATATATATATAAAGTCATTTTATTTTTAGGAATGTGAAATTAAGTCCGATGACTTTTATTATAGGATGTAAGGAGTACTTAAATTGTCTATTTGTCTGTCTCTATTTTTGGGTGGGGGAAGAAGTTTCCAACCTTCATAGAAAAGGAAAGTAGCAGTAAATGGTAAATTCTCTCAACACATTATTCAGTCAACAAAGGGATTCTATAAAAGCCTTGTGTTTAATTGGCGTGTAACTCTTAATCTCTCCATAAAAGTAGGCTTTGGACACTTGAATCACGCTTTATTTGTCTTCCAAGGCACCAAATTGAAGGACATTTTATTTCTTTGAGATTTTGCTTTTTGACTTATTTGTATAAATTTTAAAATCATTTGCCTCTTGCCTTAGACATGAAAAACAGACGTTACTTGACGTTTAGATAAGGGTTAATGAAATATGACAAATATAGAATGAGAAATTATAATATTTTTTAAAGGTAATTTTATTTTTCATGTTAATATTTTTAAGAAAAAAGAGACCGAGCAGGAAAACAGTTAGCATAATAGAATATACTTCTTCCATTCCTTTTTATTTGTCTATTTTAATTAAAATTTTTATCTTAATTTATTTGTCTCATTAGCAAATCAAGACGATATTAATTGTTATTTTTTTACAAATATCATTCTTTAATACAGTAAGTATTGTGCACTTGTAGTGGGAAATGAAAGTTACAATACATAAAACTTTAGAATTTGATTACTCTTTAATAAAGAAAAAGATTTTTTTAGGGAAAAATAGAAAATATTAATTAATTAATAAAAATTTTTATTTTTCTTAAAATTTATGAATCAATTAAAATGAACAAATAAAAAGTGATTGAAAAAGTATCATGTAAAGTAATTCAAAGAACATGTGTTTGAAATTAATAGAGAGCATATTATAAAGAAAGAAAGATCGAGAAATAGTGTCTTATATTTAAAAAAATATATTTAATTATTAAATTTTGATTCATTATTTTATATACATGATTCATAATTTAAAAAATAATAATTAGTGGTATACTTCTAATTTCTAAAAAGGAGGCATGATCGGTTAAAGGAGAAGCCAATGTGGGGCCAAAGACGTAGTCAGACCACAACTCTGTTTAAGCAGCATCTCACAATAGCGGAGGGACCCACTGCTCTTGGCAGTATTTAGTCCTTTCGGTGATGAAATTTGTAACATAGTGATCCATTTGGCCCCACTTTTGACTATTTGCTGATTAAGACCTCCACTTTATTGGTAGTTAGAACTCCGAAGTCGTTACGTAACCAAAAAGAAGTTCACATACTATTTATTGTCTCCTAATATTTTGTCAAAAAGGAAAATAGTAAAAAATTCCATCAAATAATTTATATTTCATGATTTATATTCTTTATTTTTTTTATTTTTAATAAATTTTATATATTTTAAAATATTATTTCATCATTTTGAATAAGAATTGACATTTATTGATCACATAAATAAATTATCAAGGATAAAATTATCAAAATTTTATTTATTTTCTATCAAATTCATGTTCCTAAACAATCATTCAGAATAGTAAAAAGATATTTTAAAATATATATAATTTGTTAAGAATATAAAAAAATAAAAAATTAAATAATATAATTCGTAAAATATAAATAGTTTAATAGTATTTTTTGTGATTTTTCTTTGTCAAAACCCACACAACTTCAAGTTTATGAGAGCAGATGGTTTCCCAAAAATCATGCTGCAAAACATAAAGAAAATTTTCCTTTTTTTTTATGTTGTAGTAATTTGACATCTCTATCCAAAAGAAAATTACTAAATTATAATATATTACCAATAAAAAATATCAATTAATAATGATATTTTATAATTATAATAAAAAATTTTCCTAATATGTCTCGAAAATTTTTAAACTTTCTTCGCTTTAAAAGATATATACACGTATATACATATGTGTGTGTGAGAGAGAGAGAGAGAGTTTTTGAAATAAAAGACGAGAGGCTAAAGCGATGCAAGTTAAAACTTTGAATACCGAAACTGGGAATACGGTCAAAGATGTAAGGAATCAGGATGGTCATAATTCCATGAAAATGATGCCACATTGACTTAGAATGCACTATTATCCTTTTACCTTCAAAAATCAAGAGCTAGTTTGGAAAGAGTACTCTGTCCAGTAAGTCAGTAACCGATGGGGAGAGCTATCAGGAGTACTGATCTACTCATTGTTCGACATAAAAGAATGAAACGAATGATTGAAAGGTTAAAAAGGGCATTGAAGTTTCATGAGTCTAATTCTTTCCCGGCATCTTCTGCTGCCGCTACTGCATGATCATGTTCTTCATTTTAAAGTAGTATTATTATGAAATGTTCCTTGATTCTTTAACCCGAGGATCGATGAATTCCTCAGGGTGACGGGTAGGGACGGCAATGGATAGTCATCCCTTCAAAACTTTTATTGGACTCGTAATTCACATTTGTCAAAAAGAGAGAAAATTCAAAGTGCAAAGTGTCTGAAATGATAGCTCCAAGTTCGGAATGAAAAACTTTGTAAACATGTGCCGCCCAAATTGGTGTAAATATTGCTTCATTCGCATGCATGTAATGGCCGTCATTTTAGACCAGAAGCATGGTGCTAACGAATATGCATGCAATGGAATCAAGAAAAGCCATTACTGTTACTTTGTGCATTTGAATCCAATTGGCATTGATTTTGTATGGAGGAGACACTAAAGAATCAAGAAACTTTCTTGCCTTGATCCAGGGGTACGATGCATCTTCAATATTCCTTCATGCGGAGCACTCAGATCAGTTGAATCCAACTTTTGTTTTCTTTTTTAACTAATTGAAAAGTTTGTATACTCGAATCCCAAGTTGATTCCAGGTCACTTTTCTCTGAAGGCCGACTTTCTGCTGGATAAAGAGGTTATTAATCCATGGTCAGAGACAAGATAGAATGAGAAAGGAATCTTCAGGATTATTTCAAAACCAGAAACTCTTTTTTTTTCCCCCTCCCTTTAGAGAGAGAATAGAATGTTGTACATGACCATGCATTTTTAGCAGAAAAGAATCTCCGGTGGAAACAGAGCAAATATTCATGAGGCTGAGGGGCTACAATAACGTTTGAATGTGGTCAAGTGGATTCTAATGATGGAATCCTTAACAATATCAACCCACTGCATGGGACAAAGAGGTCTGACTTTCGAGTTGCAGCCATCTAGATTGAATGGGAACAACCATTCATCAAAACTGTTAATTTTCCAACCGGCTAGAATGTGTGTCCCTTGTCTGGGGAACTCATGGAAATGCATTCCATGATCCGTTTCCACCGGTTAACCAACATGGCCACCATTTTCAACCTCCCAACCCCTTATCAATTTTCTCTGGTTGCTATCTTTTATTTCAAGAATATCTTTTTGACAATTAATGGTGAAACTAGACTTTCAACTCTTTAGATCCCAAGTAATAATTCGAATAGTTCACCGGAAAATCTGTTGTTATACCTGCTGCTAATAATTCTTCTAAGCCTTGAGAGTTGGTGAGAATAGGACGATGCCGCAATATAATAAGAGCATTGGAGAGAAGAAACTTTAATTGTTCATGATTGAGTAAGAGTCCTTGAAACTGCTTTTATGAACCACCCTGAAAAAATAGTAGAGAATTAAATGTATATTTGATGAATAGAACTGGAAGGTTGGTGATGTTGGGTTAATTTGGACCGTTTGGTACAAGGTGAAATGAAGACAAATTCTAGTTTGACGAATGATTCAACGGTATTAACTGTCGGATTCTTGATTAAGGACCATTGCCATTATTCGCATTAGGTTGGTGGGGTCATGGAATCTCTGGAAGTTTTTCACCTTTGTCACGTCCTTTGATTAGGCTTCATTGATTAACAGTTTGTTAAGTGTCTTAACTCCTTGTTTTCAGCTAAACTTTCGAGTTCACATTTCAAATTTACCTCTCATTCAATCACGAAGCAACGATTTTTTGGTTTGATTGTGAAACATTTCTTCGAGCGTAGTTATTTTAAATATGTGTATTCTTTTTTAATAATATTATATAAACGTTTATCATTAAAAATGATCTGGATTCTCATCTTGAATCCAAAGAATCACAAATCCTATAATCACACCCCTTCATCCCTTTAAAGGCAATCTTACAGCAACTCAAAAATGTTAGTTCTTTTGTGAATTGCATGTCTGGGACCGAACCAATGGTATCAGTATCTGCATTTATATGTAGTTATGATGAACCAGTTCCAGAGAACTTGGAACAGTCCAAAACGAATGCAACGAATGTAAGGCAAAGGCTTAACCACCATGCCAAGACAGGCCCTTCACGTGGTCCAGCTTGGCAGCAGAAAAGGATAAGGTCAAAAAGAAGATGCGCACTAGCTTGCTTCTTCACTCTTCAGTTCTAACCCATTCCCAACCAATGATTCAATCCTTCAAATTAGGCTTTATTTACTAATAAAGTAGTACTAGCATAGGAATATGATGCATGCATGAAACTGGTCGAGTACTAATCAGTTGCCTCCTTTAATGTTTTCACAATTAATTAAAGTAGAAGTAACCTTTTTTTTTCAACATTATTATCGTTTAATTAATTATACTTTTATCAGTCAAATACACGATTCATAATAACTCATATAATTAAAATAATTCTTGTTTTGAAAGTGACTGTGCTAAGTACGGCAGAGACCTCAAATGGAGCTTGTCCATAACCATACAAGAAACCAGGATTTCTTGCCAGACGAAGATTCCATTTCAGGTACGTCTTGCTAATTCACTTCCTTACTTGTCTACTCTCTCTCTCCATCTCTACATACATACACACATATGTGTCTTAATCTTTGTGATTGTCTACATGCATATACACTTGATTCATGATCCTAAAAGAAAAGGCCCGTATTACACACATGATGCATTCTTGTACATTTCTTGATTTTGTGGGGACGACAAAAGGGAAAGTTGGATCATGTCCCTATTTGAACATCCGAGGTATACTTGAGGATATTAAGAATTTCAGACCGTCCTTTTTTTTTTCGGTAATTACTCGTTTTTTTTTTCCCTTTTACAGTTGGTTTTAATTAAGAGATATATGGTTGGTCCTCCAGGGTAATGAACGGTTGAGAGATCAATAAAGGAAAAGAGAAAGCGCATATAAAAGTATAGAACAGGAATGGAAACTTAAGGAGACTATTAGTATGTGATTGAGATTTCTACAAAGGCACATTGACCAAGTTCGGAAACAAACAACCTAGCTACCTCAGCCTTGTGTTTGGGGGACAAAACGTGACCGCCCTTCTCTTCGTAATCTTTCTAGTTTCTACATATGCTTTAAATCTAAATTCTTGGTAAGTGCACTGGAGCTACGTCATAAATTTATCATCCTATATAGTTTAAAAATTAGTATATATACACTTTATTGTCATTCCATATCGAGCGTTTTCAGTAGTGATACTATATCAGAAAGCAAAAAAATGGCCAGAACAGGTTATGATGATCAACCTTAACAATGGCTAATTATGCCAATGTAGAAGAAATTTACGATGATATGGCAGCCTTTATTGTACGAAACAAATTAAGAACTGTGATGCAAGATGAAACCATCTTTGAGTATGTGGCAAGAAAACTAGAACAGGGAAAGGACATTGAATTTTGAAGAAATGTTAAAGAAACATGAATTCAAACTCTATGCACATGCACCTAAGAGGTTAGGGTTAAGGATTATGATCCACATATGAAGTTTGAGCGTCCAAAAGTCTTTATATTCTTTGCTTGTGTACTTGTCTTTTGGAAAATGTAAAAACCGCGTTGAGATCATTGCAGTGCGAGTCAATTAGATCAAGATTGGGAAAGGAGAGTGCTCTCTGCCCCAGTTTATGCCTGATATTGACCATAAGGAAAAGTGAGGGTAACATCATGATTCATGACCTTTGTGCATGAAAAATTTTGCAAATTACACCAAAAATGGGTGTTGTTTTCTTTTGAAAATTAAAACCCCTCAAAGGTCCAAAGTAAAGTAAAACATATTCACTCAAAAAGATTTTCCCATTTCTAGTCCGAGAACTAAAAATTGTCGCTTTATATTAGGGAGGTGCCAAGCAGCCTTTTTCTGTGTTCTGGCTTTTTGAGACCAAAGGAAAAAAGATCCAAAAACTGAATAAGCAATTGGTGGTTGTGACACAGGTCACGTCTTTGTTGGCGGCAATATAGCATGCAACTTATATATGATAGGTGCAAAGTAATTAGTGACAAATCTAAGCATCCACAAGCTTTGCCCGTCCCTGGGGCCTTGTGTCTTATAACACAGACCATTTTTATCGTCCAGACATTTCAAAAACACCTAATCTTAAGAGTTATACGCATGTTAAAATAATTATTTAATTGATTAAAATGAAAATTATGTACATTTCGCGACTCCTCTCGTAATAGCATGTGCCCTCCTAAGTCCTAATGCGAAATTTGAAAATGATAAAAGATACTGGCTTGTTAGCTTACTTGCTTCAGTTCTAGTTTGCAGACCATAGATGGGTGGATGGAAGAACCAGAGAATCACGGGAATTAAAATATGAAAGATGCATAGGGAATTGCATGAAAATTAAAGAATGGGTCGGATTTTGGTTGGAGGGAAAGGGTGATGGATCCAGCATATTGTGATTTTAGCACAATCTTGACTGCAGAATCGAGCATGAAGTTTCAGAAAATGTTTGCAATCAATTCTTTTCTTTTGCTTGCTGCTTACTTACATCTGCTAGTACATTTCTCGTACACGTGCAACTTCTACCAAAATGGCCATCCATCTTCTTGCATTTAATATATGATTCCCAACAGTTCCAAGCCATGAAATTCCCGTTTCAAACTCCACACCTTGCACCTTTGTCCTTCATTGATCGGTAGAATAATTCAAAGATCTGAAGAAATTTCAAAAAACAAAGGTATTAAACTTCTAAGATCTTCAACGAATGTTTAATAATGGCAAGCAGAAATTTTGACTTGGCTCTGATACTTTTGCCAAGAAGTCCTCAAGCTGTGCTGCGTGCAAGAATCTCTTTTACTCTTTTGCTTCCGAATTGGAAGCTTTGAGCAAGGTTACTTCCTTTTAGTGCTGTAACAGTAGTTAGCTAGTTCTTAGGTGTGAAATTACAACGCAGAAACACGATTACAGATGCTTATACTCAAAGTTTAATGATATACCATGAAGGTGAAGAGCAGAGCAAACTTCTCTTTCCTTTTGTTGCCCAGTGTTGGAGGTGGGGATTGCCGGGTTGGTAGATATCAAGTAGGGAAGGATGCTTCGTGGCATAAATCACTTCCGAACCTTCTAAATAACGAGATAAATATTCAGTTATTAAACTGTTAAATCATTAAAAATTTGTGCAGTACTACAATTTTCTCGATCACTCTTTATGAGAAGAAAAATGAAAAACAAAGTTATTTTGAACAAATACAAGAGAGTATGTACAAAGATACAATATGCCTGCTTCACTAACACACAAAAACATGCGATGAACGCGCATGCAAGCATGCACAAGGTACAAATATAATCTAATAATACATGCTTAATCCCCCACTAAAAATAATAATTATACGTTTATAGTCTCAAAACGTACCTACTGGACTGTAGTGTCGACATAGCAAAAACAGAGGAAAGGTGGAGAAGAGGCAGAAAGGCCAACCTCCTAGGGATTGAGAAGGTTTGCTCAATATTCTAATACTCTAATACCCTTTGAGTTTAAGCCTTTTTTAAGTTGTGGGGTTCACTAATTCAGCTTCTGTATTCCTGGCAAACTCATAAAATAACTTAAACAATTAAGTCCCCCGGTAAAAATTAAACTCTAGAGCCTCGTTTTATTCATAGACTGGATTGCACGAGTTTAATATGAAGGTGTGGTATCATTGGAGGTTGGTAATGATCTTGATGTTGCAGAAGAAGGAAATGAAGTCAGCAGGAGGGGTTAGGGAAGGGATGGGTATGGCGACAGCATGCTAAGAGAAGTGATATGGGGAATAGAATGGGGGCGTGAAAATAAAATGAAATGTTTCCTATGAATACAACAAGTGTGTCTAGCAAGTGAAGGATGGATGTGGGAACAAGGAGGGAAGGGCCATTACCCACATGTTTTATTCAATCATCAATGCACAACGCTCTATGCTACGCCATTGCTGATTGCCCCCGACCTCCTTCTGAAACACTGAGTTTTCCCCATATACATGCCCATACAATCCGTGTGAATTTGTAATACGCATGCACAG
Organism: Voacanga thouarsii; assembly: GCA_026120185.1. Classification (NCBI taxonomy): domain Eukaryota; kingdom Viridiplantae; phylum Streptophyta; class Magnoliopsida; order Gentianales; family Apocynaceae; genus Voacanga; species Voacanga thouarsii. Next base: position 5,660,311 of record JANUWF010001287.1, on the reverse strand, counting down.
ATTAAAATACTAATCCTTCACCCACCCCCAAACCCAAACCCCAAGTTCCCTGTTCATTTAAGCCTTTTCCAGTTAAAAAGGCACTAAGCTTTTCGAGTTGCAGAGCCAAAAGGGCATGAGGATCAAGAACAGAGTGATGCAGTGCCCAGAACTGATGGAAAAAGATATAATGTTTCTGTTCGTGGTGGTGATTATGGACCAGTTTAATATTTAGAGATTTCATGCCATCATTATCAATGCGAAGTGTTGTCACTTTTATCAAAAAAAATTTGTTCTTTTGGCAAAGGATTAGCTTCTAAGGCTACTAATGGCCTTGGTAGAGTGCCATTTTTGAGCAGTGGGTTAATTCCAAATTTGGTTTGCAAGTTGTTAAGTAAATTTCTTGACATTGCAGCATCACCGTTTAGAAACAATTCATGTACAAGGAAAACATTATTATCAGTAAAGATACTGCTGATCATTCACTTGTAGATGTCCCATTTCAATTTCTCAATATCATTGTTTTTGGTTTTTTAGTTATCATAATAAAGAGGACATCCGACCACTCCGTTTTTTCTTTTCTCTTCTATAGCCACGAGCGAAAAATATAAATATAAATTCATTGTACTAAAATTTTTTGTGATTTAAAATATGTCATTTTTTATATATAAATCCCTTAAACTAATAACTATTAAAGTTTAAACGTGTGTATTAGATTAATAGTATTCGAGTCAAGAGTATAACTCAATCGATATATATTCTTTTAAGATTTTTCAATTAAATATATATCTATTTTTTTTATTATTTTATAATAATGAAAGATAAGACAAATACTTTAAAAAAAAAAAAACAAACAAACTTACATTGTTACATCTTTGCACGAACCGCAATCCAACACATCCGTATCGAATCATCCTCAACTTTGTGAGAGCAATAAGTTTGGAGGGTGTTTTATGCATCCACACTTATGAGGGTGAGAGCCATATAGTGCATTTTTCGTGTAATTGTAGAATCATTTAACTTCTTTCACCTAGTGCACATTTTTGAAAACTAAAAAAAATAAGATTTTTTGTTATGATTATAGGCTTATTTTGAATATTAAAAATTAGAGTTTGAACTTTAAAAATTTTAAATTATGAATTTACGATGCAATTAATAAATTATTATGTCAAAATAAATAAACTAAAGGATTAATTTTAACTAATAAGTTAAAGAAAATGATAATATTGCGATATTAATTAGATTTACAAATGTAACACTAGCAAAATAGATTTGTGACTAGAAAATAAATCTACAATATAAACAAAAAAAGGGAATAAAATTAAAGAGGGAAAAAGAAAATGAATGTTAAAAATGTGCTCTGCACGTGCTAAGGGTCACTAAGACAAGCGTGCTAGTTCTCTCACGTGCGACAATCCTTATATAAACAAGCATGGTGAGGTCGCAGAGCAAGATCAGTAAAACACTGAGAAACTAGTCTCCCGTGTAGGGGATACGTGCATTGTTCTGTGGCACACGTCCTATAGTTTGGCGAAGTCCATACATGAGAGGAATAGCAGAGAAAAGATTTGTTCCTTTGGGGGTATTTTTCTAATTACTAACCAACAATACATAAATCGATAGAGACAAACATATATACAGAGAGGAAGAAACGAGGAAAGAGAAGAGGAAAAAAGGAGAATGGAGATGCAGAGTGAAACAAAGCAATCAAAATTCAAGAGGATTTGTGTCTTTTGTGGAAGTAGCCAGGGCAAGAAGGCTAGCTACCAAGAAGCTGCAATTGAGCTAGGCAAAGAATTGGTATTTCTTTCCTGTCAACAATGGCACCCTTTTTACTTTACCCGATCCTTTTTGCTTTGCTTTGTTTGGTCTTTGTTTTCTTCCGCTCAAGTAATTATTCTGAAACGTTTTTCGACTTCGGTTCTTACTAATAAGAGATTTCTTAAATGGGTTCTTTCTTTTCATTCTAAAGAAGGTTTCTTTTCGTGGTGTCTTTTCATGTGATTTGAGATGGGTTTTTCTTGAAGTAATCTCACAATATGGGGTCTCTGTTTTGTAGTTGCTTCGTGGTTTTTTCTGTTAGGAATTTCGGGTCGGCTGGTTTCTTATGAGTTGGTTTGTCTGCTTAATTTTCATGCAAATGTAGTCTTTCTTGAAGTTTTTCAGGCTTGCATATGTACTCTGTGACTTGAGTGGAATGGCTCCCTTATATACGAATGACATCGTCCACTCTTAGTTTCAAGTTGCTTTCCGTCTTACAATGGGAAAGATAAGATATTTAGTTCTGTGCTCTATCTTCAGTTGTCCGTATGTCTTGTTATTTTCATCTACAGGAGTTTTCCTCTGTCTTTCTTTCAAAGGTTGCATTTATATTCTTTCTCTTCCTCATATAGATAAAAGGAACTTTGAACTGAATGTACTGGCTACTACCTTATCTGTCTATGAGTTCATTAGAGTCCATTTCTACCTTTTTCATCTTTTACAATGAGGTATGTAAAATGTGTCTTTAGGGGATACAAAAAAGCATTCCTTCTTAAACTTTGGGTCCGGGCAAGAACTGCATAAAAGAAAGTCGAATAATGGTGTAAGAGAGTTTTAAGCCAGTCCAACTTTGAGAAGCTTTAATCCAAGCCTTAAGTTCTCCATTCTGATTTCAGAAGACTTACTATGTTTTATAGAGGAGACTTTGGTGTTTATTTGTTTTTGTTGTTTATTGGAGGTCTCCCGAAACATTGATTTGGTCTATGGCGGAGGCAGCATAGGGCTAATGGGTTTGGTTTCACAAGCTGTTCATGATGGTGGTCGGCATGTCATTGGGTGAGTTTCCTTCTATTTCAATCCCTGCATTCCTTTCCTCAAAACTGTCAAACAGGGTTGAACTTAAAGGGTAGTATATGTTTACTTAAATAGTTCCTTTTTCCTTTTTCCTTTTTCCATTGGGTATAGATTTTTACTTTAATTCTTCACTAAAACTAATGCTTGTCATGTTATTCTCCCTGCAGAGTTATTCCCAAGACGCTCATGCCTCAAGAGGTATGTCTGCTATGGCTTAGAAAAGTCTTAGGCCTTTTCCTCGTTTTTTATTATGAAAATAACAAGCACCACCACCCCACTGTCTTTCTTCCCTTTGTTCATAGCGTCAATGAGTTATTTTCTTACTTTCTTTTCAATCCTTGCATCCTTTATTGCTTTCTCCTTCGATTTGACCGCATTTAAAATACTCCCACCAGTTATATGGAAATATACCTATGATTGGTGTACTTTGTGGTTTTTTAACTGATTTTTTGCTTGTAAAGACGTTTACTTCTCCCTGGTTCTTGATAGCCTTACCTATAGGCGCAGTCACTGCGGAGCAACTGTGTGTTCCTGGGTTGTAAACGTTTTTTGTGTTTTTCCCTTGTCTGCTTCATCTCTTGTTTTCTTTGTTTAGCTATGACCATATGCTCTTGTAATTTTCTTCCTTGGCCTTTTCTGGCATTCAAGTTCTTGGTTTGTGCATACATCTTTATTTAACCATCAAGTAGCGTAGCGACTGGTGGCTCTGGAACTACTGACTTTAAAGTGGTTTGGATTAAGTCCACCATTCCTGCAAGTCCATCATTGCTTCACTGCAGCAGTGCACAGCACTCTGTCCAAACTTTAATCTCACCCCTCCTCTTTATCTCTCCTTCCTAATTTTAGTTTCTAAATGTTATTACTTTTTTCCTTTGATTGGCTATCCTTCGCCAGTTAACTGGTGTAACAGTAGGGGAAGTGAAAGCAGTTGCAGATATGCATCAGAGGAAAGCAGAGATGGCTAAGCACTCGGACGCTTTTATTGCATTACCAGGTTGGTATAAGGCCCGCGGAATTTCTCACTCTTGCACTGAAACTCTCAAGGCAGATTAACAAAAGAAAAAGACCTCATGGGCTTTCAATTTTCTAAATATGGAACTCTAGATTTTCCATATCTCTAAGGCTATGATTTTTCTCGGAGCTCAATGAATCCCCTTCTCTGTTCTCCCCTCCATGCCTGCCCTCTTTATAGCATTCAAGAAGGTAGAAGAAAAGCAAATCATAATCCCTTAAAGAGTAATCAGAATTCAGCCATTTGCTGTTTTACAGGATTACCTAGAGAGAAATAGAACTTCTGAAACTTAAATGTTGTTCTTGAAGTTATATTAGCATTTATGATAATATTCGCTTTGCGTAATAGCAACGTCCTTTGACTATTCCATGTACAGATGGGAAAAAACGGGTGCAAGAAATTAGAACATTAGCTGGTTATCTTTGGATTGTTTTGCAGGGATTTCTCCCTTGTGTTAAGATTTGTCAACTTCCTCAAATACTTCACCATAAAGCAGATGTTGATTCATTATAAGATTTAAAAGTTCAAGTAGAAAGATCCCGTTTTGAATTGCAACTGATAAAATATAGAACTATGGCAGTCGTAATGGTATGAGAGCACCTGTATAAAGCCTAACCCATTACTACTACAAGCTTATTGCCCTCTGAAATTTCTTACAAACCCCAAGACACATGATTAAGGGCTATTACTCGAAGCCTAGTTGTTGACCTATCAACATCTTGCACTGACAATTAGAGCTTTTAATTGTGATAAAAACTATTTCTGTGTTATATCTTTGGATTTTTGTACGTGTTCCTCTGGTAATCTATAGAAGCTCCCCATGAATAATGGGGCCACCTTCCGGGCCCATCCTTCCATGAGACAAAAAACTAAGCTGAATTTTGCTGTGGTCATACAAACCCTCCGGTGTTACCTCACTGATCATTCTTACCATTGTGAGGAAGGGAGAACTAGTGACACTTTCATCATGACTGTTTGTGGATTTTCCTCCTGCAATGTCTCATACTTGTATCCCTTGGAAGACTTTTTTCTCAACATACAACAATGCATTTGACTTCGTAGTCAGCTTTGAGACGAATAAGAAATTCCTTAATGGTCTATTATTCCATTTGAAGGAAGAGTATAAGATGTGAAGCCTTGGAAAGAATCGAACTTCTGATTCATAAAGGACGAGATTTGATGGGGTCTTGTCACATAAGTGCCATGAGGCCTAGTTAGAATGTAATGAAGTATCATCTGTATAACAATTTGAACATACAGAAAAATGGATGTCGATTCAGAATACCCCTGTCATTTCATTGATCAGGATTCAAAAGTGTGTCCCAAGTGCTTTGACTATTAATTATTATTTAATGAGTGCTTATTGTCTCATTTTGTTAATATACTTATCATTCAAGAGAAAATTAATGAGCTTGAACATGATGCATGACATTTCCATTAGTTATATAGTGATGATGTTTCCAGTTGGCATACAATTTTTAAGTTGGTTTCATGGAGGCATACATAGGAAGGAACTAATATATCTCATTAGAAGGTATCAATGTTTAGCTGGTTGTAATTTGTGACTAGCAATTTAAACAAGCAAAGGCATGCAGGTGGTTATGGAACTCTGGAGGAGCTACTTGAAGTGATAACCTGGGCTCAGCTTGGCATTCATGATAAGCCGGTAATTTTAACATACACCTCTTAGATCTTAATACCTTCTACATTCCACGAGACAGTAATTACTCTACTGTGAAAACTAAAATGTAAATAACATTGTGCAGGTGGGATTGCTCAATGTTGATGGTTACTACAATTCGTTATTATCATTCATTGACAAGGCTGTAGAGGAAGGCTTCATCAATCCAAATGCTCGTCACATAATTGTTTCTGCACCGTCATCAAAGGAGCTAGTCAAGAAATTGGAGGTAACTTTAACGAGCATTTTAACACTGAACCTTTTTCTCTTATATTTGCATATTTGATGGAAATTTCTTTAGCAAAATAAGCTTTGGTAAACACAAAAATAGATTTGCAATCACACAAATAGCCGCTACCAAAAGCAGGATGTGTGTCCGCCCTCAAATTAAGGTTTTATATATATATATATATATATATATATATATATATATATATATATATATATATATATATCAACTAACTATCAGCTTGATCAGTCAAAGAAAGAATTTATCTCAAATATATTTTTGGAAAAAAAGAAAAGGTTTCCTTAGGAAAGGATAAAGGATTCTTCAATTTCTCAGGTTTCACTAATGATTCTACTTATATATGCTTGTTATTTCTCTAGGAGTATGTTCCTCGCCACGAAAGAGTGGCTTCAAAGCTCAGCTGGGAGACAGAGCAGCTTGGCTATCCTCCAACGTATGAGATTGCCAGGTGAAAAATGGATTTGCTACGTGTAAGAGCAGTTGGAAAATTGAAACATGGCACTGGAAGAAACTAACTCAAGAGTTTGTTAGAAATTTTTTGTTGTGACTTGTGAGGGGAATTCTTTTGTAAAGTCCATTGCAAATGACCTCAATATTTGACACCTCTCCGTTCCCTTCGCTTTAGATTTAATTTGCAAGTTGTAACTATTATTAGGTCCTATGGGATTCTTCGATGCAATTGAAGCCGCTAGGTTCCTCATGTGCTGATGTTTTTTCTCTGCAATCTCACCTTTTTCCAAGATTCCTATGATGTTTTGTTTAAAGAATTTGGTTGAACTTAGACCGCTCAACCTACACGGCACCAATGAGGCTGTTTCTTTGTGATGTAATAATTGAGATAGCTAAGCAGGAAAGGACTGATATTAATGGCCGGAAAAAAGAAAAATTAAGATGCTGGAGCTTTTGCAGTTTCTTTCTGACGATGAAAACACGTTTTACACTGTGCTGGTGAAGTACTAAAGACAATTATTGATCACATCACACCATGGCCGACACTGAAGGGAATTGCCCATAAAAACGTAGTCTGCCCCTACTCAACACATGATAAAACTGCTAAAGGTTGATTGTTTTGCACTTCCTGATCAGTGTTTTGCATAACAGAATGTCAAATTTGGATGCCTAAGCCTTCCACCCCATTGGGAGTTTGAAAGGAAAGGTGTGGAGGACTGAAGGACAGCGATAAATGCCATCCTATCTTCATCCTATTCTTGAAATGTTGTCCAGGGGACGGGGTTTGGGGTTGGTGTGGGGGGGCGGGGGCTCTATTTCAAAGTGTGCATAGAGTTGCTGGCAGTGTATGAATGGGGATAATCCCTGATGGCTTAGTACAAGGTACAATCTGGATAAGTAAAAAATGACTAAATACAGTGGAGAGGTGGTTGAGGAAGAGGATAACGTTAGCATGAATGACCATCCTCGTCCTTGATCTGACAAACATGAAACATTCAGCTGGAAAACAAATAATGATCTTGACCCATAAAGGAAAAAGGAAAAAAGTTGATCAAAGAGCTGTAATTCTCCTCTTTCATTCCCTCCATCCTCCAAAGAAGAATCTAGTGTCGGCTCACTCTTAATCACTTATAAAAAATCTACACATTAACCACAAATTTAATACTCTGGAAAGTAGTATTTTTTCCAAGAAGAGCCAAAAATATTTCCACACAATGATGAGGACCGTAGATGGACAAAGAAAATGAAAGAATTTCCATCTTATCCCAGGGCAAGATGCCGATGGATGGACCAGAACCAGATGCCCATAATTAATTAAGGAAAGAAGGAAACATTAGTGCTAGAAGAGTGTCTGGACTAACATTGAGGGGCCTGTTTGCCGTTAAGGTTTTGAAGTACTCAAGCCAGCAGACAAATGTTTGATCCAATTCAGGACAGACAAAGGCCAAAGGGGACCAGCCAGCCTCCAGTTGCTTATGGGTAATACATTGTATGGTACATCATTGAACTGCAGAAGAAGATGCAAAATTTTAGCAATCCTCTCTCAGACAAATGGGGCAATGACAAGTGTTGATAATGGTGAGATGCCTGCCGTGGAATGCCACCATTAACATGTGCCTTGGGGTAATTCAGGACAAAATGATGGCTAACAATGGTCCCAACTTCACATATCAATCACTCACTCCATACCATCAGGTTGTTGACAAATGGTCCCAAACTTATTCTTAAACAGTTTAGTAAGATTGAGATTATGAGTTTGAATTTTTATTAGTGTCGTCAATTTTTTGTGATTATACTTGTTACTATTTTAATAGGATCAGTATTTGCGCTGATTGTTCAATTAGTCTGATATGTTCATTAATAAATACATGAAAATCTAAATATGAAATAATAAAAGTATCTTGATCACTATTACTAACACATTTCTTTTTATTCAACACTATATATATATATATGAGTCACTGCATCTGCACATACAGAAGGCTGCTTAGTGGAACGCTGATTGAGTTTTGAGGAGCAGATTGGGTGGTTGATGAGTCCATTCACTACCGCTTTTTTGCTTCTACTTTGCCACAAAAAAAATGAATCACTCTACCTACTCGGCTGATTTTGAGGTAATAATTCAATGATTAAGTATTTGAATCTCAACTTATAAAAAATTAAATTCGATATTTCTAAGATTGAATTATAGTATTCTTGAATGGACTATAAACAATTTGCTGCATTTTATAAGGTTTTTAATAAGCAATGGAGGGGTGGGTGGGTATATTTTTTTAAAAGATTAAAACACTTATGATAATTTTATTATTATAGCATAGGTAAACCTATTTATATTAGTCTAGTCGTAGAGTGGCAAAGATTACGGTTGCAACAAACTAACCGTCTATTCTCAATCCGAAATATTAGTAGATCTCTCCTTATCTTCCCCAGACAAATAGCTCAATTAAGTCTCAAATTAGAGGTTATATAGTTTAGTATATAAAATTAAGTTCATTGATTTTTTTATTTTATAAAAGAGTTAAATTTCTTTAAAAAAAGAAAATAAAAGGTAAAAAACCGGTGGCCAACGGTAACTGTAACAGCACATTTTCCAACTATTCTGATTGTGTACTGGATAGCAATGGAATTGAAAAAAAAAAAAAAAAATCTTAACTCAAATGAGAAAAAAAATCAACTTAATAATTTATGTTTCTCAATAATTGTTATTTACTTAAAAAGTATCATATCTTTTCTCTTTAATTGTACTTTTTTCCAAAAAATTGTTGAGGATGACCATTTTAGTCCAACTGTGGCCATCCTACACTTATCTGATATAGATAATGAGATATTTTGGAGATTGAAAAAAATGGAAATTCAAGCTTTTAGATAAATTACCAGAGGTCATTATCTAAGAAGCCTTTAGAATGTATATAACTTTTTTCCCCAAAAAGAATGTACGTAATAATTGCCAGCTTATGTGTATCCATGCAGAAAAAAGCAACAGTTGTTTTCTTACTTTTTTTTTTGTTCCTTTTATTTTTAGTAAAGTATTCATTATCTTAAATTATATACGTCACGTTCTGAATCCGAGGATAATAGGACAATATTCCAAAATGAAATATCGAATTCAAAATATATCAAACTAAATTCACCGTGCATCTGTTGTACTATTATGATGCTTAAATATCCACACATACAAATTCACATTCATTGAAACTAGAACACATAACATAAGTCTAAGTCAACCAATGCAACATTAGTTGAGCATTAAGTAAATAGTCTCCCAAGTACAAAGCCAGAACATAATCGAAGATAGATGCTTAAAGCTAAGCTCAACAATACTTAACAAACATAATACCTAACCTAGAAACCAGGCAAACGCTCCACAACATAAAAGTAAACTCCATGTAAGATCTTCTTCAAACCACTCGTCTAATTCATCCCACTAAAATTGAGATTATACAATATATTACTAAAAAAGTGAGCTCACTAACTCAGTAAGAAAAGCAAAATTTATCTAGAATTGAGTATGTTACGTACTATCTATTTAAAAAATATATTTTTTTAATAGTCATGTCGTCTACATAAAATAATATTTTCGTGAGTTGGTTGCATCCCAAAGAACAAAAAATCGAGAAAAATTAACTAATTCAGTCCCTTACCTTTTATATTTTGGAGGTTTATATCTCTTTTTTTTACCATTTTAAATTTTCTAACTATTATTTTTGTGCGATTTTTATCTTTTTTTTTAGGGTTATGTTAGTCAAATCATCATTGGACTAACGAAACCCTAATAAAATGATCAAAACAACACAAAAATAATAGTTAGGGGACCTAACAAGCCAAAAAAATAAAATGGATCAAAATCGTTAAAAATAAAAGTTAAAAGACTGAAATAGCTAATTTTCTAAACATACTTATAAAGTATATATAATTTTCACAAATTAATAATCTAATTGTTAGACTATATTAAATTTTAATCACATTGGACATAATTTTTCATTTTATCAAAGTGTTTAACTAATGTTATATTATGGTATTTACTTAGTTTCAAATATGTGGCTATCAAACTAATGATATATCTATTCATTTAATTTGTATCTAATCAAAGATAAAAAAAAAAGTGTCAATAAAATAATTATACTAACCATTCTATTGGATCAATTAAAAGTAAATTTAGAGTATCAACGACATAGATTAATTAAATTTTGGAAGTATTCATTAATTAATTTATTAATTTTTTATTTTTCGTTAAATAATAATTTTTTTTTAAGATTCTATTCTAAAATTTCTCTTAAATTTGATATAGATTTGCATTAGATTCTTTTATTAATTTTTTTCTTTTAAATTTTCATTAAATAATAAAATTTCCTTAAGAATTTGGGAATAATTCTTTTATTAACTAACTGTCTTTAACTTGGAATTGATTCCTCTATAAGAATTTTGCATGTCAAATCCAACCCAAATTTGGATTGGAGTTGGAATGGATTTTTTATTAAAATAATATATATTTTTAAGAATTTATTCTGATTTTTTTTTCAAATTTTAATTAAATTTGGGATAGATTTGCAACGAATACTTTTATTACTTTATTATTTTTAAAAATAAAAATTTCAAGAATTCATCTTAAATCCATCCGAAATCCTTCCAAATTTGGAGATAATTTTTTTAATTGCTTTATTATTTTAATAAAAATTAGTCAATTCAATCCTTTAACTTTTATTTTTGACGTTTTTTGTCCCTTTTTTTTAAAACTTGTTAGATCTCCTAATTATTATTTTTGTACTATTTTGATCCTTTTATTTGGGTTCCATTAGTCAGATGGCGGTTTGACTAACAAAACCTTAAAAAATGACTAAAATCGCACAAGAATAATAGTTAGAAGATCTAAAAAGTTGAAAAAAAAGAGAGACCTAAACTTGCAAAATATAAAAGTTAAGGGATTAAATCGACTAATTTTTCAAAAATCGACAATGAAGAATCGCAAAGAAGGCTAGTATGAAGAAACCAAAGCTCTCCTTAACCCCAAACAAATTTATAGTATGTTGAAGAGGATCTGATGTCGCTTAGAGCAATAAAACCGGTGCCTGTTATGTTAGGAATTCTTGTCATGCAAATACAGTTGCACAGCGGAATAAAATCAAGAATTCCCGCCGAAGATCTCATTTATGCTTATAAACGGAATTGAACGGCGAAGAAAATATACCTTACGTTGCCTCTGGGAATGAAAATTTTCCTTTTTTTCAACCTGTGGTGCGATCCAACAATAACCCTTGTGGCTTCTATCAACTAACTAGAGAACAACGTCTTTGCCACTAGAGTCCAAGCGTAAAACTCCCTCCTACAATGTCCACAAAAGGTATGCTCTCTAGGAAACCAAAAATTCTCTGTTAGGAGAATTTCTTTGCAGCTAGGGTTACTCACAGAGAAGAGAAGGAATAGTCGTGTGTCTAAAAAAAAATCTAAGAAAATAATTTTTCCTCAGTGTATTTTTTAAGATCAAAACCCACAGCATATCCTCCGGGAAAAAACCCAGAAATAACCGTTGATCACACGTCTTGTGAATTCTAAAAGAATTAGAATTCTTTAATTGTAATTTTAACCTACAAGTTCTCATAATTATAATTTAGCTCAGAAATTATAACTAATTATAATTTGGTCCAAAAAAATTTTACTTCTCACAATTAACCCCATAATGTTATCAAATAACATCTCGAATACATAATTCTCTATTGTGTGGGACCTATTAGCTTTTCCAATCTATTAGTAGCGAATATGAATTAATCCAAATGTCTTTGAGATTAGTAATCCTTAATAATTTAGAATTAACATATTATTTCTAAATATGATTGGTTTATTAATTCACCAATTAATAAACATATACTCAACAGATTATGAATGGTATCTAACAATACATCATGATCACCCAAGAGTCCAGGAAGTTAAGTGGTTTGATATGAACCCTTACAATAACAAACTACGATGCAGTAAACTATTTTCACTATACAATATCTCATTCGGGTTGAAGTACGAAATTAGGGCCAACTCCCTCCAGAATATATATTAATTCTGACTCAAATATATTAGTACTTGTACCAGGAATTTACTACTCTACATGTGTATCAATTAGAACTGTTTTCAATCCACAATCACTTTGGTCAAGAATTTCACAAGTGGTAATTCCAACAAGTGGTTGTGAGATATTCGCCCCTACTATTAGGATGGTAAATCATTTATTGACCCTCTCAACTACTTTTGTTTACCTCACATTGTACTCAATATTCATCCCATAGGCGACCCTCAATCTGACTCCAGAGATTGGAATCAAAGTACAATGCTCAACAAACAAAGTATATTGGAGATCTCAAATCTAAGAATACTTGCACGTTTGCTATAGCGAGATTTTATCACTGACACTAAATAGTTATCCATGTGATTATCTCATAGCTAAGTCATCCAGTGTACTTGTTCTATTAACAAGCATTCACGTGTTAATTTTGAGTATTACAATACTCACGGATGTGAGAACCACCGCCTGATCAAATCAGGAAGTTTAACACGTATTAGTTAAAACGCATTAATGATGTCCTATCTCATTAATATTACGATTAAGGATTATTTAAGTACTAATATTATACAGTGTAGTAGAAATTTCTATCATGAATTGCTTAATACAGTTTGTACTAGGGACTTTATCTAACAGTTATTTTACATGAAAGTAAAGAAAACAAACTGAAAGATAAATAATGTCTTGTAATATAAAACAAATGTGTCATATACAAAGTACAAGTGATTGCCTCTAGAACACAACACTAACAGGTTAAACACTGGACAGACAAGGTGTGGAACATCAGTGAGCAATCGGACTACAGGGTAATGAACAACAAAGAGCAGCCAACGTCTATCAAAACGAGTGAAACGGTACTAGTTTAATATTGGAACGGAAAAGTATTGAGTAACATGGAGCAGTTGGCACCGGTCCGAAGAGATGAAACAGCACCAGTTCACTTCGAGAAAATCATATCAATCTAGAAACAGTGCAAAACGGAACCAAAGAAAATATGACTTTCACCTAGATTATGCCCATACAAATTTCTCCCTTAGAACACCAAGCAACCAATCTTAACCAACCCTCTTTATCAAAACCTTTGTACTACACACACACACACACACAAAAACATTGGACAACATATATTAAAACATCTGAACCTAAATTATACTTGGGAAATTTTTTTGACTAGGTATTCTATCCCCCTAACTAAAGGCTAGCATACAGAATTAGTTGATTAGGTATTCTATCCCCCTAGCTAAGGGCCAGTACACAAAATTAGTTGCGGAATCCCCACCATTATCGATCCTAAACATTAGACAGAATATGAAACATAACTCAATACTAGAATAAAATTCTATGAAAAGCATCTAATCATAATACTCAATCCATTTTTTGTATATGAATATCTCTTTTCATGAATTTCAAAACAGTAGAGATTTTATTTAGAACCAACCTAGAAATAACCAAAAAAAAAAAAAGAAGTAAGAATCCCTTACCAAAAAATTTATAAATAAGAGAAGTATTCTTAACGTCTTCAAACATTTCTACACACCTACAAACCCTGAATTTCATAGATTCAATTCGAGAAATAGAACCCAATTTCTCCAAATTGAACGCCAAGAATAACTTTGACCTAACTCATTCATAATCCAAAGCACTTCTAAAGGAATCATTAATAAGCCGAAATCATCGATTACTTACTTAAATTCGGAGCTTCTGAACCAAATTTCTCCACCAACTCCTCACGTGTGATGGTCCTCTCTTCTTCCTAAACTGCTCCAAAAACATGGATAGCGTATGTTAGAAAATGTAACTGACTTTTAACTTAATACAAAAATTAAAACCTTAACTTTAACTAATTACTCACTAACCCCTAATAACAAATTAATACTACTTAGACCCCACAACCTTGTGGACCACAAACCCATTAAACAAATAACATCCCAAAAAAGAAAGGCCCCAAGGGGTGAGAGGGTCGGAGGCTCACAATATGATAATAGATTCAAATTACGCTCCGATCTGAAAGGAAGAATGAGTCGAAAGAAAATTTTTCTTAACTCTATGGTGGAAGTGGGGGATTTGGGTCGAAATTTTTGTTTTTTTAATAAATATGCAATTCTGTAATGTGCAATATCAACTCCCTATAACAGAAAGAAATAATAAATTACATAGATTGCATTGGTCAAATCGCATAACTCTAGTATATCTTTTATTTTTTTTTTTACTTTTAATTCCTTCTATTATTATTATTTTTATTTTTTTTGACTTATCAAATTAATTTTGAAACTCTCAATTGCTTATGCAAAGGAGAGAATTTGAGATTTAATTCCACTGTAATTTCCTCTCCCCAACAAGAAATTACTGTGGAGGCTCATTTTCTTATTATGTTTACAATGTAGGGCTAAATATGGCTTGGTTGGCAATTAGTTAATTTGGTTCAGTCTTGCTTTAAACTCTCTCTCTCATCCTTTCTCTTTGTCGCCCATTGTCTTCCTCAGCGAGTCTGGCTTTGTTCGGCCAGATCCAAGTGTAGACGACAAATTTTAAGTCTACAAATAAAACAAGAAAAATATCGAAATTTACAAAATATTTAATAAATATGAAAAGTGATTACAAATCTCCGAAGAAGTCCTAAATTGCAGGATGAGTCTTCCGATTCTTCTCTTTTTGAAAAACGTTGATTCGAGGGCTGAAGAGCTTGATCTCTTATCGAACGGGATTTGATGATGAACACTTGATTGCCAAGCCTTCGAGACTTGTTTGATGCAGAGCCAGATGAACGCCTTGAAATTTGATGAAGATTCTGAACCTTGAATTTGATAAAAACTCTGAACCTTGAATTTAATGAAGCTTGAATGCCTCTTGTTTGTTGAAACTTGAGCTTGAAACTTGTGATGCCTTTTGTTTGTTGAAGCTTGAGTTTGAGGATCTTGGGGGTGCCTTGAACCATTGAGGGAAGAACCTATTTATAGGCTAAAAATTCATTGATTTTAGCATAAATAGCCGATGTGGGATTTTGAAGGAGACTCCCAACAAGCCCTAATGGACCTGAGTTTAAAATGACTTTGGCTTAATGTATGTTTTAGCCCAATTTCATTTATCCCACATTATATTTGGGTTATGAGATTTTCAAAAGTCCAATTTTAGAGCCCAATCTAATTTCATTTAATCCATAATATATTGGATTTAATGTAAAATGGATCATTAACGGTAGCCCAACTTCAATAGTCCAATTTTATAATCCATTGGATTTAATGAGTTTTTAATAATAGCCCAATTATATTAATTAATTCAAGAATAATTATATTTATTCATGAATTAATTGTAATTAGTCAAAACTAAAATATATAATTTTCTTCTAATCTTAAAAATATATTTTATCCCAAAATTATTTGTCTACACCAAGCCCAGCCTTTGCTTGGAGCTTGGATCTTAACCGATCCTTATTCCTTTTTGTTTCCTTTTGTGTTCCCACCCCTTATTTTGTATACAAACCTCCCAATCTTCTGCTTTTTCTTTCTCCTACTCTACACTACCTTGACATGTTGTATGTGTTACTCCTGTTTCTTGAAGATGGTTATATACCCAACATTGTGTTGGGCCATTTTCTCCACTCTTCTCCTTTTCTCAGATAAATTTCAAGACAACTAATATGTCCAAAGTTTTTTAGTTTGCTATTCATTGCATCGGATAGAAAGTTGAGACTTTTTATGAATTTCTCTTCTCAAGGTTTTTTGTAGATTGGGACTTGAAAGTTAGAAAGGCGGTTGTTGTGTGTTTGTTTTCTTTTCTTTTTCTTGTATTTTAGCCCCCTAGGGTTAGGGGTATAGTAATTTTCACCTCATGGTCCCTCTATGTAATTTATTTTATTTCTTATCAATGCATTATCTTATTTAGTCACAAAGAGAAAAAAAAGGTCGAGTCTTGCTTTATCGTGAGATATTGAGTTTATCTAAGTAATTTTGCAATTATAATCAAAGTAACTAACTTTCTCATAATCATCAATTGAAACAAATTATTTGTTTTTAAATTCATCCTTTGCAAATTAGAAGAATCCAGTTCACTATCCACCTCTAGGAGTTTGATTTGATATAACCTTTTTATCGATATGGCAATTTAGATGGCAGTGTAATAGCTATTCAAATTTATTTGTGACTAAATGGGTATGAATAATTAAAATTAAGTTAATAGATATTTATTTAAATCTAACAGATTTAAATAGACATTCACTTAACTCATTTTTATTGATTTAAAGTAGAAAATTTTTATAAGAAATGACCAATTATTGATCTTTTTAATTATTAAAAAGTAATGTAGTACAATCAAATATTTATTTATTTGATTTAAATAATATCAATAATATTTTTAATTAATAAAAGAGAAAAAAATAAAATAAAATATTTTCTTATATATATGAATAAATAAATCCACCATCCATTTAAATCCATATATACATATTTGTTTATTAAATAGTTTTACATGAATATATATTAAATTTTATTTTAATTCCATTCAAAATAGATATTATCTTGTCACTTCTACCTTTTAATCATGAGGGAAAAAAAAAGTTAAAATTTATTTAATGGCCACCCAACCCCCAAAAAGGGGGAAAGAGAAGCAAATTCTGTATGTTTCTATCTCCCCTTGAAATATCTAAAGGGCTTATTATTAAAAAATAATAATAAAGAAAAAATTAGAAACTCGTGAAAGCATAACCATTCTTTCCAACTAGGATGACGACTTTTTGGCTTATTCATTGTACATAAAAAGAAATTGACACTGAAACCAATTATTGGACTCAATATTGAATTATTGATACCTATTAACTAAACATTCTTTTTAATGATATTGGAATCAAAATTGATGGTCAGTCCAAAACAATCATTAAGAATTAAATTATTTTTAAATTATTTTTAAATTTTTACATACAAAAATATTGAGAAGGGTTAAATTTACGCCAGTAGAATCTAAATCTATACTCTTAAATTATAATTATCTTATGTAATCATTTTTAATTGTCTTGAATTATAAATCTATACTCTTAAATATTTCAAATTAAGATCGAATATAAAATATTGGAAACATGAATCAAAAGAAATTTTTTTCTTAAGTTTATGATGAAAGCAGAGGATTTCGGTGAAACTTGTATTTTTTACATAAATATACAATTTAAGGACTTACAATATCAACTCTCTATAACCGAAAGAAAGAAGAAATTATATAAGTCACATTGACTGACTCACGTAATTCTTATAAATTATTTAATTTTTTATTTTTAATTGAATAAAATATGCTAATCGTACTTGAATTTTCAAAAAATTTGAATTTTATTATTGAATTTTAATATATGTGATTTTAACCATTGAATATTTAACACGCCTAAAAAATAGTCTTTTTGTAAATTAAAATTGTTAAATGCTCACGGAAATTCATTATATGACTCCCACACGATTTGTTTTATGGGTATTTTTATTCACTCATAACTCTCAAAATTTAAAAGCAAATTTGTCTCTAATTCTTAGAAAATAACTTTTATATATGACAAATATATATATATATATATATATATATATATATATATATATATTGCAACGTAACGTGTACGTCTCTTACTTCTCATTTCATTTTTTTTTTTTGTAATTTACTTATTCTTTCAAATATATTCTTTCTTTCTGTAGGGATACCAAGAAAATTACCTTCCATTGAGAACTGGATATGGTTTCTTTTTCTTTTTCTTTTTTATTCTCATCTTTATATCTGAGTTTTGTTTATTAAATAATGAAATCTGTAATTTTTGTTGTATTGTTGGATTTGAATATGAGTGAAAGAGTAACTCAAGATTATTGAGTCGCATAAGAGACGTGAAATCAGATCTTAAAATTATTATTAATAATATAAAAAAAATTGAAGAGAATATAGTGAGATTAAAGTTAAATAACAATATTTTGGAAGCATAAAACAGGAAAATGAGAGCTAAAATTTGATAATTTTGTATTCTATTTGGATTTTTATTATTAGAAATGTTATTTTTTAGGTGTTTCAAATATTTAAGGACTAAAATTACACATTTATAATGTTATATCTCAAATGCTATTGAGAGTTTCGAAATTATTTTGACGTTAAGTAAAAAAAATAAAAAAATAATTCCACTGTAATTCTCTCTTCCCAAAGAAGAATTTAGAATTTACTGATATTACTGTGTAGGCTTGTTTTCTTACTCTGTTTGCGTTGTAGGGCTAAATATGGCTGGCAAATGGCAATTACTTTATAGTGGGAATTCACCATGGTTTTCAACTTTTGGTGCTTCAAATTTTCAATTATCATCATCGGAAAATACTAATATTAAGTTTATATGATTTTTTTTTATAATTATAATCAAAGAAACTAACCTTCTCATTAATCATCAATTAAAATAAATTATCTGTTTCTTTTTTTTAATTCATCCTTTGCAAATTAGAAGATTCCATTTCACTATCCACCTCTAGGAGCTTGTTTTGATATAACCTTTTTACCAATATGGTAATTTAGTTGACAATTTAATGGCTATTTATTTGTGAATAAATGGGTATGAATAATTAAAATTAAGTTGATAGCTTTAAATAGATATTCATTAAATCCAACAAATTTAATGAATTTAAATAAACATCCACTTAATTCATTTATATCGATATAAATGTAGAAAATGTTTATAAGAGACGAAGGGTTACGTTAAGGTCTAATTATTGATCTTTTTAATTAATAAAAAGTAATGTAGTGTAATAAAATATTTATTTATTTTATTTAAATTATTTTTTTATTATCACGTAATTTTAATTAATAAATAATAAATAAAATATTTTTTATTAAACAAAAATATATAAATAAATGAATGAATAAACTAAATTATGGCCAATCAGTTCAATCGAGAAAGTCAATAGATAAGATTTTAATCTCTATATTTATTAATATTACCCAACCAACTCGGTTACACCTTCCGAGATACCATCTATTTAAATCTATTCATATATATCTGTTTGTTAAATAAATTTAAATGAATTAGATTTAAATATATTGAATTTCATTTAATTCCATTCAAATCTAAATAGATATTTATCTTATCACCTCTACGATTTTATCATGAGAAAAAAATTAAAATTTATTTTATCGCCTCCCACCCTCCAACCCACCAAAAAAAGAGGAAAAGAGAAGCAAATTCTGTATTTTTCTCTCTCTCCTTGAAATAACTAAAAGGGCTTCTTCTTTTTTTTTTTTTTCCCTCTTAATAAAGGAAGAAAGTAGAACTGGGGAAAGCATAACCATTCTTACAACATCCAATTAGGATGACAACGCTTTGGCTTATTCAATATACATAAAAAGAAATTGACGCTGAAACCAATTATTTGACTGAATATTGATACCTATTAACTAAACAGTCTTTTTAATGATATTGAAATCAAGATACCGATCATTAAAGATTAAAATATTATTAAATTAATTTTAGATTTTTACCTAAAAAAGTATTTTAAAAAACTAGTAAATTACATAAATATTTCTTCAATCAAAATTATACACATTCAAATAGAAGTCATTGAACCACATCATTCTACAAACTCCAATAAACAAGAGTACATCCAAATACATTCAATATATATATATATATATATATATATATATATATATAGATATATATATATATAATACTTATTCATTAAAAAAAATTAAATTAAGGTTTTATTTTGTTAGGCTGTTTTTATAAAAATAAATGAGGAGGAAACGTAAATATGAAGGTAAATAGTACATTTATCTTGTTTGGATGGATATAAATGTAGAGGAGAAGTAAATCAGAAAGGGATACTACTCCCTCTACACATCAACATTTCATCCCTTCCTAATTTGAAGGAATTGGGAGAGTAAAATAAAGTGGGAGTAATAATGATAATATTGATCTCATTTTTAATATTAAAAATTTTAACAAAATAAATAATGAGAGATAAAATATTAAATAGATTAATTATTCTTTCTTCCTTCTTCTCCTTCCACATCTTTTTTCCTCCATAACAATCAAAATAAAAATAAATACTATTACTTCCCTTGGTAGAAGTAAATGTGCCTCTCTCCTCTCTTTTCTCCCCCTTCCCCACCACAAACCAAACAAAGGCTAAAAGATAATTTATTGACTCAATAATCAAACAATTAATCGTATTATGTTATAAAATTTGAGTAGTGTTAGAATAAAATCTTCACACTACATACTAATAAAACTCTAACTATTCTTTGCATAAGAATTTCTCTCTTTCTTTTCTCTCACAATTTTCTCTAATCTTTCTTTCACTAATTTTTCTTTCACAAAATAATGGTATATTACAAGTTTAGAGAATAGCTCTATTTATAGAGCTCTAATTAGTGGAATACATCATGGCATACATCATCTTCCACTAATCTTAATTAGTGGTGTCTCCACTAAATGGTAGACATCCATAAAAATCTTCTCTAATAATTCACATAAATCCATAATTAGTGGAGTCTCCATTAATTAGTGGAGCTTCCACTAATTTCTTCCATTAATTTAATATATTCATAACACTTCCCATTGGATGTCCATCCATTACATAAAGAATATGCCTCGTAAAAACCTTACTAGATAAAAACCCAGTGGGAAAAAATCTAGTGAAGGAAAAAGAGTACACTATTCTATATGTCTGTTTATTACTCCCCCTAATGAGCTGATTCCTTTAAATCTTTAAACCGACGCATACCAATTTTATATCTCAACTTCTCAAATGTTGCAGTAGGTAAAAAGTTTTCGTGAAAATATCTGCGAGGTTGTCACATGACCGAATATGTAGCACATCAATTTCACCTTTCTTCTGAAGTTCATGAGTAAAGAAGAATTTTGGTGAAATATATTTTGTCCGATCTCCTTTAATATATCCTCCTCGTAATTGAGCCATGCAAGCTGCATTGTCTTCATAAAGAGGAGTTGGAATATCTTTGATCGATGATAATCCACAACTTTCTCGGATCTAATGAATCATGGATCTTAACCATACACATTCTCGACTTGTTTCATGAATGTCTATAATTTCAGCATGATTTGAAGAAGTAGCTGCTATAGATTGTTTTGTAAAACGCCATGATATAACAGTATTTTCACATGTAAGTAGATAGCCCGTTTGAGAACGTGCTTTATGTGGATCAGATAAATAACCAGCATCTGCATAACCAATCAATGTTGGGCTGATTTTATTTGAATAAAATAATCCGAGATCAATTGTACCATGGAGATATCGAATGACTTGTTTAATTCCATTCCAATGTCGCCGTGTTGGTGAATAACTAAATCTTGCTAATAAATTGACAGCAAAAGCAATATCAGGTCGTGTATTATTAGCAAGATACATCAATGCACCAATTGCACTGAGATATGGTACTTCAGGACCAAGGAGTTCTTCATCATTTTTTTGAGGTCGGAAAGGATCTTTATCCATATTTAATGATCGGATGATCATTGAGATACTCAATGGATGTGCTTTATCCATGTAAAATTTTTTTAGCACTTTTGTTGTATATGTTGATTGATGAATAAATGTTCCACTTTCCAGATGTTCAATTTGTAAACCAAGGCAAAATTTAGTTTTACCAAAACCCTTGATTTCGAATTCTCTTTTTAAATAATCAATTGTTTCTTGGAGCTCTTCAAGAGTTCCAATAAGATTAATATCATCAACATACATAGTTAATATCACAAATTTAGAACCAAATTTCTTAATAAAAATACATGGACATACCTGGTCATTTTTAAATCCTACTTTCAATAAATATTCACTAAGACGTGTGAACCACATGCGCCCAGATTGCTTCAGGCCATATAATGATTTCTGCAACTTGATGGAGTAATTTTCACGAGGATAATATTTATATGCTTCAGGCATATGAAATCCTTCGAGGATTTTCATGTAAACATCATTTTCTAAATTTCCATACAAGTAAGCAGTGACAACATATAATATGCGCATATCTATCTTTTCATGTACTGCCAAACTGATAAGATATCGGAGTGTAATAGCATCAACAATAGGAGAATAAATTTTATCATAATCAATACATGGTCTTTGTGAAAAACCTTGGATTACTAACCGTGCTTTATATCGTACGATTTCATTATTTTCATTACGCTTTCGTACAAATATCCATTTGTAGCAGCAGGTTTTACACCTTCTGGTGTTCGGACTGCAGGTCCGAAGACTTCACGTTTTGTCAGTGCATTTAACTCTGATTGAATAGTATATTTCCATTGCAGCCAATCTTTTCTATGCCGACATTCATCAACTGATATTGGTTCAGGATCATCATTATCTTGTGTAACATCAAGAGATATATTGTATGCAAATATATTATCAATAACAGTTTCTATCCGATTCCAACTTCTACCGGAAGTGGTATAATTGATAGAAATTTAAGTGTTACTTTCATTAACTTTTGATTCTTTGTCATCAGTTCTCTCTTGGTCTTTATCATTCTTTTCTTCAATACGATCTTCTAGATCATTTAATCCTATTTTCTTTCGAGAATTTTTATCTTTAGTATCAAGAAGTCGGCCACACTTCTGGCGTGCTTTTGACTCAGCAGCTATAGGTATAATATTTTGTTCTGCTGGAATTTCAATTCGAATAGGAGCATTTATAGCTGGAATATACGATTTTGTAACTCTTCTAGAGTCAACAAAAGTGTCTGACATTTGATTTGCAATGCTTTGCAAATGAATTATCTTTTTAACTTCGAGTTCACATGCGCTTGTATGCAGATCAAGATAATTTAATGATGTTATCCAAACAAGATCCTTTTTATGCTGTTTTGGTTCTCCCTCTAATTTAGGGAATAATGATTCATCAAAATGACAATTAGCAAATCTTACTGTGAATACATCTCTTGTCAGGGGTTTAACATACCTAATAATAGAGGGAGAATCATATCCAACGTATATCACATTTCTTCTTTGATGACCCATCTTTGTACGTTAGTTTGGTGCAATTGGAACATATACAGCATACCCAAAATTCTTAAATGAGCAATATTTGGTTCTGACCCAAAAGCCAATTGCAAAGGAGAGAATTTATGATAACTAGCTGGTCTTATACGTACAAGTGTTGCAGCATGTAGAATAGCATGTCCCCAGGCAGATGTTGGGAGATTTGTTTTCATTAATAATGGTCTAACAATTAATTGTAATCGTTTAATCAAAGATTCAGCAAGACCATTTTGTGTGTGAACATGAGCTACAAGTGTTCAACATTAATCCCAATTGACATGCAATATGCATTAAAAGCATGTGATAAAAATTCACCAGCATTATGATAAAAATACCAAAGACTACCAAGCTGTGAGAGCAGAATAACTTATTTAGATTACTAAAACTTCATAGCTAGAATTGAACGAAATGAGAGAGAGAGAAATGGTATTCCATGAACTAGAAATTATAGAAGAATGTCTTGGGGACATTTTGAAACTAGTTTGACGTTATTTGAATTTGTGTAGTAAAAGTTATAAGTGAAATACTAAGAAGTGACAAAGTTATGAAATAATTCCTTGGAGAAGTAATAATTATTTTTCTTTCAAAAGGAAAGCATAACATATTCAAGATGTTGTTTCCTTCTGGTAATTACATGTGGACTAAGAACATGGAATAATATTTTAAGGAACACTTCATTCTTGTAGGTGGATCGAATTTAGGAAACCTTAGTTTGTAGTGGTGCGTATATCAGTATTTCTTTAATGAGGTGAGTCCCCTAACTTTCAAAATCTATTTTAGCTAAGTGTTTTTCAAATATAGTAAAAATGTTTTCCTAAGATGGATAAATATTTTCCTGACATATTCAAGTACAAGTTTTCTACATGAATTTGAGAATCTCATGAACATCATGAATCTTGTATGCTTTTCTTGTTAAAAGCTCAAATATATTTTCACCACCTCTTAAAAATCGTGTTTCATGACTTTTTTGCATGCACTGCATGACTAACCTAACAAGTTTTTGAAAAAAGGAATGACAAACCTTTTTCCCCCACTTGAACAAGATCACATCTTTCATATGAACGTTGAATATTTAGCGAGAGCTTTCTCCATGTACTAGCTTACATTAGAGATAAACGGTCTTAAGTAACCTTATCAGTTATAAGATTCGTTTTACTCTGAACGCGGTGATAGGACATTAAAATTGGTCGAATTCGTGGCGTAAGCGCTAACTTAACATGGCGTAAGCACTAACCCTGGCATAAACCATGAATATTTTTTCATGCATGTGAATGAGCAGAATTCATTAGATTCCTCTGATACAAGAATTCCTAAACTAGTATATCGTCTCATGAAATCTTGCACATTATTTCTAAAAAAAAAAATAGTACATGAATTTTACTTCCTATTTTTCTAGAAAGTGATTCATGAATTTGTTCCTGTAATTTTCTACATGAACCCAAGTTAATTTTACTGCTTACATGTTTACGACTTGTTCAAGTACACTATCTTGTCTACGTTTCAAACACTACTTTTCCTGAACTATTTTCAAATGGAAAAACATTATCACACATTGGATTCATTGAGCTTTATACTCACACATGTGTTATTTTTTTTTAAAAAAAAAAATTAGAGATTGAGGCACAGTAGAAACACGATGGATTTCCAAAGGCTCATGTTACATTTTGGAGATAGGTAAAAGCTTAGATAAAATTCTGTACATGTATAAGAGACTTGTTATCCCTTTTGGGCATATGTATTGAAGGTCAGACCTTATGCATCTTTCTTGTGTTTAATACAAATTTTTGAGAAATTTTTACTGTGTATTAAGCTAAGATTGTCATAAAAATTCTTTATCTAAAAGATCAGATAGAATGACATCTTACAAAGATAAAGTCCATTATGATTAAAAAATTAGAATGTTACAATCACGCTCATGATAGATGTGAAACAGGTTCATAAGGAACAAAACTCGTAGCCACTACCACTTTCAATTTCATAAACACCACTATCAAGTTCCACCGATAAATGAAAGATAAAGGAAAAGGGCAAAAAAAAAAAAAAAAAAAAAGAGTTGTAGTGGGGCCAGTGCATTAGAAGACATCCAAGCACAAGCTTGGATGATGTGATTTGGGCCTCTTATCTGGATCCCTGTTTGGAAGCCCTAGGGTTGTTAGACTTTGTAGGCGCATCTAGTGGGGGCCCGACTTATGTGGCCAATTACGGTTACCATAGTGAAAATACACTGCCACCGAGGGTTGTCGAATTTCTAATTGTTAAAACTCTCATAGAATTTCAAAGCTCCCAACGCCCATCACCATTCATATCACCATTTTGAATTACTTATTCAGTTCACAAATAAGTGATTGTTATAAAATTAGGGTAGTGTTAGAATAAAATCTACACACTACACACTAAGAAAATTCTAACTATTCTTTGCACAAGAATTTCTCTTCAAACTTCTCTCTTTCTTTCTCTCACAATTCTTTCTCTAATCTTTCTTTCACTAATCTTTCTTTCACAAAATGATGGTGTATTACAAGCTTAGAGAATAACTCTATTTATAGAGCTCTAATTAGTGAAATACATCATGGCATACATCATCTTCAACTAATCTCAATTAATGGTGTCTCCACTAAATGGTGGACATCCATAAAAATCTTCTAATAATTCACATAAATCCATAATTAGTGGAGCCTCCACTAATTAATGGAGATTCTAATAATTCATAACACTCCCCCTTGGATGTCCATCCATACATAAAGAATATGCCTCGTTAAAACCTTACTAGATAAAAACCCAGTGGGAAAAAAAAATCTAGTGAAGGAAAAAGAGTACACTATTCTATATGTCTGTTTATTACTCCCCCGATAAGATGATTCTTTTAAATCTTTAAACCGACGCATACCGATTTTATATCTCAACTTCTCAAATGTTGCAGTCGGTGAAGTCTTCGTGAAAATATCTGCGATGTTGTCACATGACCGAATTTGTAGCACATCAATTTCACATTTCTTCTGGAGTTCATGAGTAAAGAAGAATTTTGGTGAAATATGTTTTGTCCGATCTCCTTTAATATATCCTCCTCGTAATTGAGCTATGCAAGCTGCATTGTCTTCATAAAGAGGAGTTGGAATATCTTTGATTGATGATAATCCACAACTTTCTCGGATATAATTAATCATGGATCTTAGCCATACACATTCTCGACTTGCTTCATGAATGGCTATAATTTCAGCATGATTTGAAGAAGTAGCTGCTTGGAGATATCGAAAGACTTGTTTAATTCCATTCCAATGTCGTCGTGTTGGTGAAGAACTAAATATTGCTGGTCTTTGTGGAAAACCTTGGGCTACTAATCGCGCTTTATATCGAACGATTTCACTCTTTTCATTGCGCTTTCGCACAAATATCCATTTGTAGCCAACAGGTTTTACACCTTCTGGTGTTCGGACTGCAGGTCCGAAGACTTCACGTTTTGCCAGTGCATTTACCTCCGATTGAATCGCATCTTTCCATTGCAGCCAATCTTTTCTATGCCGACATTCATCAACGGATATTGGTTTAGGATCATCATTATCCTGTATAACATCAAGAGATATTATATGCAAACATATGATCAATAATTGTTTCTATCCGATTCCAACTTCTACCGGAAGTGGTATAATGGATAGAAATTTCAGTGTTACTTTCATTTATGTCTGGTTCTTTGTCATAAGTTTTCTCTTGGTCTTTATCATTCTTTGCTTTAATATGATCATCTGGACCATTAATCCTCTCTTCTTTCGATGATTTTTATCTTTAGAACCAAGAGGTCGGCCATGCTTCTGGCATGCTTTTGGCTCAGCAGCTATAGGTATAATATTTTGTTCTGCTGGAACTTCAATTCGAATAGGAGCATTTATAGCTGGCATATGCGATTTTGTTACTCTTCTAGAGTCAACAAAAGCGTCTGGCATTTGATTTGTAATGCTTTACAAATGAATTATCTTTTGAACTTCAAGTTCACACGCGCTTGTATGCGGATCAAGATAATTTAATGATATTGTCCAATCACGATCTTTCTTGTACTGTTTCTGTTCTCCCCTTAATTTAGGGAATAATGATTTCATAAGAGAATAAGAAAAGAAATATAAGAAAATGATGACAAGCAAGAAATGCCAAGAAAAATATCTATTTTTTTTCACTCTTCCCGGTACCGACTTTTCATCTCCTCTCTTGTCTTTTCTTCTCCTTCGACCCTTTACCTACCATCGACCTCTTCTTCTTCCTCATACAGATATATATATATATATATATATATATATATGTATCGATATATATCTCAGTTATCAGTCATTAGTAAACATCAAAAACAAAAATCACAAAGCAGATATGGAGACTCGTAATTCATTTGAGACATGGTCAAATTTTGACTCAGTTTCTGCAGCAGATGTTGATATATTTTCATTTCCAAACCAATCGCTTCTGCCTAATTCGAACACAGAAGATTTTGATATGTTTTCCTTTCCAAACCAACCGCTTCTGCCTACTTCGAACGTAGAAGATTTTGATATGTTTTCCTTTCCATACCAACCGCTTCCTCCTAATTTCAGGTGAGATACCTTTGAAGGCTTCCATTTGTTTTTAGTATGCTTGATAATGAAATTAAACTCTTTTTTGGTTTGTTTTTTATGTAAATCAGTGGAAGTTTTGAACATACTGCTTTGGACTAAGTTGATCTGCCTCTACAAGAGACTGCTTTTGATACTGTTCCTCTTGATGCTATTCCTTTGAATGAGGATATGCTTGTGCATGATCATTTCTACTCTCTAATGGATTTTGAACAAAGCCAGAATATGTTTTCAGGTTATTATACATTTAAACATGGATTTTGAATCGTATTACCTTTACTGATATTATTTTCTTTTTCTAGGAGAAATAATGAGTGGTCTTGGCAACGAAGTCAGAGTAAGTACTCATGAAATGCATAATATTGAAGTTCAAGATATTATTGCAGACAAAATTCCTGGAGAGAAGAAGATGATTAAGAGGCAGAGAGAGAAGAAGGGTAATAACTCCCAGACACTATCAAGAGAAACAATTTCGCAGTACTTTTACCTACCAATCAAGAGCGCAGCCAAAGAACTGAATATTGGCATAACCCGTCTCAAGAAAAGATGTAGGGAGTTAGGAATTCGTCGATGGCCTCACAGGAAATTGGTAAGCTTGGAGACCATAATCAAGAATGTTCAGGTTCTCTCTCATACATACTTATAATTTGCAAGTATGAAACTATGAAAGATTTATAAGTAAATAACCGATGATATCACTTCGATTTACAGGATATGCAAAATAAAGAAGAAGGAGGACATATGGCTGAGAAGAAATTAAAAGAAGCAATTGCGATACTGGAATGTGAAAAACAGTTGGTGGAAGAAAGTCCTAATACGCAGTTAGAGGACCAAACACAGAAATTGAGACAAGCATGCTTCAAGGCCAAATATAATAAGAAATATAATAAACTTAAGGAGATCATAAAATCTCAAGACTCATTTCGCAGATAATTTTACGGCTAATTTTGTCTGCTAGTCTCGATGTCGGCTCAAAGGGGAAAGAAAAGGAGGAGGATGTCGAAAAAGAGGAGCTGAAGTCCATAATTACTAATTGTTTGTCTTCCTCTAATGTAAATATTGAAAAAGAACAATTACAAACCTTCATCTTACATTTGTCAGCTCAATTACAAAAGAGCAACTATAAGCATGTATCATCAAGTTCATATGAACACTAGTGATATGAATAAAAGATGTGATGCTTATTATTAATGGAAATATCTTTTTTCCTTATTATCTTTTCTGTTCCACTTCAGGTGGCCAGTATTTCTCTGTGATAAGAGAAATATCGAGTGTGTCCATGACCATAACCACGGCCACTGCCACAACTACGACTATAACGATGGCTTCTGCTGGAGCCAACGACATTCACTTCAGGAGTCTTTGTTGAGCCGGTTCATCCAGCTTCATGATTTCTCAATAATAACTCATATTAAAGTTCGTCAATTTTGGATACCCTTTTTCTCGATATTGTTACTTGTAGGACAATATTCGAGGTATGAAAAGTGGAGAATGTCTTCTCCAATATAACTTCATCAGTAACTTTTTCTCCGCAAAATTTTTAACTAAGATGTAGTTTTATACATCACGGAGTTCACGGTTTTACAATCTTGCAACTTCAGGTGCAACAATTCATACCGTGCAATGGGTAGTACGACCATCTTCAGGTGGTCAAATCTTTCTTTTTATCCACATGACATATGGATCTCCTTTTTTTTTAGCATTTAGATGCATTTCTGTATGACATATAATTTTTTTTTTTCAAAAATATCAAGGGCTACAAATTCAAATTTAGCGAGATCAATAAATGCGTACCTGTCTTCTGGCTTTAATAATGACAGAGACTCGTGCTGATAATGTATTATAAAATTAGGGTAGTGTTAGAATAAAATCTACACACTACACACTAAGAAAATTCTAACTATTCTTTGCACAAGAATTTCTCTTCAAACTTCTCTCTTTCTTTCTCTCACAATTCTTTCTCTAATCTTTCTTTCACTAATCTTTCTTTCACAAAATGATGGTGTATTACAAGCTTAGAGAATAACTCTATTTATAGAGCTCTAATTAGTGAAATACATCATGGCATACATCATCTTCAACTAATCTCAATTAATGGTGTCTCCACTAAATGGTGGACATCCATAAAAATCTTCTAATAATTCACATAAATCCATAATTAGTGGAGCCTCCACTAATTAATGGAGATTCTAATAATTCATAACAGTGATCTATTTTTTTTAATTTGTTTAAAAATAATTATTTATTTTTTAAATATAAATTGTATTTAATTATTTTTTAATTTTATTCTTAACATAATTTTTTATTAATTAATTAATATTATAATTATTCATACTAAAATTATTTTAACTAATAATAAAATTACGTTATACTATAAAAATAGTCAAAAGTATAATTTAATAAGGTGATATGAGTGAAAAAAAGAATTATTAGAGTGGTGTAATTTAAAAAGTTATGAGATTCAAATTAATAAAGTGAGAAAGATGATAAAAATACTCTAAAGGATATAATAGATATTTTAATAATTTTTACTATAAAATTTCATAATTTCTTAATATACGTAATTTTTACAATTAAGTCAATTATTTGTGGACGAATGGTGTACATTAGTGTAATCATCAGCTAAAATTATCCCTTGAGTTAGCTTGACTGATTGGTTAGTGTAAATAAGTCTCACACTAATAATCAGAATTTGAATATCTTTTAGAATATAAGTGCATAATAATTTATTTCTTTTTTATAATTTATAAATTATTACTCATTTTGTCCCATAATATAAGCGGTTAGAGATTACTTTTACTATCTTTTTAAGAAGGTTTTAAAACTATTTTTACATTTTTATCCTTATTTGTTATTCTCTTTCTCTCTCTTTCTCTTCCATCTCTTCTCTTGTTTCAAAATATTTAAATAGGGCTGTTTTAGAAAAGAAAAAAAAAATACTCCTTCCGTCCCACTAAAATTGACCTATTTACTATTTTAGATTGTTCTACTAAATTTGACACTTTCCTTAAAAGGAAAATTTTTACTATATATTTTATTATAAAATAATCAATATATCCTACATATATCATATTTATATTTTTAGATTTCACATAAAATATTCTAGGATCCACAAATTTTTTATTTTTATTATATTTTAATTTTTATTTTTACATAAAAATCGTGCTAAGTCAATCACTATTAATTTTAGTGAGACGAAAGGAATATAAAATTATTTTATTTTTAAAAATTTTAATATATGTAAAATTAAATCAAATAATTTATACTATGGAACGCAAGCAATATTTTTGAATGAAATTTATTCAAAATGTACTTTTGAATAACTACGAATTCGAAACGGAGGAGATAGGGGCCAGGTAGGAGATGTCTCCACCAATTTAAAAAGCAGTTGTCTGCTGTTAAGCATTAAGGCCACTGAGTACTTTGGACAAACACGATAGTAGAAATACAAGAACAAATAATGATTATGATTTGGTTGGGAGAATGAAAGAAAAGGGCCCACCTCTATCCCATCGACAAATCAAAAAATGACACCAGTCCGCTTCCGGGTGCCTCCGGTCTGCAACTCACTTGCCGGTGGGGCTGTGGAGGAGGAAGGAAGCCGCGTTCGTACATATCATTGTTTCAATTTTGTTGTCAACTGTGAGCCAATGTGTGTGACAGGCAATAATATTACTTGGCTGATACAACGTATTCCATTTCATATCACTCTTTGAAATGCCTGACAGCTTTGTTTGTTTTGTGTAAAACTTGGAATTACTAGTAATTATTACACAACCATTTGTCTGTTGACAAGTCCTATTCGCAGGATGGGACTCCAACGTCTTTTATTGCGATATGTCCAAACAATGCCTATGAGTGCCCAATGCAAACCTTTAAACTTCCATAAGCCCAACTTACTTAACTCATTTCTTTTTTAATAGTAATTGTATTATTGTAATATTACAAAATAAGGTAACAGTTCAATTTTATTAGGCCATAATCCTTATTTGAATCCCTTTCCATTTTCCTTCAAATGTGTGGAAGATGAAGTGTGCATTACTTCGTTTTTGTTTTTTTGTTTTTTTCTCATCTTTTATTAACAAAGATATTTATATTATTTATTAAGGGGGAAAAAGAGGCCACAGTTCTTCAATTGGATCAACATTCTCTCCTCCAATGTGCCAAAAATTTCCTTTGAATCTAATCAAACCTTTGTGGGAGGGGGGGGTGGGGCAAATAGATGTCGCTCACGTGCCACCCCAGTCCACCAAACAAAATCACGGTTGGGGAGGAAATGAAGAACAGAGAGGACATACTAGGCCACCAGCCCAAGTAAGGCTCGCCTACTGACTTTGCCCTGCCCCTTCCATTTATTAATGTGGTTTTTGTGCGTATGGCCCAATTCCGAAGAGCCAAAATGTTGTTCGGTGCCTGAATATTGGGTATTGGAGATACCATCACCATTCACCGGTCAAATACGTTGGACTACTGTGTTGCTTTTCTTTGAGGTATGGGCCAACCGTTCTCATGAAGGACGGTTGGATGACTTAGAATGAGCTTGTTGTGATTTCCTTCTACAGAATATACTCCAACTTCTTCTTGATTTCACCAGCTTGTGGACTTCCTGTTTCATGCTGTCACACTCGTCCTCTAAATCCTTGACACGCTGCTTCATGTCGTCGATGCTCGATCCTCCGCCTGGGGCATGGTCTACCTGGTATGAGCCATCAGCTTTTGAGAGTGCAAGAACCCCATTATGATTCTGTGAGTTTTCAAGACTGTCCGAGACGAAGAACCAGCCTGAAATTGAGGTGCGAAGCCGAAGTTGTTCAAAGAATAAGACTTGGACAATCACCCTGAGAGGCAACCTCTCATTTTGTGCTGCATGGGTGCTGGCTTCCAGGGAGAGCTTCTGGCAGTTCATGAGTCTACATATCTGCTCTCTTTCGGTGTCTGTCAACCAAGGATGAGCCTGAAATTTTTTTTTTCATATCATACAATCACAACAGAAGTTTTAAAGGATTCGTGAAGGGAAAACACAGACAAAATGCTCATGACTTTCAGCTGAACAGTTCCAGATCTTCATGTGCATTAAATTGGTGAAATTGTTAACTTAAATTGCTATTAGGAGTGTTTACCTTCAGATAAATATCAATAGCACGGTAAATGCCATCAGCAAGTGGCCTGGCATAATCAGGGATTGATGCAGCAAGGTTCTGGAATTTTGCGAACTTCAGATTAACATCTGTTGCAACATCAGCAAGATATGCATCCACAAGATTGGACACCATGGTTATTGATGTCAACGAATGTGCTCCTTCCATTAATTGATTCTCTTCCACAATGCATGGAGAAGTAGCAACTGAGCTCTGGTCCATTGACATGAAATGTTCCAGAATCCTTTGAAAACAATCTACATCATACAAAGTCTCAACAGAGTAACCCATATTTGGTATTAGTAAATCTTCTACTACAGCTTGATCTAACTGTATTCCCACCCTTCTTTCCAGATTTTCCCTGCAAGATGGACTTGTTTGTAAAATCATAGCTGTTCGAAGCAGCCTAATAAGAAACTTGGTCTGTGTGACTCCCCTTTGATTGGGAAGCAACTCTACTATCTCTTCAAGGAGTGCCCTCTGGTCTGCGTCAGAAGGAGTGGAAATAGTTGATCCTTGTTTTGAATGATTTGCATCATTGAAACTTGATTGCCTATTCATCAGGGGAATATATTTCTTAGCATAATACACAAGGGAGCCGGCAACATTATCAGCCTGCATTCCTCCTGCTTCAACAGCCAAGATCAACCTTTTATAGAAGTGTAAACTGAGAAAGGATACATCTTCATACCACCAATTACTGGTCATTGGTAGTGGCTTAGTCGCTGTGCATATTCCATTCCACATTCCATCGGCTTCGGTGCTCTCACTTTTATTGCATCCAGAAACTGGCCAGTTAAATAACTTTGGATCGGCAGAGGCTTTCATTGCCAAGGAATTTATGCATCTGGACACAATATGAAGCTCCTCTGCATTAGGTAGAACTTCTTCACAGGTTTCCAAAGCTTTTATTGTGTCCGCCCAATTGCCAAAAACAACATTAAGGAATACTTCTGTTTGTGTAATGAGATTTCCCTCCCCATATTCTTCAGTCATTTGAAGGTACTCTGCTGCACACCTTAGACTGACCACATTTAGAGAAGTCAGCTCTATTTTTATTCCATAACAGAATTTGGCCACAAGCTCAAATGCTTTAGCCCCTCCAGGCAAGTCACCCAGTTGTAGCATGCCTATCGACCCATTATCCTGGGTTGACTCTCCAATAAGCTTTTCTAACAGCCCACTTCTTGATAGCAAAGGAAACTGCGGGGGATAGATAGGAAGGCAGAGATATCAGATTTCGGTACGAAAGTCATATAAGTTATAACAACAGTATTGATTTACTCCAATAGTAGCAGCAGATATAATCAAAGAAACCTACTGATCATAGGCGTGGTGACACACGCACCCAATTCAAACAAAACTACAAGATTGAAGTGATGCACCTTGTGAAGATGAAAGGACATTTCTCCAATTTGAATTGTGATGTCACTCGGAAGGCCAGATGAACAGTGCCTGAAAAGTACTAATCGTAAGAGTCTTTGGCACCGAGGAATACTACTATTGTACATTTTCCATTGTCAAGCAAGATTCACCAGCGGAAAATTGCTCGCATTACAGCAGTAATCTATCTTGCTTAATTTTAACGACAACAGGCATGAAAGGGAAAAAAACACTTAGTAAAGGGACCATGATTGATCAATGTTATTACATGCATGGCTCAGATTCAAGACCATTGCCACATGAAAAACAGAAAAAGTCAGAAAAGAACGATTTTTTGCAAAGCCTGACGAATAGAGGAGCTCATCTACAGATTAAAACCAAACAAACTTGAGTCACCATTGTAGAGTACGACTCATTGTTATCTCTAACCACTTGCACAGCGCTGGAACAAAATCCAATCGATCATTATTTACGCCTAATCGAAAATTCTTGCCTTTTTAGTCGATAACAAATTCACACAGCAGAGGAGGTCATTGATTGGAAAAGTAACTGTTATTCAAGAAAGGAGCAGAAGTAGTCATCTCTGAGCTTACCAACTATGTCCATCTCGGTGAAATGCCTCAGATTTTGAACCAAGCTTCATAGATGCCATCTATCAATTGATTCAAAAATCCTCAAGAACAGCAATATTGCAAGAAATGGAAATGAAACAGATGTGCTTGTGCTTGCGATCCCTTGTTTTTTGGTTCATCATTACTTCCATTATCAGTCAGAAGGAAAAGAGTTAGTCCGAGTCTGCAGGGGCCAATGAAGACCAGAAAAAATCGGTTCCTGGGTTCGCACTTAACCAACTGTCCTCGTTCTCCTTCAATTGCTCACCAGTTCAGATTTAGTCTATTCGCCTTGCCACTCCACTGATCTAGCACGAGCGGTACTTCTTTTGGCGTCATAAACAAGGGAAATTCTTAGAAATTCTTATATATACTCAGCGGAGTGCACGGATATTGAGAAATTATATCACAGATAATATTATATAAATAATATAACTACTCAATGTATTTGATACACGTGCACTTAATATATATCATCGAGTGCATATAAGAATTTATACACCTTCTTAATGCACCATTGAATAATTGTACTACTTGCATGAAGTAATTGTGCTATTTGTAACAAAAATTATATATAAAATATAAAATATAATATTATTTATAAATAATATAATTTTTTCATAAACAATCCAAAAGAAAAAGAGAGAGAGACCCAAGAGAGAGTTACAAATTCAAAGCTTTCACAGTGGGCCGTTTAGTGTGCAGCAAAATATTGACTTTTCAAAGGGGAATTCTAGCCCAGAAGAACCTGAAAAAGATGTGACTCTGGAACACTTGTCACAACTTTGGGCCGTAACATTGGCTGGGCCATCATTACTGCCTAGAAATTTACCCCTTCCCCGTTGGATGGTCCGAGAGAGATACATATGAGCCGCCGGGCCAATATATACAATTTAAGACCGCTAATGGTATTATAGAATCTAGCGACGGTAGGATGACTTTAGTCTTAGAACGGATTTGCCTATCAATTTTTTAATTTAAATAAATTACAAAATATATTTTAATAATCTAATTTCAATTAAAAATATAATTAAATAAAATTTAAATTCTAATATCATTAATTTATAACCCTAGTCTATTGAAAAGATTGTAAACTATTATATTATCCCCCGTAAAATTGAATCTCATTAGCTTGCGTTTACGAAACTGATGAGATTTTGACAAGGACATCTTATTTATTTAAGTGCGAAAGAAGAATTTTTCCAATCGCCATTACGTTTTAAATATCTTGTGCAGGTGGGGGGCCGGTCCACGACTACTTGACGTGTAACAAATGTTGCCAATTTTATTCCCTTGACATATGCTGTTCTTGCTAATTCCTCTCTCGACCAACTTTCTAAAACGTGTCATTTCCTTGCAATTTTTGTATTCACTTGTTAGGAAAGGGAGCTTTAGACTTTAGAGATGGAGTATTTTCCACAACAAAGTTAATTACTTGTATAGTCAAATTTCCCCCATTCGTGCATCAAATTCTAATCAATCCTCTTATTTTTCTTCTATCCACCCTATAGAAAGAAACTAATTAATTTATTATTCAAATTTATGATCGAATGTCGTTAAAATAATCGACAAATTAATATCTGTATATAAGAAAAAGTCTTTTAATACTATTTATCAATATAATATCTAATTTAACGTTTACTACCTGTATATATTCCTTTCCTTCGAGCAAAAGACTAACACGTGTGGATAAGGAAAGTTTTTCACTATCTATAGTTATAATTATCGAATTTAAATTTTATTAATTATATATAATTTAAATTTTTTATCATTTTGAAAAGAGAATAACCTTTTATCAATTATCATCCAACAAAAGCACAATTGAACACCTTCTAGCACCATTCAAAATCCAATCTTGTGAATCATGAGTAACTAGTAAGGTAATAAATATTATCTCCCTTTTATAATATAAGTTGTTTTAAATTTAAATTTTTTTTATACAATATATATCGTTTTATAAATTTTTATAAAAATTTATTATTTTTTTTCAACTCTACTCGTCCCTACGATCTCTCTTTTTATTAATTATAATACAACTCTCTTTAATTACTAAAATAGATAAATACTTAATTATAGATATTTTTAAAAATTTTGTTTTAAAATTATATAGAATTTATATATGTATAAGTTTAAAACGATTTATATTGTGAAACGGAGATAGTAACTAATATAATAGACAAAAGTAATTTTGTTTTTTTAGAAGAAAAAAAAAAGAATTGGCATGGGCGAAATAATAGAGTTATGTGCAGATGTTTGCTTTCTCGTATCCAGTGGCTGGTCCAAGGGTAGAAAGGGAAGAACGGGCCCACGCCACAACCACCAGTACTGGAGCGGCGGTGTCCATGTCCAAAGCTGCCCTAAATAAAGGCTAAAGCCCAAAAACCCCTTTCTCTGTATCTCATCCTAAAGTACTCCTAACAAAGCGACAGAGATTCGAAAAGTAGTCAGCCGTTGAGAGCACACAAAGGGACAACTGCCTGCGTCACTCCCTCTCATCGCTTGACACGTGTCTCAGATGAATGCCGCTCCGTAAGCCGTCAACATCTGTGCCCATCAAACTACCATTGCCTTCTTTGTTGTCTTGTAGCTGTCAACTTTGCGTGTGTTTATTGGATTATTATCTTCTCACTGCATCAGCCACCACACCAATTTACGCCCCCTTATTGTCTATTTCTTTATTTATAAATAATTAAGTATAAAATTAAATTAAATCAAATTCTAATACTATGTATTAGAAAAAGTAGGATCAGAAAGAAAGCAGGATAGAACTAGAAATCTAAAATTAGAAAAGGGGTTAAGTATATCACAACAATAATGTGATAATTTTTTTTAAAAAAAATTAGAGATACAAAAGGTAAATATTTAAAAGATTTTTTAAAACATTTTAATTTTCTTAAAGAGAATATCAAAATTTTAAAAAATTTTGGGAGGCGGTTCAGAAAGTGTAATAATATTAAGGTTGAGCCCCAACCCTAAGGGCCCACCGCTCCACTCCTAAAACTGCGTGAATGATATAAATTGAGGAATATGGCCAGTGTAGCTCAGGCTGTTTGTACACCTATTATTGCTGGAAGGGATTTGCCTCCCTTAGGAATCGAACCCCCACACTCCAGCTCAAAAGCAATGCGGGCATCACACCACCCAAGGTTCTTTGCCACTGAGCTATGCCCCTGGGGCAAAGTGTAATAATATTGATATATGCATTTCTAGATATAAATATTTAATATTGAATAAAAAAGCTTTTTTTTTTTTTTAATCAGGGTTGAATTTAGCCAAGAGGGAAGGGCTCTTATATGTGAAAGCAGAAGTGTAAATTTGAACCCGAAGTGGGGATAACCTTGTAATATGAATATGAACAGTTGGAAGGAACAAAGAGGGGACTGAGCGACCAACACAGAAAAAACGCAAATAGTAGTTCTTTTTTTTTTTTTGCTAAATAATAGTAGTTCCTAAGTTTGGTTTCAATTAACAACGGGCCAAAAAGAGGAAGCAAAGGCGAACTCCACTTTGCACTTTTAGGAATTCTTGTTTCTTTTGATTGAGAAGAGTACTAACCTCTACCCACAACCACAACGATCATGCATACTTATTATATAAACGGAAATGTATTAAATTATTTTTTGTTTAATCGAACATATTCATGGTACATTCATCTTAAATTTAGTTCTTTTCAAATTGAAAACGTAAAAAGTAAAATTATTTTAACTAATATATTTTCAAAAATTCAAATATATATCTTGACAATAAATTTTGTTACTATATTGACTGGCACTTGTGGGTTGGAAGGTGTTAAATTGATAGTTAGAAGCAAGAGATGAGATTGCTGTTAGGATTGGCAACGGGAGCAACACACAAATATATAGCGAGAGAAAAAAAAATAAGTAAAATAGAATATGAACATTTAACGTGATTCGATTTCTTATTTAGACCCACATCTACGATGTCCGAATGAAAACACTCCACTATATAATTTTTTAATGGACAATCAGTTAATGAGTTAGTGAACTCCTCTAAAAAACTACTAACTTATTGATAGGAAAATCTTCCCTTACCCTTTTTTTAAACTATCTCATGTAGGATTGAGAAAAAAAACTTAATAAATTCTCTATTTTCTCAATTTTTCAAATTACAATAGAATTTGAAAATTTAACTTTATTTCCAATCTTTGCAATCTTCTTCTCTGTTACCTCTTTCGTTTTATTTCCTTCAAGTTGCTTTTTCAATGAATGACCAATAAGATGGTAGATGTTTTTGCTCTTCTTTCTTCCTTGCATAACCAGACGCTTTTTTTTGTATATTTTACAAGATTTCCCAACTTCGACATACTTGTATCTTTTTTATGCCATCACACCTAATGAAATAACGTTGACTCTAAAATCAAGAACACACCTTACATTAGGAAGTATTTTAACTTCATCATTATGGAGCTTAAGACGGATTCGTCCAACGCTTTCAACCTTCATCCTAGAGTTACTACCCATGTTGATATGGCCAGAGTTCCCCAATTGCAAATCACCGAACATATTTTGGTCCTTGCAGATGTGCAAGTTTGATGCATAATTCATTATTCAATTTGAATGTTTCTCATTAATAGTATCACACGAATATCTCATCAACAATAGATCATCGCCTATGATCATATTTGTAGAGGAATCATTTACTTTGGCATTGCCCTTCATTTGTTCTCTTAGAACTCTTAAATCATTTTTATTTTTGGGCAACGACTTTAGATGTGATCAATCTCTTCACAGTAATAGCACTCAAAGTTGATATTATCACTCTATTGTGGTTTTCCTCTTCCTTGGTCACATTTTCTTCTGCTTCGACTCCTCCCTCTTCTCCAACTCTCTATAATTAGTACTCGACTATTTTCAAATTAATTTTCTTTTATCACTTAGTGATTTTCTTTTAAAAACTTCAACACCTTATTCAATTACAGTATGTTTTTTTCTACTAATAGTGACTGCACCAGTGGCGTGTAAAACCTGAGTAGAGAAGCCAACAAGAGCAATATTTGCTCCTCATCTTCAATCTTCTCCCTTGAATTTTTAAGTCGAGATATTAACTCATTAAATTTATTTATGTGATTAATAATGTTACCTCATTCCTCCATCTTAAGCAAATATAAATCTATTTTCATCTTCAAGCGGTTAGTCAGTGTCTTCGATGCATAATTTTTATTTAGAGTCTCCCACATCTTCTTAGGTGATGTCTCATTCAACATTGTAATTTTAATATGTAGAGTCAATACTGACCGAATAGTATTAACCGCCCTTTTTCTAAATAGTACTCCAATCTGAATCATTTATCCCTTCTGTCTTTTCATCTTTTAATACAGAATCAAGACCCTACTGCACTAAATAGTCTTGAATTGTGCATTGCCATATAGTGAAGTTAATCTTTCCATCAAATAGTGGAGGTAAAATCTCATTCTTTATATATGCGATATTTAAAGAATCCATAATAAAATAAAAAATTACCTCTTACTTAAAACTACTGATGAAACACCTCCTGATACCACTTGTTGAAATGGGCAACGAAAGTAACACATAAATATATAGCGAGAGGAAAGAAAAA
This sequence comes from Voacanga thouarsii, assembly GCA_026120185.1. Taxonomy (NCBI): domain Eukaryota; kingdom Viridiplantae; phylum Streptophyta; class Magnoliopsida; order Gentianales; family Apocynaceae; genus Voacanga; species Voacanga thouarsii. The sequence goes on along the minus strand of JANUWF010001287.1, from coordinate 5,619,764 downwards.
TAAATAAATAAAATAAAATACGAAAATTTAAAGTGGTTTGATTTTTCAATTAGACTTATATCTACGATCCCCGAAAGGAAACACTCCATTATATAATTTTTGGACGGATAGAATTACAAACCCTCACAAAATAACTTAAAACCTAAAAATCTCCTTACTAGGGTTAATAAATTAGTGTACTCTCTTAAAAAAATACTAACTTATTTATAAAGAAACCCTTCTTTATTCTTTTTTTAAACTATTTCATGTGGAATTGGAAAAAACTCAATAATTTCCAACTTCATCTTTCCATTGTTAACTGCAGTGTAAACCAGAAGAAAAAGAAAATAGTGGAGAGTTTAAACTTTAAAGTATATAGGAGCAGTGGAGTGGTGTACAGAACAATGAATGATAACGGGTGACCCGCCATGTGGGGTGGTTAGCTGTCTGCATGGAGCAAGTGTGCGCCCGTAGTCGTGAAATTTATCAAGCACTTGAGGGACAAAACCCACCAACATTTGATGTGGGCCATTTATGCATTAACACCAACAACCAGTACAAAACCATATACATACATTACAGGCTTTTCGATTGAGTTGAGTTGCAGATACGTGATGATGGGAAGAGAGAAAGGTCCATGACCCATGATGAACGTGTGGGCTCTCTTCATGCTCCTTTGCTCTTTCTTCCTTCCTTACTCTCTCATCAGATCAGTAATTGCACTCATACCTCTCCAAAACGCCAATCTCTTTTGAGTTTCATTCACGTTCTCGTTCTTATACGTGTGTAGTAAAATCAGATTCCTTCGAGTGAATAAGACCTTGCTAATACTTTGATGGATGATGATGATGCTGATGGGGTAGGGTCAGGTAGGAGCAAATGATATGGTTCATTAGTCCCTTTCTCTGTACCCTGGCTACTGTTCAGTACCAGTCTCGGAGGGAGAATGGCCATAGTTCACAAGTCACGACACCATTATGTTTCAGACCCCACTATGCTTTTGGTCAGGTCTTAATCATCGCTGGTTAGGAATATTACTCATCACTCCTAACAAAATAATCGAGTTGACTTAACAGTAAGTACAAAGATCACAAAATCACGAATTTAAATCTTATATAGAGATCTATCAATTATCTTTTTTTTATTATACAGATTAATTATGACTAACTTAAATTGATTAAGATATCAGCGGCATGCTTCTCTCATTTTACGAAGAATATAACTCGCCCTTTACTATTATTTGCCTTATATTTATTTGGCCTCCGGGTCTTGTCTTCAACCCATTGTTGTCTTTCTTCCTTCAAGATTTAAAACCCATTTCCATCTAATTCTTGAATCCTTACAGTCACAATGCTTACAATTACTTAGGAGTAACTACATATATATCAACTTCTCAATTCTCATCAAACGTGCAAGAATGATGATATCAACTGGAAGTTTTTCCAAGGACTAAAAAAGGAAAAAGCAAGTATAGTGTTGCCTGAAAAAAAATGCAAATTATCCAATGAATAATTGAAATACAAATGGGAAAGGTTACTGGGCTTCCAATGTAATAGGAGGAAGTCTGACTTGTTTAAACTCTGGTTTCTGCCAATTTGCTCTTTGACAACCAAAAAGGAATAAGGAGACGGCCTTCAAGTTTTCAAATGAAAATTTCAACCAAAAGCAGGAATAGGTGGGAGAACGTGTGCATGGTCTTTGACTTTTAAGAATCAATGAAACTCAGCTTAATTGTCACTTTGTCATGGTTGATGGTAAAATGCCAAAAGTGCTGATCAATAATGACGGACACCATTCATGACATTTGGTCTCCCTTCTACAACTCTGCTCGGAATGTCAAAACCTACTACTACGCTTGCACAATACAGTCTGAATCTGGGTTGGGGTGACTGATGAAGCTCTCCATTTGAAGTCTTCTGCACTGCGATCATCATCCAGATGAACAACATCATCATTGCACTCTTCTGGGCCACGGTTTGCTTTGGCCGTTCTCTAGTTTTCTGGTGATTTTTTTTTTCTTTTAAAGATTGAAATTGTCAATTCATGGAATAGTTTCAAAAAACTTAGATAGTAAGTGCTAAAATAAATAAATAAATGATCTCGAAGGCAAAGATCTTAAAATTTTATATTTCGTTCATTTAAAAATTTCAAAAATTTATAATATTTTTTTAAATAATTTATCTTCAATTCTAAGTTTCTGATTCCGTCTCTCTCTGTGCTGATGCGGAGCAAACTCATCAAAGGTTGATTACTTGCAAAAGTTTGTGTGATGAGAATCCAAGACTATTCAAACTCGTCCTTATTGAACTCTAAAGTGGAAGCACTTCTTGCAGCGGAAAAACGTGACTTTCCAACGTACAAACATATTTATGTTGGGTAAGAATATTACATACAGTCTAATCTAGGGCCGACGTATAATAGGGCCAATTGGAGCAATTGCCTCTGCTCATCCTTCGCTATATACAAATATTTTTAAAATTATAAGTGAAAAGTTAAAGTTTAAACTTTTTGTTTAGTAAATATTTGAAATTTCTTTTTTAAAAAATTACCAAATTTGAAAAAAGAGCTAAATGTTACAATGGATATTAATTTAGTTTTTGTTGGGTTAATTGATGATGTATTTCACTGTGTTGTTTCGATTTATTTATTATGATAAAATCTAGTTTTATTGGCATAAAAAAATGTTCAACCAAGGCAAGGTTCGTATTGTCTTATCTTTATAATCATATTTAAAAAAATATTTTGACTCTATACAAAATTTTGATTCTTTTTATATTGAAGAATTTTATAGAAAAATTTCAATTTAAAATTGAATTATTATATTTTGCGAATAACCATCAAAAAGTTATTTATAATTTTTTAGCCACTTTAATATTATAATTTAGTGTGAAAGATAATTACATAGTGTTGACATCACCCTAAGTAAAGGAATGTCAATTTTGAATTTTTATCAGTTTTTTTTACATATTTAGTTATTTTTAAGAAAATGTAAATTGTTATTTTCATAATCATATGTTAACAATATATTTTAATTAACTCTACACTAAATTTAAAATTACATCATACAACTTTGAACTTTGTCTCTATTCGAAGAAAATTTCTAAATTCATTCTTGAATAGTGGTGTTTATTCGATTTTTTTTTATTTGATTTCGATTTTAAAATTTGGTTTTCGTTTCAGTTTTATAAAATATAAATAAAATCGAACTGAATTGAAATTTTTATAAAATTGAATCAAAATATTAAAAAAATATACCCCTTCATCCCATTAAAATTGACATACTTACTATTTTGAATTGTCTTAAAAAAATTGACACTTTTCTTAAAAAGAAAATTTTTATTATATAATTTATTATAAAATAATCAATATACCCTACATATATTTACTATACAATTTATTTTAAAAAATCGAAAACTAAATCAAATTTTTATATAAATTTTAAAATCGAATCGAATTCAAAATTTCAATTCAAAATTTTAATTTAAATTGAATAATAATGCACAGCCCTCCTAAGTTTGTTGTGAACATCACATCATCTCATTAAAAAAAAAAAGAATAAGTGTTTCACATAAGATGCACAATACTTTTTTAAAAATTTTTTAACTAAAGCATAGAAGATGAGCTTAAAATAAAGTTACTTAAATGATTATACATATTTTTCAGTTACATGATAAATTCTAACTTTAAATTCTATTGTTCTCCTAATATATAAACAAAAATATATATGTATATTCCATGCAAAACAAAAACTTAAATAAAATAAAGTTGTTGGTTGACCTTGACAACCAATTAATCATATGCAAATTTTTACACCCTTTTAGTGTTTTTGAACTATAAGTCAAGTACATTGTGCCTAGTTCTTTAGCCTTCCCCACCTCCCCCCCTCCCCCAACACCACCTCCACCAAAAAAAAAAAAAACAACCTTAGATCGTAATTAATCTTTCACCTTTCCTTACACTTCACAGTTAAACCCATTAAAAGGTTGTTTATAACAATTGCTTTGGTTTTAGAGCGCAATTGACTTCCACAAAGAATAGAGTTGAGACCACTCAATACCATCCCTTGGTGTCCCACGATGTAGTATATCAATAAAAACTAATTAATTTTACTCTTTTGATTATTTTTTTAAAGCCAATTTGAGTATCAAGAGAATAAATTTATTATTTTTTTATTCATTAAAAAATGATTATGGTACTATACAATAAACTCATCGTCTATGCGTTTTTTTTCCCCCCTTTTTTTTGTTTTTCATCAAATTCAATGCCTCTACTTGCCAAATAAAATAAAGGCAGTTACATGATTAATATAGGGATAATCTCCCAAATCACCCTATGATTTCCAAAAATATCACTCATTCTCTTTCAAGTTTCAAAAGTATCATTTACCTCCCCTATAGTTCATTTATTTGGTTATTTTCAATTTCAAAACATAAGTGTCATTAAAAATTTTGATTTTTCGAATAAAAATTATTAATCTAATACATATTTTTTATTCTTAATATTTATAACATATAATGTATACACATTCTAAACTTACAAAATGTAATATTGATAGATTATAAAACTAAGTTGGATACTTAAATTATCTTAGGTTAATTTGAGAGAGGGAGGAAAGGAGGAGGAGATGGTGTAAATTTGAAAGCAAATGTATTATTTACTTCATTTGGATTTGAAGTAAATGTGAATGAAAAGGTCTTTTCTTTCCTTTTAGATTTTTAATCTATCTAAAGTAGGAAAAATCAAATATTTACTTCCTTTTTTATCTCAATCAAATAAAATGAAAGTAAATGCTCCATCCGTCACAAATTATCTATTTTATTTCTAATTTAATTTTTATCTCAAATTATCTGTCTCGTTAAAAAATTAAAATTTAACATACAAAATTTATCCACATTTAATTATACTCCATTTTCAAAACATATTAAATAATTTATTTTCCAACAAGCTAATTTTATTTAAATACCAAGAGAGAGAAGAAATTTGAAGTATATACAAATTTTAGAATTTGAGTACTTCTTAATAAATATAGTGAGAATAAATTAAATTTTAAAAATAAAAATAAAAATAAATATTTAATTAACTAAAAAACTTACTTATCTTAATATACCCGTAATCGGTTATATATGACAAATAATTTGGGACAGAACGAGTATATTTACTTCTCATAACATAAATAAGTGTGCTTCTTTCTCTTCATTCTCCTCTTCCCTCGACATTTGCAACCCAAACATGGTCTTATATTATATTTTTCAGATATTAAAAAGCAAAAGTTTAGAGGCAAGTTATTTATTTTTATAACGGATATTTTCTTTGCCGCCGATTGATAGGAAATTATAGTTTTTAGGGGGATTATTGTCCATAGACTAAAATCCAGTTATTAGAGTACTAAGTTGTAAGGGAGGTAAGTATGACTTTCAAAACTCAAAGGGAGGCGAATGATATTATCAAAACTTTTGGGAGATCCATGATATTATCCCATTTAATTAATTAATATATTATAGGAAATGGATAGCTTGCTTTAAGATCTTTGTTGTTTTGCTGGCTTCTGAAGATACATCTGGGTTTCTTCAGATCCGAAGAAAAAGGTGAGAATCATCACAATTATATATATTCTAACCAACTCTGAACATTGTAAAGAAAAATATGGAAAGAAAAATGCGCTTACGTCATCTCTAAAAGAAGAGGAAAAAAATAGAAAAATCTCAGGTAAAATAGTACTCCAACTAAAATCCCTTCACACACATAGCCGTCTCTGTCTGTGTCTCGGTCTCTGTCTATATATCTATACAGATGTAGAAATACATACAAGGTAGCATATACATATTGCTCTTTGTATTATTATATATTTATGTATGTGCTCCATGAAGCCATAGAGCCCCATATGTATGCATATTTCAGACATAAAGATGACAAAGAGTTGAAGTTAAAAAGAGCGCTATCGAGAAAATAGTCTTGACGACTTCTGATTTTATGTAAGGCTCTGTTTCTTTACTTATCAACTTTTGATTTTGTTGTTTTCCGGTGATTTTTTAAGTTAGATACTGTAGTTTTTGGTTAGAGTGATTGTAAAGCTGAAGGCTTTATTAAGAGTGCTGAGAGCAAAGAAGGTTTTGCTTTTGCTGGTGGTCGGAAAAATTGAATCTTTGAGGCATATTTTACAAGAGGACTTTCGGAGGTTGCTGGCAACGTTGGTTATTGTTATTGTAATTCTATTGAGAGATTTTGGAAAGAAATGTGGTGTGATGAAGGGAGTTTTGGCCAAATCTGTTGCAGTTTTTAGGAATTGATAATCTTGAGAATCCACACGTGGGCTGAAACTCGACTCAAAGGGATGCAGTGGATATCTGCACTCTTTTGCAACGGAAAGGTAAGAAGCCTGAGTTTTGTTCTTGGAATTGAATTTAATTGTTTTCTACACCTGTTTTTGTCTGATTCTGGTTTTGGATGTTAATTTAGTTGCCCAAATTTTTTTGCGTGTTTAATTTAATGACAGCATTTACTATTATATCAAGCGTGGAAAAAGGAAGTTTTCTGGAGGAAGGGACTATTTATGAACTGAACTGAGAAGAAGCTTTCACTAGGAAATCAGTTGATTGCAATTAGCGATGATTCCGTTTATGGACTCACATGAAAAAATGAAAGAAACAGAGAAATGTTTAGATTCCCAACTATGGCATGCCTGTGCCGGTAGTATGGTACAGATGCCTCCAGTAAACTCGAGGGTGTTTTACTTTCCCCAGGGACACGCCGAGCATGCCAGCGGCAGTGTTGATTTTAGGAGTTGCCCTAGACTTCCCTCATATATCCCTTGTCGAGTATCTGCTATTAAATTCATGGCTGATCCTGAGACGGATGAGGTCTTTGCAAAGATTCAGCTGATTCCATCTGGTGGGAATGAGGTTGATGTTGATGATGGAGTTGCAGGGATACATGGGGCTGATAATCAAGAGAAGCCTGCTTCCTTTGCAAAGACATTGACGCAGTCAGATGCAAACAATGGTGGGGGCTTTTCAGTTCCAAGGTACTGTGCAGAGACAATTTTTCCTCGATTGGACTACAATGCGGATCCTCCTGTTCAGACCATCCTTGCAAAGGATGTTCATGGGGAGACGTGGAAATTCAGGCATATTTACAGAGGAACACCAAGGCGTCATCTTTTGACAACAGGATGGAGTACTTTTGTGAACCACAAGAAACTTGTTGCTGGGGATTCCATTGTCTTCCTCAGAGCCGAAAATGGAGATCTTTGTGTTGGAATCCGGCGTGCGAAGAGAGGAATTGGAGGAGGACCTGAATCATCATCCGGGTGGAACCCGGCTGGTGGGAATTCTGTGATACCATATGGAGGGTTTTCAGCATTTCTCCGGGAAGATGAAAGCAAATTGATGAGAAATGGAAATGGAAGCAGTGGTGGGAGTTTTGGTGGTCGAGGAAGAGTGAAGGCAGAATCTGTTATTGAAGCTGCAACTCTTGCAGCCAATGGACGGCCCTTTGAGGTGGTTTACTACCCTAGAGCAAGCACTCCTGAATTCTGCGTGAAGGCTTCACTTGTAAAGGCAGCTCTGCATATCCGTTGGGGCTCAGGTATGAGGTTCAAGATGCCCTTTGAAACAGAGGATTCTTCACGAATAAGTTGGTTCATGGGAACCATATCTTCTGTTCAAGTTGCGGATCCCATTCTTTGGCCGGACTCACCATGGAGGCTTCTCCTGGTAATTTAATCACTTTTTAGTTGCGTTTCATTGTATTGGTTTCTCGGCACTGAAAGTTTTAGATGGAATAATTGATTTTGTAAGCACATTTTCTATAGAAGCTATTTACTTGAATCTACAGGGTTATTTTATAAACATGAACTGATTGATCATTATTTAGTTTACAACTTGCATATGCCATTGGTGACTCTGCTTAGGTATGCTATTTGTGCTTACCTTCCTTTTCTAGGTGGCAGAGTCAAAATATTAGACACTGACAACTCTGAGGCAGTTCTACATGCCAGAAAGGGCAAAAGGCTTCCTTTGAGTTACTTATACGTGCTTTATGTTGTTAACACATACGTTACTGGATTCATACTTATGTTTACTGCCATGGCAAAAGAATCTTCACATGAAGTGCCTGACTTCTAGTCTTTCTTTCCCTCTAAATGTTCTTCTGACTGGAGAACCAAACTGCAACAGATATTCTATTCTAATGAACCTTTGTTGCATATTTTTGTTTCATCCTGGTAATATAACTTGATTTATCTCAATTCTTTCTGCTTTCTATATAATAACCTCTCCTTCTGTGGTGAACCTTTACAGGTAACATGGGATGAGCCTGATTTGCTGCAAAATGTCAAAAGAGTGAGTCCATGGCTTGTAGAATTAGTGTCAAACATGCCCACCGTTCATTTTTCCCCATTCTCACCACCAAGGAAAAAATTGAGACTGCCCCAGCATTCAGAGTTTCCTCTTGGTGGCCAAGTTCCAATACCAACTTTTTCCGGAAACCACCTCCTTGGGCCTAACAGCCCTTTTGGTTGTCTTCCTGACAACATTCCTGCTGGCATGCAGGGAGCCAGGCATGCTCAATATGGCTTATCATTATCTGATATCCAGTTCAATAGACTGCAGTCAGGTCTGTTTCCGGTTGGTCTTCAGCCTCTTGATCGCACTGCTGTCCCCACAAGGCACCCTAATTATCCAGTCCTTGACAAGCCTAGCAGCAGTGGAAATGTTTCCTGCTTGCTGACCATGGGAAGTCCTGCCCAACCTTCAAAGAAGTTTGCTAATGGCAAGGCACCCCAATTTGTTCTTTTTGGCCAGCCAATACTAACTGAGCAACAGATTTCTCTGAGTGGTTCGGGTGGTGATGTTTCACCAGTTTGTACAGGAAATAGTTCTTCAGATGGGAATGCAGATAAGATAGGAAATCTCTCTGATGGCTCTGGTTCAGCACTTAATGTTCAAGGTGTACAAGAACGTTCATCTTGTGAAGGATTTGAGTCTAACTTGGAAACTGGTCACTGTAAGGTTTTTATGGAGTCGGAGGATGTAGGCCGCACTCTGGACCTTTCGTTGCTAGGATCATATGAAGAACTGCGTGGAAAGTTAGCAAGCATGTTCAGCATTGAAAGTTCAGAGATCCTGAATCATGTACTATACCGGGATGCCACAGGTGCTGTCAAGCAACTTGGCAATGAACCATTTAGGTAAAAATGGTTTAACGTAACAATTTTCCTTTTTCATCTTCTTTAATACCTGGCAAGATAATTGATTTCCACATCTCTTTTACAAATTTTCACAATTCATATTTGGATTTTAACTTAATTATTTTCCTTTTGACGTTGCAGTGATTTCATGAAAACAGCCAGAAGGCTGACAATTCTAACTGATTCAAGCAGTGACAACGTAGGGACGTAGAGATCAGAGAATAAATAAAACATCCATTTCCAACTGTACAGCTGGATGACGTATGCTTGTTCCTAACCTGCTTAACTCTTCTTGGGGATTTAACAAGACAACCATTTACTCGAGTTATGCTTTTGGTGATGTCAATGATGATCTTGAGGTACTTCACTTGATTGGTTATCCTTAGAAGATTTCTTGGTATGTAGTTCAGAGTTTTGTCCGGAACAGTTGCTAGAGAACAAGCAAAAAGTTTTGTCCTTTAGAAGTTATTTGTTATAGATTGTGGCCTTTTGAGAAGGCAGTTTAGTAGTTTCATGTTTTGAAACTGCGTTCTTGAACTCAGGAGGGGAGTGCAACGCTTGAGAACGCTGTGTGTACAGATTAAAGTTTGGGGAAGTAAAAGCATTTGTCCTATCCTTGGGGCCATTTCTTTAACATACATATATTGGTAAATTTCATCTCATCCTCTCCCTTGAGGTGTCGTATGAATCCATTATTTGGTTCACATCAGAAAAAGCTCGGAAGCATCTCAAAAGTCAATCAAGTATCTGTGTAGTTGGCTTCAAGAATCTATAGAGGATCAGTTTGGATCTCTGTATATTTGTCAGGTAAACGTTGGAGGGAATATGTTGAGCATCTGTTAGTGAGAATCAGAACAAATATATTTCTCTAGGATTTGGTTCATTTTGCGTGCACGACTAATGTTTTTTGGTATCAAACGTCCAGCCTAAAAATATGGCAGAACAAATATTTTGGTAAAGGTTGACTTGATTTGGCATTGCATCTGTCAAGTAATCAAATGCCATGTGTTAGACAAGATCATTTGCAAGTGAAAACACAAGAAAGAGTAATGCAGGAACAGAAGTCACATGGTAGACCAAACCCTTAAATTTCTTCAAACAATGGCATATATTTTCCTATACTAATGCCGCAAGTCTTGGGTTTTCAACATCAAAGAAAACAATAAAACAATCTTATTCTAATGGACATTGGGATTAGAGAACGAACTACTAATATATTAGCCCTGAAATTCTGCACACACAAGCGGGTGTGTGTGTGTGAGAGAGAGAGAGAGAGATGAGGCCAGCAGCATACACAAAGTCAAGGAGAAATGCGCAAACAAACATCAGCAAAGGAGGAGGAGAAGAAGAATAAAAAAGATAGAGCTCCTGCTGTGCCGTAGTGTGAAGATCATCGAGAAACGGCAACACATTCTCTCTACTTTCTCCTCCGTCGAAGAATATAAAATCAGGCACACGTGAGAGAGGTTAAGACCCCACATGGGAAGCGACGTAATAGCTTCACGTGCGGCAGCGTCAGCACTACATTTGCTTGTGTTCCGCCGTTTCAAAGATCGGGCTGTTCCTTCCTCCATTATATCTACTTTACTCTCTCACCTTAAACCATTGCCGCGTATTTAGCTAATAACTTAGTACGACTACGAGTGAACCATTCCGGTACATACTCCCTCGTCTTCTTTTGTCTATATTTTTTAATTAAAATTTTTATTTTAATTTATCTATTCTATTAATAAATCAAGATGATATTAATTATTATTTTTTACACATATATCTTTTTTAATATAATAAATATTGTACAATTGTAATAAGAAATGAAAGTAAATTAAATATACTTATAATATATAAAATTTTAAAATTTGATTATTACTTAATAAAGAAAGAGATTCTTTGAAAATAAAATAGTAAATATTAATTAATTAATTAAAATTTATGAATCGATTAAGATGAAGAAATAAAAATAGATGAAAGAAATAACTTAATACGACTATAGATATTGAATTATCTCATACGTTACTTATCTTAATAATTTTTTTATAATTCTCAAATATTTATTTTTTATAAATATATTTTGAAATAAAATTAGATATATATTATTTTTTAACATTAATGTCTACTTTCTTATTATTCAACCTTCTATAATTAGTTTTTTTCATTACCCGAACTACAAGCATGAGCACGAACATGCATACATGTGGCACTAGCAAAAATTAAAAAAGGTCTATATTAATTTTCGACACTGTAACTGTTAGAAACACTAGCGGTTTGTCCGAAGCGGATTCTATAGGCCGGTGACTTTGATAATCTGTGGGAAGAAAGTGGGATCCCGATGACGATGATACAGGGTTACACGTAATACCGGGGGGAACTTTGGTCTAGTGAAAACGATGGTGTGGACTAGTACATAGCTAAGCCAAGGCGGTTGTTAGTTGTTAATGGCGGCTACCACTAGCCGATGATCGAGACTTTTTGTCTACAGAATTAAAAAAAAAAAAAAGGAACAATTTGCAGAGGCTTTCTTCCAAACGTGTAATTAAGCTCAAATCTACTTTCCCATGACAGTCGAAGGAACGTTTCTCCATTTTACGGCAAGCCACCGACACTGCAAACATTAGCCGAGAAACAAGTACCTTAGAGATACAAGATCGCGCGTCGGATCATGTGAATTCCCTACAAACGTTCGACCAACGTTTTCCCAATTAATTTTGCATCCCTCCCATTTTTTTTTTCTTTAAAAAAAAAATTATTCTTCAAAAGATTAAAATTTTTCTGTTTGTAAATTTGTATATTACTAAGTTTTCTTACTAAGTTCGTTAAAAAAAAAAAAAAAAAGAGAGATATTATAAGATAAACACCTCAAGCATAACTGCCCAATTTTCTTTTGTTTTTACTTATTACCTAAGCCACGAAGAGGAGAAGCAGTAAAAAATCCAAAATCACGCTGGGCGAATTAAGATAAATGGGAAGACAAAGGAAAGTGGTAGTTGCAGCAGTAAATCAATTTGGAGTTTGATGACATAGATTTCAGCTCCAGGGGGAGTACAATCCAGGATACACGGCATGGTTTGCCCCGAGGTGAAGCCCATAAAAGGCCAAACCAATAGATCAATCAATTGGCTGTGGGACGACACACGTTAATATTATTAAAGGTGGGTCCTGGTACGAGTACCCTAGAAAGCGTGCATGTGTACAGTGGACAGACCGGAACCTTCGACCTACGTCATAGGATTAATTTTAAAAAAATATTACATTCATTTTATAATATTAATAGTACAAGAATTAACATTTATAAATTTCAGATAATTTTAAAATTAATTTTGTAAAAATACTTCTAATTAAATAGTTATCTACTTTGGTAATTGAGAAAAATTGAATTATAATTAGTGGAATGAGATATTGTAGAGAGAGATAGAAATAAAAAAATAATAATTTTTTAAAACGACTTATATTGTGAAACAGATGTATTATTATTATTATTATTTTCGTTTCATAATATAAATTATTTTAAATTTATATACAAAAATTAAAAATTTATAAATTCTAAATAATTTTAAAATTAAAATTTTAAAATTTTCTTAATTAAATCTTTATCTACTTTAATAAATGAAAAAAGCTTTGTCATAATTAGTGAAAAGAAAGATTGCAAGGAGGGATAAAGTAAAAATAAAATAAAACTTTATAAAACGACTTATATTGTGAAACGTTCAAATTTTTTCATGATATAAGTAGTTTATAAATTATTATTATTTTCCTACTATATTCTCTCCTGCAATCTTTTTCTTTTCACTCATTATAATTAAATTTTCTCTAAGTATCAAAATAGATTAAAAAAAATAATTAATAATATTTTTAAAAATTTATTTAAAAATTATTACATTTTGAAACAAAAGTAATCCTAATGTTTCTTGTTACGATATTATTGCTTGTGACACCACCAATAAGACAAAGACAAAAGTTGTTGGTTTTTCATTTTTCTCTTTCTTTCTTTTTCTTTTTGTGTGACTTGAAAGATCCAAGAATTCCCACGTCTAAAGCCAGACAACCACGTCACCTACATTTATTCGAGTTTCTTAATATGCCCCTCTTTCCATTCTTCCTTGACTTTTGAGTACCCCAAACAAAATCAACCCAAGAGATGATTCGCGTTCAAAGAAAAACTAAAGATAGAACAAAATGTTCCCTCTTTTCCTATCTTTCGTGGTCATTTGTCACTTCACTCTGGAAAAGATTACACATATTAGGATGAATAAAGACGATTTTTTTATCAATTTCTGAATCTTAAATGAAATTCTTTATTCATATATAAAAAAATAAGGTATATAAATGAATAAGATATTTTGTTTTATATGATTTTAAATTTGTCTATAAATACATTAAATATATATATATATATATATATATATATATATATATAAAAGAAGAAGAAACTTTATTATCAATCACATCTGTATACTACTCGTATATAAGAAAATAAAGTATGCATATGAATAAAATATATTAATTTGTATAGTTTTGATTTTTTTTTATAAAAATGTAGTTATAAAAAGGGCATATAAATGAATAGGGAGACTTCATAGCATTATAAGTCCAAAAAAAAGAAGAAAAATAAATTAAGCTATGAGGTAGCTTTACTGGTCTTGACCACCCCAACCACTCTTTTATATTATCTAATGGCGTTACTTATCACTTATTTCTAAAAATGTTAAAAATGTTATAAAATTAGAGTAGTGTTAGAATAAAATCTTCACACTACACACTAATAAAACTCTAACTATTTTGCACAAGAATTTCTCTCTTCAAACTTCTCTCGTTCTTTCTCTCACAATTCTTTCTCTAATATTTCTTTCACTAATCTTTCTTTTACAAAATAATGGTGTGTTACAAGTTTAGATAATAGCTCTATTTATAGAGCTCTAATTAGTGAAATACATCATGTCATACATCATCTTCAACTAATCTCAATTAATGGTGTCTCCACTAAATGGTGGACATCCATAAAAATCTTCTAATAATTCACATAAATCCATAATTAGTGGAGCCTCCACTAATTAATGGAGATTCCAATAATTCATAACACTCCCCCTTGGATGTCCATCCATACATAAAGAATATGCCTCGTTAAAACCTTACTAGATAAAAACCCAGTGGGAAAAAAAATCTAGTGAAGGAAAAAGAGTACACTATTCTATATGTCTGTTTATTATTCCCCCTGATAAAATGGTTCTTTTAAATCTTTAAATCGACGCATACCGATTTTATATCTCAACTTCTCAAATGTTGCAGTCGATAAAGTCTTCGTGAAAATATCTGCGAGGTTGTCACATGACCGAATTTGTAGCACATCAATTTCACCTTTCTTCTGGAGTTCATGAGTAAAGAAGAATTTTGGTGAAATATGTTTTGTCCGATCTCCTTTAATATATCCTCCTCGTAATTGAGCTATGCAAGCTGCATTGTCTTCATAAAGAGGAGTTGGAATACCTTTGATTGATGATAATCCACAACTTTCTCGGATATAATGAATCATGGATCTTAGCCATACACATTCTCGACTTGCTTCATGAATGACTATAATTTCAGCATGATTTGAAGAAGTAGCTGCTATAAATTGTTTCGTAGAACGCCATGATATAACAGTATTTCCACATGTAAATAGATAGCCCGTTTGAGAATGTGCTTTATGTGGATCAGATAAATAACCAGCATCTGCATAACCAATCAATGTTGGGTTGGTTTTATTTGAATAAAATAATTCGAGATCAATTGTACCTTGGAGATATCGAATGACTTGTTTAATTCCATTCCAATGTCGTCGTGTTTGTGAAGAACTAAATCTTGCTAATAAATTGACAGCAAAAGCAATATCAGGTCTTGTATTATTAGCAAGATACATCAATGCACCAATTGCACTGAGATATGGTACTTCAGGACCAAGGAGTTCTTTATCATTTTATTGAGGTCGGAAAGGATCTTTATCCACATTTAATGATCGGACGATCATTGGAATACTCAATGGATGTGCTTTGTCCATGTAAAATCTTTTTAGCACTTTTGCTGTATATGTTGATTGATGAATAAATGTTCCACTCTCCAGATGTTCAATTTGTAAACAAGGCAAAATTTGGTTTTACCAAAATCATTGATTTCGAATTCTCTTTTTAAATAATCAATTGTTTCTTGGAGCTCTTCAGGAGTTCCAATACGATTAATATCATCAACATATATAGCTAATATCACAAATTTAGAACCAAATTTCTTAATAAAAACACATGGACATACCTGGTCATTTTTAAATCCCGCTTTCAATAAATATTCACTAAGACGTGTGAACCACCTGCGCCCAGATTGCTTCAGGCCATATAATGATTTCTGCAACTTGATGGAGTAATTTTCACGAGGATAATGTCTATATGCTTCAGACATATGAAATCCTTCGGGGATTTTCATGTAAACATCATTTTCTAAATTTCCATACAAGTAAGCAGTGACAACATCTAATATGCGCATATCTATCTTTTCATGTACTGCCAAACTGATAAGATATCGAAGTGTAATAGCATCAACAACAGGAGAATAAGTTTCATCATAATCAATACCTGGTCTTTGTGAAAAACATTGGGCTACTAATCGCGCTTTATATCGAACGATTTCACTATTTTCATTGCGCTTTCGCACAAATATCCATTTGTAGCCAACAGGTTTTACACCTTACGGTGTTCGGATCGCGAGTCCGAAAACTTCACGTTTTGTCGGTGCATTTAACTCCGATTGAATCGCATCTTTCCATTACGACCAATCTTTTCTATGCCGACATTCATCAATCGATATTGGTTCAGGATCATCATTATCCTGTGTAACATCAAGAGATATATTGTATGCAAATATATTATCAATAACAGTTTCTATCCGATTCCAACTTCTACCGGAAGTGGTATAATTGATAGAAATTTAAGTGTTACTTTCATCAACTTCTGGTTCTTTGTCATCAGTTCTCTCTTGGTCTTTATCATTCTTTTCTTCAATATGATCTTTTGGATCATTTAATCCTCTTTTCTTTCGAGGATTTTTATCTTTAGAACCAAGAGGTCGGCCACGCTTCTGGCGTGTTTTTGACTCAAGCAACTATAGGTATAATATTTTGTTCTGCTGGAACTTCAATTCGAATAGGAGCATTTATAGTTGGAATATGCGATTTTGTAACTTTTCCAGAGTCAACAAAAGCGTCGGCATTTGATTTGCAATGCTTTGCAAATGAATTATCTTTTGAACTTCAAGTTCACATGCGCTTGTGCGCGGATCAAGATAATTTAATGATGTTGTCCAAGCAAGATCCTTTTTATGTTGTTTTGGTTCTCCCCTAATTTAGGAAATAATGATTAATCAAAATGACAATCGACAAATCTTGCTGTGAATACATCTCTGTCGGGGTTCAACATACACGATAATAGAGGGAGAATCATATCCAACGTATATCCCATTTCTTCTTTGAGGACCCATCTTTGTATGTTGGTTTGGTGCAATTGGAATATATACGACACACCCAAAAATTCTTAAATGAGCAATATTTGGTTCCGACCCAAAAGCCAATTGCAAAGGAGAGAATTTATGATAACTAACTGGTCTTATACGTACAAGTGTTGCAGCATGTAGAATAGCATGTCCCCAGGCAGATGTTGGGAGATTTGTTTTCATTAATAATGGTCTAGCAATTAATTGTAATCGTTTAATCAAAGATTCAGCAAGACCATTTTGTGTGTGAACATGAGTTACAGGATGTTCAACATTAATCCCAATTGACATGCAATATGCATCAAAAGCATGTGATGAAAATTCACCAGCATTATCCAAACGGATATTTTTAATGTGATGGTCCGGAAATTGTGCTCGTAATTTAATTATTTGATCAAGTAATCTCGCAAACGCCAGGTTGCGAGTAGATAATAAACATACATGTGACCATCGGGATGATGCATCAATTAAGACCATAAAATATTTGAACGGTCCACATGGTGGATCAATAGATCCACAAATATCTCCGTGAATCCGTTCGAGAAATGTAGGACTTTCAACTCCTACTTTTACTGGTGATGGTTTAACAATTAATTTTCCTAGGGAACATGCAGTACATGCGAATTTTTCTGATGTTAATATCCTTTTATTTTTTAAAGGATGACCATGTGTATTCTCAATGATTCTTCTCATCATGGTAGATCTCGGATGACCCAACCGGTCATGCTAAATGCTAAAAGTAATAGGATCAGTAAACTTCTGGTTTACTAGATGATGAATTTCAATTGTACGTATTTTTACAAAATATAGACCAGTAGAAAAAGACGGCAATTTTTCTAATACCGATTTCTTACCCAAATGCATTTGAGTAATAAAAAGATGCTCAATCCCATTTTCCTCATTTGTTTCAACATGATACCCATTTCTGCAGATATCTTTAAAACTCAATAAATTTCTTCTAGATTTTGAGGAAAATAGTGCCTTATCAATAATAATTGTTGTTCCTTTAGGCAACAATATACTAGCTCTTCCGGAGCCCTCAATTACATTTGCACTACCGTTTATCGTATAAATATTTATTTCTCCCATTTTGAGATCAGAAAAATATTTCTCATTTTTTAGTATGGTGTGTGTAGTTCCGCTATCAATAATGCATACATCATCATTAACAACAGCCATCTGTCTTCTGGCTTTGGTAACGGCAGAAACTCGTGCTTAATCTTCTGGCTTTTGTACCTGTAAAGACTCGTGTTGATAACGTGTTATAAAATTAGGGTGTGTTAGAATAAAATCTTCACACTACACACTAATAAAACTCAAACTATTTTGCACAAGAATTTCTCTCTTCAAACTTCTCTCTTTCTTTCTCTCACAATTCTTTCTCTAATCTTTCTTTCACAAAATAATGGTGTGTTACAAGCTTAGAGAATAGCTCTATTTATAGATCTCTAATTAGTGAAATACATCATGGCATACATCATCTTCAACTAATCTCAATTAATGGTGTCTCCACTAAATGGTGGACATCCATAAAAATCTTCTAATAATTCACATAAATCCATAATTAGTGGAGCCTCCACTAATTAATGGAGATTCCAATAATTCATAACAAAAAATATTTTTTTTTAATTTTTAATTTTAGGAATATATGAATGAGAACTTGACAGTTGATATGAAGGAGTTGCAGTCTGCAAATCTGCATCAAGGGGGATGTCCTCGGACACATCGGGCAGAGAGATGGACCCAGAACTTGGTCCGTGGGCTCAATCTTTTATAATTCCAGTGACAGTGGGTTTGTGAACATTATTTACAGGGTCCAGCCCAAAGGGTGGACCCAAAGTTGGATTTAGAAAATTCAGATGGCTTTAAGTGGGCCCCCGTTTAACACCATTGGACGTCCGGATAATAACGACACGCAGAGCTGACTCCTCTTGCCACACAATAAAAACATTTAAAAAATATATATGAATTTTATCAAAAAATTATCTGCTATGCCGTTTTCGGAATAAAAGGGTAAAGAAGGTGGTAAAAAAGGCAATGAAAAAACGGAAATACCTAAAAAATAATGCATTTCAAGGAGAGGCACCAGTCTGATCTACCCATATTGGGCCTCAATATAAACTTCAATCATGTTATACGGACCATTCGTATATTAAATATTAATAAATTTATTTTGAATTATACTAACAATGTTAGTTGAGGTGATAGTGATTTTTATTGAGAAAATAATAAAAAAATATAAATATAAACTCTCTACAAACGTATTTGTTAGAAAAGTTTTACTTTTCACGTTTTTTATCTTAAAAATATGCCTGGAATACCCTTGTTCAGAAACCCAAAAAAAAAAAAAGCAAAATACGTGTTTATTTTTTTAAATAAATATGAAATTTTAGACTAAACCTCATCTAGTAACCATTTTAATTTAAGGTTTTGAGTCCATTAACTATATGGATTCCATCATAATTTCTTTATTTATTAAGAATAAAGTGATAATTTGCATTATTCTACTTTTTTTGAAAAAACAAATTATATATAGACTCGTATAAATATTGAATATGAAGTGGAAGAAGTGGTTTATAGCAAAGTAAACTTGGACTCAAAATTCTGAAGATGTAAAGCCCATTAGGCTTATGAGTATCGTAATTCTTTACGTCCATGGTTGGAAAATGAAATTTGGGCTATACACTTCAGTAAATGCTTTTCTCAAGAGTCCAAAACCTGATGTTTAGGCCCAACAGAAATTCTTTCTTGATGGACCCCTTGTGGCTTTGCTAAATGAAGAGGAAAACGAAACTTGGTTGCAATTTTTTTCTTTTTTACTTAAAAAAAAATCTATTTGGTCATTTGAAACGTGTAATATTTTCTTCCTTTTTACTTTTTTCTATCATTATGAATTTCAATTAAAATAAGGGCTATCATTGTAATTCCTAATATATTATATAAAAAAAGAGGATTGGAGATCAATTAATAAGTTATAATATCATTAAGAATCAAAATAATAATAAAAATATTAAAGAAGAAAATAGAGAGAGACTAAGTCCATACTCTTTTAACCTATCTGCACCTCTTATTTATTAATATCTATTAGTTAGACAAAAATATTATTCTCTTATTTTAATTTTAAGATTTTAATTTATTTTTCTTTAATTTTTAACTTTTAAATAAGATTATATATATTTTGAGTAAATATCAAACTAATATACATAAAATTATATACAAATTAAATTATTAAAAAATAATGACGTGTACAAAAAATAAAACTCATATACTTATCATATATAAAATGTTTTATTTTTTTTTATTTCTCCACTATATTACTCGTGAAAGTATATAATACGCATAATTGAAATTTATATATTTATTATATGTTAAAATATTTATTTCTCTTTATTTCTTTTTCATACTTTAACTTTGTTTAACTTTGTAAAACTTGTGAAGGTATATAATAAGTGTAATATATGATTCTATTTGATAAAAAAATTATTAATTTTTTTAAAATTATATAATTTATTAATAGATTAAAATATTGATAAAGTAGAGAATTTATTATAAATTTAAAAAATAAGATTATTGAGGGGACACATTAAAAAATATATAAGTATTTACGGTTTAATTTTCTTTAATTATTTATTATTAAAATAATTAATTTAAATATAAAAACAGTGACATAATTAATTAAAAAAAAAGAAAAAACAATACTTTTCACCTACCTCAAAAGAAAAAGAAGGCTAAGCTTGTTTTGTACGCGAAGTTGACTCTGACTCGGAAAAAAATCCGCCAATTTTAAGGCCATTGTATTGTCTTTATTACTTACCCAATCCCTTCCCGGTGATTATCTGGCCTGCAACTGAAACGCACCGTCCTTTACCTGTATAAATAGGCCTTCTCTTCCATCCTTTCCTTCGCAGTTCTCTACTCTCTTTCCTTCGAAGAATTCATCTTTGCAAGCCCTCTCTCGTTCTTCATACTCCTCTCCTGAATTCCTCCTTTGGTTTCAAGGTAACGGAGCTTCCTTTGTTTTCTTTCAATTACGGTTTTGTGATATGCTGTTGTTTAATTCTTTTAATCTTGATTGAGGAAAGTTTTCCGAACAAAGCATATAATTTATTCGGTCTATCTTGTTATTTGTGTTGCTAGTCCTTGTTTTTAATTGCTTGTATTTTGTTTAATCGTCGAGATTTGGATTGTTATTGGGTTTGGATTAATTCTAATACGAAGATTATCCAAAAATATCGAAAGTACGATCTAGTGTCTTTTTTGTTGGATCGTCTGCATTTGGGGGCTCTAAATCAGAATTTCATAAATTGTGGTGGTGTTATTATGTTGGATTGATTTCAATCAGAAAGTTCATTTTATCCCGTGTTTTTTTCATACGGATTGTTTATTCTGCGGGTAAACCTTGTTAGATGGTGTTCTTAATCTGAGAAAATTTGGGATTAGATGTATCATATTCCTTGAACTATTGTATGCGGATTATGTGCCTCAACATCTGCTTTTTGAACTATTGTATACGGATTATGTGCCTCAACATCTGCTTTTTCTATTGATTCCTGCTTGCCCTTTGGTGAAATATAAATTCACAAAATTCCATCACATAAAAGATTACGTGCCATCTATTTTCTTGCACTTCACCTTTGAGTGTATAAATGTAAATGTAGAGTACTACATCAAATTAGGGTACGAAGTTGGAATCTTTGTGCACGCCTCTCCTCATTTGGTGTTGTTCCATGAATGGTAGGATACCATAGTGGAAGTAATGTGTTCATCATGAATGTGTAGTGTTAAGCCATTGAAACAGTGCGTGTGTGTGTACGTATATGTATATGGGAAAGAATATAACTTGTTTGGCATCTTAGTAGTTGTGTACTTTTTACACCCCCCCTTCAACCCCCACCCCCTCTTTCTTCTCTGTAACTAGGTGAAACAGGAAAACGTCAGTAGAGCCTAAAGATGAATGTAAATAAGGAAGAATAAGGTGCCAAAAGATAAAACAAAGAAAATGACGTTTAATGTTGGTAGGAAAAGACTGCATCTGGAGATGAAATTGAGGCGGAGAGAACAATATATGTGAACCTTGCTAGGAAAATTGTCATCTTTCATATATGACTAATTGATGGAGGACTAGCTATATAAGCTTAGGCAGGAAAAATATGTTCAGAATCATGCTAACAGCCTATTCTTATAATTCCAGATGCAGATCTTTGTTAAGACCCTCACTGGCAAGACCATCACTCTCGAGGTTGAGAGTTCTGACACCATTGATAATGTTAAGTCAAAAATTCAAGACAAGGAAGGTATCCCACCTGATCAGCAAAGATTGATTTTTGCTGGGAAACAACTGGAGGATGGTCGAACCCTTGCTGACTACAACATTCAAAAGGAGTCGACCCTGCATCTTGTCTTACGACTTCGTGGTGGAATGCAAATCTTTGTTAAGACCCTGACAGGGAAGACAATCACTCTCGAAGTTGAAAGCTCAGATACAATTGACAATGTCAAAGCAAAAATTCAGGATAAGGAGGGAATTCCTCCAGATCAGCAAAGATTGATTTTTGCTGGGAAACAACTAGAGGATGGCCGTACCCTTGCTGACTACAATATCCAGAAGGAGTCCACACTTCACCTTGTTTTGCGACTTCGTGGGGGGATGCAGATCTTTGTTAAGACTCTTACTGGGAAAACCATTACTCTGGAAGTTGAAAGCTCAGATACAATTGATAATGTTAAAGCTAAAATTCAGGATAAGGAAGGCATTCCTCCAGATCAGCAACGCTTAATTTTTGCAGGAAAGCAACTTGAGGATGGGAGAACCCTTGCTGACTATAATATCCAGAAGGAATCAACTCTGCATTTGGTGCTACGATTGAGAGGTGGTATGCAGATCTTTGTGAAGACTTTGACCGGGAAGACCATTACTCTGGAGGTTGAGAGCTCGGACACTATTGACAACGTCAAAGCCAAGATTCAGGACAAAGAAGGCATTCCTCCTGACCAGCAGCGTCTGATTTTTGCTGGCAAACAGCTTGAGGATGGCAGGACCCTTGCTGATTATAATATCCAGAAGGAGTCAACTCTGCATCTGGTGTTACGATTGAGGGGAGGCATGCAAATTTTTGTGAAGACACTTACAGGGAAGACAATCACTTTGGAGGTGGAGAGCTCAGATACCATTGATAATGTGAAAGCAAAGATTCAGGACAAGGAAGGAATTCCTCCAGATCAGCAGAGACTGATCTTTGCTGGTAAGCAGCTTGAGGATGGTCGGACCCTTGCTGACTATAATATCCAGAAGGAATCCACCCTCCACCTTGTGCTTCGTCTCCGTGGGGGTGATGTCTAGTTTCTTTACAGAAGGAATGCTACTATCTAGTTTATGATTCAGTCAGAATCTGGTCATGTTTTCTTAGTGTTTGTTTTGATTGAAAGAATATGCTGCATTGTGCATCTCTAGACAGTCTTTACTTTTGCCTTGAAACAATTCTTATGAAGTACTAATATTTTTACTATATATTTCTATGTCTGGGAAATACCCTTGTTTGAGCTATGATGTCTGAAATCAGCATCATAATAATCTATCATTTAGAACCGGTGCTGAGTGAGGGTTATTGGTTGTAGTTTTTACATGCTCTTTCTGGCTCATTAGCATGCTCTGATTACCTTCATCATTCCTCCATTGGTTAACATCATCTAATTTCTGCCCTTTTTCTCGGTTGAGGAAGGCTTTGATGAAGAGATTCAAGATAAATTCATAAAGTGTGTCACAATCTCACAGAGCCACTTTTAAGAATTTTGAAATTTGGAAATAGGATTATTGTCTTGAAATTTAACAAATGAGTTTTTTTTTTGCCTTCCTTTTCGAGAGTAGCAATAACAAAGTTAAATCATAATGTCAAAATGCAGGAATATTCCATAAGCAGAAGATATTTTCCCTCCACATTTTTATTGCAATTATTCACTCCATTTCAGTTTACACTACACTACTATCATCATTAATTTCAAAAGGAACAAAAAATCCCACTTAAAATTCTCGCTGCATAAAATCATTCATTTCAAAGCAGGAAGTAATTTCTTATTCTTTTTAAAAAATATGATATTTGTAGCCTTGAATCCATTATGAATCAAAGATCAAAACATCCACAATTGAAGGCGCCATATGTTCCTTTCGGAATCAAGTACTGAAATAGTCCAAATAATTAACTATCTCGTATTTGACCAAGCAACTGTCTGCGAAAATTAATAGCTTTTTTTTAGGGGGGGCGGGGTGGGGGGGGGGGGTTCCTTTTTTGACTCCCCACCACCTCTCTCACATTTCCGTCGTTTTTTTGTAAGAAAAGAATCTTGTTCCACCTTTATGGAACACCATCAGGGCTGAACCAAATTCCTCTCCTTCATCTCTCTACTGCCCGGTATTTCTGAATTAGGGTTTCCAATTCGTTCTTTCTGCACTGAGAGATGTGTACGTATCAGTGTATGTAGTATGAATGACCTGTGAGAATTTGGGTGAGAAACTAGAAAGGAGCATGATGAGCACTTTGAGCAGGCCAGCGGTGCACCCGGTGGAAGCCCCGCCAATGACTAACGATGCGGCGGTGCCCAGAGTGAGGATGGAAGACTTTCAAGGTATGCCTGGCACCCCTGGTGGACTCTTTCTTCGGATGTGCCAGTTTGCCTTCGCGGTAATCTCTCTGTGCGTCATGGCGACAACCTCCGATTTCCCCTCTGTCACTGCATTTAGGTAAATCACTTTACACTACTTAATCATAGTCTTAAAACAATATAATTGAAGTCCTGGGGGAGTTTTGTTTAGTCTTTTGATGGTCATCCATTGCTGACTGATTGATATGCAAATGCAACGAACTCTTGGACAATTAACGGGTGAAAGATACTGTGTGACAGTAAATTGAGCGAAAATATTTCATTTTTGGTTCATTCGGTTGTGGTACCGACAAGGAAGCAAAATTCTACTAGGGGTATGTACTTTCTTCTTATAAACCAAAAGAACAAAGAAATTATTGGGTTGAAGTTGGTTGGACGAAAAGCAGACCTATTTGAGGGGAGAGCATTGTTAAATGTAGGTATTAAAAAGCGTATCTTGGGCTACATGATAATCCTTTTCCTATTGAGGACGTTCTTATCACAGGGTTACGGAGTGTGCCAAAGTTTTCTGTTTGGACAATAGCTTTTGGTGAAGCATCTAGAGTGAAAGTTGGAAAAGTTCGTGTTTTGATAATGTGTTGTGTGGAACAGAGGCAAACTCATCAGTCATGCAATTTAGGTGAAAGTCCGTTGGCAGCTTTTCTTTCACTAATGCAATACACTAGAGTGAATATCTATCCTACTAGTTATCTCTGAAACTCGAAGTTTTTCACCCAATTTTTGTTTCTGTATAGAACTGGGTGTTTGTCAATGAGGATGTTAATATTCAACTTGAATGCATCCTTGATTATCTGACTATTATGTGCACGGATGAATGTGGGACTCATTCATTATGTATTTTGGATGTTATTTACTTAGAGGTTTTGTTAGGTGAATTTTTCTATGTTTGTTCTTCCCTTTCTCATTTTCAAGGACAACTTAATGTTCCTTCATGATTTATGCATAAAAGATGTCTAACTAGAACCTCCGTAATTTTCTTGTGATTTAGCTACCTTGTTGGTGCTGTTAGCCTGCAGTGCTTGTGGAGCCTGTTGCTTGCAATTGCTGATATTTATGCGCTTTCAGTGAAAAGAAGTTTTAGGAATGTTGGAGTTATCAGTTTATTCACAATTGGTGATGGGGTAAGAAAAACTTGTTTCATTACTCTCTATGGTATTTCTTGGTTGCTATGTATTCAATAGATATTTCATTGGTTTAGACTATATAAGAGTGCAATTCATGGTTAAAGGTAAGCAGTAGTTTTCATTCTGCAAAATTTTTAAGTTAGTTTAAAATGTTATAATTTTTTTTATTGAATCAAGTAAACATAATCAACATAATTATGGGCCTAATAAGTGTAAAAAGCATTGGCTGTGCAAATGAAGGGTATTCATTTCAGGTCTCAGAGCAATCTTCCCATGCCCTACTTGTTTTGTCATTTTTTTTTTCTTTAACTATAAATGTGTAATGATTTTTGTGCCATAATATATGTATCTAAATTATAGTTTTCCTCTTTTCAATTGCCCCCCCGTTGATTGTGAGGCCATATTGTTGTAAGGAGTTACTCTGACCCATGTTGGTAGTTATTATGAATTAAGAGAACTCAAGGTTTATTGTATGATCAACTTAGCAGCACCTTTTTGTGCCCAAACATTCAGTTTTGTTTCTACGGGTAATGTCACCAAAGTCCTGTATTCTGGTATTGTTTTTTAACCTTTTTTTGGGGGGTTCTGAACAGTGAATAAAACTGCTTATGGACATATGGACTTTAGCTTCTTAGAACAACTTAGATTAAGTTCAGAAAATAGAGGTAGGAGGCTATTGTTTTGGTGGTGAACCAAGGAAAAGCCATGATAAAATTCATTCATTGTATGCAATCCTTCTCAGCTTGTGTATACAACTTGGCTTTATTGCAAGTATCTTTGGATATCAAATACTCCCTCCGTCCCTTTTTATCTGGCCATTTTAACTAAGATGTTTGTCCCAATTTATCTGTCCCATTAGCAAATCAAGATGATATTAATTGCTATTTTTTTACAAATATCCCTCTTTAATATAATAAATATTGTGCACTTGTAGTGAGAAATGGAAGAAATTAAATATGCTTGCTATACATAAAACTTTGAAATTTGATTACTCCTTAATAAAAAGAGAGATTCTTTGAGAGTAAAATAAGAAATGTTAATTAATTAATCGAAAAATCTTATTTTTTTTAAAACTTGTGAATCGGTTAAAATAGACAGATAAAAGAGGACGGAAGGAGTATCAATTAACTTAAATTGAACTGTATTCTGAAGCCAAGTAAAAGCATTCCCTCAGTGATGGACAGAACTCCTGCAACTGTTGCAGAAAGTTCTGGCCAATCTCTTCTCCACTTGTCCCTTTTAATCAGGTAGTATGCTGTTACTGATATGTTTTAGTTGTTGGGACATGCTAGTCCTCGACAATTTGACTTTTTGGTGTTCCTTGTGAGGATGTTAATTCACCTGCATATCTCATGCTGGCTTTCATCAAGATGTAAATGGTCCTTTCTACTGTTCCTAAAGCTTTGAGTTCTGATCCAATACGAATCCATGAAAGGAAGAGTTGATTCTGAATGGTTTGTTGAGGCATCCATTAGGTTCTACAAAAATTCTGCAGGTGTTTACCTGGAGTTTAATCTTCTGTGTAAATTTGTATTGGACTCTTGGGTAATAGTACAAAAATTCTTGGGAGTCTAGGAGCTGTCCTCTATCTTTTACAAGTGAGCCTAAAATTGATACTTGGCAATTGGAATGGTGCGACATGTATTGTATTGAGGTAGAATTCCATTATACCCTTTTTGAGGTCCTCTGGTAAGGGTGAATTAACACGCCATAATCACAATTGTTTTTTTGTTTGCATCTTTTAAGAAATGTTGGTTTCCATCCATAGACTTGAAATGCACATGAGAATTAATGTAACTCAAAGTTTGTACTGTATCAATTGGGGTGTCCTGTCGTTCAAATTGTCAGCATTTAGACTTGGGACTTGCAGTTGTTATGTTCAGTCGATGCATTTCTCATATTCATGTGATTAGGCCAAGACATGTAACCCTATAGCAAATACAATTATATGTTTCCCAGCCTCATTAGGTTTCCTTTCATCGAAAGAACTCGGACATTATGGAATATGATTATCTGTGCAGGTCACTTCTACCCTTACATTTGCTGCTGCCTGTGCATCTGCGGGTATCACAGTCCTCATTGGTAATGACGTTGATAAATGCAACATAAATCACTGCACAAGATTCATGTCAGCCACAGCTATGGCTTTTCTGAGCTGGTTTACAGTGTCTCCATCATTTTTCTTGAACTTTTGGTCATTGGCTTCCCGATAGCAACAAGGAAAAGAGTTCTTCAGAAAAGTTTCAGGTGGTCAATCAGCTGATGAACAATGTATTCGGCTGTTTTCTACATCATCACCAATGTAAAGGAGGCATATCGTACTTTGGATATCAGAGAAACAAAATTTTGGACATGATATTTTGTAAGATTGCCAAGGAAGTCCTCTTAAAGTTTGCTGTTTAAAATAAAAGTGCAGCTATTGCACATCTTCATGAGTGCCTTAGTCATTTTCCAGTTGTTGTAGTTGGAGGACCCTGAATCTCAAATTTTCATATATGTCAACTCTGTGCTTCATGGAGCAGATTACTGCTGAAACTGTTCCCAAATTGAAGGGATAATAGAAGTTATTTTTTCCGAGTTTTGTATGAGACAGGAATTCCTCTGGAGAATCTGGAAAAAATGTAAACTAAGACGAGGGAAGAAAAATGAAAACATTAAGGGTGCAATTGAGTTTGTTTTTAGGTGGAGCTTTTCTTCTACTGCATCTCTAATGTAAAACTGTCAAGAGACTTTGGTCATGCGCTGTTGTTACAATCGCTTGTGACGATTTATGTTTACTTCAGTTCCAAGTCTACAGAAGATCTCAATCTGTGAAAAGAAATCTTAACCAACTTTACTATCTAGTGCAGGTAATTAATTATGATGTTTTCAATGTTTTAGTGTGAAATCTTAACCGTGATTTGTTAACTGTAAGACTTTACTATTGAACTATTATCTACCTCATGGTCAGTCGTCTTCTTTAGACTTTCTTTCTTTAGTATAAAAGAAGCTTTTGTAAAGCGGTTCTAACCGCGATTGTAAAAACCATTCTCATTTGTCCTGCCTCTTCGCCCTGTTTTCCTCTTTCTTTCTGGCTGCTCATTTAAAAGTTTGCCGACCAGTTCGAATGTTTGGCATGGGTTGTCGGTAGCCCGACAATTTCATTTGGGAATTGGAGCCAACAGAAAATTATCCTACGTAAAGAGAGTACAAGAAAGAGAGAGATATTGTAAACTGCAAATGATTATTTGCAACAAAAGTGACCATCGCATGAGATAAGATGATCACTTCGTTAACATAACGGTTTTTGGTCTCTTGTCTGCAACTGCGGACAAGGCGGTTAGTTAAGGGCCGGCCAGCAAAAACGTCATCTGTGCTGTTTATCAGCTTCGTGAAGTAAGCCTCTTTCACATGGCAAAACCATGCAGTTGACTACGTTTTGCAACATATAGTACATGCTCGATATTGCGTGTTCGTTTATATAACTAATTTTCCTACCTTATTTGATGGTCTCAATATAAATAAGGAGGTTGTTTCCTGTTGAACTCAGAAGAAAGGAAGAGAAGTGAAGATGGAGAAGCACTTGACAACGTTGTCTCAGGAAGAGCAGAACGATCTCAGACAATATG
Source organism: Voacanga thouarsii (assembly GCA_026120185.1). Lineage (NCBI taxonomy): Eukaryota > Viridiplantae > Streptophyta > Magnoliopsida > Gentianales > Apocynaceae > Voacanga > Voacanga thouarsii. The sequence goes on along the minus strand of JANUWF010001287.1, from coordinate 5,590,704 downwards.
AATGTCTCAGGAAGTATGAAAAGATTGTAAACCAGGTGATCAATGGATCTGTTTATGATCTCACATATACTTTCTCTGTCTAAACATTTAGGGAGAATCTTCCATCTAGAAAGCATATGAATAATAATGGTGTTGCTGATGATCTGCATGTTCATTTTTTTTAGTTTGATGAGATGATTCAGATGGTGGATGCCATAACTAAACCCCCCAAGCGACGAAGAATATCTGTAAGTTTTCTTGATTTTCCAGTGTGCTTCCCCTGTGTTCTACTGATTTTTAATGGCTTTATATATCAATCAGTGATGTCAAGTGATCAGAATATATATGCACGAAGTCAACGTAAAACATAGCCAATGTACACCTCTCTGTGACTGGTTGCTTCTGAAGTTCTTATTCTTGATTTCAGAATTCCACAAGAAACAAATCAACATCTTCCGCTGGCGTCAGCAATTCAGCTTCGGCTAATGATCCTAGGGGTGAAGTTATTTCGAATACCGCAGCTGTTGAAGGAGTCGGTTCAAAAGTTGATTCGGCGAGCAGAGAAGAAAAATGTGCAGCCTTGGAGCAGATCGTAACAAAACACCTTAATGATTTGCAAACTGATCATAGTTGGGAATTTGCCCAAAATTTAGATAATTGAGTTACCATCCAGTGCCGCTTTTTAGATTGTGGCACTCGTGCAAAAATACCATCTCGTCTGTTATCAGTTTTCATCATGGCTATTGCCAGGAATAGAGCCTTTCAAAGACAGGGTGGCCATAGCAACCCTCCCCCCTCCCCCACTCCCCTCTTTTTTTTTTTTTTTAAACCCAGCATTTGCTTTCAAAATTTATTTCTGAAACACCAAGTAACAGTAAAGAAATGCATCATAAACCCCAAAAAAGACGCAACTATATACAGAGAAGAAGACGACAATAAAAGCAAAGAGGGAAAAAAAAACAAGTACATCTCTGTCAATGATAGTCCAAATGAATTTTATAGTTTAACAAACAACAGAGTGACTAACATCAAATAATTCATAGCTTTTTACTGCTGAGTAATCTTGAGAGCAAAATCTTCCCGTCGTCAAACTCAGAGGTCCCGGCTGAAAGATATCTCTCGAATATCTGGTCAGATATTAATAGCACAAAGATGGCATCCAGAGCATGGCTCTATTACTGCTACCAGATGAAAGCAAAAATATTTATCAAAGGTTGCCTACTAATTTTGCAAACTTACACTGAATCTGTCCAGTGGCAGCAGCTTTTCTGGTCCTGGTGAAATCGTGTCTGTAAACTATACCCTTCTCTTAATAACCAACTTTTCCAGAAAGAGCAGCACTATCAACTCCATTTACGATATGATGACAAACCCAAAACCTAAATAATTCTCCTGAATTTCAAATTTCCAATTGTAGCTAATTCCACTGCATGCTGCACTTTAACTTCTCTTCTTCAAGCTCTTGCTTCAGGGTCTCTATCCGCTCAAGCAAGTCCACATTTTCCTTGTACATATCAAAATCAATAAAAGATAGATAAATAAATGGGGAAACATTTGCAAGCAATATACAGGTTGCTATAAATTTCTTTATTACATCTGCAAGGAATAATCTAAAAAGCAAGAAAAATAAAAAAGAGAGCCAATGAAACCACAGAACAAATGCTCCAAATAGTCACCTTTTGCAGCATTTCCAATTTCTTGTTAAATCCAGCAGCATGCACCTCCTTCAGAGATGCCTTAATCTACAAAAAGGACATGTTAAATCAGTTACAGAAATTCAAAATAAAAGATAAAAAAAGTATTACTGTAGAATATGAATCTAGTTATTATGGTTAAAACTAAGATACATCAAAGCATCTAGGCTAAATCAGAGCAGCTACTCTTTTTTCCAGTCAGTTTCCAGTAACTGCATCTTTTTCAGTTCTCAATTGGAACTGAATGGCATAACTTAGCCATTTACAAATTACCACGGGTAAAAGCAGAAAACATGTGCACATGACATCACTAGGTCCATTGCTGGCTTGAAGTTTCCCAGAACAAGGATGATAACCGATAACTTTGTCTTGCTTATCAAAGGAAGTCACCAAATCCGCATCTTTCTATGTTATACTTAAAATTCATCCAAATAAGGTAACTGGTTAAAAATCAGAAATAACTGCACTCTTCCTCTCTGTCTCTCATTCTGTAGAATGGACTTTTGCTTATGGCCCTGCTTTTGTGACTGCTGATTGTTGAAAAAAAAGGTTCTCAATCTTCTGGAACTTCTTTCTTCTGTATGCCTCGATCATATCTGCTATAAAGTGATAGCGTCATTTTTTGGCATCTTTTCTCCAAAAAGATTCCTCCTTTATTCAGAAGGCACTCCAGTATACAGAATTTTATGGAGATTGCAGACAAATATTCAGAAAAACACTCGAACATGTTAAGCACTCAACCACCAAAATCTCCATTTCAACTGTCTAGCAGTGATATGTGTCGCATTGATAGGACAAATTGAAATCTATTTCCTGCTGGCCAAGGAAATGGAATGGGAAAGCAAATGACAATGTACAAGAGCTAAAAGTAAAATCATTTTTCGGATAGCTGTTATATAAGGCCAGTTTCATTCCACCGTGAAGCATGGTATGGAACAGGAAACTGGGAAACATATAGGTCCTCAATATGTGAAGTCATCCAGAAAATTTAGAAAGGTCCACAGTAGCTAGCTGGTTTGACTCATTTCAAGTTTGGGAGAAAGATGACCTATATGTTCCACTTTTCTTTTGATGAACATGTTCCACATGCACTTGATCTTCAAAATTTTGCTGGAACTCAGGATGGTAAACTGGTTTAATCTACAGTGTCATTTTATATGTTCGATACAAGCATAGTGCCACTTAACAATTTGCAAGAATGATGCAATAATAAGAATTTTATACTTGAAATTAAAAAAAAATAAATGAACCTCCTGCATTAGTTAATGTCATGTAAATTTAGCTAAAGTTAATTATATATAATTCTAGCAACAAATTTCCATATATTGACCAAACACTCAAGAAATGAGATTACCTCATCCAGTTCCTTGATGCACTTGTCAACCTTCTCTACCTCCGCATCATACCTCTGCCTCCACTCGGCAGATTCATCCAAGGCTTCTTTATTGGCAAGATCAAACTGCTGCCTACTTCAAGTCAGTCAATAGAAACACTTAACATGAAAGAATAATACATAAGCTACTAATGCATAAAAATGTTTTTTCCCCCCCCTTTTTTGGGTTTAATCCTAAAGCACAAAAAACGTTGCAAAACGAACGTAATAGAATGAATCTTATATTGCTAAAAAAATAACAAAATGAAAGCAGAATAGACTGGTGATCCAGAGCAACCAAAAGCCTAAAAAGCAAGCTATAAGTCCCTCTATCGATTATTCTTATGAACGCCGCCTATCAAAGACCGGTTAAAAAATTATAGAATTCCAGTATCAATATTGGCACAACCTTTTTCAGATCATCTAGTCTCCTTCAATTCGAAGAAATCAGTCTCCCAAATTGGTGCCTCCCCCCTACCCCTTTCGTTTTTCTCTTTCAGCTCCAATCTTTTCTCAGAAAAGGGCAGATTGGCTAAATGGAAGCATCAAAGAAACATACTCACCTTAGCAATTGAGCTTCCTCAGTAGACATTCGATAATCAATAGTCCAAAGCTTCACATACGCAGCAATGCCCAATAACAAGACCAGCCCCAATACAATAAGTATTTGCCTTCTCCCTCTCCCCATCAAATTTTATTCTTATTTCTGCTCTCCCACAGCCAGAGCATATCAGAATTAAGGAATTACTGTAAACTGCACAGTGAAGAGTTGAGTCGGGGGAGGAAGAGGAAGGGAACTGGGAAAGGCAAACATAAGAACAGCGGGGCCACCTGCGTCTTAGGGAATAATTGCATATTGCCCCTCTAACTATTCCTAAATTTTCCGTCCTCCCCAATGCAAAAAGTTTTTACACTAGTGACCATAATCATATTAATCTTTTTTTTTTCTTTTTCCTTTTCCTAAAGAATGGGATTTAGTTACTATAATATTTTCCTCCTCAATATGATTTTTTTTTTGTTTATAATAGTGATATCAAATATCAATTAGATTGCATAATGATAATATTCTAAGAATAATTTTATAAGGTTTTATAATATTATTGTTAAGGATAAATCTCCTGCCTCTTCCTCTGTCAAAATATTTGAAAATAATAAAGGGTATTATCTTATAATTTACTTTTCAACTTAATTCTAACTTTATACTTATATAATATCATTCTATCACTATAAAAATATATAAAATAATTAATTAACGATACAGTTATAACTTCTTGTGTATAATTAACTTATTCTACCTTGCGTGTAAGCATTTTTTTTTTAAAAAAATATTTGTTTCTTCTTCCTTTGTTTAAGCAAAGCACTAATGTGTTGAATCTAAATCTTACATTTAAGGTGAAGGGTGCATCATAGTAACTCATTGCTGGGTTGTACTTTGGATAAATAATGACCACTATTTACCAGGGTTTTTATTTTTTGGACAATTTTTGCGTGGATTAGATCCATATAGACCGTAACTAGTTATATCATACAATTTTTATTGTATACGACACAACACCTTAAAATATTTAGTGCACGCGAATCAAATTTATATTAGAATTTTTATTTACTTTTATAATAAATCGAGGGCCAATTGTATAATAAGCATACCGCTTCATCACATGCATTGTCTAATTCTAGAGGTTATATTATACTTCAGATCCAATCATGTTTGGTGGTTTGGCAATAATGATAGAATCATCTGACGATACATGGGGCATTCAAAAACTTATAAAAAGTATTAAATGGGATTGAATACACAAAAATATAGCTACTCTTCACAAAATTATTATTTTATTGTGCAAACCTTTTTTATTTAAGGAAATTTTAATTACTAGAGAATACATATTAACTATCCCACTTATCACTTTGTCACGGCTTGCTTTCCCACACAGGTAGTAATCATCTAGAAGAGAATAAGCCATAGACTAGGGGTATTTAGGAAAATCTGAAATTAATCAAGCCAAACCAATCTAAATTGAACTAAATCAAATTAGAAGTTTTTTATTTGGATTCAATTTGAATGTTAATTTACTGATATATTGTTTTAATTTAAAGATTTTTTAAAATTTAATTCATACGATAGTTTTAACATAATATATATATATATATATATATATATATATATATATAATATTTGAAGTAAGTATTATTGATCAAAAAGATAGGGATTTGAATTTTTAGCCACCACCTATTGACAAAACATATAGTATCATTTAGTGTATGAATTTGTTTAATATTTTTTTTAGCTGCTACCTATTCACAAAAAAAGAAAGAAAAAAACATAGTGTTGTGTTGTTCTAAGTTTTATACATACTAAAGATAGATTAAATTGAATCAAATCAAGCTAATACAAAGTGAATATAATAACAGTTTGAAATTTTAAAATTTGATTTGAATATTTTCAAACTACAAATTACTTATTTCATTTTAAAATTAAACAAATCCAAATTAAATCCATGAACACTCCTACCATATGCTTGATTATGCTTGGTCTCCACCTATTAATTAGAAGGCCACAAATCTCTCGCCATTGGAAGAAGGCATCACTGGCAGGTTGGTGGGTGATTAAGGCTCATTAATCAACACCATCTACCCTTCTATTGATTACAATTAGAATGATAGAAGAAGAGTAAAAAACTTTTTTTCTTAAGTAAATATATCAATATCGATATTCTACCATTCGATTGATTACAATTAGAATGATAAAAGAGTAAAAAACCTTTTTCTTAAGTAAATATATCCATATAAATATTCTATCATTCGATTGATTACAATTAGAATAATGAAAGAAGAGTAAAAAACTTTTTTCTTAAGTAAATATATCATTCATATGAAAATTAACTATTTTTTTTTGTATTTTACCTATTTAAAGTTTATTAGATGTGATTTATTTTCAATTTTGTGTACTCTGGCCTGAAGGAGTAAAAAACTTGGGATAATGAAAATAAGTACTTTGCATATTAAATATGTAAGGTTAGTGGGGTCTAAAGAAAGAGAATATAATGTGTGGTGAGTAATGTCAATTTTTTAAAAAATAAAAATTACATAAAATAATACTTCTTTCGTAACTTTTTTGTTTTGTTTCAAAATACTTGTTTATGTACATATTTATAGAATTAATTATCAATTTTTTCTATTTTATTCTCATTTATTCTAAATTAATTACATAATTTTTAAAAAATTTTCGTTGTTTCTTGAGAATATTTACTAACTAATAGCTATCATATCTTTAATACGCGGAGAATATGAATTTTATTTAAATTATAGTATTATTTTTAATATTATTAATTTATATATAAAGTTTCATGAATAAATATTTTAAATCAAAAGGTATAATATATTTAAAATTTTAATTTAAGATAAAATTGAAAAATCTTCAAGTAGTATAATATGCCAGTGGTTTCCTTTCAAAATCGCAATCGAAGGGTCAATTCATTGACGTCATTGACAAACACATGAAAGCCCACAGAAAGACTTTGTGATTTTTTATCCCAAAGAAAACAAACACAAGGAGGAGGAACGAAAGAGGCCACAATTGTCATTCCGGAGCTTGAATTTCACTTCAAGGGTTGTTTTAGATAGGCCGTTGTTTTCCTACCTACTACCGCTGCAACAACCTTTTTTTGAGTCTACAACCCTTTCCCTTCATTTCTACTCTCCTACTGAGGGGAAACAACATTGTGATTATCGCTGCAAATTTGCCTAATAAATCTCCAATTTGCTAAAGCTTAGAACTGCATCTGCATGCATGGACGTTTCTCTATATCAAGATATTTTGAACATATGAAATGAGAAAATTCAAGAAAGAAATTAGCCAAAATACTTGATATTTTGCTGCAAAATTTCAACAACGAACAATATGGGGACATGTTTAATTTCCTATGTCTTAAAGTCAGAATTTATACAGACAAAGTTGATCCTCTGGACTGAATTCGCATCCAAGAACACCCAAAATTAGAGGATCTAAGTCATATCAAATAACAACAAAGACATTAGTTTTGAAAAAGAAGCAAATTTGAAGATTAAAAAAACCCACTAAGTCGATCGATGGCCAAACCAAAATCTCAGGCCTTCTATTCCAAGATACAGGTTCTTTAACTTGTGCTATCTAATCTTCGTAGCCTATCTGCTTCCAAACTTCGTTTCTCACCCGACTCAGGTCTCTTCCCTTGAGTGTCCTTCCAATCCCTTCGTGAACCGAGAACGAAGAACCTCTCTTCCTAGCCAGATATTCATGAGGAGGTAATCTGCCGTACCCATCATCGTCGTTGTCCTCGTCCACATCCTCCTGGCCGTACTCTGATCTCATATGGTTTCTGGCATACTCGTTCCCGAGAATCCTCGACCAATCCGGGACGTTCATCGGCAACGATGTTGCAGCAATTGCCCTTTGATTGACATTATTGTTCGCCTTCTTCAGTGGCTTCTTGAGAGGACGTGAATTGTGCATTAAAGATCTTTTGGTCTGATCCGACGAAACAACTTCATTGTTAGAGTTCCAGACCTCGGATTCATCAAAATCAAATTGAGTTTCGGAGGTGATCGGACTGATCCTCTCTGCTCCACCGAAGTAAAGATAGCTCTTCCTTCCAGCCATGAGAGAAGTAGTTGGAAACTAGAAACTCAGTAGCCTGTGTTATGTTAGGTCTGTCCCTCTATGCCTTATGCCTTCTCTTATTGCAACCCAAATCCAAATCCAATGACACGCCCTTATATAATTGTGTATCGGATAAGCTCTGCTTCTATTAATAAATACTGCCAATGCCAAAGTTACCACTTTGTCGTCTCATCCAATTAGGCAAAGGCCCTATTGAGCTAATTATGATTCCTTTTTTCTTTCTTTTTTTTTTTTTTGGGCTATAGCCATAAACTCAGGCATTCCTATCTTTTCATCAATACGCGTGAATTATTTTACTACTAGTAAATTATTTGAAAACAAAAATATCGATAGAATCTAAAATATTTATGTATTGTTATTGAATTATCGACTACTATTAAATTATTTAAAAATAAGAATATAAATCAAATCTAGAATATTTATGTATTGTTTTTAAATTCAAATAAAATATAAATTTAAATTAAAAACATTTATTTATATGTATCTAATGCAACTTAGCAAAAAAGATTTCGGTTTTAATAGGTTGAGAATGACCCATCAGGTTATATCAAGATCCACCTATATTTTCTTATTTTTATTAATTAATTAATTAGAATTAATTACCAAATTGAAGCTACTAGTCTTACCGTCGCACCTTGAATTAAATTTCTTACAACATGTTGGATTAAATAGCTTGAAGTGACACGTACAATTTATTAATTTATTTAAAAAAAATTTACTTAAAATATGTGTAAAAATTAACCTTTCGAAATTTATCCACATAAAAAAAACGTGAGGCGATACGTGGACGACTGTCAATTAGATGTAATTTGTTAGGTTGGGTCTCGTTATCAAATCTCTGGCCCGTTTGATCCAAATGGTCTTTATCACTATAGTTAATGTTCTTTCCATTTTTCATTCTCCGTCCATCCTCGCCGCATCCATCCATGAAGCTTCATCTTATGAGATGTTTGTCTGATAAATTAAATAAATTAAAAATTTATAACATTTATTATGATTTTGTTCGTAACTCTTTCATCTATATAAAATTATAGGATTTTAATATAAATAATTTTTATTTACAAAACATTAACAATTTTATAATTAGATAATTTTGTTAATATTTAAATTTATAAATTATTTATACAATTTAAAATTATACTTATATAAAAAACTCAATATAAATCTCAATCTAAGTGAAAAAAGTTCAATATAATTTCAAAGTATATCCGTAATGTATTTAGATTAAAAAGTTTGTCTTGGATATATATTAGACTTATAAAGTTAAATTTTACAATATTGATATTTACTAGAGTTAAAAAGGTTGTTGTGATTTAGTATATATAGATAGAATTGCGGGTTTTTGAAGAATCCTGATTACAACAAGTATGTCGCAAAAGTATAATTATAAGTTTGTTTAAAATACTAAATATATTTATAGCTTAATTTATTTTTCATGGTAGATAGATAATTGTTTCCTTTACTATTCTAATTTAAGATTCAATACACAGATAGACAATTGGATTCAGCAAGAGACCTTATTTTTTTTTTTCCTCTTCAATTTTTTAAAGAAAAAGAAAAAAATAGTACATCAATTTCGGTTTTTTTTTCTTTTTTCTCTCTCTTGGGCAGTACTAATATATGTATAGCATGTAGGTCAAACTATGACACCTTTTGAAGGGATTCACAGGAGAATTATATTACACTTTATGTTTCAAAATATTTATTTACAAAAAATAATATTTTATCTTGATATTAAAACTTACGTGTTATTGTTATATTCCCTCATTTTTCATTACTTTTCTGTCTACCAAAAAAACGAAAAAATTGAGAAGCACGTTCTTCTTCTCACTCGGTTTGATGAAATGTGCAAAATATTGGTTAAGAGTGAAATTTTCCTGCTTCTGTTCTCATCGCCAACACCTATCCACATCGTCCATGATGCCGTGAAAGACTCGTTCTTAAAGAATCTACTGCATGAGCTTTTCATGCCTATTACCACAAAAAATATTTACAGTTCAACTCAGAACGTCTCGAGAAAGACTTTAACTAAAGACTCAACGTACTATGGCTGCTTTCTTCTACCTCATGATTCAAGATGTTTCTTGATAGATTCGATAGAAGAATTATTTGAGTACCCTCTTGGCTCTTGTTCAGAGTGGTGTTTTGTTACTTTCGGATAGCATAGGAAATTAGGAGGCGAATCCCGGGGGGAGCTGATATGCTGGGAGTCTCGATAAAGCTTAAGAGAGACAAAATCTAAGATTCCAAGGAGTGTGGGGATCACATAATCACATTGCTAACAATAATAAACAAATTAAACAGTATTATGCAATAATGGTGTTCTTGACAATCATTTATTTGGTTCGAACTTTTGGTATCCTTATTAGTCTGTGTTTACACATTATCACTAATAAACAATCGCTATATCTTTCTAATCCGTTGAAAATTGAATGATGAATAATTATAAATAAAAATTTTTAAAAGTATATTATACGAGATAAGATAAGTGTAAAGGTAGTTACACGTGTGTACGTTGAAAAAAAAATAAAAAACTAATTTAATTTAGTCTTAATCTTAGTCATGAATGAAGCTTCTAAAGGTTGCATGCAATGGAGTTAAACAATGGGGTGGCTGTAGCATTTTGACAAATCTATGGAAGTCAGTCGGCTCGTGACAAACGTGATGGATATATATTGTACTCCAAAGTCCAAAGATTGGCCCGAACTCCAAAGAGAGGAAACTTGCGTTGCTTGTCATACCAACATGAGCGGGAGTGGGAGGAAATTGAGCGTGCTATGGCAGCTCCAATTTTCCAAACAATATTGGTTGCTTGGCTACTGATGATGGGTAAAGATTGTATTATATTCATTAAACACTCAATAATTGATGCTCCTATAGATTTAGAAAACGATTGTACCTCTGATAAGGACGTTCCCTGTGATTTGCTGTTGGACTAATTAAAGTTATAGACACCACTCCCAGCCCCTACACCTTCTCTCTTTCTCTCTCTACAAGCCTCAAAACACAGTAAAAAGCTAGGAGATGCCAAACAACCAATGACAGAACTTGAGGCAGGGCCGGTTTGGGGTCCGGTGGGCTGGGATGGTGTTTGTTGCTAAAACTTAAATTCTTAAATTCAATTGAATTTCGAATCAATTATATATCTGGTATAATTTAAGAATTTAAGAATTTAAGAATTTATATCTGGTATAATTGAATTTCGAATTAAACTTAAATTTTTAAGTACTTTAAACGAATCGAATTTGAAATTTGTATAAAAATAATAAAATTCGACTCAATTATTTTTAGATTCGAATCGAGGACAACCCAACATACTATTATAGGTTCGAATAAAATGCATGCCTAGGAAAATTCATTATATATTTGTTTTGATTTATTTAAAAGAGTTTAGCAGCAGTTGCTTGTGCTATGTAATGCAACTGCTGACTTTTAGATAAAAGGATTGGGCCTGTTAAAGTCCAGCAATTGTAAAAACTGGAAGTAATCTAAGTCCAAGTTGTTCAAGCCGGCATGAAAATTAAGGCCTCTACTTGCAAGTTTGCAAGCCCAATTTTCCCATTGGGTTATGAGATCTATGACTACCAGTGAAGAAGCCCAACGATTAATGCAGGATAGAATTGTCCTTTCATGGCCACCTGCAAAACCCTAGCTGGTTATATCTCAACCCTAAAACACTACGACGTTGTTCTTTCTTTTTGCTCTTAGCAGCCGCCCCCTTGCCCTAAAACCCTCCATTTCATCCCTTTGATCAAGTTCTGTCGCCGTCGGATCCAACATGCCGCCGAAGTTCGACCCGACCCAGGTGGTGGAAGTGTACGTGAGGGTCACCGGAGGTGAAGTCGGAGCTGCCAGTTCACTCGCTCCCAAAATTGGTCCGCTGGGTCTCTCCCCAAAGAAAATCGGTGAAGACATTGCTAAAGAAACCGCCAAGGATTGGAAGGGCCTCCGCGTCACCGTCAAACTCACCGTCCAGAACCGTCAGGCCAAGGTCGCCGTCGTACCCTCAGCTGCAGCTTTGGTAATCAAAGCCCTGAAAGAACCCGAGCGCGACCGCAAGAAGACCAAGAATATCAAGCACAGTGGCAACATTTCGCTCGATGACGTCATCGAAATCGCAAAGATCATGAGGCCTCGCTCGATGGCCAAGGACTTGGCTGGCACCGTGAAGGAGATCCTCGGCACATGTGTGTCAGTTGGCTGCACTGTCGACGGGAAGAACCCAAAGGATCTGCAGCAGGAGATTACCGATGGAGATGTGGAAATCCCTCAGGACTAATCATTTTATAAGTAATTTCATAAATATGTCTTTCTTTCACTGCCGAGTTTTGTTGCTGGCCCGCCCCTTTTCTAGTTAATGGGAAACTTAAATATTGAAGACTGTTGATTCACAATGTCAAACTAAGTTTTGGAGCCTTTAGAAATTTCTTTGGTTATGGATAATGATTTTTACCTTTTCCAGTTTCAGTTAGATCTTTAGTACCTGAGGCTTAATGATTTTGTGTTGGAATGTGTTTTGCTGCTAAATTTGGACATCAAGTATATATTAAAGAAATGCTGGAACTGAAATATTGAGCTTACATTTGTGGGATTCGAAGCCTATTACTCTGGAATTATTTCAATATAGCTATTCTAGTTTGCTTCTATTCACTGTAAAGGCTTCAGCTGTTTATGATTTGAATCTCTTGAAGTTTGTTTTTTAATTTGGGTTTTATCACCGCATGCATTCTGCAAGTATTCACCTCACTGCGGTTTCAATTCTTGTTCATGTTGCTAGTTGTTTTATTTTGCTCCTGTCCTGCTGTTACTCCTAAATCTATCTTGACTTTCTTCAATTTATGCCTTATGATGCGAATTAATTTACTTATATTGCAGCTCACCTGCGCAGGGCCTATTAATGATTTCACATTCCCATAAGTGTGTATGCTTTTGAGGAAATTTGGTTTTAATGGTCTGCTGATTATAGATGAATCCTTAGACTGAATTATTCTAGAAGGCGATGATTTCAACTTTGACCGATCTTGGTGTGGTGCCTGTGCTTATGTTCTTTTCTTATCATACAGATGGTAGAATATTGAAGCTATTGATGCGTTCAGGTGTCTTTTAAAAGTTGTGATTAAGAACCAAAGGTGATAGAACAGTGTTTCTTCATTGGTGCTTCCAGGTTTCATATTCCGTTTGAGGGCTCTTGTCCCTATTTATTCAACATAAATGTCAGTTTGCTTGCTGTTTCAAGCATCAGCACCACCTTATATGTGCATCGCATATGGTAGTAGTTAGGGTTAAATTCAAAAACCTCCCGTGCATATACTTAATCTTTAATTTTGACAGTTGGGTATTTAAGCTTTTAATTTTGACAATTAGGTACTTGTACTTTTATATGATTTACAATAGGGTATTTAAACTTTTAATTTTGATAATTAATTACCTCAATTGGGTTTTGGTTAAATAGTTGGTAACAAAATTATTAATATTGTGTAATGTTCATACACTCGTGTGTAATTTTGTACAACCATGTGTGATATTCATGTCGTATGTGATGTTTATGCAGCCGTGTGTAATGTTCATGAAATTATGAAATTGTGTGTGATGTTATACAATTGTGAAAGATGTTCATAATTGGCATGTGTCATATTCATGCGATTGTATGTGATTTTGTTATATTTATCAATGTTTTCAGAATCGGACCGGTCATCGAACCGAAAAAGTTATTGGTTCACGGTTTAATGGTCCAATTGTAATTGAACCGATAATATTATAATTTAAAAATTAAAAATATATTTATTTTAAAAATAAAATTAATCAATAATATAGTGTAATTGAAGTGCATAAAGACATAAACATTCAAATATATGATTAAAAATAGTCATTCTTAGTTTATAACTAATAATCTAACATACGATAAAATTAAAAGTAGTAGCCATTCTTAATTGATTACAAATACAATTTCAAATTCATATTAAGTTATTACTTAAAATGTACAAATTTTCAAATTCCTCTGGGCCAATTTTCATGAGCAAAATCCTCGTTGTTAGATGCCCCACTTGTGCTTGCAACTCCAACATCAATATCAAATAGTTGTGACTCAAAAGCAAATTGATCCATTCTTGAAAGATCAATGTCATCAACAATATCTTTCACCACAAAATCATCACCATCATTGTCATCTACAAATAATTTTAGTAAGTATATAAGAGTAAAAAATATAATACTAGTATATTATAAGTAATTTTGATCAATATTAGAAAAAAAAAGAAAAGAAGAAAGACTACCCTTTTCTCTCATGTCGACGTTGTCTTTGTAACCTTGGTTCCTCAAGCTGTTTGTACAAAATTTGCTTTACTTCTTCAACAATGTTACTTGAAGGCTCATCCTCCACATCCTCAAGAATTCAATAGTCGGTAGTATCTATACTTTCATAATCAATTGGATCAAAACTCTTCTCTTTAGACAACAACCTATTATCATATCATAAGTTATATGTTATACTTGTAAGTTGTATCAAACAAACATTCAAAAGAATAACTCAACATTTTCAAAAAAGAAATTTACCTATTTTTCAACTTCAAGTTGTAATGCACAAAGACAAGGTCACTAAGTCTTTGATATTCCAATCTATTTCTCTTTTTAGTGTGTATCCTTTCAAACACACTCCAATTTCTTTCACATCCAGATGAACTACTTGTTTGCCCTAAAATACGAATTGCCAACTTCCTTAAATTTGGTGCTCTATAACCAAACATTTTCCACCACTCATCTATTAAAAAGAAATAAAATTAATAATTAAATTAACAATAATGAAACAACATGATATAATAACAATTTAATAACTAACATAAAAAATAAAAGTGAAAGAAATAATATTACCAGGTGAAAAAGTTTTGTATGTCTCTTTTGTAGCATCATAGCCAAAACTATTTAATTGGTCTCTGAATGGAATACTCTCTTGTAGTATTTTACTCCAACACTCTTTGGTCTTTTTAGTAACAACCTCAATAAGACCATCCATGACATAAGGTTTATCACAAAAGCTTTTTCGGTCATATTGAAAGACAGGGTTCAACCAATATGCAACAGTATGTATACTTTTCTTCAAATGCATATCCCATCTTCTTTTAATGATATCAGTATACACCTTATAATACCTTTTCCTTTGATTGAATAACATTTTGATTGCCTTACGTGCCCTATGCATGCCATCAAATACATAACCTAAAGATGGCTTTTTATCACCATCCACAATACGCAACAAACGCATCAAAGGCTCTACTACTTTAACAATAACATGGCAATCATTCCAAAACTTGTTATCCAAAATGATTACAACCACTTCCTTTGTCTTATTTTCTCTATAAAGTTTAGAATCACAAAACTCCTTACAAGTCACCAAAGCCCTCAAGTCATGCATATGCTGATAGACATTATTAAGAGTAATAAAAGTGGTAGCAAACCTAGTAGCACCTGAACGAATGATTTCAGTCCAATCTTTTCTTTTTCTCAACCAACTCAACCAAAAACCATGATTATACACAGATTTAGTAATTGTAGAACCATTCTCAGCAAGAATTTGTACATGACTTAATTTACTAACATCCTGCAACACTAGATTCAAGCAATGAGCTGCACATGGAGACCAACTGATTGATGGATAAGCATTATTAACTAATTTTCTAGCAGCCACATAATTTGCCCCATTGTCAGTCACCATATGAACAACATTAGGTGGATCAACCCATTCAATAATTTCTTTAAATAACTCAAACAAAGTTTGTGCATTTTTCAAAACATTAGAGGTATCAACAGATTTTAAGAAAACAGTTCCACGAGGACAATAAATAAGAAAGTTAATCAATGTCCTTTGTCTATTATCATCAGTCCAACCATGCAACCAAGTTTTTCCCACTCCTTTTTCATAGAATCAACAAATAACTGCACTTCTTTTTTTGCATCATTCAACAAAGAAACTCGCAATTGATGATAAGAGGGAACTTTAAACCCTGGCCCTATAGCACATGCAACATCAAACATCCGTTGGAAGTAGATAGAATTCACAGCATTAATGGGCAAACAAGCATCATAAAAAAATTTTGCAACTTCCATATGTGATCTATGTATCGCCTATTTATTTGCAAGCACACTTTTTAAAGTTTGTTGAGAGCCAGGAGTTGTTCTTGGTGCAAAATAATCATTTATCTATCCTAAATTCCTTCCTTTTCCTTTTTGAGATGCATTAAGTTTCAAGTGGTCACGAGGTCTAGTAGCATTCGGATGAGGTATTTCTTGAACATCTTCATCACCTTCAAAGTTGGCTACACTAGGTCCATAAGGATTTTCAGAATCAAAATTTTCTTGAGTCTCTCTTTTTTTTCTAACAATGTCATCAAGAGAAATTTCCATTTGAAATTTCACATCATGTGGAACACGTGGGCAAGGCCTAACTTGTCCTTTTTTTCCAACTAAATGTTGTTTCATTTTATATATTCCACCACCTTTTCCAATAAAACCACAATACAAACAAGTCAAAACATTCTTTCCCTTAATGACCTTTTGAGTTACATAATTCCAAGTAATGTCAGACTTACTCCTCCCACATGAACTGTTATCTGATGGAGCAGCTGATTGAGGAATTGAACTACTTTTTGAAGAATCCATTTCATTAATTCAATCCTGCAAAAGAAACAAAACTCAGCTATTTGATGCACTTGATTTTGAATATCACTGTTATCTATATTTCAAAAACTTCAGCTATTCAATGAAAACAGTCACAACAAACAAGAAATGCCCTATTCATTGTTTTGTTCACCTACATTATCTATTTGATGCACTTGGTTTTGAATATCACTATTATGCATATTTCAAAAACTTCAGCTATTCAATGAAAATAGTCACAGCAAACAAGAAATGCCCTATTCACTGTTTTGAATAATAGTTCATGTGGAACAGGAATATTACAGTTAGGATGAAGAAGAACCATCTACCATCTTCCTCTTGGAAAGTAACTTAATAGCAATGTGTTTTAGAGCCACATAGAATAATGTAGGTGAAAAAAAAAAGAAGAAGAAGAAGATGAGAAAGATAGAATGGAATGACAGTAAAAAGAAAGAAAGGGAAGAAAACAAATAGGGTGAAAAGGGTATAGAGAAAAATGAAAGGTGAGTAGATGGGAAAGAAAAAGGGTAACAATAAACAATCCCCTTAACAATTATCCTTCACACCATTCCAAAGGTGTGGAATCAGAATGACATTAAATAGCCATCTTGACTCCTCCATTTTAGACCCTTGCAATTCAATTTCCTCTGCAAAATCTGTTTTGCAACAACTCTCAAGTCTCAACAGTCAACACAATTACCTCACAAGTCACAACCAACTCAAATACAGCAATTGACCAATACAAATTAACCAGTAAACTTCAACTCGTTTGCTTAACTTTTATAGCACAAAACCAGTAACTAATCAACCATAACACAAGCTCAACATTTCACATCAAATACAGCTATAGAGATGTACACAAAACAAAACTAGGCTTTCACACTACTGACTTCCCAACATTTCAAGAGCAAGTTATAAAACAACAATACAATCAGTGATTTGATAGCTCTCTTTTGGAGAGTAACAAGCAGCAATACAGTCACAGCAAACAAGAAATGCCAGTCAAGAAACGCCAAATAACACTCCTTATCGTCCAAACAAGAAATGCCAGTCATAGTAGCACCACACAAACACATAATTGAATGCCATACAGTCACAACAAACAGACAGCAATACACAGTGATTTCTTATACAATTTGAGTGCCATAGAATTTGAGTTGATCAAAATGAATTAAGTGCCATACGGCATACCGTTACAGCAAAATTACCTAAGAAGCTTCCTCTCCTCTTTTGACTAACTGTCATTTGGACAATGCAAGAAACTTAATAACTCCCGTCTTTACTCACCAAGATTCCAGTCTCCAGATACCAAACACAAAAGAAACAGAACAAACAGAACAAAAGAGAAACAGTGCACGTAGGCGCAACAACAGAAGTTAGAATAGTTAGATCGAATATTCTTAGAAGTTAAATAATGCACGCAGCAACAGAACAGAAGAACAAAAGTCAAGAGAACAAGAAGAAACAATCGGCCGATTTGGGACTGTGGAGCAAAAATTGAAACCGAAAGAAGAAGAAGACAAGAGAACAAGAGAAGTCAAAACATACCTCTTGTCTCCCGATTTGGGACGTCGGTGCAGAGGCGCTTCAGAGGCAGTGGTCGTCGGACGGAGCTGTGTCAAGAGAACAAGAAGAAACAGTCGGCTGATTTGGGACTGTGGAGCAAAAATGGAAACCGGTCGAAGAAGAAGACAAGAGAACAAGAAGAAAGAAACAATCTGAAATTGGCCGATTTCAATTTGGGGACGATTCCATTTTTTTTTAACTCAAAGGCCTCAAAATTTTATTGAATTGCCTAATCTTGCCCCAAATTTGATTTAATTGTAAAATCTCAACCCCCCTTTTTTTTTAAACAGACCGCGCGGTTTAAATAAGGACTGGTCGGTTCACGGTTCATCCGGTTCAACCGGCCGATCCAATCCGGTTCTGAAAAGCTTGATATTTATATAATCGTGAGAAATGTTGTAACTCTAATAGTGGGATTCACAAATATTTTTGTTAAAATATTTTGTTATTAGGTATTTAATTGTTAAAATTAAAATTTTAAATATTTAATTATCAATCATATAAGAGTATATGTATATATTTATCAAAAGTAAAAGTTCATATATCTAATTGTTTAGATATTCCATTGTCAATCGAATAAAAGTTATAAGATATCTAATTGTTTAGATATTTCATTGTCAATCGTACATAACATTTTTTGAATTTAACCCTGGTAGTTATTAGACAGTCTCGAAACAAAGCGGTGATCACCTATCAAAAGCATGCTACTGACCTGCATTAATCATTTGTATTATTAGGTTTGTTTGGAGTCTTGTATATTCAGGATTTGCTAGGTGAATTTATCCTGGAGGAATTGTTGAAAGTCTCCAAGAATCAAGAGTTGGCTAGATCACTTATACCTAAATTTCCTGAAGGAACAAGACATGATGTGTAAGATTGTGAATTTTAGCATACATGGTCCTTTGCTCTCCTACAGATAGCAATGTTTTTCTTCTGTCATAAAAATCATTTGAATCGTGTGTCCTGGAATAGCAGCCTTTGGGATTCGGAATTGGTAGGCCATAAATTTTACGCATTACATTGTTTCATAGTTAATACGGCACCTATTTGTGCCAAGTATGGTGAATCTTGCCTTCACCGTCCACGGTCAAGAGAAGCCAAAAACCCATAGAATGACGTTGGAGGAGGAGGGATCATCATGTCTGCTGGCCTCGGATTTGGATATCGGATGGCCTTTTGAGCCCAACTCCATGATCACATTTTGAAAGCCTTTCTGCGGCGCAAACTCTGGGCCAAACATCATTGCCCATAGCTCGGCATCAGTATGATCAGTTCAGAGGGAATTAACTTAGCCATTCTTTTAGCCGCTGCGCAACGCATTTTCTATTCCTTCCATTTCTGTTGGCAGTAGTTCTGCGGCCACACAATCTAATGAAGCTTGCACACACACATTCGAGGAGAGCAACCAAGTTGCTGACCATCTAGCAAAAATGGGGAGGGGAATGGGCACCACAAGACAAATATTTATTTATCCTCCTCCTATTGTTTTATGTTATCCGAATGATTGATGATTGTGTCGGTACAACAGATAATTATTTTGTAATTTTTCTCTTTTAGTAATAATATAATAACATCTGTTTCTTAAAAAAGATAACAATGCCACACGTGCCTTTCCATATAGGTTGTCTATGTAATCTTTGATATATATACATGTTTTGAAGTGAAATGAAGCAAATTTAGCGCGCTTATTATCAGTAATAAGATTGTGCAAGTACTGCCCTTTGGCATACTAGGCTTTTTTTTTTTTCTTTCTTGAACTAGCGAAACTTTATATATATATATATTTGATAAGATAATAATTGAATGTACGTTCTAAGTAAATTTTTATATTTGGTAAATTGTACAAAGTAAGTTTTGTGCAACATATCCATGGTTTAAGAAATATTCGAATCCAGGGGAAATTCTTATATGAACCCGGTCCACAGCTCCACCTGTGGACCGGGTTCACCCAACGACAACATGTGTCTTGTTTGAATTTTTTATTTTGAAATTAATTTTTTTATTTTTTTCCTCTATTTTTTCACCTTATCCCCAACCGTGGTTAAGGATAGGGGAACATGAGACTTCTGAAAATTTGAATTTCCGCCAAAATTCCCCAAATCACCATATTCTATTCTCTCAAATCTTTCACTCTCTCTTTCACTCTTCGCTCTCTCTCTCCTCTCCTTCCGTCGGACCTCCAATCTCTCTCCATCTCTTTCTTTATCCGACAATGTGGCTTCGTTTCTAGGTGCAGCTCCAGATATTCTAGGTAAAAGTTTTGGTAAGTAAATTACTTTAATGTTATTGAGTAAAGATGTAGATTGCTGAAAGATTAAAGCTCTGGTTTTTTGTGATTGTAATTATTGTTCAATTTCTGGTGATTTTTTGCACTTTGGCAGCAATATATCTTTATCAGTATGTTGTCTTTTTTCCTAGGTACAACTGCATCCCCCTTGGATTGTGACCTTAGATGCTCTAGAACCATTTTCTTGCGATGCTCCAAAGGCTAAATCATTTTAGAGTAGTATAGTCACCAGTCAGAGCATGGTGTGGGAACTAATTGTAGTTTTAACTGCAGAATCCTCCTTGTTTGCCTTATCTTGCTGAGAAGATGATGATAACCATGACATTTCTTTGGAGGTATTAATGTTCTTCTGTTTAAACCTCTTGCAAAATGTTTCTCATAGTGATTATTTGTTTTCTAGGGAAGGAATGTATGCCATCTTATAATGTTGCTTAATAAAAAAATGAAGAAATAATTATTGCTTCATATGTTGACTGATTTATTTCATCCTTGTGGAAGGTTCTAATTAAACCTGCTGGACAAGAAGATTCATTTGTTGTCACTAGAAGTAACTTCAAGCACCTCTAAGGACTCTTTCATCATCTATTTATTTTGATAAACATAAATTATCTATTTTGTTGTTATGGATCAGTGCTTTTGCTCAAAGTATTGTGATCTTTTGGTTTGTAATGCTGAAAGTATTCACTGGTTACATGCCTCAGAATGCTATTGCCCTGAACATAAATTAGACTGGAAGAGTTGTGATTGTGGCATTCAATTGACGACTTTTTTCTGCTTGCTTGTAGTTGGTGGGATTTTGAGTAACTATGTGAAGATGATGATTAGTTGGATTGAGGCATTGCATCACTGGCAAACTAAGCAGATAGCTGCATTGTACTACTGCAAATCCTTTGAATTCAACAAGCTGTGTTGATTTTCTTAAAACTAGTGATGGATTCGAGCTTGAAATAAGTAATGCAGAATGAATGTTGTGTAGTTGCTTTTGAATCTTTTTCATCTTGTAATTAGAGATATTTGCTTGGAAGGAATTTGTTATTGTTCAATCTTGTGGTCATATGGCTAGAAGTTTGATAGAGTAATTTGATCCTTTTGTGATGAACAGACCATTTCTGCAATTATATATTTTCTTGAGCATTCTTTGGCTGGAATTGAAATTTGATACTAATTTCCTTTATTCCACAACTCCAAATTCTGCACAACATAGAAGATTGCCAAGAAAAACTAAAAGCATGCCCTGAACATAACTGCATCCCAGTTCGTTTGTCAACATTTTTCACAACCACAACAACATTTTTATGAACCTGACGAATGCCTGAGGCACGATAGCAAGGTCCTCAATCAAACAGGATCATAAAAGAATCATAAAAATAGTAACTATAACAAAAGCAAAAAACAGTGTCAATTCTCATATCCAACAGCTGTCTTGAAAAATCATCAAGGGTTGTACAAAATATTACTCAGTTCCATACACTGTCTAATTGGCTCGATACAATACTCAATCGATCATTGAAATGCTACTCATAGGATATTAACATTTATTGAGAAACCAACATCTGATACACCAAAATCTAGGTAAAGCTCCTCACAGAATTCCCACATATTTCAAATGATATATCACTACACCAAAGTGACGTTCAGTTGTGCAATGCATAGGGTAAAAGTCACATCTGCTTTCCTCAGTAACACTCACGCCCCACTCCACAGCAAATAAAATGAGTATTGAATCAGCAGAAAAGCACCCCACTTTCGTGCTTGAGTTATCCTGGTATCACATGTTCTGGGCCACATCTACACTGCCACCGGAAGTAGTTTCTTTTATCCTGTTAGCAGCACTATGCACATTGAAAAGGGTCCATAAACCAGGAATTCTAGATAAAACCTAGACAAACATATGAGATAAAGAGTTAGAATGCTCAATAACACTCTGTAGAAATATTTGTTAAATGCATCTAAAAGGAAAGAAGCAGTTGGACTAAGTCAGATGCACCTGCCCCATAGGACGTGCAAATCAAAGAGTTCAGAGGAATGGAAGGACGTAGAAAGAAGGAAGAAAAGCAGAGGTGTTTAATTTACAAGTTGCACAAGCAAGACCAAGCCAATTAAAGATGCCATCAAATCATTTTTCATTCATCTCTCCAAGATAAGATAAGATAGAGTACTATAACTGAAAAGTGAAAATCTCACACACACCAAGAGTGATAATGCACTAAATAGCACGATCCACACGAAATTAGCAGGTGTGACCTTGACATGGTCCACTCTCCAATTGTGCCCCATATCTAACACTACAATATCAAGAACATTAACTCATTAATTCCTAATTAAGGAGAAACTATAAATCTTCACAATGGACTAGCATTTGTTACAAAAGTAAGCATATCTATGGTACAAATATTAAGATTCTATTTAATACTTACATCATGAAGAGGAAAATCCCATTTGGCAAGGAAGAAAAAAGTTGCAACCAGTCTATGAACCTGAAAATATAGCAAAAATGTTAATGTATATGATACTACAAGAACAACACAACAAGAACTATGACAACAAAACAGTAACCTAAATCCATCTAGTGTTTGTAAAAGCATTGTTTTTAACTCTTATCTAACTGTTTCTAGCTCTCAAGATTTCTTCCCTTAGTTCTTTCCTCTAAAAGTATTCATACTATTCCTCAGTTGGGGCATATTTTGTTGAGATCATTCAATAACCACTAATGTAGCATGAAGGAATATTAACCTCACTACCAACACAACTTGCCTGAAGCAAAAGATACATAAAGGAATCTTATTGCCACTATCAAGAACCTTTGTTATAAGCAAAAGATACACAACTTGCCATTGTCAAGAACCATCTAACTAGTAAAATGTTGATACAATAATCTAGAAGATGATTGTCCAATTACTTTAACACTAGCCATTCAAGTAATCTTATTGCAAAAAATTGTTAGCTTTCACCACATCACTGCACAACTAAAGGAAATAAATTACTGTATTATAACAAATCAGAGCATAACCTTACACAAGAAATGATTTATAACAAATACTTTCACCAAATCTTTTATTCAAAAATTTGTGACATTTTATTATCATTTGTGCATTTTCATCAGTTCTTGCAGTGCAGAACAGAATAGAACAACACAAAACAAAAATCACGAAGGCCTTCAAAACAAAATAGAACAAAAATTCCAAGAAAGCATTCACCCAAGAAGCAATTTAGTGCTACCTTTATAATTCCTCAAAAACCACCGGACTTCTTTCTCCAGTTACTCCAAAAAGTCTTCTTTCTCCGGCTACTCCAAGAAGCCTTCTTTTCTGCACTCTTCTGCTGCATTGTCCAACACACTTCTTCAAAATAGTGCATTTTTTAGTTGGAACGTTCAAGGATTTTAGTGGGAGTTTTTTGTGACCAGATCTGCCTTTGAAAATCAGTATGCTCATCTTCCTTCCTGTAATGTGCCTAAAATCCAGTTGACATCGTTGATGCCTAGATCGAAGCCACATTGTTGATCGGAAGGAAGACATGACAAAAAGAAAAAGAGAGAGAGGAGGAGGAGATCCGGCGATTACTGAAGAGAAAGAGAAAGAGTCAGTGAAGAGTAGAAAGTGCCGGAAAGAAAGAGAGAGCAAGTGATTTGATATCCGAAGTGGTGGAGAGAGAGAGCCACTGTCCTCCGATCGACATTGTCGCTACCGTGAGTATAGTGACAAAAAGAAGAGTGGACGAGGTCCGACGGCGAGAGAGGTACCGGGGACAGAGAGACAGAGCGAAGAGTACTAGCCGGCAGCAAGAGAGGCCGTGAGGAGAACGAGACAAAATGAAAGTGCAGACTGCTAGAAAGAAAGAGATAGAGAGAGAAATTAGATCTGGTATGTTGCGGAATTTTGGCTAAATCCAAATTTTCAAAAGACCCCTGTTCCCATTTCCTTAACCATGGTTAGAATTAAGGAGAAAAATAAAAAAAAGGAAAAAAATTTAATTTCAAAATAAAAAATTCAAACAGGACACGTGTCGTCGTTGGGTGAACTCGATTCATAAGTAGAACCATGGATCGAATTCATATAAGAATTTCCCCGAATCCTGATCAACTGTGTAAGGTCGATCTACACTAACCAATCAGACCAAATCAGGGGAGGGAAAATTATATATATTGCATTCTGAAAGAAAAGATCACCATGTATATCGAGGGTATCACTCCCATCGTAAAACAAAAAAACCCTATTCTTCACATAAGAATGTCACATTAAGAACTAGGCCCCTGAGGTTGGGATCTCATCTTTCAGTTCGGACCAATTTTACTGCTGAATTCTTATTCCACCATTTAGGCAGGAAGTGAAGCTTCTTTCGGGTTTCTAGTCTTTCAAAAAAAAAAAAAAAGGAAAGAAAGAAAGAAGACGAAGAAGAACTGTGCAATCTTCTGCTGGTTGGCTTTTTCTTGAAGAGATGACAAGACTAGCCATCCCACGCGTTTGAACAACCGTAATTATTGCCACCAACAAATTTGTACAGTCTCATCCTCTTCTGGGAGATCTGCTTTCACATTGCCCACGTGCATCTTTTCTGGACTCTTTCGCTCCATCTCCAATATAATAATTCATCCAGCCTTCTTTATATACGCGGAAACACTCGGCAGTCATATACAGACTACTTCTTCCTTGAAGTTCTTGAAATCTGTTCTTGAGGTTTCACTAGTTTTTCATAATCCTAGAAGTTTGATCCCAAAACACTCTTCTTGTCCTTTAAGTCAATGGCAGGAGAGATGGGATGCTGCTTAGCTCTCTGGATGGAAGTTGCTCCTGCGCTCGTTAAATACCCACACAAGCCCTCAAACACACCTGGGTTGGAGACGATTGTGGAAGAGAACAATATTGAGGAAGAAGATGATGATGATTCATAGCCACTGTTAGACTTTCTCTTCTCAGACTATAGTGGGAAGAGCAGAATCATGCTTATAAATAATTTTTATACAGGTGAGGTTTTTGTTTTCATCCTGTCCCAAAAGTTCTCTTGGAGCTTGAGAATTTTAGCCAGGAAAATAGTGGCTGCAACTCGCATGAGGTGCACGGTAAAGAGATGTTTTTTGCTGAGGCACAATGCCTTCCAAATTTGTGTAATAAAATCCTAGTATATTTCTTTCAAGAATGTTCAAGTTCTTGGCTGAATGATGAAACCAGTGGTCCAAAATGTATCTTTTGATGTGTATTATTGAATAATTGGATGGCGTTTAAAGCTATTTTCCCTACTTTTCCGTGTAATTGACACAACAACAATTAAATTTGGCAGAACCGAGTGTCCCCTTGATCTCTAACAATGGATCTTAGCCAAAATGAACAAGAAGATTGGTGTTGTGCATTCATACATAGGTTTGTGCCTTTAGAAGGGAAAAGGAAATAGAGATGAAGATTTTTCCTAATAAAACAAGTGTTATCAAGGTATTGCTCTGATATCTGTTTGATCTGGTTCATCCGGATGTGCAACTAGCCAACAAAGAGGCATGGGAAGCCGAATAGAGTTTAGAGTGACAATAATCATCCCTTCTTCCATTAAGTTCACTTTGTCGCCCAGTTTAACTTATTATATATGGTGAAAATCAGCAGATTTTGTAATGGAGTTGCCTCCCTTATCAAAGAGAATAATTGGGGGAATAAGAGAAGAGGAAATATATCCAAATAATTTACAAGTATTCGATCAATAGACTAATTTATGGCCAATTTAATTACATATTTTAGGAACAAAAACTACCCTCCAATTTGTCAATTTGCTGAGAACATTTTTGGTTGCGTGAATTGTCGTAGCCTTGGCTTCCTACTCAATCTCTGAGGAATGACCATTGAGAGCTCTAATCAAATTAATAGCAGCCCTTTTCAAAATTACTAAGGAGATCTTTACCTTATATTTGACTTATTAAGTTACTTGTAGACTCGTAGTGTAGTACATTGAAGGATTTGGAGAAAGATGCCAGGTATAATGTAGAATCAAAAAAAGTTGTCACATTGTCTCCCCCCGCTTAGGCTATGTTTTGGATCCAAAACAGAATTGATGAAAGGAGAGGAAAAGGGAGGAAAGGATAAACTTTTATAGTATTTTCATATCTAATCAACCAGATGAAAAAAAAAAGTGTTAATGTAGTACTTATTTGCTCATATTTCGAGTGAATATGAACACTTTCAATGAAATCCTTTTGTTACACCAACATTTTTTCACTTTCACTTTTTTTTATCCCAAAAAAAAAAAAAAAACACTAAGCGAGACAGCTAAGTTCCCTCTTTCTTCATTTCCTTCAGTGCAAACAGATGAAAGAAGAAATGCAAAAAGGCCAAAAAAAAAAAAAAAAAGGAGGGGGGGTGGGGGTTAAGGAAAGGAGATTAGTGGGGAATTAACAATTTTAAAATTGGCTGGAAATCGTAGTCATTGTTTCACGTTTCCCATTGGTTCCGCGTTTTTATGAGAAGGAGCAATATCTTAAAGATTTTAGTGCTCTTTCCCCTGCCGACAATTTCCTCCACCGCCGGGAGGAGAGCTTATAAAACCCAAGGAAACCACATTGAGTAACTCATCGCCCAGACCGTCTTTTTCTCTGTGTCATTCAGACACTACAACTTCCCACCCTCTCCCAGCAATCAGTCTCATCACCATATACCCCAGAAAAGAATTGGAAGAGTGAAACAGAAAGAATATCGTTCACCGAAGCTTCTTGCATAGTTTGTGTTGAGAATATTGTTGGGAGCAGTAGAAACGACCGGGTTTCTCACGCACTCAATAGAGCATTCGAAGTAGTTTGATGGCAAAGCTGGTCGCACATATGAACTTCTCGTGGATTGAGACTGCACCGCCACCGGTTATTCCACGTCACAAGGCCTCTGATTCTCCTGGACTCGAGACCATTACAGAAGAAGAGTCCCAGGACTGCGATGATGACGATTTCTGATCTGAAAATGTTCTGTCATGTACAAAAATTGCGTTCGTGCTCTTCTTAACTAAGTAATGTACGCTTGAATTTCTAGCCTTTTGCCTCCGTTTATAAGTGCTTGATGGGACCATCAACAGGGGGTAATTGATGAAACTGTGCCACTGAATTGATTATACTCTTCTGCAAATGGATATCTTTGAATCCAGAAACGAAAAAGAAGAAGACAGACATATCATAGATTGTAATTAACGCTCTTCAAAAACCAAATGTTAGCTAGAGTTTCATTTCAGTAAGCAACAGGGGTCACTTGATACTAACGAAGAACATCTCAGCACCAAGAACTAAGACTCAGAAAGGAAGAAAGAAATGGAGGCAACCATACTATGATTTTAGTCAGCATCTGAATCTTGTGTGTATTTATAATAGAATTATAGA
Organism: Voacanga thouarsii; assembly: GCA_026120185.1. NCBI lineage: Eukaryota > Viridiplantae > Streptophyta > Magnoliopsida > Gentianales > Apocynaceae > Voacanga > Voacanga thouarsii. The sequence continues at coordinate 5,563,161 of JANUWF010001287.1, read as the reverse complement.
GAGGAATATAATTTTTCTCATATTGTATGTTAATTGCATCATTTTCATTGGTAATGATGTAGGTACCTTAACATCAATAAAAAAATTGATTGGATAAACAATTTGATACGAAGGAATTGAGAGAAGTAATATGTTCTAGGCATTTAGATATTTTGAGATAGAAAGAATAAACAAATTACTTTATCCCAAACTTCATATACTACCATAATACTGACAAGATTTTCAATGCAAATCTCAAGAAATATCAATTGTCTTTTAGATATAGAATTCAGTTATTGCAAAAGTATAGTCCTAAAACTCTTGATGAAATTGAGTATATGAAACGAGTTCCTTATGCATAACTGTAGGAATTCTTATGTATGCTATACTTTGTACTCGTTCATACATTTCTTACGCTATTAGAATAGTTATTGCAAAAGTATAGTCCTAAAACTCTTGATGAAATTGAGTATATGAAACGAATTCCTTATGCATAACTGTAGGAATTCTTATGTATGCTATACTTTGTACTCGTTCATACATTTATTATACTATTAGAATAGTTAGTAGATATCAGTCAAACTTAGAATCGAAACCCTGGACAATAATAAAATATATATTCAAGTATCTTCACAGAACTCGAGAATACATGGTAGTTTACTTGGCACCAGACATGATATCTACAGAATGCATTGATTTTTATTTTCAAGCTGATAGAGATTTTCGCAAGTCCACTTCAGGCTCAATTTTTACCGTAGTAGTGCAATTGTTTGGAAAAGTATCAAACAATCTTGTATTATTAACTTTACAATAGAAGGTGAATATGTGGCAACTTGTGAAGCAACCAAAGAAGTAATATGGTTGAAAAAATTCTTAATAGACTTGAGGTTGTTCCTTCTGCATTTCAAGCCATTAATTTATATTGTGACAATAGTGGCGCATGGGCAAATGCGAAAGAACTATGCAGCCATCAGGGTGGTAAAAATATTAAATGAAAATATCACCTACTTAGGGAGATTGTTCAACGTGGAGATGTAGAAGGATACAAGATTTCTTTTGCTAAAATCTTGCTAATCCTTTTACTAAAAATTTACCTTGCAATAGTTTTTGGAAGTCATATCAAAAGTATGAGTATTTCTGACATGTCTAATTTATTCTAGGATAAGTGGGAGAATTTTTTTAGATATGCCCTTAGAGTAAACACAACATTTGTATTTTGAAATTAAATAAAGTATATTTTTATATATTTATTTATACATATTTCAGCCTGTTTGTCAACGAATTGTTTAGATATTATAAGTCATGTGTTTAATTATTAAACAGAAAGATTTGAATTATAATTTAATTTGAAATAAATTATCCACGATTTAAAATAAATTTGGGCAGTTTATTTTATTGAGACCTTCTTGATTTTATTAAGTCTATCTTTAACTTTAGTAATAAAATTAATGATATATTTTAATATATTAGATGGACTATCAATGTTTACTTTGTGAAATAGACCACACAAATTTAAACATTATATGATTGCCGTACATAATACCTTAATTCTGAGCAAATAATGATTTATATTTACTAATTTGAAGTTTCTTAAGTTACCAAAGAGTGAGATAAATTTAATAATCGATATCTCGGTATCTTGAGAATTAAAGTGAAATAAATATAGAATAATTATTCTGTAATATGGAATCCGTCACTTTTTAATAGGTAAAACCATTCCCTCATGAGTTCTTCTAAAGTATCATTAAATTTGAACTCAATAATTCAATAATGTCTATTGAATTCAATTTGTAAGTATGACGTGGTCATATAATACTGTCAAATTGAAGATGAGAATTGAGGATTTGAATAAGGTACAACGTGGTCATATTGTCTCATTCAAAGTATTATATTGATCGACGAAAGTAATTTGTTAGATTGATCAATTATAATGATATAATTATTGATTCTAATAATTGTAATTAATCTAAGAGTGCAATTGAGTTCTTTTAATGGAATGTAACGTAATTAATAAATTATTTTTAGATTGACAAAATAATTTATTAGAATTTAATCTACCGTATCTTGTCAGGTCCCTTTAGTGGCTCTTAATTATGAGATAATAATAAATTATAATTATTTATGATTTATTAATAAAAATTGAAAGAAATAAAAAATCGTATTTGAGATAGAATAGGACAAGTAGAAATAGTTATACCCAATTATATTTGTCTTGTTCTATTAGGATTCGTTTTTGAGATAGAGTCAAGTATATAGATATAGTTAGAAATAACCAACTATATATATTAGTTTAAAAAGGGTTACGTGAGAAACAATATTTTTTTCAATTTTTATATGAGTTCACCCTCTACAAAGAGAGACGAAAATACAATTAACAATTTTTTTATTTTGGAAGATTATACTGAAGAAAACTTGGGGTTTGAAGTATAACCAAAAGGCCAAAAGCTTCTTGAATCGTATTTTTGAAGATAATATCTACAAAAGTACAATTCATTTCTTACGTATTTATAAAATTTAATCTAGTTAACACATAAATATATTGATTATATTCCTAAGAACTTGATACTAATGAAGAACATCTCAGCACCATAGAATTAAGACTTAGAAAGGAAGCAAGAAATGGAGGCAACCATACTATAGGACCATCTCCCCATAAGTATATGAAGTTGGACGTTAATACTTCCTCCATATTTTAAAAACCTTTATTAATATTTATAAATTAAAATTATATTTATTATTTTTAATTTATGTTTGTAAATATATTATTAAATCAGAATACAAGTTAGTCTTTAATTTCAAACTAATTTAAATTTTTTTAATAAGAGTAGTTTATTTTTTAATTTTAAAACTATGCAAATATTAAATTTTTTAAAAATATATATATGAATAATCTAATTATTTAATAATAATAAAGTAATTTATAATCGTGGATGCTTGAACTCTCTCTCTCACTCAAAATTAAACAAGAAAAGTTCTAACATATGGCGTGAAGATAGTATCGCAAGGTACAAAACTCTGTTAGTCTATAGCATTATTCAATGCTAATGTACTCTTCAATTTCATTATCTATTAACTTCTTACATCTCTATAATACGAAATAAAACTGCAATAATTTTATACTTATATCTATTTAATCTGCTAAATACAACTTTACATAATTAAAAAGATTCTTAACTCCTTACATAATTGAAAAGATTCTTAACTCCAAATTACCTACGTTATTCTAATAGAAGACATCTATGATTTATTTTGTTGTTTCCCATTGTTGATTGTTTGTTAAGTAATTAAAGCCAACCTATGCTTTTCAAGAATAGCTAAATTCCTCTAGAATAATTAAAAATGTAATTAATTATAATTAATAAATACTCCTATTAAATTTAAATTGTTATGAATTATTGGAATCTCCATTAATTAGTGGAGGCTCCACTAATTATGGATTTATGTGAATTATTAGAAGATTTTTATGGATGTCCACCATTTAGTGGAGACACCATTAATTGAGATTAGTTGAAGATGATGTATGCCATGATGTATTTTACTAATTAGAGCTCTATAAATAGAGCTATTCTCTAAACTTGTAATACACCATCATTTTGTGAAAGAAAGATTAGTGAAAGAAAGATTAGAGAAAGAATTGTGAGAGAAAGAAAGAGAAGTTTGAAGAGAAATTCTTGTGCAAAGAATAGTTAGAATTTTCTTAGTGTGTAGTGTGTAGATTTTATTCTAACACTACCTTAATTTTATAACACGTTATCAGCACGAGTCTCTGCCGTTATTAAAGCCAGAAGACAGGTACGCATTTATTGATCTCGCTAAATTCGAATTTGTAGCCCTTGATATTTCTGAAAAAAAAATTTATATGTCATACAGAAATGCATCTAAATGCTAAAAAAAAAGGAGATCCATATGTCATGTGGATAAAAAGAAAGATTTGACCACTGAAGATGGTCGTACTACCCATTACACGGTATGAATGGTTGCACTGAAGTTGCAAGATTGTAAAACCGTGAACTCAGTGATGTATAAAACTACATCTTAGTTAAAAATTTTACGGAGAAAAAGTTGCGATGAAGTTATATTGGAGAAGACATTCTCCACTTTTCATGTTCTACAGTAACAATATCGAGAAAAATGGTATCCAAAATTGACAAATTTAACATGAGTTATTATTGAGAAATCATGAAGCCAGATGAACTGGCTCAACAGCACTCCCAGAAGTGAATGTTGTTGGCTCCAGTGAAGCCATCGTTATAGTCGTAGTTGTGGCGGTGGCCGTGGTTATGGTCATGGACACACTCGATATTTCCTTATCACGGAGAAATACGGCCACGAAGTGGAACGAGAAAAGATAATAAGGGAAAAAGATATTTCCATTAATAATAAGCATCACATCTTTTATTCATATCACTAGTGTTCATATGAACTTGAGGATACATGCTTATAGTTGCTCTTTTGTAATTGAGTGACAAATGTAAGATGAAGGTTTGTAATTGTTCTTTTTCAATATTTACATTAGAGGAAGACTAAACAATTAGTAATTATGGACTTCGACTCCTCTTTTTCGACATCCTCCTCCTTTTCTTTCCCCTTTGAGCCGACATCGAGACTAGCGGCAGAATTAGCAGTAAAATTACTTGCGAAATGAGTCTTGAGATTTTATGATCTCCTTAAGTTTATTATATTTCTTATTATATTTGGCCTTGAAGCATGCTTGTCTCAATTTACTGTGTTTGGTCCTCTAGCTGCGTATTAGGACTTTCTTCCACCAGCTTGTTTTTCACATTCCGATATCGCAATGGCTTCTTTTAATTTCTTCTCAGCCATATGTCCTCCTTCTTCTTTATTTTGCATATCCTGTAAATCGAAGTGATATCATCGGTTATTTACTTATAAATCTTTCATAGTTTCATACTTGCAAATTATAAGTATGTATGAGAGAGAACCTGAACATTCTTGATTATGGTCTCCAAGCTCACCAATTTCTGTGAGGCCATCGACGAATTCCTAACTCCCTACATCTTTTCTTGAGACGGGTTATGCCAATATTCAATTCTTTGGCTGCACTCTTGATTGGTAGGTAAAAGTATTGCGAAATTGTTTCTCTTGATAGTGTTTGGGAGTTATTGCCCTTCTTCTCTCTCTGCCTCTTAATCATCTTCTTCTCCCCAGGAATTTTGTCTGCAATAATATCTTGAACTTCGATATTATGCATTTCATGAGTACTTACTCCGACTTCGTTGCCAAGACCACTCATTATTTCTCCTAGAAAAAGAAAATAATATCGAGTAAAGGTAATACTATTCAAAATCCATGTTTAAAGGTATAATAACACTGGAAACATATTACGACTTTGTTCAAAATCCATTAGAGAGTAGAAAGGATCATGCACAAGCATATCCTCATTCAAAGGAATAGCATCAAGAGGAACGAGTATCAAAAGCGAGTCTCTTGTAGGAGCGAGATCAACTTGGTCCAAAGCGGTATGTTCAAAACTTCCATTGATTTACATAAAAAACAAACCAAAAGAGAGTTTAATTTCATTATCAAGCATACTAAAAACAAATGGAAGCCCTCAAAGGTATCTCACACGAAATTAGGAGGAAGCGGTTGGTATGAAAAGGAAAACATATCAAAATCTTACTGCGTTCGAATTAGGCGAAGCGGTTGGTTTGGAAAGGAAAACATATCAAAATCTTCTATGTTCGAATTAGGCGGAAGCGGTTGGTTTGAAAAGAAAAATACATCAACATCTGCTGCGAAATCGAGTCAAAATTTGACCATGTCTCAAATGAATTACGAGTCTCCATATACGCTTTGTGATTTTTGTTTTTGATGTTTACTAATGATTGATAAGCTGAGATATATATCGATACATATATATATATATATATATATATACGTATGAGGAAGAAGAAGAGGTAGATGGTAGGTAGAGGGTCGGAGGAGAAGAAAAGACAAGAGAGGAAGAGGAAAAGTCGGTGCGGGAAGAGTGAAAAAAAAAGGAGATATTTTTCTTGGCATTTCCTGCTTGTCATCATTTTCTTATATTTCTTTTCTTATTCTCTTGTGAAATCATTATTCCCTAAATTAGGGGAGAAACAGAAACGAGTACAAGAAAGATCTTGATTGGACAACATCATTAAATTATCTTGATCCGCATACAAGCGCATGTGAACTTGAAGTTCAAAAGATAATTCATTTGCAAAGCATTGCAAATCAAATGCCGAGACGCTTTTGTTGACTCCGAGAAGAGTTACAAAATCGCATATTCCAACTATAAATGCTCCTATTCGAATTGAAGTTCCAGTGAGAACAAAATATTATACCTATAGGCTGCCTGAGTCAAAAACACGCCGGAAGCGTGGCCGACCTCTTGGTTCTAAAGATAAAAATCCTCGAAAGAAAAGAGGATTAAATGATCCGAGAAGATCATATTGAAGAAAAGAATGATAAAGACCAAGAGAGAGCTGATGACAAAGAACCGAGAAGTTGATGAAAGTAACACTGAAATTTCTATCAATTATACCACTTCAGGTAGAAGTTGGAATCGGATAGAAAGCTGTTATTGATAATATATTTGCATACAATATATCTCTTAATGTTACACGGGATAATGATGATCCTGAACCAATATCGATTGATGAATGTCGGCATAGAAAAGATTGGCTGCAATGGAAAGATGCGATTCAATCGGAGTTAAATGCACTGACAAAACGTGAAGTCTTCGGACTGCAGGTCAGAACACCGGAAGGTGTAAAACCTGTTGGCTACAAATGGATATTTGTGCGAAAGCGCAATGAAAATAGTGAAATCGTTCGATATAAAGCGCGATTAGTAGCCCAAGGTTTTTCACAAAGACCATGTATTGATTATGATGAAACTTATTCTCCTGTTGTTGATGCTATTACACTCCGATATATTATCAGTTTGGCAGTACATGAAAAGATAGATATGCGCCTATTAGATGTTGTCACTGCTTACTTGTATGGAAATTTAGAAAATGATGTTTACATGAAAATCCCCGAATGATTTCATATGCTTGAAGCATATAAACATTATCCTCGTGAAAATTACTCCATTAAGTTGTAGAAATCATTATATGGCCTAAAGCAATTTGGGCGCATGTGGTTCACACGTCTTAGTGAATATTTATTGAAAGCGGGATTTAAAAATGACCAGGTATGTCCATGTGTTTGTGAAGGAAAAAGAGTACACTATTCTATATGTCTGTTTATTACTCCCCCTGATGAGATGATTCCTTTAAATCTTTAAACCGACGCATACCGATTTTATATCTCAACTTTTCAAATGTTGCAGTCGGTAAAATCTTCGTGAAAATATCTGCGAGGTTATCACATGACCGAATTTGTAGCACATCAATTTCACCTTTCTTCTGGAGTTCATGAGTAAAGAAGAATTTTGGCGAAATATGTTTTGTCCGATCTCCTTTAATATATCCTCCTCGTAATTGAGCTATGCAAGCTGCATTGTCTTCATAAAGAGGAGTTGGAATACCTTTGATTGATGATAATCCACAACTTTCTCGGATATAATGAATCGTGGATCTTAGCCATACACATTCTCGACTTGCTTCATGAATGGCTATAATTTCAGCATGATTTGAAGAAGTAGCTGCTATAGATTGTTTCGTAGAACGCCATAATATAGCAGTATTTCCACATGTAAATAGATAGCCCGTTTGAGAACGTGCTTTATGTGGATCAGATAAATAACCAGCATCTTGGAGATATCGAAGGACTTGTTTAATTCCATTCCAGTGTCGTCGTGTTGGTAAAGAACTAAATCTTGCTAATAAATTGACAGCAAAAGCAATATCAGGTCGTGTATTATTAGCAAGATACATCAATGCACCAATTGCACTGAGATATGGTACTTCAGGACCAAGGAGTTCTTCATCATTTTCTTGAGGTCGGAAAGGATCTTTATCCACATTTAATGATCGGACGATCATTGGAATACTCAATGGATGTGCTTTGTTCATGTAAAATCTTTTTAGCACTTTTGCTGTATATGTTGATTGATGAATAAATGTTCCACTCTCCAAATGTTCAATTTGTAAACCAAGGCAAAATTTGGTTTTACCAAAATCCTTGATTTCGAATTCTCTTTTTAAATAATCAATTGTTTCTTGGAACTCTTCAGGAGTTCCAATAAGATTAATATCATCAACATATATAGCTAATATCACAAATTTAGAACCAGATTTCTTAATACTGGGTTTTTATCTAGTAAGGTTTTAATGAGGCATATTCTTTATGTATGGATGGACATCCAAGGGGGAGTGTTATGAATTATTGGAATCTCCATTAATTAGTGGAGGCTCTACTAATTATGGATTTATGTGAATTATTAGAAGATTTTTATGGATGTCCACCATTTAGTGGAGACACCATTAATTGAGATTAGTTGAAGATGATGTATGCCATGATGTATTTTACTAATTAGAGCTCTATAAATAGAGCTATTCTCTAAACTTGTAATACACCATCATTTTGTGAAAGAAAGATTAGAGAAAGAATTGTGAGAGAAAGAAAGAGAGAAGTTTGAAGAGAAATTCTTGTGCAAAGAATAGTTAGAATTTTCTTAGTGTGTAGTGTGTAGATTTTATTCTAACACTACCTTAATTTTATAACATAAATCATATTCTTTTCTCTATGATATATAATAAACAGTAAGGATAGAACTCTATAATAAATACTTCTAGTAAGGTCTCAACAATATTTCTAATGTCATTGAGACTTAGAGGAAATGATCAATTATATCTCTAACAAAGACTGTTAGTGAATAGGATCGACATGCTTATGTGTCAACCAGATTAAACTTTAAGAATACGTGAAAACGGATCATACCTTTGTAGATATCGCCTTCACCAATACAATTCTTGAAGTCTTTGGCCTTTTGGTAATGCTCCAAACCCTCAAATTTTCTTCAATGTAATCTCCTTGGATCAGAAAATTGCTAATCGTATTTTGTTTCTCTATTTGTTGAGAGTGAACTCACACAAAAACTGAGAGAAAAACTCAAAGAACAACAACGATGTTACTCACATATCTCGAAAATAGAGTCATATCCTAATATGTATATTGGATTCTATCCCAAAATACGAATCCTGATAGAATAAGAAAAGTATAATTTGTTGGATCGATCAATTAATGGATATAATTATTGACTCCAGTAATTGCGATTAGACTAAGAGTGCAGTTACGTTCTTTTAGTGGAGTGGAACGTAATTAATAAATTATTTTTATTGACAAAATAATTTATTGGAGCTTAGTCTAATTGTATCTGGTCAGGTCCCTTCAGTGGCTCCTAATTATGGGATAATAATAAATTATAATTTGTTTATAATTTATTAATGAAAATTGCAGAAAATCAAAAATCGTATTTTAGATGGAATAGAATAAGTGGAAATAGTTGTATTCAACTATACTTTTCTTATTCTATCAGGATTCGTATTTTGGGATAGAGTCCAATATAAATATTGGGATATGACTCTATTTTCGATAAACGTGAGAAACATCGTTGTTGTTCTCTGAGTTTTTCTCTCAGTTTTTGTGTGAGTCAACCATCAACAAAAAGATAAACAAAATACGATTAGCAATTTTCTGGTCCAATGAGATTACATTAAAGAAGATTTGGGGGTTTGGAGCATTACCAGAAGGCCAAAGACTTCAAGAATCATATTGATGAAGGCGATATCTACAAAGGTATGATCCGTTTTCACGTATTCTCAAGGTTTAACCTGGTTGACACATAAGTATGTCGATCCTATTCACTAACAATTGATATTAGAGCCAGGTTTTGATATATGTTTATGTGTTAAGATTAAATCTTTTATGCATAAATTTAGTTGAGCAGTGTAGAAATAAAGTATTTATGTTCATGGTGAATGATTTGATTAATTCTATTCAAAATAATTTTATGGCCATAGTTTTTTATTCGGTGAATATGTATAAGTATTATAGAGTTTTGTAACAAAATGGGTGAATTACGTCTCTATGTTTCCCTTTTGAGTTTTCTTTTAATTTTATTTTTATGTTAAAAAAAAAGAATTGTAATTGGGCATGAAGCTTGGAAGACGAATGGCTTGCTGGCGGACGAATTGCGAATTGCGGATGGACGAATTGTTGGTGCCCATATCTGATTGCCTTCTGATGGGCTTGCTGTGCTGGGCTGGCCTTGGGCCAGCAAGCCAGCGAACAGGCTTTGCTGTCTTGGGCCAGCAATATAATCTCCCTTTAATAAAAAAAGGAAAGGGAGTAAGGAGACAAATCTGGGATTCAATTCCTGGTCACCTTGGAGGAACTTCCTGCAACCAACCACTACACTAACAACAGTCTTGTGACATGAAGTTGCACAATTTAATTGACATTGTAGAAGATTGAAGAATTAGCTATATTGTTAGCTAATTATTATTTTCAATTTTAATTTTGTAATTTTATTTTTGAGTCTAAGTTGGCTATAAATTTTTTTTATTTTATAGTTTTTACTATTTAATTTTGGTTGAATTATATATCATTCATGTTAACATGCCATATAGTTTGCATTAACACCGCTCTAGGTACTATTTAGTTATGCATAAATAAATTAATATTTTTTTAAATTAAAAAATTTTTTAAATGTGAAATGGTTAATTTTAATTAACCTTTGGCCTCTCCTATTAGCCCATTAATAAAATTAACGTTTGTTTCGTGCCATTTTAAATAATCTCCCTATAGGAAGGTTACGTTTTATTGGTTACTAGATTGGGTATCAAAATTTTAATTATTATTATTTTTTTATTTTTTTAAATTTAATTTATTCATAATTACTCGATAGGTGATGTGATTGGATTGAAAACTTTATATTAAAAAAATAAAATAAAATAAATTTTGAATATAGGGGTTACACTTAAATCAAATATATTATAAGGACTTCCTATAGAATATCCAAATAATGTCTATGATGGTCAAAATATTAACAATGCTAAAACTAATATTGCATTTAGATGCAAGTTATATTAATTTTAGTGGGATGATCCAAGCTTAACTATAAGTTATATTGTTATCTCCTATAGAGGTGCATATTACTTTGGGGTTTTAGGTTGTGGGTCTTGACCTAACTATAAGTTACATTATTATCTCTTATAGAGGTACATGTTACTGTAGAGTTTTAGGTTGTCATATTTTGATAGTAATTTCTATTACTACTTAAAATATTATCATATTGATCATGCATCATACCATTTTATATTGATCATGCATCATGATATGATAAATGGCTCATATGTTTTATTTCATTTAATTTTAGAAAAATGACTTCCAACACTTTATCCCAAATTTTAACAAAGAACCAATTGGTTGGAGAAAATTTTATTGATTGGAAAAGGAACCTCATAATTGTACTCACTTCTGAAAAGCTCAAATACGTGCTAACTGAACCGTGTCCTGCTAAGCCTCCTGAACAGTCCACGCGCGAACAAAATGAGATTTATGATAAATGGTTGAGCTCTGATGAGATGGCTCGCTGCTACATTTTGGGATCTATCTCAAATGTGTTGCAGCAGAAACATGAGAACATGACAACCGCTGCAGACATCATGAGAAGCCTCCAGCAAATGTTTGAGCACAAAGGACGTCATGCCCGTCAAGCAGCAATGAAGCGCATAATGAATATGCGCATGAAACCTGGAACGCCCGTGAGGGATCATATGTTAGAATTGATCGCTCAGTTCAACGTGGCAGAGGTCTTAGGGGTTGAAATTAAGCCTGAGAATGGCTCTAGAAACTCTTCCAGAGATATTTTCACAGTTCAAAGTTAATTATAATATGAACAAGTTGGAGATGTCTCTTATAGAGTTAATGAAGGAGCTTGAGAGAGGCAACCCTAAAAGTGGGAAGTGTCAATGCTCTTATTCTAACTCATGCTGGATCTTCCTCTTCCAAGCCTAAGGGCAAAGGAGGAAATAAGAAGAAGCATAACAATAAAGGATCTAAGCAGCAGGTTAAGAAAGCAAAAGTGGATGAAAAGCCCAAAGGCAAATGTTTCCACTGCAAGCAAAAAGGACATTGGAAGTCACGGTGCCCAGATTACTTAGCTAAATACAAGCAAGCTACTGGTGATTTATCCTACATTGAAACTTATTTAGTGGTTGATTCTACAAATACTTGAATAGTAGATTCTGGAGCCACTAACCATGTTTGCAATTCATTGCAGGGGTTCCAAGTAACCAGACATCTCAATGAAGGAGAGCATACTCTAAGGGTTGGCACAGGATCAGTGATATCTGCAAGAGCAGTTGGAGATGTTTATCTTTATTTTGATAATAAACATTTGATTTTGAAAGATTGTTATTATGTTCCCGACATTTATCGAAATTTGATTTCGTTTTCTTTGTTATTCAAATAAAAATATTTTGTTAAATTTTATAAATTTTCAGTAGAGATATTTTTGAATAACTCTTTGATATGTCGTGGAAATTTAAATAATGATCTGTATGTTTTGAAACCTACCAACAGTTCATTATATCATATTGAAACTAATAAACACATTAAGTTATCTCTTACTAATGAGACTCTCCTATGACATCTTAAACTTGGTCATATTAATCTAAATAGGATTCAAAGACTTGTAAAAGAAGATCATTTAAGTGACTTAAAGGTGGAACCTCTTCAAGTTTGCGAATCTTGTTTGGAAGGTAAAATGACCAAAAGATCATTTCCTTCCAAAGGAAATAGAGTAAAGGAAGTTTTAGAATTAGTGCACTCTGATGTATGTGGACCAATTAGTGTCCAAGCTAGAGGTGGGTATGAGTATTTCATTACTTTTACGGATGATTACTCAATATATGGATATATTTACCTAATGACTCATAAGTCTGATGCCTTAGAAAAATTCAAAGAATTTAAGGTTGAGACTGAGAAGCAGTTAAGCAGTTAGGAAAGAACATTAAGACACTTCGATCGGATTGATGTAGAAAATATCTATCCCATGACTTTAGATCTTACTTATCAGAAAATGAGATTTTATCCCAACTAAGTGCACCTGGTACTCCTCAACATAATGGAGTGGCAGAAAGGAGAAACAGGACCTTGTTAGACATGGTCAGAACAATGCTAGACTTCTCTACACTCAGTATATCCTTTTGGGGGTATGCTATACAAACTGCGACATATATATTGAATATAGTTCCATCAAAGTCTATCCCTAAGACTCCATTGGAATTGTGGAATGGGCGGAAGCCTAATTTGACATATATCCGGATTTGGGGTTGTCCTGCATATGTGCTAAAGGGAGAGATGGATAAAATGGAATCATGATCAAATTTATGTCTGTTTGTTGGATATCCAAAAGGAACAAGGGGATATTACTTCTATAGTCCTCAAGATAAGAAAATATTTGTAAGCATAAATGCAATTTTCTTAGAGGACGAGTACATAGAAGAATGAGGATCTAAGAGTAGAATTATTTTGGAAAAAACCAAGGGAGATAATCCCAACCAAATGGTTACTGAAACTCATACTCAAGATTCACGTGGAGGATTCGTATTTATGCCACTTAACATGCCAGATTTTAGTGGGAGAGAAATAGATGTTACACCTTCTATACCCACTGGCTTTTCGGCACATAGAGTGGAAGAACTTCCTGTCCTTGTTCAAAATTCAGTCGTTGAGGAATCAGCAGATCTAGTTCCAGTCAACGAGGAGGAGAAAAGTCCAATCATCCAAGATCCTCCACAACTTAGACGTAGTGGGAGAGTCATTCGACGTCCCTCTAGATACTTACTCTATAAAGAAACTTTTCAAACAGTCTCTTTTGAGGAAGAAAAGGATCCCGCAACATATATAGAAGCTGTAGAGGATATAGACGCAGACCATTGGAAGAGTGCAATGGATTCAGAAATGAAATCCATGTACACTAACTCCGTATGGGAACTTGTGAACCTGCCTAATGGGGTAAAACCTATTGAGTGCAAATGGGTCTACAAAAGAAAGAGAGGAGTAGACGAGAAAGTGGAAACTTTCAAAGCTAGATTGGTTGCTAAAGGTTATATCCAACGAGAAGGTATTGACTAAGAGGAAACCTTCTTGTTTGTGGCCATGCTAAAGTCTATAAGAATCCTCTTATCCATTGCAGCTCATTTCAACTATGAAGTATGGCAAATGGACGTCAAGACAGTCTTTCCTTAATGGAAATCTTGATGAATGTATCTACATGGTACAGCCAGATGGTTTTATCCAAGAAGGTCAAGAACAAAAAGTTTGTACGCTGAATAGGTCCATATATGGGCTTAAACAAGCGTCTAGATTTTGAAATATCAGATTTGATCAAGTCATTAAAACTTATGGTTTTGATCAGCATCCTGATGAACCTTGTGTCTATAAGAGAATTATAGATGGTAAGGTGATTTTTCTCATACTGTATGTTAATGACATCCTTCTCATTGGAAATGATGTAAGAACATTAACATTGGTGAAAAGTTGGTTGGGTAAACAGTTTGATATGAACGACTTGGGAGAAGTAAGATATGTTCTGGGTATTCAGATCCTTCGGGATAGAAAGAATAAACAGATAACTTTATCCCAAACTTCATATATTGACAAAATACTGACGAAATTTTCTATACAAAATTCCAAGAAAGGCCAATTGCCTTTCAGACATGGAATTCAGTTATCTCAGAAGCATAGTTCTAAAACTCCTAATGAAGTTGAGTACATGAAACGAGTTCCTTATACATCAGCTGTAGGAAGTCTCATGTATGCTATGCTTTGTACTCGTCCAGACATTTGCCATGATGTTGGGATGGTCAGTAGATATCAGTCAAACCCAGGACCGGAACACCGGACTGCAGTCAAACATATATTTAAGTATCTTTGCAGAACTCGAGGATATATGCTAGTTTACTCAACTCCAGAATTGGTACCTATAGATTACTGATTCTGATTTTCAAGCTGATAGAGATCTTCGCAAGTCCACCTCAGGCTCTATTTTCACCTTAGGTGGTGGTGCAGTTGTGTGGAGAAGTATCAGACAATCTTGTATTACTGACTCTACAATGGAAGCTGAATATGTGGTAGCTTGTGAAGCAGCTAAATAGGCAGTATGATTGAAGAAGTTCTTGATAGAACTTGAAGTGGTTCCTTCTACATCTCAAGTTATTACTTTGTACTGTGACAACAGTGGTGTAGTAGCGAATGCAAAAGAACCACGCAGCCATCAGCGTGGTAAATATATTGAATGTAAATATCACCTATTTAGAGAGATTGTTCAACGTGGAGATGTAGAAGTGTGCAAGATTTCTTCTATTGAAAATTTTGCTGATCCTTTTACTAAAAGTTTACCTGTAAATGTTTTTGGAAGTCATATAGAAAGTATGTGTATTTCTGACATGTCCCATTTACTCTAGGACAAGTGGGAGAATTTATGTTAGATATGCCCATCGAGTAAATACAATGTTTGTATTTTTGAAATTAAATAAAGTATGTCTTTATATATTTATACGTATGAATTTGTATGAGCCTGTTTGTTCACGAATTATTTAGATATTATAAATCAAGTGTTTATTTGTTAAACATAGAAAGACTTGATTTATAGTTTAATTCGAAATAAATTATCCGCGATCTAAAATAAATTTGGGCAATTTATTTTGGAAGATCGTCTTAATTTTATTGAAGTCTGTCTTTGACTTTAGTAATAAAATTAAGGATATATTTTGATATATTAGATGGACCATCAATATTTATTTATGGAATAGACCATACAAATAAAATATTAAAAGATTGTCGTACATAATACCTTAATCCTGAGCAAATAATTATTTATATTTGCTAATTTGAAGTTCCTTGAGTTGCCAAAAAGTGAGATTAACTTAATAATCAATATCTCGGCATCTTGGGAATTAAAGTGAAATAAATATGAAATAATTGTTATGCAATATGGAATCTGTCACCTTTAATAGGCAAGATCATTTCCTCATGAGTTCTTCTAAGGGATAGTTAAATTTGAGCTCAATAATTCAATAATGTCTATTGAATTCATTTTATAAGTGTGACGTTGTCATATGGTCCTGTCAAATTGAAGATGAGAATTGAGAATTTGAATAAGGGGCACTATGGTCATACTGCCTAATTTAAAGTATTATATTGATCGATGGGGGTAATTTGTTGGATCGATAAATTAATGAAAATAATTATTAACTCCAGTAATTGCGATTAGACTAAGAGTGCAGTTATATTCTTTTAGTAGAATGGAACGTAATTAATAAATTATTTTTATTGACAAAATAATTTATTGGAGTTTAGTCTAATTGTATCTGGTCAAGTCTCTTTAGTGGTTCCTAATTATGATATAATAATAAATTATAATTTATTTATAATTTATTAATGAAAATTGTAGAAAATTAAAAATCGTATTTTAGATGAAATAGAATAAGTGAAAATAATTGTATTCAACTATATTTTTTTTATTCTATCAGGATTCGTATTTTTGGGATAGAGTTCAATATACATATTAGGATTAACAATTTTCTAGTTCAAGAAAATTACATTGAAGAAGAAAACCTATAGGTTCCCCAATTCTCTCACGAGGGAAGAAGAGCAAATCAAAAGCAAACACAGGAGAGGACTGAAGGGGCCAACAACCCATTTCCTTTATCAGCAAACGCCATGGCCACAAGAAAAATGAGGTCGAATGTGTGGAACCGCCCAATTCATGGAGGCCACAGCATCAACTATTTGAATATAAACAATGATTTTTGGGCTGGACAAGTGGCAGTGCAGTGACCAGATGCCACCCCGCCTCCCCCCAATAGTTTCTGCAGTCTTTTTTTATTTAGAGAATTTGAGATTAATTTAATGGAAATGATTGGTGAGTCATGCGTGGATGTGGGAAGATTTGGCTGAAGTGGGAAGATGTGACTGGTTGAGGGAATCAAAGATGTGATCTAGGCTGGCCGGACGGTGGTGTTGCTTCGAAGTGCATGGCTCTTGATGATGATGATGACGGTTGGCTCATGTTTTTTTTATCATCTGATTTAATATGTATAAGGTTTTATTGAGACACAACCTCTCTTTTTTATATTATTTTTAGAAAATGCGAATGAAAACTCAAACTTTACTTTAAAAAAATTGTAAAGAGTTCAAGTTCTTGTGAAGTTTCATTTTGTTCAGATTTTTCAAATTCTTATAACAGTAAGTTATAAACAAATATTAAATTGTAAAATTAACGCGGGAAGAATAATAAAAATAAGAAAAAAAAAGAGAAAGTAGAGACATTTGATGTTTATTGAGAGTAATAGAAAAAAGATTTAGGAGAAATTATTCGTGGCTTGTAACATGAGATTATTTTTTTCAAGCTAAAAGGCTTTTGATACGATTTCAAACTTTATTTAGCAAAGTAATTAATTTAAGCAAAAAAAATTAGTTTTCAATACAAGTTTCATTTTTAATACATTACAACTAAAAAAAAATTGAAATTGACAAGGAAAGAGAGCTGCGGAAGTGTTGAACATTTTAGCAGCTAGTGGAAGTGTATTACTTGGCTTCGTAGTGGCGGTGGACTGTGGACCAGTGAGAGGTAGGGTCACGAGTCACTAGTTTAGAAAGAACGGGAAAGAAATGAAATAAGTGGACTGGGGGCGGCAAAAAATCAGTTTAATTAATGCTCTATCCTCTGTTTTTCTCCCCATAAATACCCCTTGCCATTTCCGTCTCCTCTCATCCTCACTTGCATAAGAATTCTTCCTCTTCTACTACTCCTCCCTTCCTCCTCATTGCAATCAGATTAACTCACATTTTTTTGGTTCAAATCTTGTTGTGAGGGCAAATGGCGAAGGACGTTGAAGTTGGTGGCCCCGAGTATGCTACCAAGGACTACCAAGATCCACCTCCAGCACCTTTTATTGACCCCGAGGAACTCACTAAGTGGTCATTCTATAGGGCCATCATTGCTGAATTCATTGCCACGCTCTTGTTCCTCTACGTTACAGTTCTGACGGTCATTGGATACAAGGGCCAAACCGACCTGCAAAGTGGGGGAGATCAATGCGGTGGTGTTGGCATCCTCGGCATTGCCTGGGCTTTTGGTGGCATGATCTTTGTCCTTGTTTACTGCACTGCTGGTATTTCTGGTGGGTGCCATATAATATGTGCATTTTGATTTCATCTAGCTAGTTCCTAGCCTTTTTATCGTGCACCATTGGTTGCTTGTGAGTGATGATGGTTGTGCTTATATAATTAACTGTTGCAGGAGGACACATTAACCCAGCTGTCACATTTGGGCTGTTCTTGGCTCGTAAAGTCTCGCTGGTTAGAGCAATCATGTATATTGTGGCTCAGTGCTTGGGGGCAATCTGTGGTTGTGGGTTGGTGAAGGCTTTCCAAAGGGCTTACTATGTCAGGTATGGTGGTGGTGCCAACGGGCTCAGTGCTGGGTACAGTATAGGCACCGGATTAGGAGCTGAGATCATTGGCACATTCGTCCTTGTTTACACCGTTTTCTCTGCCACTGACCCCAAGAGAAATGCACGAGACTCCCACGTTCCTGTAAGTTATGCTACAACAGATTACTTGGTTTGACCTTTGATCATTCAAAAAATAAGCAACCCAAAATTCTTGAAATTCAGATTATGATGATGAATCTAATTAATCTATGAATCAAAGGTACTGGCTCCACTTCCAATTGGGTTTGCCGTATTCATGGTTCACTTGGCTACAATTCCAATTACTGGCACCGGTATTAACCCTGCTCGAAGCTTTGGAGCTTCTGTGATCTACGGCAAAGCTTGGCATGATCACGTATGTCCTTCAGCTGATTATTCTGAAATTCAAAGCTTGATCACATCGCATATATATATATATTCATTAACTCTTGTTTTCTTATGATATATTATATAGTGGATCTTTTGGGTTGGACCGTTCATCGGAGCAGCCATCGCTGCTTTATACCACCAGTACGTTTTGAGGGCAGGAGCAGTGAAAGCTTTTGGATCATTCAAGAGCACAACATACTAAAGGATCACCCTGGGAATGTTGCAGGAAAACTCAACTTTTCATTTACAAGTTGTAAATAGTGAGTTGTTCCTCAACAGTTGGGAGTCTTGGCACTAGTTTTAATTTGTGCCCAAAATTGGTCACTTTGTTGGAAGTGATTTGTGCTCTGCTTTTGTTTTCTATTTTTGGTCTATCGTGATTCCTGGTGTCATCAATAATGTACTATCAGTATCAGCTAGTGAATTTCTCCTTTACCACTAACGAGTGGAAGTTTCTTTTTCTGTTCGTCAAAGTTTATTGGGGGTTAATTCTAAAAAAAGGCATCTTGTTTGAAGCTGTTGGACCATTTCTATCTTAATGTCAACTAAGGTTAAATTTTCTTGTTGAAATTTGCTGGGACGATATAAAATGTCTAATATGCACACCCTATAGGAAAACACAACAACCTTTCTTTTCCTCTTACTTTTTTTTTATAATTAATTTCCTCTCGCTTTCTCCTCTTTCCCACCGGTCTTCCTACCTACCATCACCGGCACTGCCACCAGTCTCCGCCCAAGTTATCCCTCTGAACCCATCAACCTCTTCCCCCAACCCTACATGCACCACACCTCTAGTCAACAGCACATTTGAAAAATTAAATTAAATTAGTTTCAATTTTAAATTTTAATTTAATTTTAATAAAATTTGATTTGGTTTGACTTAGTTTTGAAAGTTATATAAAAAATCGATTTAGTTTTTAATTTTTTAAAATAAAAATAAAAATACTTTTAATTAAAAATATATAATTAATATTAAAATTTTATGTATTATTATTTTTAAATATTTTAATTCAGTTTCGATTATTTTGATTCGATTAAAATTTAATTCGATTTTGTTTGATTTAGTTTTATTAAAAATTTATAAAATTCAATCAAAAATTGAAATTATAAATCGAAACTAAATTGAATAATCGAATCAACAACCCTAATAAAAATCAAACCCTAACCTTGTAATAGTTGAACCACTATGCTTAGGGTGCACTTGGATTCTTTTTTTTTTTTTTTTTGGGTGGGGGTAACAAAAAAATTAATGTAGATAAAGTTTAACTATTAAATATTATTAATTTAATAATTCACTCTAAAAGAAAGAATATTAATTTTTACTTTGTAAATTTTTATTTAAATTATGTTTTTAATAAAATTAAATATAATTCCAATTCATGGCTGGTGATGGATTTATGGCAGGGGTGACAAGAGCAATACTTTGAATAAACCACTAAATAGTTAGACAATTATTATTATTATTATTATTATTATTATTATTATTATTATTATTATTAAGGTAGGGTATTAATCAATTAAAAAAATACTTTATTTGTTAATACGGATAAGAACAATCAACTGGGGCTGGACAAGTGGCATCGTAGTGACCAGAAGCTCCCTGGGGCATTTTTGCAATTGCCATCTGCTATTAATGATTGGTTGGGTTCACAGAATTTAGGATTAAGTTAATGCAAATGATTGGAGAGGGGCGGCATTTGCTGAAGTGGCAAGAAATGAGTGGTTGAGGGAATCAAAGATGCTGGGCTATGCTCCAGTTGACGGTGTTGTGCTCGGAAGTGCTTGGCTCTTGATGACGATGGTCGGTCCGTGTCTTATTATACTGTGATTTGATGTGTTATGGTTGGGATGTGATTAAAACTCTTTTCCTATAGTAGTAATATTTTAAAAAGAATAATACAGAGGATAATGAAACGTGGGTGTTATTACATCAAATTCTCTCTTTTTTATCCTATTTAAATTTTACTTTAATATTATATATTTAATAATTTTTTATTATATCAAATAAACTTATTTCAATTCAATTTTTATCCATATATGCATTAAATATACAATAAAAAACTTTAAATTATTAAAAAGTTTTTTCTGTGTTGTAATTTTTGAACAAAGATGAACAATTAATGTTCATGACTAAGTTCCATAGAAGGAAAGTTTTGAAATTTTGTTTTAGCAAAGTGAATTAATCCTATTCAAAATGTTTTAAATTTAATTTGAGTCCCTCTCTTTTAAAGTTGTACTTAGTAATGATTAGATTGAGATGAGTTTGTTAAAAATTAATAAAATATTATTAAATAAGAGATAAATATGAAATTCAATCATTAATAAAAAAAAATATGATGTGTTGTGCGTATATAATAACTTAAGAGAATGAAAATTATCTAAATTAAAATTTTAGTTTAAGTTGATAAGAATTTTTTTTAAATATAATATAAATATGTATCAATAAAAAAAAACTAAAAACTAGTAGGAATAGAAAAGAGCGCGCTGCGGGGAGAAAATCACAATGAAAATCAGCCCCACCGTTGCGCATTTAGCAGCCCGTGCGTGGAACAATGTTATTCGGCCCCGTAATGGTAGTAGCGGACCAATTGTGACCGTGAGTTGTAGGGTCAGATGACACAAGTCAGGAGTGTACGAAATTAAAATATGTGAAATGGGGCGGCAAAACCTCAGTTTAATTAATGCTCTATTCACTGTTTTTCTCCCCATAAATACCCCTTGCCATTCCCGTCTCCTCCCATCATCACTTGCATGACAATTATTCTTCTTCTGCTACTTCTTCCCTCCTCCTCATTGCAATCAGATTAACTAGCATTTTTCTTGTTCAATCTTGTTGTGAGGGCAAATGGCGAAGGACATTGAGGTTGGCGGCCCCGAGTATGCTAGCAAGGACTACAAGATCCGCCTCCAGAACCTCTTATTGACCCCGAGGAACTCACAAAGTGGTCATTCTATAGGGCCATCACTGCTGAATTCATTGCCACGCTCTTGTTCCTCTACGTTACAGTTCTGACGGTTATTGGATACAAAAGCCAAACTGACGAGAAAAGTGGGGGAGATCAATGTGGTGGTGTTGGCATCCTCGCCATTGCCTGGGCTTTTGGCGGCATGATCTTTATTCTTGTTTACTGCATTGCTGGTATTTTTGGTGGGTGCTATCACGGGTCATTTTTCTCAAAATTGACTAACCATGTTACTTGTGACTTGACTAGGCCCGAGCCAACGTCACACCGACCTCTTTCGAACTCGTTCGGACACTTCAAAGTGAGTTTGAGTGGTTTCAAAGTAAATCACAGTGAAAACGATTGAAAACAACGATGAACGATATGAAAATGACAGAAAACGGCACAAAAACTAAAATTAACCGACACCCGATTGCATGAATGTAGTCATTTCATTGAATGAAAAGTGAGTACAAAGTATATACAACAAGTATTGGTGAGGGGGAACACTAATGTTCGCAACCAACTTAGTTTGCTTCTACCCGATCTCGTTTATGTACGCTCCCTATAATAGACGTGGAAAACTTTTTCCAAGTTCCAAGAGTAGATACCGTTTTTCCAAGGAAGTGAAAAAAGTTTGTCGATTTTCTCTAGCCTTATATATAAAGAATCTAACTATGAAAATTTACATACATGGCCTTCAAGGCCTTAGGAAATTTACAAAAATAAAAACAAAAGCCTATCTACATATTTATATAAGAAAACGGAGGGGCCGATAGTTCTAGCCGTCGGCTACTGTTAGGTGCGCGCACGGCAAGGGCTGGCTCTGGGCGCGCGGGCCCATGGCACGGTCTAGCTCTCGGTGGGCGGCACGGTCTCGGTTTGGCACTGGGTGCGTGGGCATGCGGCACAGTCTTGCGCTAGGCGCGCGGCACGATCTGGCGCTGGGTGCACAGGTATGCAGCACGGTCTTGGTCTGGTGCGGCACGATCTGGAGCTGGGCGCGCGAGCATCGTGCACAACGGGCTGGTCCTGTGTCGTCTTTCACCCTCCATCTTGAGCCTTCAGCTAGTGAGGCTCGGGTGTCTTTAAACATGTTTAGGACATCCCTGACAAAGTTCCGGACGTTCCTAGGCATACTCGGCCTAACCCTAGGAGATGGTTAAGTACGCTTAAAAACATTTGGTCCCTTCGATTTTCTAAACACGTCCGAAGTCACACGAGCGCTCTGGTGATACGTCGGGCACTTGGATTAGGCGTGGGCAAGGTCTTGCCCATGCAAGCAGACTATCACAGGTTGACCTGTGACAGTGCCATATGATATATGCATTTTGATTTCACCTAGCTAGTTCCTAGCCTTTTTTTGGTGCACCATTGGTTGCTCGAGAGTGATGATGGTTGTGCTAATTAACTTTTGCAGGAGGACACATTAACACTACTGTCACATCTGGGCTCTTCTTGGCTCATAAAGTCATTATTAGGAAAACAGGCTATTGTGACAGGTGAAAATGTTATTATGAGAGTCTGTTGTGACATTTTTTACTTTATGACGTTTAAGCAAAAATGTTCTCTAAAACGTCATTGCTATAGTCACTGAGGACATTACCAAATGTCATAATAGATGTACCTATCACAATATGTATAATTGTTATATCAGAGACCTTATTACAATATTTTGTCATGCTACAAAAGGGTCTAACAACTGCCAAAAATTCAAATATATATTAACAATTTAAAGTGTCATAATAACTAATATCTATAATGACATTTACAACTATCAGTAAAAGATCTTCATGTAACATTTAGCTAGTTATGTTATGCAAATGCTTACCAACGGTTGCCAACAGTCAAGTTCAAATCCACAAAAACATTTATAAATGTCATAATAGCGTTTGACATCTTTCAATTATATGGCACTTCGTTAGCATTCGTGACATTTTATATTGTCATTATTATTTGTTATGATACTTATACATATTATTTAAATTTAATATAACAACATTTTTTAAATTTTCATAATGTGTTGGCTATGTGTTGCTACATTTTTTATGACATTTCAATTCTTACATATATATATGTGTGTGTGTGTGTGTGTGTGTGTGTGTGTGTGTGTGTTAATTACATGATATATAAAAATTTAAAACTTTGACTATAATACAAAATCACATTAAAGTCAAAATAAAATGTTTGCATACAATAGGAAGTATAGTACTATGTATATATACATTAAGGAAGTCATCAAAACTATATAATTCAAAATAAAATCTCAATGTATCCATTATGACATAATTTCATTAATGTCTAAATGCTTCCATTTAGCCAAACGTTCTACTAAACTTCCTTCATATGCAGCATCAAAATAACTTGTAGCCAAGTTGTTTCCCTCGAGCCCTACGAACCTGTCGTTATAAATTGGACACATTCAAGTTAGACAAATGATGAAAAACAAGTAGCTTCTTGATACCAAAACTGCAGCATTCACAAAGGATGAAAAAAAAAGAGAGAGAATTAAACTTTTCAACTATGGAAAGGATTCTCCTGAGTGAATTAAACTGTAGCATTTTAGTTTTCTCCTGAGGCTAGAACAAACAATTATTGCACCAAAATGGCTAAACCGCAGCATTTCAATTTTCAAAAGGCTATACTTCAGCAATAAGTGAATAAAACTACAGCATTTCAATTTTCTCCTAAGGATGTAACATACAATTATTGCACCAAAATGGCTAAACTGCAGCATTTCAGCATTTCCATTTCAGTTTTCAAAAGGCTATACTTCCTTTTCAACAATAATATCATTCAGCTTTCTTACGATACCATTATACACATTCAGCTGTCTCAACAAATTTTCCAAACAATTAACAACAAATTCTAAGTATATTACAAAGCTAAACTCCTCTTTTTGTTTTGGACAACACAAACCACTTCTAAAGCCCAAATCTCCTCAATCAGTAACAACTCACAATAATGCTTCATTGCATTCAATAGAATATCAATTACACAATGCAAGAGAGCTTCACTAACTTTTTGTCTCCTCGCTATCGACTTTCCTTCATTCTCCTACTACAAGGTTAGACTTTCACAAACTATAAACTAGAGTAGGTGTTTTACAGCCGATAAAATATCTCTGCTGGTCATGTCTGTGAAATATTTAGGACAACTACATTCTTCCTCAAATATTAATATACACAAGTAAAATAGAAATTCTCCAAATTCATAGATGTCCAACACATCAATGTTTTTTTTTTTTTAGAAATTCAATAAGCAAATGACTAATTGTAGAACTCCAATTAAATCACCAAAACTGCAACAAAACTCTAATAAAATAATCAAATAGCAACAAAATCAATAAATACCCTTCTAAAATGCATTATCATCTTAACTGTAAACAAATGCAAAATATAATGCTTATTGAAAGAACAAATCTATCACATTGTCTTCTTGAAAGGAGGAATCAAAGTCTATACTAAATTTTACAGAATTCCTTCACCATCTCATAAACAAAATCATAACCCACAAAAAAGTCAAGCCTCAACAAAACCATAACCCACAAAAAAATCAGAACACAACACTGCATAAAAAATGATGACAAAACTCCACATTTGTCATAGGCTACCAAAAGGATAGACACACATATACATAAACAAAAGCATAGCCCATAAAAAAGAAGTAGAAAACTTATAACAACTTTCTACCATCAAAAGAATTATACCAAGCTTATTGACCATACAATAGGAGCACCGTGAGCATCTCCAATTGTTTTCAGAAGGGAGTATGGACGAATCAATGGCTCATCATGAGAATGTGGCTGAATGATGTCAATCTCACACTAATCATGTCCCAAGGCATGTGGGCCAACCATCTTTTCAGGGTCCAAACTCCTAATAAGTGTAGTTGCAACTATCTTTGGGTCAAAACTGAAACAGTAGCATGTACCTAACGAAGATAGACAAATAGTCAAACATTAGCAAAAAATGTGATCAGTTTAGTTAGTGTAAAACAGTCAAAATTCTATGTAGCCATTTAGCTTGAAATATGAAAAAGAAAATCAAATATCTATTTCAAATAAGATGTAATTCTGCAAGTATAAGCTAACAGTACCCTTAATATACTGCTATTGTTGCTTGGGATAGTTTGCAGGTTGACTCTAGAGAACCAACCATTGACTGATTTAACATATTGTTGTTGTTTTGTGCTATATTCGCACGAACTTCAGCTAGCAGTCTCCCTTGTTCCCTAATGAGTTCTGCTTGCTCTTTAGCTTGTTCCTCAAGCCTCATTATCTTATCCCTTTGTTCAGCCATGATAATATGTTGAGTACTACGACTTGAAATTTCACCCTAAAGATCCGATGGTGCAACATCTCCCCCACACATTCGAACCCGACCATTCCTGTCTGGTCCCATTACTTGTGAGAAAATATCATCCAGCCCAATTTCATCAGCGGAGTTAGGTGAAAGTTCACTTCTCTTCTCAATCATCAAGTTCTGTAAACAAAGGAAAAAAATGCTTATTAATTATGCTGAAAGAAGGTAAAAAACTGAAGGTTAATCAAGGATTAACATGTACCAATTTAGTTGCAATCTCGCTATTTCCTGGTTTCCCACTAGAGTCCGTAAAGCACTCCTCGAATATTTTAGCTGGGGATGGCTGATGCCCTAATTTCTTGGCTTACATACAAAACAATTGAATCAAATGATTTAATTATTCATGGAAAAAAAATTGAAGGATGTAGTAAAATTTACCAAATCTTCAGAAACTTGTGCAAATGGTCTTTGCCCCATTCTATGATGCAATTTGCTGCATTTCCTACTATTAGCATGACTAATACGCTGAAAAAAATAGCAGCAAATGGAAATTCAATTTTCTGCCATCAAAGTTACAATTTGGATAATTTGAAATGAGCAACACAAAATGCTCAACATTACCTTGCCAGCCTCTGAATTCCAAAAGAAAACCAACCACAACCATTGGTCTTCTCCCCTGTAGGATCATTTTTCGAAGTTGCCCACCTAGACTCTTTGCATGTAAAACAATATTTCCATCTCAATTTATCCCCCCAATACAATGTGCAATTATTAGGACATGTATCTATCTTCTCATGCCCCAAACCTAATTGTTTCATTATCTTTTTAGCTTCATAATAAGATTTTGGAATTTCAACACCCTCAAGAAATGATTCTCCCAACAAATCAAGAAGTATATCAAAATGTTTGTTAAACCACTTCCTCAAACACTTAAGATGTAGCAATCGAATAAGAAATGATAACTTAGAGAAGTTTTTACACCCAGGATACAACTCTTGTTGAGAATCATTAATGAGTTTGTAAAAATTTTCAGCATCCGAGTTTGAACATTCAACTCCGGGAGATGTTTCAACCCTCTCAATATTATCATCTACTGGAATGCCAAATGCATCATGCAACAAGCCATCCATGTCATCAATTTGACTAGTAACATCTTGCAAATTATTACCTAAACTTGTTCTAGATGAACTAGACAATGAAAGTTCTCCATGTACTATCCAATGAGAATATCCCTTAATAAACCCATATACTATGAGGTGCTCTCGCACTTCCATTTCAGTCCTCATTACCCCATTTCCACATTTTACACAAGGACACAATATCTTCCCATTCAAACTTGTGTTGTTCATTGCAAATCTTAGAAAAAAATCAACACCATTTTGATATGCATGGCAATTTCTAGGAAGACTCATCCAAGATTTGTCCATATTGGCGATGTTACAAGCAACAATAGACAAGCAAGTTACAACCTAAACAACAAGAAATACATAATATGAGATTCATGCAATTAAATTTAGGCAAAAATGCTACTTCTTTCCTTGGATTTTCACATATTTTCAGATATAGTTATGGGAAAAAAGATGCAACTTAACTATACCAGTATTCATCCATCTATTGAAATAAAGAGGGACAAGACGTTCCATACCAACAAACATATACAAACAGCTACATATATACATGTATCCGAGGAGATAGAGTGCACAAGGAAAAAAATGTTTAGCATGATAAACAATGATATTACAGCTCCAAAATTAAAAAAAAAAAAAAAAGTAGACAACTTCGTATGCTAACTCATATTATGCTGATGGAACAAAAAAATGATTCTGTGTATCAGTTTTTCTTTCACAAAATTGAGTAACCACCCATTAACTACCTTCTTTTGGACAAATTTTTGCTTTCAAATCAAATGCATACAAAAAATTGATTTCATTTTCCTTTTCTTCACTTTCCTGTTATTCAAACAAGGACTGAATGGTCCACATGATATTTCTCTTTTAATGCATCACATTTGGTGAATTGTATAACTCCGCTATATTGTATGCAATTTTCAAGAGAATAGAAGCAATGTTGAGACATTTCTACCAATTGTAGTATTACAGCCTTGTTTTGTATACAGTGAAGGAGGAGTTTTTAAGATGACAAGGGAGAAGAAAAAATCATCACAATTCAAATTAAGATGACAAATGGAGGTAAGAAATCCTGGATATGAGGTTAAATGTGAGGAAGTGAATTCTTAGCAAATTATAACTGTGACAATAACTAACTATTTTTGTCAACAAAAAAAGATTCTCGACACATTCATTACATCTTGTCAATGGAATCTATAGACAATTCTTTTCTGAAATGCAAAATGCAACTAGAAGTTATCAGTACCAGTACAAGTACATTAAAAAACTTGTTAATTTCTTACATATTTGTTATGCATATCTTAATTACAACTCAAAATGATGTAGAATTTCATGTGTGATAGTGAAAGTTCAACCTGGCTGAAACTAGATGCTACCAAAATGATGAATACTAAATGAACCGATCGATGAAAACAAATCACTGTCAGAATTTTCTTATGAAAGCCAATGTCACCTGGCCAACTATTTGGCAATTCAGACACAAAGGGATCATTACAAATCAGTCGAATAATGTTTCATAAGCATGCTGGGAATAATATACTTTTGCAAGTAGAATAAACATTTCCTTTGACAAACAAAGAAAACCCTTTTCAAAACATGAATGGAAATGAAACAAAACACATGTATTAGGTCATAATATTCCTAATCCAAGATTAATCAACCGCTGCTTTTCTATTTTTTGGATACAACAAACAAAAAAGAAGACACTTTAAACCAAAAGAAAAAGGAAGAAAAAGGATACAGGTAATACAATATTTCCTAATTAGAAGTTGTACTTTAGGCCAACTGCTAAATGCAAACCAAGAGATGATTCTTGGTTTATTCCAGAAACTTCTCAAAGCTTTGATCAATTTTCTAATAGTAAATACAGGGAATACATAATGCAAGTAAATGATAACTTCAGTCTGTAACTAGTGATACTTTTAACTGAAGTACTTATAAAGAATCATATAGCTCATATAAGATATAATAGGATATACTATCTTGGGTAATAAATGATTTTTGCTTGCATTGGGCACTTCTTTTCAACAGCAGCTAGGCTGTATCAAACGCGCATCTTGAATTGATTGTTTCATTTGAAGAGATTAATATTGCTGGAACTTGTTTTGTTTCTTTTAGGTGGCTGATGTATAAGAAGGGGTCTGATACAAGTTACGTGGGATTTATGAAGGCTGGAGAGAGAACATTGATGTTGCAGGAGAAAATGCCCTTTCAAGATATGATCGTGCAGGCTACTATCTAGTCCTACTTAATGCTAGGCCAAATGGTGTCACCAAAAGCAATCCACCAAAATTGAAGTTGTATGGCTTGACTTATCTTAGCAAAATCAGATGAACTACAACAGCGGAAGAACTTCAAGATATTTAGAACTTTTGTAAAGAAAATGCATGCTGATGAGGTTACAAGATCTCTACCTGAGCTTAAAGGAGAAACTGACATATAACTAAAGAAAAACTAAGCTCAAATAGTGAAGAGGGGGGGGGGGGAATCCCGCCATTGCTTTTCCTGATAATATATAAAATCCTTTTCCTAGGATTTTATACCATACTACATCAATTTAGCACCGTTGGAGCAATCAAGACCTAAGATTCCAATCCAAGAACTTCTAGAAGCAACTAAACCAATTAGGCCATTCCCTTGGAATGAAGAACCAGACATAAGTGTTGGTGGTGTACTCTGATATAATGGATAGTATCTTTGACAAGTTCTTCCCCCTTCTAAATTGGAGGTGATGTCTCTTCCATCCAAAAATCTCACAACCCATGAAAAGAAATAGGGGGGGAGGGGTGGGGGGGAGCTTAAACTAAGGCCAGATGACATAATATTTAGGCTTTGTGCACACATACTATTAATACTCAATGTAGTCCAAAAACCCAAATTTGTAACTGTTACCAAAATGTAAAACCAATTTCAGCTCAATAGATACAGGACATGAAAAGGGGCAAGCCCAACAAAAATATACAAGACCAATACAACCGAACAGTTGAATTAAGGTAAAGAAAGATCAAAGCCTTCTTTACCTCAAAACCACAAAATGTCCCCAAGCACAGGTAGTAACAATCTTGGGCAAATAATCTATTATTGATCTTTATGCATCCAGTTGCCTATACCAACTATGCACTTATCCAATCTTCAGGAATCTACAAGAATTATAAGAAAATTAATATTGATAGAGGAAGAAGACAAAAGACAGTTTCACAAACAATAATTCATCATCAGCTATTAAAGAAGTACGAGACACAAAAATAACTTCATCAAGCTCAAACCCAGAACTGGAAAAAAAATGGATTTTCGAACTAGTAACATCTTGCAAAAAATGCCGTGAGTGGCCCCTAAGCAAGCTCAAACCTAGAACTGGAAAAAGAATGGATTTTCGAACA
Organism: Voacanga thouarsii; assembly: GCA_026120185.1. NCBI lineage: Eukaryota > Viridiplantae > Streptophyta > Magnoliopsida > Gentianales > Apocynaceae > Voacanga > Voacanga thouarsii. Next base: position 5,532,621 of record JANUWF010001287.1, on the reverse strand, counting down.
AAAAAACACCAAAGAGAAGTGAAGGATTGCTAATGACATTTGGAAATTAAAACCCAAACAGACATTCTGAGATGATGAACAGTGGGAGAGACGTGCTTACAGAGGGCAGTGCTTGCAAGGAAATCTGCTTCCTCAACAACACACAACTACTACAAAGAAACGCTCGAACAGTGCCGGCATTGTGCAGATCTTTCTTCACGGCATTTCCACAGCTCTTGTTCAGTTGAGAAGATGGTATATGAGGGATGATTTCAGGCTGAGATGTAAGTGATTAGAGGAAAAAGACAGAGAGGTGAAAGGGATTTTCAGATGAAGACGATCGGTTTAAGGAATGGGAGATTGAGAGAATCCAATGTTTTGTGAAGTTGGTGACCGGGAGGGGGGGAATGATTGGGTGCACGTGAACTAGAAGTTAGATTAGTATACAAAATGTTTAAGAGCGTGTACTCTATTAGAAGTGTACAATAATATATGTATGTCGTACAACTATTAAGGATATGGTGCATATTAACCGCGCATACCTAATAATTTCAATCTGATTTCACATTTTTCCCTTATCCCGGGATTTTTTTGGGGTCGGTTCTTTTTTTTTCTTATAAAACATCGATTATAACATTTTGATCATGTCACTAAAGATTATTGAGTATCCAATATATATATATATATATCTTACAATTCTCAAAATATCACAATATAATTCTAAAAATATACTAAATTTTATATTGATAATCAAGTATAGTTTTGATTATGTCTATTGTGATATTGAAATAAAAAAAGTCACAAAACTTAATTTCTAATAACATGTTAAACAAAATGCTATAATAAATGTGTTACAACAATCTGTTTTTCTAGTAGTGAGTCTCGCTGGTTAGAGCAATCATGTATATTGTGGCTCAGTGCTTGGGGGCAATCTGTGGTTGTGGGTTGGTGAAGGCTTTCCAAAGGGCTTACTATGTTAGGTATGGTGGTGGTGCTGTCACGGGTTGTTTTTCCCAAAACCGACTAACCATGTTGCCTGTGACTTGGCTAGGCCCGAGCCAACGTTACACCGGCCTCTTCCGAACTCGTTCGGACACTTCAAAGTGAGTTTGAGTGATTTCAAAGTGAATCACAGCAAAAACGATTGAAAATAGCAATGAACGATATGAAAACGACAGAAAACGGCACGAAAACGAAAATTAATCGGCACCCGATTGCATGAAATTAGTCATTTCATTGAATTGAAAGTGAGTACAAAGTATATACAACAAGTATTGGTGAGGGGGAACACGGAACACCAATGTTCACAACCGACTTAGTTTGCTTCTACCTAATCTTGTTTATGTACGCCCTCTATAATAGATGTGATAAACTTTTCCCAAGTTCCAAGAGTAGATATCGTTTTTCCGATGAGGTGGGAAAAGTTTGCCCATTTTCTCTAGACCTAAGTACAAAGAATCTAACTATGAAAATTTACATGCATGGCCTTCAAGGTCTTAGGAAATTTACAAAAATACAACAAAAGCTTATCTACATATTTACACAAGAAAACGGAGGGGCCGACAATTCTGGCCGTCGGCCACTATTGGGCGCGCGCACGGCACGAGCCGGCATTGGGCGTGCGACACGGTTTGGCGCAGGGCACACGAGCACGCGGCACGGTCTGGGCATGCGGGCGCACGATATGGTCTTGGTTTGGCTCTTGGTGTGCGGCACGGCCTCGGTCTGGCGCTGGGCACTAGGCGCACGGCATGGTTTGGCGTTAGGCGTGCGGGCACGCAGCATCGTCTCCATCGGGCGCGGGAACGCTGCACGGTCTGGCTCTGGGCGCACGAGCATTGTGCATGACGGGCTAGTCCGATTTTTGTGTAGCCTTGCACCCTCCGTCTTGGGCCTTTGGCTAGTGAGATTTGTGTGTCCTTAAACATGTCTAGGACATCCTTAACAAGGTCCCGGACGTTCCTAAGCATACTCGGCCTAACCATAGGAGGTGGCCAAGTACGCTTAAGAACATTCGGTCTCTTCGGTTTCCTAAATACGTTCAAAGACACACGAACGCTCTGGTGGTGTGTCGGGCACTTAGATTGGGCGTGGGCGAGGTCTTGCCTATGCAAGCGAACCGTCACAGGTTGGCCTGTGATAGTGCTAACGGGCTCAGTGCTGGGTACGGTATAGGCACTGGATTGGGAGCTGAGATCATTGGCACATTCGTCTTTGTTTATACCATTTTCTCTGCCACTAACCCCAAGAAAAATGCACGAGACTCCCACGTTCCTGTAAGTATATGCTACCACAGATTACTTGGTTTGACATTTGATCATTCAGAAAATAAACAACGCAAAAATCTTGAAATTCATATTTTGATGATGAATCTAATTAATCTATGAATCAAAGGTACTGGCTCCACTTCCAATTGGGTTTGCTGTATTCATGGTTCACTTGGCTACAATTCCAATTACCAACACTGGTATTAACCCTGCTCGAAGCTTTGGAGCTTCTGTGATCTACGGCAAAGCTTGGCATGATCACGTATGTCCATTAGTTGAATATTCTGAAATATAAAACATGATCAATTTTTCACATCACATATATATTCATTCACATTCATTAACTCTGGTTTTCTTATGATTTCATATATAGTGGATCTTTTGGGTTAGACCCTTCATCGGAGCCACCATCGCTGCTTTATACCACCAGTACGTTTTAAGGGTAGGAGCAGTGAAAGCTCTTGGATCATCTAGGAGCATAACATACTAAAGCTTCACCCTAGAAACATTGTAGGAAAACTCAAGGGGTTTTTCATTTGCAAGTTGTGAATAGTGAGTTGTTCTTGTTCCTCGGCAGTTGGGAGTCTTGGGACTAGTTTTAATTTGTGCCCAATATTGGTCACTTTGTTGGAAATGATTTTCTCTGATCTGCTTTTGTTTTCTATTTTTGGTTTATTGTGATTCCTGGTGTCATCAATAATGTACCATCAGTATCAACAAGTGAATTTCTCCTTTACCACTAACGAGTAACAGTTTCTTTTCCAGTTTGTTCAAGTTTAATTCAAAAAAGGGCATATTGTCTCATTGTCTAGGCCATTGGACCTAAAGCTGCTCACGGGATTAGTGAATAACCGATCCGATTCAAATAATCAGATAAAAAATAATCGAAATAAAAAAAAATTATTGACTTTTGACTTCTTTTCAAATTAAATCGTTCCGAATTTTTTTATGTAATACTTGTACCAAAAATCGTTTCGAACCATATAAAAATCCTATCGAACCATACCAAATTGAATAATCGAAACTAGAAATGAATATATATTCATAACTCATATATATACATACATAAGGAAAGATAATGAATTTTAATTTTTTTTATTGAGTAAAAGATTGTAAATAACAGAATCAATCAATCACTTGTAATTTTTTCTTTATGATTAAAAGATTAATATCTATAACTAAATGATTAAAGTATATTGAAATTTAAAATTACTATTTTTTCATTGATAATATTTTATTCAATATGGTCAATTGAGATTTAGTAGATGAAAATTAATATTTTATTTTTCGTTATAGATAATTTGAAAAACTTTATTCATTTTCAATTATATCATTTACAAGATGAAATCATTAATTTAATTCTTTTATTTTTAAGTGCAAGATTTTTTTTAATAAAAATTTTAATTTTTAATCATTTTGACCTCAATATAATATTAAAACTAGTTTTTGTCAATGAATAAATTAATTTTATTTCACTTAATATTTATAAGTTTATAACAATAATAATGTTAATAAGAAATAAGTAAATTGATTATCAAATATAATATTTTTAGTTTCAATTTGTATATGTAGATTATATATTCCACACACATATATACGAAATATATCTATATATATATATATATATATATATATATATGGACTATTATATTTATATATATATATACACACATATATATTATATTTATAGAATATATATAAAATATATATGTATATATTAGTTATATATATGAAATATTATATTTATATATTTATATACATTTTATCAAATATGAGCCTATTAATATTTGAAATTTAGGTATTCATTGAGATAGATATTTCTTATTGTTAGAAATATTAACGTAAAGATATTTATCAAGAAATGAAGTGTGTCTACGCATGTAAGAACTTGATCTATTATTTATATATATTAATATATATATATATTATTTTTGTATATACACAAAATAATATACATAGTATGTAAATAAATATATATTACCATAATTTAAAATATAATAAATGATTATAATTCAAAATTATAAGTATAAAAAAGAATGAATGAATGATAGAAAATAATATTGTAAAATATTTGTATACTATTTGTATATAAAAATTAATATTTAAATTACTAATTTGTTGAACAAATTTGTGTTAATAATTTTGTTCAATTTTATCCTTATAGTATATGCTAATATTAATAATTATATTTGTAAAATATAATGACACTAAAGAATTAAAATTTCAAAAAAAATATATTAAGGAACCATTAAGTATTAAGGAAAAAAATATTAAAAGTTTTTTTTTTAAATTAGAAAAGTCCAAAAAGGAAACCCCTATCAGATTCAATCTATTCTCATTTCTCACTCATCTCTATTCTCATTTTCCTTTTCTCTGACTCGTCCTCTTCGATTCCTGAAAAATTCAATATGGTTTTAACCAATCTAAATATAATTCTGCCTACAAATAAATTATTTGAAAGTATTTTAAAAAAACATATTTTGACTAAATTAAAGCCAAAGGTCCAAAGCCCTTCCTATCTTCGTCATTCCTCTATCTACTTTCACCACGCCGCCACCTTCAAGCTCGAGCGGTTGAGCCCACAGTCTCAATTGCTGCAGATCTTGGTTGGTTTGTTGGTGTGCGTGACTGAGCCTACTCCATGACTCTATATGAGATTTGCCTTCTCTGTTTTTCTCTTCTGGATATGTTTGTTTTATGCTATCTGAGCCTCTTTTGCTGTAAACTTAATCTAGATAAAAGTCAAGTTCAATTGTCGACTTTGCTTAAATTTGTTTCAGGGCTAACAAACAAAGAAGGGGGGTAGTTCTGTAGGGACAAAAACCACACTGGCTCTTGAAAGTTTTAGTCATACCTCCACTACCCTAGGGTCCTCCATAGAAGCTACTATATTCGTATCCAAAATGATTATAGCGACTTTTGATCAGGCTACTCCGAAGTAAGCTCAAGCTATTTAGGCTTGATTTTAGTTTGAAGTTAGTGAGTTAGAATCTGAATTCAAGCATTAACTCAAGTTTGAAGCTCAAATTGAACTCGAGCTTACTAAAAAATGGATGACTCAAGCTTAAATTTGCTTAGGTTTGGTGCCATTTAGAGAACAACTCTCCTCCGATCAATGCACATATCTTTCTTCTAGTATCAGTTGAGAAATTTGTGCATGAATATGCATCTAGCACTCACTTCATTGAAAGAGAGAGTGGGGGAAGAAAAAGGGGGGGGAAGGCAGTCCTTCTTTGATCTAGATAGTATTGTACTAATTATCGAGTGTAAAATGGATGGTGAAGAAAATGGAGTGTCAATTTAAAGAAACAGAACACTCCACAAACTAACAAATTCAAAAGGAGAGAATTTTGGATTTTATGGTGACTGGGAGTGGGAGGCTTATTGGATTAGTTTTGCAAAACCAAAAATAGTAAGTATTGAGAATTAGAATAAAAATGACCCAATTCAAATAACTTTTCAATATTAAAACATTCTAAAATGTGTCTCTTTCACTCATTCATAACACATTACACACACTCTCCTTGGCCACACCTTTTTTTAAAAACCAAAATTCAAATTCATTCACAATCATTCTCATTTCCAAAACTAAAACTAAAATCATGAATTCAATCTATCATTACATGTGGAGGTCAGAAATATGTCAAATTGGTTTTCTCTTATTTATCTTTTGTTGCTTTTGGTCATTGATGGGTTGTTTTTGAGTGCTGGCATTGCTACTGAAGAGTGAAGAGCTCATCTAGTTTATTAGGTTACATGTCTCGATGCATATGTCTTGGTTTGGATGAAAATTTTGCTTTGAATGCTAAAAGAATTTAGTATTCATTGTCCTATAACCCTTAGGATAGTTGCACTTTTCTGTCTTGTGGTGTCAACACTATCACATTTTCTATTTTGGTCTCTTGCTATGCTACTACCTTGAAGAGTGTTTTCATAGTTACTGCATCTATGATATCTATGAATATTAAAATTGCATATAAATTCCATTTTATGATACCTCATTTCTTGCCAATTATTAATAAATTCCTTCTATAATTTTTTACTTTTTTCATATGGAATCCAGGGAGAATGTAAGTGGATCAAACAATAAGAGGAAAGATGATCCTTCATTAATTGAAATGTCTTAAACTGCAAGTGGAAATCATCCTCCAATCACAACTGCTGCTTTTTCTTTGCCTAGTTTGAATGAAAGTACTGCTTCTAGCTGTCACAATCAAACTAAGCAAACTTATAAGAAAAGTAGGTCTAGTGTTTGGGATCATTTTGAAAGATTGGTTAATTCAGAGGGAAAAGAAACTGGTAGGGCATCATGTATGTGGTGTAGAAAAGAGTATGTAGGGAGAAGTGACCAATACACTTCAGGTTTATGAAAACATTTGAGAGTGACTTGTAAAAAAATTCCTTGTCAAAAAAAGTTAGTTGAAGTGTACAAAAGTAAAGACAAATCACAATTAACTTTAAATTTCACCAAGGGTCAAATTCTGAAGATACTAAGTTATCTTGTTGGTATTTTGATTAGCAAGCAACTAGGGAGGCTTGTGTCAGGATGATTATAAAAGATAAATTTCCTTTTAGATTTGTTGAGAGGAAATGGTTCAAGGAATTTTGTGAAGTTGCAGTGCCTCAATTTCTGATTCCGTCTAGGCGTACCATTGTTAGAGATTGATATGCTTTTATTTGTGAAAGAAAAGTAGAAATTGTGTGACATTCTTACATCTCAACGTCAAAGAGTTTCTTTAACTATTGATACTTAGACAAGCAATCAAAATTTGTCTTACTTATGCTTGGCTACACACTTTAATGATAATTAATGGAATATGCATAAGAGAATTTTGAATTTTGTGTCATTAAAAGTCATAAGGGAGTTAATATTGGGAATGCCATTGAGTTTTGCATGCAAGAATGAGGTGTAAGTAAACTCATGTGCTTAACAGTTGACAATGCATTGAATAATGATTCTGCAACTTCTGTCTTAATATCAACTAAGGTTATATTTTTCTCATCTAACATTTTAATTTGGTCTGATGATATAAAATATCTATGTCATGTCTAGAAATGGGGATGACATGGCACTAAAAGAAAAAGCAATTTAAGGACTGTCAAAATCGTCGCTAAAATGGGTGTCGATATTAGTGACGGAATAAAATCCGTCAATAATAGTGACGGATTTGCGACGGTCATTTAATTGATAAATTATAATTAAGTTTGTAATTAAATGTGGTTGTTAAGCAAAAAAAAATTTATTTAATTAATTTAGCGATAGATTTGCGATGGTAAAAATATTTTATTTAAATTTTTTTTTAATTAGGTGACCCAATCTGACCCATCAAGAATATTATGAGATTATGTCGAATATGGGACTTGAACCCGCGTCCACCACTAGTTTATTGATATTCTTTTGATTTTTCAACACTATATATTAATTATATAGTTGTTTTTTTTTTGTAGAATAGCAACAGATTTGTAAGGGATTTATGACATATTAGCGATGAACCAATTTTTCATCACAAATCTGTTGTAAATTAGTGACGAATTAGCAAAGACTCATGTAAAAATAAATTAATTTTAGAAATTTGAAATTTCATCGCAAGGCCGTCGCTAATTAGCGAGGGATTTGTAACAAATTTTAATTTTTTTCTGTTTTAATTTATGATTAGATGAATCTATCATAAATTCATCACTAATTTGCAAAAGATTTGTGACAGGTTTTAATTTTTTAATTTTAATTTATAATTAGATGAATCCGTCACTAATCCTTCATTAATTAGCAATGGATTTGTGATGGATAGTGGGAAAATCCCAAAAAATCATTTTATTTTCCGTCACAATGTCGTCGCAACTTAGCGATAGATTTTTATCTAAATGTATATTCTAAATGTCAAGAAGTGATTGAATTGTCCATATAATTTTTCTAAGAATTTGTTTTTTTTTAAAATTATTTTAACTTCTTTAATGAATGGTGTAGATTTTAGAATCTTTCCACCTAAACTTTTCAATGGTTGAGATTAGTTTGGTCGTTATAGGTAAAATAGTCATTGAAAATATATAATATTATTTGTAATAAAAAAATTATGAAATTTATTTATAACTAGTCAATAACCATATTAATAACTATACACTTATTTATTCTATTGTTAATTATTAATAATCATATTAATAACTCATAGAATGCCAAGAGAAGATTGAATTGTCGATATTATTTTTCTAAGATTTAAAAAAAAAATCTTTTTAACTTCCTTAATGAACAGTGTAGATTTTAAAATCATTCCACTTAAACTTTTCAATGTTTGAAATTAGTTTGGTCGTCATAAGTAAAATAGTCATTAAACATGTATAATATTATTTTTAACCAAAAAATTATGAAAATTATTTATAACTATTAATAACCATTTTAATAACTATACACTTATTTATTCTATTATTAACTATTAATAACTCATAGGCAATAATGCCAAAAAACCAATCATATTAATGAATTTGCCAAGATGCATAGAGAATTTGGATAGCCTATAAAATGAAAATTTTGTTACAAATGTGATTAGAATATCAATGGGTTGCTTTTGAGTAAGTGGCAAAAACGTCACCATTTTGACACATATAAAATATAAAAATAAAAATAAAATACCACATTACAAGAAAAAAATAGACACACAGATAAAAAAGACAATAAAAATTAGGTCAACAAAGAATTATAGAACACACACACATATTTTGATGAGGAAAATTAATTATGAAAATTACTTAAAAGTAAAGATACCATCATAACTTTAAAAGCCAAAAGAATTGTTCACAAAACAAGAACAGATGAGGAAACAAAATGATAACAAAACTCAAGAAAATAAATCAAATACGTAAAAAATACATAGACATATTTATAACATTAAAAAAGCAAAATACCATCAATAAATTCATAGGCCAACAATACTCAAATAATACAAATGCTCCAATTTAATATAATTTTATAACAAAAATATAATTAAAATAAATATAATTAGAATAACTCCAGAAAAGAGATAACGAGAAGAGGAAAAACGGTGGACGAGTAACCATAGAAAATGTTTTGCAAATGTTTATCAACTTACAATTGTGGTAGCAAATATTTCTATTATTTTTGAGTTGTTATGGCTCTTTAATTTCTTAGTTTATCTATGAGTATATCTTCTTGTGGTTGATTAGTTAGCTCATCTGTCCTATTAGTTCATGTTGGATGGTTGATATTATTTCTTTAGAAGTTTTGGGTTTCTTCATATTTATTTTCTCAGCAGCGTTTTGATTTTTTTTAAATATTTCGTTTAATTCAATATGGTTCGTCATTTTTTATCTGAGTTTCTTTTTTGCCTGTTACGATTTTGTTTCTTTTCTTGTTTTTTATTATCATTTTTTTAATGGTTAAGTGAAGAGGGGATTAAATTGTCCAAGTAAATTTTCAAAGTAATTTTTATTTTTTTACTTTTTTATTTTTCTCTAATTAATGGTGTAGATCTATTGAAATATTTTTGTATTCTATTATGGATGATGTTAATCTCATCAATACATCCACCTAACTCTTTTTATGGTTGAAATTAATTTGGTCATGATGGATAAATTATACATTTAACAATATTGTATAAAAAAATATATATGAGTATTATTATAACTATTATTATGACATAAATGAGAAAGATAATTTATGAAAAATAATTAAAGAGTCATATAAGAAAAATAAAAAGACACATTATTATTTCGTAATAATATAGGCTTACAAGATTCATTCTTTAATTTATTACAAATTATTAATCTTCTTGAAAAAATTAAAATTGAAGAGGGGATTAAATTATCCAAGTAAAATTTTAAAGCATTTTTTTTTTCATCTTCTCCTATTAATTGTATGATCTATTAAAACCTTTTTGTATTCTTTTATGGATGGTGTTAATCTCTTAAATAATATCTTCAAGATAATTTAAGAGTCAATAAGAAAAACGAAGAAGAACATTATTATTTCATAATAATATAGGCCTACAAGTTTCATTCTTTAATTTATTACATATTATTACTCTTTGAAAAAAAATTTCATTCTTAGATTTATTTACGAAAAGACATCTAGATGCATTTGCTTACTATTTTCTTACACATATTCTTCATTTAACTGAAATTAGGATTTTGAGTTTTTGTTATGGATGATAAGATGCATTTTTTGTCTGTGGATGCAAGTATGATATGTCGAAGATAAAAATTAATGATTTAGAAAACCAACTCCATGAACTGAAGGTTGATAGACATGAAAATGAGAGGGATGCCAAGTTTTTTCAAGCGGTTGAAACTTTCAAATGCCTCTTTCTTGGTATTTATATTCACTTAACTCATCTTTGAAGGATAACATAAAAGAAATATAACCTTACTGTTACTAATACAATAGGCAAATTTATGGATGCAATTGTATTAGTTGAGGATTAACATACAAGGTATTAAGATATCATATATAAATATTTAATTTGTCTATTCATATTCAACATTTTCTCTTTTTTATTTTGGATTATAAACTCTTTTTCATTTTATCTAATATAGATTTGAGGAACCTCTTCCATATATATGATAACTTTTTGTTCTTTTCATTTTGGATACAACAAAACTGATGATCAGGATGCAACCCAAGGTAATTTTTTATTTTCTTTTTGGCTTTTTTCCCCTTTTTTTGTGGGGATACATTTATGTGGATTTTATTTACTTACTTATTTATTTTTTGAAGAAGTTTGGGTACCAAGTGATAATAATCATTTACCATATAGGTTTTGCTTTTCATTATCCTTCAATTTTGATAGAGGTAAGAAAGAAAGAAAAGAACTAAAATTAATTATCTCTGTCTTATAATATTGCTTTGTCCGTAATTGCAGGTAAACAAATCTTGAGAAGGAACGAAGGTATGGAAGAGTAACTTAAAATACTGCTTTATCTGTGCTTTGTTTGCTTTATCTGTCTTATAATATTACTTTGTCTGCGATTGTATTTTTCATTTTAACTGTAAGTCTACAATTTTAAGTACTTTTATCAAATTTTATGAGCAACTTCAATAGTTATTTTATTTACCACTTTTTAGCACAACATTATACTAATCTCTCATTTTTTTTTTGTTTAATATTTATTGCTGCAGGAGATATTTGATCAAAAAGCCACAACTCATACAAATGCAAAAAATATATATTGATTTCTTTTGAATCGAGATAATATAACTTAAGAGCAGTTTATCTCACAAATTTAAATTTTATGTAATCTCTTTTCTCCACTCTATACACATAAATAGATATATATATATATATATATATATATATATATATATATATATAGAAGATTATTGATTTATTATTTTTTAGATTGATTATTAAATTGAAGAAACTTATACCTATTCGTTTTTGGATTATATCTCTAAGTTAGTGACAACAATTATAGAAAAATTCATAAAAGTATAGGGTCAGTTATTGATTTTTTAATATTTTAATGTATATGCTCTATCAATAGCAATTGTAATGTATGTACATTAACCATTGTTTGAAAGTCTCTAATTAATAATTTATTTATAAATTTTATTTATTTATAGATATTTAATAAAATTTATTTAATCGTCGGGCAAAATCTCCGCGCGTAACATGGAGGTGTCAACTAATGTCATTACTATTACATCGCAAATTAGACGATGAAAAACCCATCGCTAACTTCCGTCATTAAATTGCATTTTTTTATTTTTTTATTTTTTTGTAGTTGGAGACACTCCAACATGAAACACCACTATTGGAAAATAACAAACTACTCCACATAATCTATACATCTAAACTAACCTTAAATAAACTTAAATGTAAAGTCTCAAATTAGAGAATAAAGTCTAAAAATATTAATAATTATTTAAACAAAATAACCCACATACTCACTTCTAGAAAGGTTGGTGATATCGCCTGGGCAACTATCCTCCTACCAGAGCAATATTTATGTAAATGACAACTCTATCCTTATTTAATCAATGCTAAATTTACATATTCTTTCATGGTGGACTGCACATATCATGGATGTGGAAACCACCTCTTTTCTCTCCTTGCAAACTCGTCTCTTGTCAGACTCTTCTCTTACCCTAGCCATTGTGACAGAATCATATTAATAACTCATAGAATGCTAAGAGAAGATTGAATTGTCGATATTATTTTTCTATGATTTAAAAAAAAAAAATCTTTTTAACTTCCTTAATGAACAGTGTAGATTTTAAAATCATTCCACTTAAACTTTTCAATGTTTGAAATTAGTTTGGTCGTCATAGGTAAAATAGTCATTAAACATGTATAATATTATTTTTAACCAAAAAATTATGAAAATTATTTATAACTATTAATAACCATTTTAATAACTATACACTTATTTATTCTATTATTAACTATTAATAACTCATAGGCAATAATGCCAAAAAACCAATCATATTAATGAATTTGCCAAGATGCATAGAGAATTTGGATAGCCTATAAAATGAAAATTTTGTTACAAATGTGATTAGAATATCAATGGGTTGCTTTTGAGTAAGTGGCAAAAAACGTCACCATTTTGACACATATAAAATATAAAAATAAAAATAAAATACCACATTACAAGAAAAAAATAGACACACAGATAAAAAAGACAATAAAAATTAGGTCAACAAAGAATTATAGAACACACACACATATTTTGATGAGGAAAATTAATTATGAAAATTACTTAAAAGTAAAGATACCATCATAACTTTAAAAGCCAAAAGAATTGTTCACAAAACAAGAACAGATGAGGAAACAAAATGATAACAAAACTCAAGAAAATAAATCAAATACGTAAAAAATACATAGACATATTTATAACATTAAAAAAGTAAAATACCATCAATAAATTCATAGGCCAACAATACTCAAATAATACAAATGCTCCAATTTAATATAATTTTATAACAAAAATATAATTAAAATAAATATAATTAGAATAACTCCAGAAAAGAGATAACAGAAAGAGGAAAAACGGTGGACAGTAACCATAGAAAATGTTTTGCAAATGTTTATCAACTTACAATTGTGGTAGCAAATATTTCTATTATTTTTGAGTTGTTATGGCTCTTTAATTTCTTAGTTTATCTATGAGTATATCTTCTTGTGGTTGATTAGTTAGCTCATCTGTCCTATTAGTTCATGTTGGATGGTTGATATTATTTCTTTAGAAGTTTTGGGTTTCTTCATATTTATTTTCTCAGCAGCGTTTTGATTTTTTTTAAATATTTCGTTTAATTCAATATGGTTCGTCATTTTTTATCTGAGTTTCTTTTTTGCCTGTTACGATTTTGTTTCTTTTCTTGTTTTTTATTATCATTTTTTTAATGGTTAAGTGAAGAGGGGATTAAATTGTCCAAGTAAATTTTCAAAGTACTTTTTATTTTTTTACTTTTTTATTTTTCTCTAATTAATGGTGTAGATCTATTGAAATATTTTTGTATTCTATTATGGATGATGTTAATCTCATCAATACATCCACCTAACTCTTTTTATGGTTGAAATTAATTTGGTCATGATGGATAAATTATACATTTAACAATATTGTATAAAAAAATATATATGAGTATTATTATAACTATTATTATGACATAAATGAGAAAGATAATTTATGAAAAACAATTAAAGAGTCATATAAGAAAAATAAAAAGACACATTATTATTTCGTAATAATATAGGCTTACAAGATTCATTCTTTAATTTATTACAAATTATTAATCTTCTTGAAAAAATTAAAATTGAAGAGGGGATTAAATTATCCAAGTAAAATTTTAAAGCATTTTTTTTTTCATCTTCTCCTATTAATTGTATGATCTATTAAAACCTTTTTGTATTCTTTTATGGATGGTGTTAATCTCTTAAATAATATCTTCAAGATAATTTAAGAGTCAATAAGAAAAACGAAGAAGAACACTATTATTTCATAATAATATAGGCCTACAAGTTTCATTCTTTTATTTATTACATATTATTACTCTTTGAAAAAATTTCATTCTTAGATTTATTTACAAAAGGACATCTAGATGCATTTGCTTACAATTTTCTTACACATATTCTTCATTTAACTGAAATTAAGATTTTGAGTTTTCGTTATTGATGATAAGATGCATTTTTTGTCTGTGGATGCAAGTATGATATGTCAAAGTTAAAAATTAATGACTTAGAAAACCAACTCCATGAACTAAAGGTTGATAGACATGAAAATGAGAGAGAAGTCAAGTTTTTTCAAGCGGTTGAAACTTTCAAATGCCTCTTTCTTGGTATTTATAGTCACTTAACTCATATTTGAAGGGTAACATAAAAGAAGTATAGCTTTATTGTTATTAATCCAATAGGCAAATTTATGGATGCAGTTGTATTAGTTGAGGATTAACATACAAGGTATTAAGATATCATACATAAATATTTAATTTGTCTATTCATATTCAACATTTTCTCTTCTTATTTTGGATTATCAACTCTTTTTCATTTTATCTAATATAGATTTGAGTAACCTCGTTCATATATATGATAACTCTTTGTTCTTTTCATTTTTAATACAACAAGACTGATGATCAGGATGCAGCCCAAGGTAATTTTTTATTTTCGTTTTGGCTTTTTTTCCCTCTTTTTGTGGGGATACATTTATGTGGATTTTATTTACTTATTTATTTATTTTTTGAAGAAGTTTGGATATCAAGTGATAATAATCGTTTACTATACAGGTTTTACTTATCATTATCCTCCAATTTTGATAGAGGTAAGAAAGAAAGAAAATAACTAAAATTAATTATTTCTATCTTATAATATTGTTTTGTCCGTAATTGCAGGTAAACAAATTTAGAGAATGAACGAAGGCATGGAAGAGTAACTTAAAATACTGCTTTATCTGTGATTTGTTTGCTTTATCTGTCTTATAATATTACTTTGTCTGCGATTGTATTTTTCATTTTAACTGTAAGTCTACAATTTTAAGTACTTTTATCAAATTTTATGAGCAACTTCAATAGTTATTTTATTTACCACTTGTTAGCACAACATTATACTAATCTCTCATTTTTTTTAAAATATTTATTGCTGCAGGAGATATTTGATCAAAAAGCCACAACTCATACAAATGCAAAAAATATATATTGATTTCTTTTGAATCGAGATAATATAACTTAAGAGCAGTTTATCTCACAAATTTAAATTTTATGTAATCTCTTTTCTCCACTCTATACACATAAATAGATATATATAGAAGATTATTGATTTATTATTTTTTAGATTGATTATTAAATTGAAGAAACTTATACCTATTCGTTTTTGGATTATATCTCTAAGTTAGTGATAACAATTATAGAAAAATTTATAAAAGTATAGGGTCAGTTATTGATTTTTTAATATTTGAATGTATATGTTCTATCAATAACAATTGTAATGTATGTACATTAACCATTGTTTGAAACTCTCTAATTAATAATTTATTTATAGATATTTAATAAAATTTATTTAATCGTCGGGCAAAATCTCCGCGCGTAGCATGGAGGTGTCAACTAATGTCATTACTATTCCATTGCAAATTAGACGAAGAAAAACCCATTGCTAACTTCCATCATTAAATTGCATTTTTTTTTTTTTTTTTTTTGTAGTTGGAGACACTCCAACATGAAACACCACTATTGGAAAATAACAAACTACTCCACATAATCTATACATCTAAACTAACCTTAAATAAACTTAAATGTAAAGTCTCAAATTAGAGAATAAAGTCTAAAAATATTAATAATTATTTAAACAAAATAACCCACATACTCACTTCTAGAAAGGTTGGTGATATTGCCTGGGCAACTATCCTCCTACCAGAGCAATATTTATGTAAATGACAACTCTATCCTTATTTAATCAATGCTAAATTTACATATTCTTTCATGGCGGACCGCACATATCATGGATGTGGAAACCCCCTCTTTTCTCTCCTTGCAAACTCCTCTCTTGTCAGACTCTTCTCTTACCCTAGCCATTGTGACGAAATCTCCAAACCTTCTTTCTTTTTATTTTCATCAACCTTTTTGTTCTGTGGGTAGAAAATTATAACGGATTTTAGTATCAAAATCTTCATCTTCGTCCATAGCTTCATTTATGATGGATAAAAGATTGTTTGCTTTATTTAGTACTTTTTTCCTGTTAAATATTTTGGTGAATTTTTTATGGAGTAGGCATACAAACTTCTACATTAAATCCCTTGTCATATCCACACACTTTGCTGGCATTTTATTCTTCGCTTACGAAGAATTTAGATAAATTATTATGCTATGAGAGGTAATTTTTGACAAAGGGAAGGGACGATATTATATCATTTATCACTAGAAAAAAATGACCAGAAAGGTTCGCCACTGGGAAATTTTGATTTTGATGGGAAAGGACGATATCATGTTGTTTTGAATTGTTTGGAACTAAAAAAAAAAAATGCAAATACCATTACTTGGCGTGAAGATTTCTGAAATTGACTGAAATTTGGGTTGCCAGAACTTGTTTTGTGGGTATTGAGAGACTCCCACTTTTGCTCTTCTGTTAAATGTGGTGGAACCTGATTTGCAAGAGAATTAAATTTAATTAAGATTTTATTAGAATGACTAAAAAGGCATATTAGTCTTTTAAAAGGAAATAAAATTGCTCTGACAGGAGAATAATTGCTTTGGCAATATCGCCAGCTTTTTAGAAAACATCCAAAGCATAATTGAAACTTAAACAATAATCAAACTGTCAACTCAAAACAAAAGTTAAACACTAATTCCATAATCAATCAAGATCTTCTTCAAACCATTCATCCAGCTTCATATCATTTAATTGAGATCCTGCAAAAAATATTAAGGAGTGAACTAACTAACTCAATAAAAAAATGCAGCTTACTTGGGATTGAGTATGCTAGATAAATACTAGTAGTATTTAAAGTTTGAACAAGTCAATTTCGTGGTAATACGATCAGCTAAGCCTTATTTGGCCACCCTGGGAGCAACCGTTCATCCGGGGTTCGAATCCCTCCTCGCCCACAACCGGTCCAAATGGGAAGTGCTTTTCCCTTTGGGGGTAGAATGATGGGGATAGCGGACCAAAAGCTATGGAACTTGGGTTTCAAAATTCTTTCGTGAAAAATGTTTACGATTTAAGTAAGAGACACTAATTTCTGGATTCCATATTTAACGTTGTGGAAACAAAGGCATGATAGCATAATTCAACATAGAATGTCACAAGAGGTAAGGAGTGGCACTGCCTGTCCAACAAGAACAATGCCACTTAAATCCAAGAAAAACAACAACTAGAATTCCAGAAAGGAAGTGGCACCGCTTGGGCTAAAGCAGGCAGCATCACTTAGTCTTCTAGAGAATGAGCGGCGTTGCTTGGACTGAAAGAGGCGATGTTGCTTAGGTTCTTGCTCATCTCAAGCCAGCACGAATTTCAACCAAATTTTTTAGAAAGCTCAAAGACCAATCTTCAGAATACATGAAGAAACAAATTAGGATCTCTCTACCCAAACACGGGCATGAGAAGTCAAATCAAAGAGCATTCAATAAGGTAATCAAATTGAATTGATCACAATTCACAACAGAGTCAATGAGAACACTAATACTTTTACAGGAAATTTAGAACCAGAGATTAAAATGTTTTCATTCAAAATTTTCCAAAATAACTACTTGCTTAATAAGCATAAATGTTTCTAAAACATCATAGATAACTGAATTATGCTCCCTTTAATACCAAAACACTGAGCCAACTATTAAACAGTTTCAAAACATGCAGATAGGTTGAATCATACTTTAATTCCCAACTTCCAAAACAACAGAATGCTTGACAAATATAAACGTTCCCAGAACATCACAAATAGACTAAATCATGCTTGGGTAAAGTCACAGTTAACTAATATTAGTCTCTTAACTATTATATCCCATTAAGAGAAGAGTTAGAATAGAATTTAGGTATTATATACCCCTAGAAAAAGGACCAGACAAAAGACTAGGTATTATATCCTTCCTAATCCAAGGTTAGAATTCAGACATAATTGGGAAATCTCCACCATAATCACCCACCAGTATCAAATATTCTCCATGAACCAGAATATCAGAACTTGAATCAAGATTTTTAGAACTTAAACAATCTTCACAATTTCATATGCACACAATTCATTAACTTGAATAAACACAAACATTGCCATACTCAATCCATTTAGTGTCATGAATTCAATGAAAATAAATAAATCATTTCAAAAACACTAATAAAACACAAGAAAACCAAATCTCTTTACGAGACAATCACAAAATCTGAATAATCTCTAATGCCTTCGAAATGCTCCAATCACCTACGAACCTTAAAATTCATAAATTGAATCAAAACTTAGAAACAGCTATTTCCTCTAAATCAAACCACCCTACCCACAATTCCTATAATAGAAAATTGAAATCCTAAGAATAGAAAGAATCCCAACTAAAGAATAATTAAATCGAAATTTACCTAGCTTTGGAACTTCAGACTCTTGCCTCCTCTTTGATTCGTCTTCTTCGTTGATTCCCTCTTAGTCTGAGCAGTTCCTACAACGACATTATTTTAGTTTAGAAAAGACACGTAACTGAAATTAGCAATTAATATAATTAGAAAAACAACCTTAATTGCCAACGAAATTACTAAAAAACCCTTATACTCACTAAAGTCAACAATTGACTTCCAAAACTCATGGGCTCATCCCATAATAATTAAATCCTTAAATTAGAAAAAAGCCCAATGGACCAGAGGTTGGTGGCTCAGAGTCTAATATGCTTCCATAAGTTATGCAAACTTTTTTAAGCATGGGAAAACAAAACCAAAATCATGTTATGAATTATTGGAATCTCCATTAATTAGTGGAGGCTCCACTAATTATAGATTTATGTGAATTATTAAAAGATTTTTATGGATGTCCACCATTTAGTGGAGACACCATTAATTGAGATTAGTTGAAGATGATGTATGCCATGATGTATTTCACTAATTAGAGCTCTATAAATAGAGCTATTCTCTAAGCTTGTAATACACCATCATTTTGTGAAGAAAGATTAGTGAAAGGAAGATTAGAGAAAGAATTGTGAGAGAAAGAAAGAGAGAAGTTTGAAGAGAAATTTTTGTGCAAAGAATAGTTAGAATTTTCTTAGTGTGTAGTGTGTAGATTTTATTCTAACACTACCCTAATTTTATAACACGTTATCAGCACGAGTCTCTACCGGTACAAAAGCCAGAAGACTAAGCACGAGTTTCGCCGTTACCAAAGCCGAGAAGACGGTACGCATTTATTGATCTCTATGGCTAACATCGCAAAACTCGAATTTGTAGCCCTTGATATTTCTGGAAACAATTATATGTCATGGGTTCTCGATGCAGAAATGCATCTAAATGCTGAAGGCCTTAGTGAAACTATTCAAGCAAATAATAGTGCATCTGCACAACACAAGGCTAAAGCTTTGATTTTTATTCGTCGTCATCTCGATGAAAATTTAAAAATGGAATATCTTACCGAAAAAGATCCATATGGCCTATGGGTAAATTTAAAAGAAAGATTTGACCACCTGAAGATGGTCGTACTACTTACTGCACGGTATGAATGGTTGCACCCGAGGTTGCAAGATTTTAAAACCGTGAATGAATATAGCTCCGCAATGTATAAAATTACATCTCAATTAAAATTATGCGGAGAAAAAGTGACTGATGAAGATATGTTGGAGAAGACATTCTCCACCTTTCATGCCTCGAATATTGTCCTGCAGACAACAATATCGAGAAAAGGGGTATACAAAATTTACTGATTTAATTATCGTCCTCCTCATTGCGAGAGAAAAATAATGAGTTATTATTGAGAAATCATGAAGCCAGACCAACTGGCTCTACAGCACTCCCAGAAGTGAATGTTGTTGGCTCCAGTAGAAGCCATCGTTATAGTCGTGGTCGTGGCCGTGGCCGTGGCCGTGGTCGTGGTTATGGTCGTAGTCACGCTCGATATTTCCCTTATCACAATTATAATCAAACTATGAGAAATACTGGCCACCGAAGTGGAACAGAAAAGATCAAAAGGGAAAAGAAAAAGAAATTGAAGAAAAGCATGAGGATATATGTTATAGATGTGGCATGAAAGGTCATTGGTCACGAAACTGTCGTACGGCTAAGCATTTAGTTGAATTGTATCAAGCTTCATTGAAAAATAAAAATGTGGAAGCAAATTTTTCTCAACATCCAATAAATAATGTTGAGGATGACGATAGTGATCCCGAAGATCTTAATATCAATATTACCCATATGGATGTATCGGATTTTTTGAACACCCGGACGGTAGGATAGACCATTTAATTGGTGATGGCGAGTGTCCAAAAGAACTAAAGCCTCACCTCGATATTTTTGTATTTTCATTTTCATTCTATTCTAATAATATTTACGTTTACATATATATATTTGTGTTCGGATGGTCTGTTATTAATGATGATGTATGCATTATTGATAGTGGAACTACACACACCATACTAAAAAATGAGAAATATTTTTCTGATCTCAAAATGAGAGAAATAAATATTTATACGATAAACGGTAGTGCAAATGTAATTGAGGGCTCCGGAAAAGCTAGTATATTGTTGCCTAAAGGAACAACAATTATTATTGATAAGGCACTATTTTCCTCAAAATCCAGAAGAAATTTATTGAGTTTTAAAGATATCCGCAGAAATGGGTATCATGTTGAAACAAATGAGGAAAATGGGATTGAGCATCTTTTTATTACTCAAATGCATTTGGGTAAGAAATCGGTATTTGAAAAACTGCCATCTTTTTCTACTGGTCTATATTTTGTAAAAATTCGTACAATTGAAATTCATCATCTAGTAAACCAGAAGTTTACTGATCCTATTACTTTTAGCATTTGGCATGACCGGTTGGGTCATCCGGGATCTACCATGATGAGAAGAATCATTGAGAATACACATGGTCATCCTTTAAAAAATAAAAGGATATTAACATCAGAAAAATTTGCATGTACTGCATGTTCCCTAGGAAAATTAATTGTTAAACCATCACCAGTAAAAGTATGAGCTGAAAGTCCTACATTTCTCGAACGGATTCACGGAGACATTTGTAGACATATTGATCCACCATGTGGACCGTTCAAATATTTTATGGTCTTAATTGATGCATCATCCCGATGGTCACATGTATGTTTATTATCTACTCGCAACCTGGCGTTTGCGAGATTACTTGCTCAAATAATTAAATTACGAGCACAATTTCCGGACCATCACATTAAAAATATCCGTTTGGATAATGCTGATGAATTTTCATCACATGCTTTTGATGCATATTGCATGTCAATTGGGATTAATGTTGAACATCCTGTAGCTCATGTTCACACACGTAATGGTCTTCGTCGAATCTTTGATTAAACGATTACAATTAATTGCTAGACCATTATTAATGAAAACAAATCTCCCAACATCTCGCTCGGGGACATGCTATTCTACATGCTCGCAACAATTGTACGTATAAGACCAGCTAGTTATCATAAATTCTCTCCTTTGCAATTGGCTTTTGGGTCGAACCAAATATTGCTCATTTAAGAATTTTTGGGTGTGTCTGTATATATTCCAATTGCACCAAACCAACGTACAAAGATGGGTCCTCAAAGAAGAAAGGGGATATACGTTGGATATGATTCTCCCTCTATTATCGTGTATGTTGAACCCCGACGGAGATGTATTCACGACGAAGATTTGTTGATTGTCATTTTGATGAATCATTATTCCCTAAATTAGGGGAGAACCCAAACAAGTATAAAAAGGATCTTGATTGGACAACATCATTAAATTATCTTGATCCGCGCACAAGCGCATGTGAACTTGAAGTTCAAAAGATAATTCATTTGCAAAGCATTGCAAATCAAATGCCGACGCTTTTGTTGACTCCGGAAGAGTTACAAAATCGCATATTCCAGACTATAAATGCTCCTATTCGAATTGAAGTTCCAGCGAGAACAAAATATTATACCTATAGTCTGCTGAGTCAAAAACACGCCGAAGCGTGGCCGACCTCTTGGTTCTAAAGATAAAAATCCTCGAAAGAAAAGAGGATTAAATGATCCAGAAGATCATATTGAAGAAAAGAATGATAAAGACCAAGAGAGAACCGATGACAAAGAACCGAAGTTGATGAAAGTAACACTGAAATTTCTATCAATTATACCACTTCCGGTAGAAGTTGGAATCGGATAGAAACTGTTATTGATAATATATTTGCATAGAATATATCTCTTGATGTTACACAGGATAATGATGATCCCGAACCAATATCGATTGATGAATGTCGGCATAGAAAAGATTGGCTGCAATGGAAAGATGCGATTCAATCGGAGTTAAATGCACCGGCAAAACGTGAAGTCTTCGGACTGCAGATCCGAACACCGGAAGGTATAAAACCTGTTGGCTACAAATGGATATTTGTGCGAAAGCGCAATGAAAAGAGTGAAATCGTTCGATATAAAGCACGATTAGTAGCCCAAGGTTTTTCACAAAGACCAGGTATTGATTATGATGAAACTTATTCTCCTGTTGTTGATGCTATTACACTCCGATATCTTATCGGTTTGGCGAGTACATGAAAAGATAGATATGCGCCTATTAGATGTTGTCACTCGCTTACTTGTATGGAAATTTAGAAAATGATGTTTACATGAAAATCCCCGAAGGATTTCATATGCTCGAAGCATATAAATATTATCCTCGTGAAAATTACTCCATCAAGTTGCGTAAATCATTATATGGCCTGAAGCAATACGGCGCATGTGGTTCACACGTCTTAGTGAATATTTATTGAAAGCGGGATTTAAAAATGACCAGGTATGTCCATGCGTTTTTATTAAGAAATCTGGTTCTAAATTTGTGATATTAGCTATATATGTTGATGATATTAATCTTATTGGAACTCCTGAAGAGCTCCAAGAAACAATTGATTATTTAAAAAGAGAATTCGAAATCAAGGGTTTTGGTAAAACCAAATTTTGCCTTGGTTTACAAATTGAACATCTGGAGAGTGGAACATTTATTCATCAATCAACATATACAACAAAAGTGCTAAAAAGATTTTACATGGATAAAGCACATCCATTGAGTATTCCAATGATCGTGCGATCATTAAATGTGGATAAAGATCTTTTCCGACCTCAAGAAAATGATGAAGAACTCCTTGGTCCTGAAGTACCATATCTCAGTGCAATTGGTGCATTGATGTATCTTGCTAATAATACACGACCTGATATTGCTTTTGCTGTCAATTTATTAGCAAGATTTAGTTCTTCACCAACACGACGACATTGGAATGGAATTAAACAAGTCATTCGATATCTCCAAGGTACAATTGATCTCGGATTATTTTATTCAAATAAAATCGAGTCCAACATTGATAGGTTATGCGAGATCGTTGGTTATTTATCTGATCCACATAAAGCACGTTCTCAAACGGGCTATCTATTTACATGTGGAAATATTGCTATATCATGGCGTTCTACGAAACAATCTATAACAACTACTTCTTCAAATCATGCTGAAATTATAGCCATTCATGAAGCAAGTCGAGAATGTGTATGGCTAAGATCCATGATTCATTATATCCGAGAAAGTTGTGGATTATCATCAATCAAAGGTATTCCAACTCCTCTTTATGAAGACAATGCAGCTTGCATAGCTCAATTACGAGGAGGATATATTAAAGGAGATCGGACAAAACATATTTCACCAAAATTCTTCTTTACTCATGAACTCCGAAGAAAGGTGAAATTGATGTGCTACAAATTCGGTCATGTGATAACCTCGCGAGATATTTTCACGAAGACTTTACCGATCGCAACATTTGAAAAGTTGAGATATAAAATCGGTATGCGTCGGTTTAAAGATTTAAAGGAATCATCTCATCGTGGGGAGTAATAAATGGACATATAGAATAGTGTACTCTTTTTCCTTCACTAGATTTTTTTCCCACCGGGTTTTTATCTAGTAAGGTTTTAACGAGGCATATTCTTTATGTATGGATGGACATCCAAGGGGGAGTGTTATGAATTATTGGAATCTACATTAATTAGTGGAGGCTCCACTAATTATGAATTTATGTGAATTATTAGAAGATTTTTATGGATGTCCACCATTTAGTGGAGACACCATTAATTGAGATTAGTTGAAGATGATATATGCCATGATGTATTTCACTAATTAGAGCTCTATAAATAGAGCTATTCTCTAAACTTGTAATACACCATCATTTTGTGAAGAAAGATTAGTGAAAGGAAGATTAGAGAAAGAATTGTGAGAGAAAGAAAGAGAGAAGTTTGAAGAGAAATTTTTGTGCAAAGAATAGTTAGAATTTTCTTAGTGTGTAGTGTGTAGATTTTATTCTAACACTACCCTAATTTTATAACAAATCATAATTTTTTTCACGATCGTGATTCGTGTAGTAAATGCTAATTTAATTCGTAATTTTCAATTGCTTATTTTCAATAATATAATTAAATATTAAATATGCTAATTTAATTCGTAATTTTTAATTGTTGATTTTCAATAATATACATTAAATATTAAATAAATTTATTATTTTACAATAATTTATGTATTCTTTTATAAAAATATTTGTGTCAATAATATAGTAAATATTAATATAATAACTAAAAGATATAGATATAATTTTTGTTTTTAAAATATAGAACTGCTAAAGGATAAAGTTCAAGATTATTTTATATAAATAAATATGATATTTATTTTAGACATTTTATAATTTAAAATTATATTTAAAAGTAAAATTGTCAAACATAACGTTATTGCATTTTTTATAACACTTTTTCTCTCTATCCATTCTCGTTGGTAGCCCGTCTTCTTCACTGCGTGCCTGCAACTTTCGGCCAGATTCAATCTCGGCCGAAATCTTTTTTTTTTTTCTCTATTTTTGTAATCTCACCTCTTATTTTGTTCACAAATTACACATTTTTTTTTTTTTTGCTTTCTTTCCCCCTATCTACACTGCATTGGCATACTTTATGGGTTACTTCATATTCTTGGAGTAGGTTTATTACCCAACTTTGCTTCGGATCCGCTCCTAATTTTCCTCTTTTTTCTAGGTGAATTTCAAAACAATTGATTCGCCCAAGATCTATCTTTTGATATGGATGATAAGTTGGGATCTCTTATAGACTTCTCATGTCACGGTTATTTGTGGACAGTGATACAGAAGATAATTGTTATGCGTTTATTTTATATTATATTTTTTGTACTTTACTCACTTATGATTTATGAGTATAGTATTTCTCGATTATTATAGGCTACATTGTTCCTTGCGTAATTTGTTTATTTATTTTCAATGAATTATCTTATTTAGTAAAAAGCACATACATTATCACATTTTCTAACTTTTTTCAATTATGATTAATAAAAATATGATTTATACAATTAGACTTAGACAATTGTTGCGCTGAATTGACTCATAGAATCTAAAAATTATTTAATTTAATTTAAATATAAAATTAATAAAAGGAAATTTAGTAAAAAACAAACACTCGGCTTAGAAATATAAAATGTACAAATCTTTTATATATTTTTTAAAAACTCTTAAAATATAAAAGGATAAAAAAATGAAAGATAAATATGTATAATTTTATCAATTAATTATGATTATGTAATTAGATTATCCGGGTTTTAATTATGTTGATTCATACAAGAGTTGCTAAGTTTTTGACAAAGGTGATACACAAGTGTTCACTTTTGTCAATTAGCAGTTTACCGTATATTTAATTCAAACTAAAATTTTAATTAAAATTTTAAAAAAATTAATTTAAATAATTCATATTTCTCAACATTTACTAATAAAATAATATATTCTTTTTTTAATTTTATATATTTTTATTTTTAAATTTAAATAAATTATTTTGAAGAAAACTGCAATCCAAGTACATAAAAGATTATGACTTGGGAAATCGTACAAGACAGCTACGATTATCTCCAAGTAAAAAATATGCAACACACGCAAGATATCATTACACTGGAAAAATACTCATTCTCACCCCACTTGCTTTCAATGATCAAATTACTCAAACTCCTTCTCACTTCCAAACCGAAAGTGCGCTATAAAAGCCCAACCCTAACCTTGTAATACTAATAGTTGAACCAATAAGCTGGGTGCAGTTGCATTGTATATATATATATATATATATAAATAATTTTTAACTATTAAATATTGTTAATTTTATTATTCATTTTAAATAAATTGAATATAAATTTTTGAGCTCATAAATTTTTTATTAAAATTATATTTTTTAAGAAAAATAAATATAATTCCAATTCTTGGATGGTGATGGATTTATGGCGGGGTGACAAGAGCAATATTTTGAATAAATCACAAAAAAGTTAGATAATTACTCCTTCTGTCCCACTAAAATTGACCTATTTATTATTTTAGGCTGTTTTAAAAAATTTGATATTTTTCTTAAAAATTTTTTATTATATAATTTATTATAAAATAATTAATATACCTTACATATATTATATTTATATTCTTAGATTTGACATAAAATATTGTAGGATTCACATATTTTTTATTTTTATTATATTATATTTATATTTATATTTTTATATAAAATATCGTATTAAATCAATCACTATCAATTTTAGTAGAACGGAAGTAGTATTATTATTGAGGTAGGGCAGTGTCAATTAAAAAAAAACTTTATTTGTCAATAAGGACATGGACAATCAACTAGGGGCGGGACAAGTGGCAATGTTGTGACCAGAAACTCCCAGCAGGCATTTTTGCAATTGTTTTATTTATGCTATTAATCATTGGCTGGATTCACAGAATTTAGGATTAAGTATTAGCAAATGATTGGAGACGGGAGGCTTTTGCTGAAGTGGCAAGAAATGAGTGGTTGAGGGACTCAAAGATGTTGGGCTATGCTCCAATTGACGGTGGTGGTGCTCGGAAGTGCTTGGCACTTGATGACGGTGGTCGGTTCGTGTCTTATTGTACTGTGATTTGATGTGTTTATGGTTGGAATGTGATTAAAACTCTTTTCCTATAGTAGTAATATTTTAAAAAGAATAATACAGAGGATAATGAAATGTGGGTGTTATTATATCAAATTCCCTATTTGTTATCCTATTTGAATTTTACTTTAATTTTATATATTTAATAATTTTTTATTATATAAAACAAACACATCTCAATTTAATTTCTATCCATATACACATTAAGTATGTAATAAAAAATTTTAAATGACATCTTTCAAAAGTAAAAATTATTTAAATTAATATTATTTTAAATTAAAATATTAATTTAAATTAAGAAAAATTTCTTTCTAAATACAGCATAAATATGTATCAATAAAAAAATAAAAACTAATAGGAATAGAAAAGAGCGCTGCGGGGAGAAAATCACAATGAAAATCAGCCCCACCGTTGCGCATTTAGCAGCCCGTGCGTGGAACAATGTTATTCGGCCCCGTAGTGGTAGTAGCGGACCAATTGTGACCGTGGGTTGTAGGGTCAGATGACACAAGTCAAGTGTACGAAATTAAAATATGTGAAATGGGCGGCAAAACCTCAATTTAATTAATGCTCTATCCACTGTTTTTCTCGCCATAAATACCCCTTGCCATTCCCGTCTCCTCCCATCATCACTTGCATAACAATTGTTCTTCTTCTGCTACTTCTTCCCTCTTCCTCATTGACTAGCATTTTTCTTGTTCAATCTTGTTGTGAGGGCAAATGGCGAAGGACATTGAGGTTGGCGGCCCCGAGTATGCTAGCAAGGACTACCAAGATCCGCCTCCAGAACCTCTTATTGACCCCGAGGAACTCACAAAGTGGTCATTCTATAGGGCCATCATTGCTGAATTCATTGCCACGCTCTTGTTCCTCTACGTTACAGTTCTGACGGTCATTGGATACAAGAGCCAAACCGACCTGCAAAGTGGGGGAGATCAATGTGGTGGTGTTGGCATCCTCGGCATTGCCTGGGCTTTTGGTGGCATGATCTTTGTCCTTGTTTACTGCACTGCTGGTATTTCTGGTGGGTGTCATAGAATATATGCATTTTGATTTCATCCAGCTAGTTACTAGCCTTTTTTTCGTCCACCATTGGTTGCTCGAGAGTGATGATGGTTGTGCTAATTAACTTTTGCAGGAGGACACATTAACCCTGCTGTCACATTTGGGCTGTTCTTGGCTCGTAAAGTCTCGCTGGTTAGAGCAATCATGTATATTGTGGCTCAGTGCTTGGGGGCAATCTGTGGTTGTGGGTTGGTGAAGGCTTTCCAAAGGGCTTCCTATGTCAGGTATGGTGGTGGTGCCAACGGGCTCAGTGCTGGGTACAGTATAGGCACGGGATTGGGAGCTGAGATCATTGGCACATTCGTCCTTGTTTACACCGTTTTCTCTGCCACTGACCCCAAGAGAAATGCACGAGACTCCCACGTTCCTGTAAGTATATGCTACCACAGATTACTTGGTTTGACATTTGATCATTCAGAAAATAAACAACGCAAAATTCTTGAAATTCAGATTTTAATGATGAGTCTAATTATTGTATGAATCAAAGGTACTGGCTCCACTCCCAATTGGGTTTGCTGTATTCATGGTTCACTTGGCTACAATTCCAATTACTGGCACCGGTATTAACCCTGCCCGAAGCTTTGGAGCTTCTGTGATCTACGGCAAAGCTTGGCATGATCACGTATGTCCTTCTGCTGATTATTCTGAAATTCAAAGCATGATCAATCTGTCACATCACATATATATTCATTCACATTCATTAACTCTGGTTTTCTTATGATTTCATATATAGTGGATCTTTTGGGTTGGACCCTTCATCGGAGCCGCCATCGCTGCTCTATACCACCAGTACGTTTTAAGGGCAGGAGCAGTGAAGGCTCTTGGATCATCCAGGAGCACAACATACTAAAGCTTCACCCTTGAAAGTTGAAACGTTGCAGGAAAACTCAACTCAAGGTGTTCCCATTTGCAAGTTGTAAATAGCGAGTTGTTCCACTGCAGTTGGGAGCCTTGGGACTTGTTTTAATTTGTGCCCAAAAGATGTCACTTTGTTGGAGTGATTTCCATTCTACTTGTATTTTCTATTTTTGGTGTGTTGTGATTCCTGGTGTCATCAAATAATGTTCTATTAGTATCAGCTAGTGAATTTCTCCTTTGCACTTCTTGTCCATTGAAGAGATTCTTTTTTTTTTTTTTACTACTTTCATTTCACAATATAAGTCTTTTTAGACTTACATACAAGAATTAAGGATACATAAATTTCATACAATTTTAAAACTAAACTTTTAAAAATACTCATAATTAAGTCTTTATCTATTTTAGTAATTGGAGAGAGATTGTAGAGAGTAGTAAAGCTGAAAAAATAATAAAATTTTATAGAACTTTATAAAACAACCTATATTATAAAAAAAATTTAAATTTAAAGCGATTTATATTATGAAATAGAATTAATATATATATATTTTTAAACATTCATCTAAATACAGGAGATACTAAGTGGTTAAAAGAGAAAAGAAGAAAATAATAATAATAAGGTTAGAGTGATACCACAAAAATAGTTCAAGGATATGGGTGTGAAAATACCAATCCAAAATAATTTTAATTTAAAAAATATTATTTTATATATTTTCAGTATCACATACTCATAACGCATCATATTCCCTGTCTTTAACCTCATATTGAAATACATATATTTAATAATTTTTTATTATATTTTTACAAATTCATTTTAATTTAATTTTTATATAAGAAAAAATAATAATATCGAAGCAAATAGGACTGACAACTATTTGGGTCAATTGCCCGGACATATTGGGCCAAGCCCAAAGTGTCTCAAATTGGGCCATGCCCAAATCCTTAAGTAAACAAAATATTTGGGTTCGGAAGGAGCGGGATTCGGTTTAGAGAGGGTGCAGTCACTGCATCTGCCTTCATCATTCCCTTTAAGATTATATATTATATACTAATAGTCGAACACCAATAACAATAGAAGGTTTTCGCCAGCGCGATCATTATTGGCGAGCGAGCAACGGGTACTACATTCTTTGCTATTCTATATCTCAATTTGCATATGGTATCAAACTGGGGTCATTGTCACGTAGCCCATAAGCCTATTAAAATTTTTGTTTAATGGACATTGCTCGATTATCACTGTTTTCGTTGCGAAATATTTAATTTTTTGTTTAAGTTTTAGGCCTTGCAATTTTGGAATAATTGTTGGGGATTAGCCAGTTGCTGTATTGGACAGGCAAAGATTTGTCTTTGGTTGGAGGGAAGATAATTGTGTAGTCTGGTTAGAGTTGCATAAGTGATAGCAACCGGGATTGTATCAAGGCGGCTTAATGGAACGGAAGGAATTTGAGAATGAGTATTTGCTCTTATTAGGATGCCGTGAAGGAGATGCTGAAGAACAATTGAATTGTAGTGGTGGATCTTTTTGAAATTGGATGGTCTCTTAAACGGGTTCGGAACAAGATTCTGTGGTGGCTCAAAATACAAAAATTCATGCTTTTACATGTAATTGGACTTATGCTATTAAGAAATCGTGGTTGGATGGCAGGATACTAATAAAGGGAGGCTTTTGAGGATTAATGGATACCTTTAATAATTCATCTGCTCTTCATTCCTTGTTCTTGTTCTGTTAAGTCTGATCTTTTTGTTCCTCTTGTCGTAATGGTTCTAGTCCTTTGTATGCAGTGAATAAATGGATACTCTGCAATCTGTCACGCCTAATGTAGGAATTAGAATAATTCTAGCTGCTGAACAAGAAGCTCAACGAATAGTAGATGCTGCCAGAAACGGTAAAACTCCAAATCTTTATCCTTCATGTTTAATCTTATTCTCAAGTATGGAATCCGGATAGAATTGCAGCTTTTGAGAATTCCTTTAATGGAATATTTGGTATTAAACAACTTTCCTCAAAAATTGTTTGGATTGTTGGATTTTCTAGGGTGATATTAAAAGCTACTCTAGTATGATCCAGAATTTTTAGTCTAATACGGACAAAGTTTGGGTACAATTTTAAGTATTCTCTCTCATTCTTAACTTACTCCAACAATATATTTACTCATCTGTCATTTTAGTGGAAGTACTCATAAGATGTTTAGGACATTTGCATAGAAGATAGATAGAAACATTGCTTACGGAGAGGAGCACATTACTGTCAATAACAAAAGTATAGGATGGGAAATACCTTATGTAACATGAATTTGGTCAATTGTGTAGTTTGTTTTATCGTTGCTCACATGTGGGGTATTTTGACTTTTTGTCATTTCAGATATTCAGACAAGAATGATAACAGTCAAGAATTGAAATGTTATATTTTAGAAAAGGCAAAAACTTCGTTTCAGCTGTAACATTGCTCTGTCACACCTTAATTTGGGGGGGCAGGGGGCAGCATTTGCTCACCCTGCAGCTGCAAAAGACTTGCCTTTTGTATGTTTTTGGCTTGTTCGAGAGGTCAACTCTCAAAACTACAACTTAATTTTCCTTTTTGGTTCTTCCAGAGAAATTAGAAAAGCTTAAACGAGCCAAGGAAGAAGCTCAAAAGGAGGCAGCCGCTTATAGAGAACTGGTGGAGTTTGAGTTGCAAAAGGAAACTAAAGAGGTAACTGTCATATCACGCTCAGAACTGGCAAAAAATTTCTGTTTCTGGCATTTTACCCAAAAAATGAAGGAAACAAAAATTTCTTGCTGGCAAAACTTGTATGCCAATTTGCACATAGTTACGAAAGGTGCTCTAATTTGATGGGTTCATAGATGCTGGAGAAACTTTGCTTCTCTGTTTCTTTAATGTCCATTGACTTGGACATGACTTTGGTGCCCGTGTAAAAATCAGATTTGCCGTGGTGCCCAAAGTAAAGTCACCTGGGTTTTTTGGCAATTGATACTTGACCTTTAAATTCTGAAAAAATGTGGCTCATTCCCTTTCGCACAGGTCCCTTTAAACTGCTGAGTAGAAGAAAAGCTTTTTAGAGAGCTTTTTGTGCGACTACTAGGTGCCTTACACTTAAATAATCTTAAAGTTTTACCCTCTTTTGAGAAGTGTCCAGTATGTACCCTTATTTTGGTTAAATTCTCAATAGGTTGAGATCATTGCATCCATTTATCGAGCAAAAAAAAGAGATCATTGCATCCCAGCTCTAAAATGTATGCTGCCCTGCTCCACCACGTGGGACCCACCCACATTAAGTAAAGTCTATACTTGACAAGTATTCCTTCCACCCAAAATACTTGTCAATCTAGTATGGTACACAGATTAAAAAATACTTATATAATTATAATAGAAAAAAATATATTTATTAATCTAACACATATCATATATACTAAGGAATACTTATATAATTATAATAGAAGATGATTATTATATTTTTAAATAAAAATAAATTTTTATTAATTATTCTATCTTATATATTTATTAATGATTTATTAAGAATGCACATATTTTAATAATTTATTAAGAAAGCACATATTCTTGATTGAAGAAATAGTAAATTAAGAATATATGTAATAAATTTATTTTTTATTTGTAACATGACAAGTATTTTATTATAATAAAATAGAAATTTTTTGTAAATATTTTAGGATCGAAGGAGTATTTGTGACTGGAAACCTGCCATTTTTAGAATTGCAGTGTGATTTTAGAAATCCTCAAATCTGTTTCTAGCTCTTGGATGCACGTAAATTTTTAAGTTTTGCTACTAACGTTTCATTTTCCAATGTTTACCTCTTTTAAGAGTTCTGGAGAATCTGGAGCCAACATGAAACGCCTTGAACAAGAGGTAGAAGAAAGGATTAATCACCTGCAATTGGATGCTGAAAGAATACGCCATGATGTTGTCGACATGCTTCTTAAGCATGTCATGACAGCGAGAGTTTGAGTAGCTCGAAATATTTTAGCAGATATGCAAATATACTATCGCTACTATGATAAATTTCAATTTACTGAACTGTGTCCCTGCCATTTTATTACCGTTATGGCCCGTTTCCAACTCCATGGAGGCGAAAGAATAAGGAGCAAAATTATCAGAAAAAAGTCACTTTTTTTTGTATTTGTGCTTGACAATTATATGCTTAGGGAAAGGAAAAGAACATTAAAGTGGGTTTTCTTTGGATCTTTGTCAGGTGTTCTTTTCTGTGTGTGAATGGTTAAACTGATCTGTCTTGTTGGGTTTTATGAGAAAACTTTACTACTAGAACCTTTTCTGTTGAAGGCTAGGTGGCTGACTTAAGAAGAAAAGCTGTTTTTACCAACAATAAGTTCTGAGTCTTTGAGATTGATTCTTATTCTTGATGCGCCAAAATGATCATCTTAAAAAATCCGTACAAAATCACAGTGCGATAGTTCTGCTCTGATTCATGTGTTTAGAGAGATTTTTATATCCCAAGATGGACACTGTAAGCTGTCTTCCCGTTGGCTGTCTTACTGATGTTTCTCATTCAGTACAAAATTAATGTTACATTCAGCCTAGCAAAGGACAGTGTCTTCAATATCTCCCATCTCTATAAGATCTGTTGTTCCACTGTTTCTGTCCGGGCGCCATTGAATCAACTACAGAGGGGCTTGTATCTGGATCCTTGTTTTCTTCTTGATTCTGTTCAATACCCAGATAAAGGAATTTGCTCCTTCTGCAGCAGATTTTACTGGCAAGAATGACCAGATCGTTCCGAGGTAGAGTACGTAATTGACTTGAATTGGGGATCCTTAACCGGCTTTTATTCTTTCCAATTACTAATTTCCCATTAACTTATCACGTTGAGTTCAATCAAGGTCAATCAGATACTCAACCAAGTTGTCTGGATCAAATGGCTGCCTCCTCGTTGAGACAGATGTAAATGATATGTTCTCCTGTAAAGTTATTTTGATCAAACAAAAATTATTCTGATTGACCAATCGTACGTTGAATGGGGGCTCTGCAATGCAGGTCAAGGAGGTTATTATATTTCAAGTTGAGAAAATTGGCCAGTACGACATGAATATTTGCTAAATGTTTTCCCTGTACCCTGTTCCACCCAGACGTTGGTTTTTGTAGGAGATGGAAAATTCTAGCTTGCAGTACTAATAAATACAGAAAAAATCTAGTGCAAATATCACCAGATGCGTTTTCTATGAAACAGATCACATGCAAGGTGAGCTAACGTCGGACCAGTGAGCAAGTAGGGACAAGTCTAGTCATATAATATCCATATTCTCTTTTGGACTAGTACTGTTATGTTCAAACCCCTCGTATCCAAAGCCACACATCCCAAATCTAATCTAGTTGGAACACCATTTATTAACACACCAATTGGCCAAAACCCATTGTTCCACAATCCATAGGATCTCTCGAGATATTATGATGTTGGACTAGTTAGTCTGATCAATTCCAAAGCAGCAGTATCAAGTGTTACCTTAACTTTTCAAGAAACTAATAAAATAGATAAGTGATTTAACGTTGGATTGAATTGAATTATACGGCACTGCTGCTGCAAATGAATTGGTCATTCTCATGAATTCAAAAGGACAAGCGGCAGATTTTGTGAGGATATTTGTCAAGAATTGCATCATTGAAAGCTTTCATGATGGGGACCTAATGGCAGACTGAGGGTCAAAAGGCACGAATATGCATTGAATGGAATTCTCCCATCTCAGTGGGGTTGCTGAGTTTTGATCTGGAGTCCCCACTTCAATATGACTCTCATTTGATCCTCCACAGTCCACATGCCTGCTCGGTGCAGCACCATACCTTTCCCATGGGCAGCCGCCCTCAAAGCTTCGTTTCATACTTGCTTCTTGCTCTTGCCTCCCAGCATCCCCAGTTCCCTTCTTTTTCATTTTTTCTTCCCTTTGAGGGGGGTGTTTAGGAAATGAAATGGTTGACTTGGGAAAAAAAAAAGAAGAGTACTGAAATATAAAACATGAGTTTGGTTAAAGAGAAATGGATGGATGGATGACGGGCTTGATTTTGACTATCGTCATCAAAATTTTTTTTTAAAAAATTCATATATTCAAGTTTTATTTGATTAATTCTGGAATTATAAATTATTATTTAAATTTATAATTAAATAAATTTAAATTTAATTATACCAAATACAATACGCACATTAAATATTCATATTTGAATTTGAATCAGTAATATAATAACCAATCTTTTTTTTTTTACTTCGCTAATCATGCTGCTATGTAGTGGCTCGTCGTCATCAGACCTTTAAATAGTGAGAATGACGCCAAAGAGGCTGAGCAAGCAACCACGTGATATTTCCGGCGGAAGACGAATTGTGAACTTCTAGGTTTTCAGTGCCTGATGATGCTGCACCTCTGTCCCCAACGTTCTTCATTTTCTTGAACTAATGTATTCTTGCCTTTTCCTTTTGCGTCACACGTGAATCCTATACGAATCCACAGAAGCAGTAACTTCCATATCTTGGACTTGTTTTCTTTCATTTCTTGCAGCTGAAACTTTGCCCTGTAAATACAAATTCCTTACCATGATCCTGCCTACTGTGATAGTACACGAGAGATAAGAAATTTTTACCCAGAATTCACAAGTCACTATACAAACACTGATATATAAAGGTCAAAGCAGCAGCCCCATGTAGATAAAATCTTTAAATTGAGAGAGACAGAGAGAGAGACAAAGAGCACATTCAATGTTTTAGTAGAGAGCTTTTATGGTGATATAGAAAGGTGAGTAAAAGAGCATGTGCATGGCAACAGCAAAATCTTACCAATTGCCTTTCTATATTCTATCTTAGGCCATACTTTGATAATATAAATATTTTCTTCCTTTTTAGCAGGACAAAACAATCCGATTACTAAACGCCAACCAACCTAACCAACCTTTGCCTACGGTCCTACCACCAACCATTAGCCATGCATGCACCTTCTTTCAATTTTCTTTATTAATATTAATAATTTCTTGTATATATCTTCGATGATCATGTGAGTTAGCAAGCCACCAAAATATCTAGGTTAATTGATGATCAATAGTTTTATTTGTTCATTATGGTTAACAAATGAGTATATATAAATATATATATATATATATATAATTTAATCTATAAATATTTTTAATTTGATAAAAATAATTAATAGGTGAGACTTAGGATAATAATTCAATACAAGAAATGTATATCTATTGTATAAGGTATTGATGCTAATTGCTAGATTAAACAATATACCATTTGCATATATCATGCTTGTTGGTGAGTACACCAAGTGGGTCCTTAAATCCTAATCCATCCTTTTTTTTTCCATCTTTTATCTAGAACAATTATCTTCTTTTAAAAAAAGCATAATTGGTTTCTTTATTATTATTATTTTTTATTATTCTTTCTTTATCATTTTAAAACCGTAATTAGCAATCCGTCCACTATCATGACTAAAATTCTACTATATATTATCACTTGGTTGGGTTGGAGAAAAGTATAATCCATACATCTCTAGATTTTGTATGTTTTGTCTTTCAACTTAAAATATTCCACATTTTGTAATGCCAAGTACTTTATTTTCCCTTTTTTTGGGGGGGTTATCATGCATAGAAGTTGAAAAGCAAGGAAAAAAAAGTATATTTTTATGTATTACTTCAATCAGTTAAAAATTAAAAGTAATTCTTATCAGAAATATGTTTTGATTTTTTTTTTTGTTAAATATAATAAAATTTGAGTTTAATTCATTTCTCCTCTCTTCATGTATTAAAAAGAAAAAAAAAGTGTCCTTTTATGTCAAATAAATGTCCTAATTTTCACTCTCATTCAATTCATTCACCTAATGGTTTACGTATTAGGGAAGAAGACGTGGATTGAGTTGAGCACTTTCCTCTTTTTAATAAACTTGAGCACAATTGTGTTTCCTTTCAAGGAATAGTTTCTTTTTATTATCATCTCAAGCCTTTTGTTTGTGTGTGTGTGTGTTTGTGTTGGTGTGGGTGAGGGGGTGGGGGGAGAGAATACCTACGCTTAGGGGTGTTCGTGGTGCAATTTTTATTAATTTTTCAAACCAAACCGCAAAATGCGATTTTGAAAATTTTGAAATTATACTAAACTATTTAAAACTTTCAAACCACTCAATGCGCTTGTATTAGTTTGAGTACAGTTTTGTGTGTAATTTTTTGAATTCTCAATTAGTGAGTGTGAATTTGTGTGTAAATTTTACTACCATATCTTTTTTTTCCTTTTTTTTTTAGGAATAAAGAGAATATTCCATTAGGGAGAAGAATCCACCAAAACGGCAGAGATTATATCAGGTGGGAAATTGTCAAACCACTTAATAGAATAGAAGGAAGACAATCCTTTACAAGTTAACAAATGTGCAGGCTTGTTTCCCCCATGCCTAATAAAAGAGATTGATATTGAATCAAAAAATGCAAGAGCTTCCCTAGTGACATTAATAATAGGGCAAAATAAGTCACCCACTGTTTAACTTTTATAAATTTTAATTTTCACAATCAAATTTTAAAATATGTGATTTTAGCCATTAAACTTTTAAAATATCTAAAAAATAGTTCTTTCATCAATTAAAACTATTAAGTGTTCACGAAAGTTTTTCACATGACTTCCACATGACTTATTTTATAGGTATTTTCATTCACTCAACTTTCACAATGTGGTGTCATCATTCTAATTCTTACAAAGTAACTTCTATATATGGCAGGAAAAAATTACTGCGACTTGCGCGTCTCTTACTTCTTTTAAATTTTTTTTTTTTGGTAATTCACTTCTACTTTCAAATGTATTCTTTTTTTCTGTAGAGATGCCAAGAAAATTACTATTCGTCAAGAACTAAATCAATTTTTTTTCTTCTTCATCTTTATGTATTAGTTTTATTTATTAAAGGGTAAAATATGTTGTTTTTGTTGTACGGTTAGATTCAAAAAGTGCGAAAGAGTAATTTCAAGATTGTTGAGTCGCATAAAAGGTTTGAAGTTATATCTTAAAGCTGTTGTTGAAAAATGAAGACATTCGAAGAGAAGATAGTGAGATTAAAGTTGAAAAATAATATTTTAGAAATAAAAAACGGTGGAAATGAGAGTTAAAATTTGGTGATTTTATATTGTACTTGAGTTTTTATTGTTGAAAATGCTACTTTTAGATGTTTCAAAAAATTGAGGGCTAAAATCACATATTTTAAAGTTTGAGAGTAAAAATAAAAATTTATGAAAGTTAAAAAATGGTTAGCATATTTTACCCTTAATAATACGATCTACAAAAGACACGTCGACAAATCTTGACTAAAATTTGCGAACCACACTAAGACAATCACTCTCAATAATGACATTATTGAAGTGATTCATCACAGCAAATATGATGCCATGAAGAAAAGCCAAAGCCTCGATGAACTCCATATCGTCATTAAAAGGAACCCTAAGCACCAACAGAACCATCTACCACCATAAGAAAAAAGTAAAATTGAGACCACTAATTCGGTAGCTATTCACTAAATTGCGATCAATCTCTTATAGTCGCATACTAGTAGTAGCTAATCCAATTTTCGGGCACTAATTTAACCCGACCCAAGACCGACCTAGTTGGCCCACCGGATCAGCGCCCCTACAAGAAAAAATGTGTTGAAGTCTACCATCCCTAGGATTTAAACGTGCGACCAACCTTTCACAATGTGCTAAAGTCTGCCATCCTGCCAAACCCTGTTGTTGTGTCAAGTGTTACGATAAATTATATTTATTATGTATTTATAACTTTTTTTTTCATTTCATTTTCAATTATCAGTTTATTTATAAATATTTTTAATATTAAGTTGAATGTATTTTAAGTAAATAAAAAGTTATAATAATTTATTAATTCTGAAGAAAAGTTGTGATATACAGTTTTAAAAATATTTTTCAATTAAATGACAACTATCTTTTATTCCTTTTTCTATAATTAAATAAAAATTGTTTTTATTATTTTTATATTTATATATTAAATACTTTTTTAAATAATATTGCTTTTTTCTTTTCTTTTCTTTTTTTTGCTAGGTTGTTTTTTTCTTTATTCTATAAAAATTAAAACTTAATAGAGGATTACTAATTTAGATATATTTTCATCTTTTTGTTGTATTATTTTTTTCTTAGAGCATCAAATATTGTTAAAAGTATTATTCATTATAAGTTAAAAATGAAGTAAAAAAATTAGTAACTAATAATTAACAATTAAATTACACTCTAATTTATAAGTCATATATGTAACTTGATAAATTTAACTTAAAATTTGTTCATGTTCATATACAAAGATTTACTTTTTATCTTTCAGATTTATAATATTTTAGATGAATAAAGAATTATAACAGTTTATTAATTCTAAAGAAAAAAAATTGTAATATCCATGGTTAAAAATACTTTTCAATTAAATGACAATTATGTTTTATTCTCTTATATATTATTAAATGAAAATGGTTTTTTATTCTCATATGTATATTTATATATTTGAGTGGTTTATTTTTATCAATGTATGTTGCTATTTTTTTCTTTTATTTTGTAAAAATTAAAACTTAATTTACGAGCAATTAATCTAGATATATTTTCATATTTTATGTTTTTTATTTATTAAAGCATCAAATATTGTAGAAGGTATCTAAGTGCAAAAAAAAAAAAAAACTTATCAATACTTAATATGATTGGAGAAAAAGTATCAAATTTAGATAAAAATTGAATTACTCTTAATTCTTGTTATGACTTTCGACGTATTTATCGTCATATCGTAATATATATAACGCTCAACTATAATACAAGTCATTATTTGAAACACTATTAAAATTATATATATTAAAAACATATCTCTAATATATATTGTTTGACGGTTTAAAAAAAATCATCTAATAAAATTTTTAAAAATAAACTATTAATTAATTAGCTATCGAATTGCAACCAAACAGCGACTGAATTGCAACTAATTAATTAATTAATTAAAAAATTAATTAATTCAGTCGCAAATCAGTCACAAATTAGTGACGGATCTAGGGTTTATGGTTTAGGATTCAACGACAATAGTTTAGGGTATAGGGTTTAGCAACTGAATAACTACTGAATTGAGTCGATAGCAAAATTGTTGCAATTCGGTCACTTTTTTTGCTGGAATAATTTTCGCCAAGAATTCGAGGGTATTAACAATTGGGTTGCGATTTGGTCGCTAATTTGCGACCAAATTAAATCGGTCACAAATTTCGGTCGCAAAATCATGTTTTTCTGGTAGTGCGCATTAATCTTTACCTAGGAACCAACAAGAATATTCCAAACTAAAGGCAAATGAGAAGACAAAGGCCGAGTTGCACAGCCAATAATAGCTTGCATAAAATCCGACAGAAGTGCTCAACTAGATAGCAAGATGCCTTAGCCTGAGACGTGACTTGCTCATGCACAAATTTATTCTTTGCACCCCAAATATTCCATGCCATTGCACAAAAGAGGACCGCATCATCAATAGAATACTCTTAAAGAATGAAGGCATACAAGTCTACAAAGGATAACACCTGTAAGTGAAGAATAGTAGGTCCAAAGTTAAGCGATTGCCAGGTTTTCCAAGTAGTCGAGCATCCCAATAGTGAATGTCCTCCACAACATACCCACAAAGAGAACATTGTGAGGTACACCCAATTCGCCTTGTAAGATTAGCATTATTGGGCAAAGAATCACAGCAAGCTCTCTAGAGAAAATGCTTGAGTTTTGGAGGGAAATTCAGCTACCGGCGACCTTGATCAAGACATGAAGTTGATGGAGAAGGAAAGACAGCTTGTCCAGTAGAAATGAAAGACTTGC
This sequence comes from Voacanga thouarsii, assembly GCA_026120185.1. Classification (NCBI taxonomy): domain Eukaryota; kingdom Viridiplantae; phylum Streptophyta; class Magnoliopsida; order Gentianales; family Apocynaceae; genus Voacanga; species Voacanga thouarsii. The sequence continues at coordinate 5,491,576 of JANUWF010001287.1, read as the reverse complement.
AACCAGATTTAACTATATATTGCCATGTATCTTTCAATCTGACCATCTACCTTCCTTTTGATTTTAAAGATCTATTTACAGTCAATGATATTGATGCTTGGCCTTGGTGGAGTTAGATGCCATGTGTTGTTTTTTACAAGAGTCATATACTCCTCACTCATAGCTTGCTTCCACTGTGGTTGCTAGAAAGTCTTAACATGGTCCACTAGTTCAGTGTCTGTTGTGGTGTTGAATGCCTTCTTGTATAGAACAATGCCATCATTGAACTACCTAGGTTGCACAATGTTATCCTGGAGCCTTGTTCTCATGGGTTGTCTGCGAGTTAAAGGTTGTGTTGGGGCTGTAGTGCTACTTAGACCTACAGGTAGGGATGGTAATGGGGTCAGGCCGGGCCGAAAACTAGAAATTCCAGCCCTGCCTTGCATACCCCCCTCCTTTTCCCTATCCCTGGATTGTCCCCACCATAGGGAAATTCAAGAATCCCCGCCCTTGGCTTGTCAGGGACAAAACAATCTCCTGTCCCGACCCAGCAGGGAAGCGGGAAAATGGGGGCCCGTTTGGGTTCGAAAATATTTATTATGATTTTTTTAGATTTTTTTTATTTTTGATACATTTTTATTCAAAACTTTTTAATCGTTTCGAAAATTTTTATAGTAGTTTCTAATAGTTCACGTATTTTTCATATCACTAAATTAGTAAAAGTAAAATTAATAATTTTTTCTTTTCTTTTTTCCTCTTTTTTCTATTTTATTTTATATACATATATAATCTACCTATACATACCTATGTAATCATATATAATATATATAATTTACATATAATTTATATAGTATATAAATATATATATATATATATATATTGGTGTGTGTGTGTGTGTGTGTGTGTGTGTGTGCGTGTATAATACAAATAATATAAAATATATATGGAGTAGGTCGGGTCGGGGGTGGGGATCATGCAATCCCTGTGGGCGAGCCAAGGAATGAAGCCTGCCTCTAACCCCGTTCCCGCTTAAATTAAGGAATCCCCCGCCCAACCGGGTCAGGCCAGGCCAGGCCGAGTCCCTAGTTTAAGTAGGGAAATTGACATCCCTACTTGCAGGACTGTCAGCAGGAACTTGATCTTCAAAATCGAATAGTCCCTCTTATTGAGATGGAGCTACAGAGATAAGGTTAGCAGTAGCAACAGATTCACTATAATCCATATAGTCAGACTTAGGGGAAGGATAGAATGAAGTATATGTATGAGGAAGAACAGGAAGTAAGAGAAAATGAGGAATGGAACTGGTAGAAGGGTTTCCGTCATGTTGAAAAGGAAAAGAGCGTTCATCAAATACGACATCTCTAGAGATATAGACTCTGCCAGTTATTGAATTTAGGCATTTATAACCTTTGTGAATAGGACTATAACCAAGAAACAACACATGTAGTGGATCTAAACTGAAGTTTATGTGTGTTATAAGGTCGTAAGTGTGGCCAGCAAGCACACCCAAAGGTTTTCAAAAAATTGTAATTGGATTTGATGCCTAACGATCGTTCTAAAGAAGTGTGGTGAGCAATAACCTTGCTGAGAAGTCAATTGATCACGAAACAAGCTATTTGAACAGCTTCGTCCCAAAATTTTAGAGGCATAGAAGCATGTGCTAAGAAAGATAAAGCAGTTTCAATCAAATGCCTATGTTTCCTTTCAGCAGTGCCGTTTTGCTGATGTGTGTGACGACAAGATACATGATGAGTGATGCCATTTTGTTTGAGAAAAGAATTCAGTTTTTTATATCCACTTTCCAATCAGTTTGCATACACAAGATTTTCTTGTTTAATATACGCCCAACATGCTTTTGAAATTGTAAAAAAACCTGAAAAACATCACTTTTATTTTTGAGAAGATACATCCATGTAAATTTACTATAATCGTCAATGAAACTTACATAGTACTTGTACCCTTCTACAGACACTTGAGCAAGTCCCATACATCTGAGTGAAAAAAGGTTTAAAGGAGCTGTTGAACTACTGACAAAGCCAGGGAAAGGAAGTTGATGACTTTTGCCGTTTTAACAAGAGTAAAAAACTGAATTATTAAATTTAGAAAAATATGACAAATTGTTGGGTTGAACCACTTGCTGAACTATGGCAGGTGAGGGATGACCAAGCCTACAATACCAGTCTTCATGGGTGATCTTGGCACTAAGGATTTGTTTGGTGGATGGAGATGAAATAGAGCAAAAACCACATTCACTTTTGCCTTTAAGAAGAAGTTTCTTGGTTGCTTGATCCTTTATAAGAAAGAAAGTGGGGTGAAACTCAAAGAAAACATTATTATCAGTAGCAAATCTATGAATAGAAAGTAAATTTTGTTAATATAAGGAACATGTAAGATATTGTTGACATGTAAAGCATTGTGAGAAGTAGGAACATAAGATTAACCAATATGGGTTATAGACAAACCTACTGCGTTTGTCACCTGGACCTTGTTCTTACCTTAGTATTTTTCCTTCAGTGTAAGGTTGTCCAACTCCTTTGTGAGGTGATCATTAGCCCCGGAGTCCACACACTAATCTGTGTTGACATCATATGAGATTGTCTCTGTAGTAGCCGCCACTTAATCGTGATCAGTTTGATATGACTGGTCAAAACTATACCAACACTTAAGTGTTGTATGTCTAACCTTGCCACATACTTGACAAGTTGGTTTCTTGTCACCAGTGTCTTGCTTTCCACCATTCCTTAGGCCATTGCTTCTATCACGACCACGTCTACGGCTGTGTGATGAAAATGATCCTCCTCCCTTGTTGCTTCTGTAAGCATTGTTAGCCATCATTTGAAAGATGGTGTTGTTGTGCTCTAGAAGAGTTTCATAGCTCAGAAAGTGAGTATATAAATCAGTAAGATTGATAGAATCTATCCTGGTATTGATAGACTTTACCAGGGGGTCAAATTTTGACCCAAGGCTAGCCAGGATGTATGTAACGACCGCATCATCTTGAAGAGGCCACCAGTGTGTCGGTAAGGCATTTCACATTGTAGAAGTAGTCTGACACAGGGATCTTCTTCTTTTGGATAGTGGACAACTGAATCTTCAACTACATGATGTGAGCTCTGGATCTGGAGGAGAAGGATCGCTCCAGAGAAGACCAAACTTCATACGAAGTTATCAAAAATAGCACCTGAGATAAGATCTCTTCTGAGAAAGATGCAACTAGAGCACTCAGAACCATTTGGTCCTGCTACACCCACTTTTGATACTTAGGATTTTCAACCAGAGTGGCACAAGTATTGGAGCCTTGAGTGATCATCCTTGCAAGAGCCTATACTATTCCATCTGCATAGCTGAGTAGTTGTTGGCTGCAATGGTGCAGAATCATTTGGGTCTTCCATAATAGGTAGTTGTCACGGGTGAGTTTGATGTTTATGAATGGCCAAAAGATGGTATGGGTATTAAACTGGTAGGGGTAGGAAATAGTCCAATACTCGTCGAGACTTGGTTAGAGAAAAAAGAATTAGTCATCTCTTGTGGAGTTGTATGGCTCTGATACCATGAAAAATACATAGAATAGAAGGGAAATATCTATGTCCCCATACCCTTCTCACAGGGTTTAGAAGACTATTTATAAAGATGAGGTACAGTGTTGCACATTATAACTGAATAGAATTACATGGAGATCATAGAGGAGATCATGCACATGACTTTAGCCAAGAGAATAGGTCAACCTAAAGAGTAGGTCAGGTTGTTTAATAGAACCCACTGATTTAGAAGCTCTAAATTCCAAGTGTCTGATACTAAATCAATAAGAGAATTGACTTGGTTAAGTTAGGAAGCAACACTATAATCAATAATGGGTTTGAAAGACCTAAGAGGAGAATCTAACTTCCATTTGAGATATTGATAGAGACTCCATCACCCCTCCATCGAAGCCCAAGTTGCAACACTTCATAGCCTTGACATACACTTCACCATAAAAAGCTAGGATTTGGTCCAAGAGACGCCCAAAAATGGCTTATATAGAAAATATTTTGCCTTAAGAATTCTGGACATGAGACTCTTAGGACATTGGACAATTCGCCATCCCTATTTTGCAAGTAAAATGAAGTTGAAAGAGTGTAAATCCCGAAACCCCAATCCACCATATTTCTTAGCCAAACACAAATTGGTCGATTTGAGCCAGCAAAACTTGCATTCAACACCTTTTTGTCCCCACCAAAAGTTTTGAACTATGGATAAAATTTGTTTACAAAGTCTTGGGTAATGCAAAAACTTGCATAATATAAGTTGGTATGGCATGGATAATAGATTTTATTAAAACTTCCTTCCTAGTAACAGAGAGGAGCTTCTCTTTCCCTCCACTCAAATTCTTCCATACTCTCTCTTTAACATAGGCAAAGATAGCACTCTTAGGTCGACCCACCATGAAAGGCATACCAAGTTACCTCCCATCCTCATTTCCACAAGTTACACCCAGACTTAGCTCAATATTGGCAAAGATACTTAGATCAATAGATTTGCAAAAAAATAAAGAAAACCTGGAAAAATTCACAACTTGGCCAGATGATCTTTCATACAAATATAGGACTTCCTTGATAGCTGCAACATCAGAATCTTGTGGTCTTGAAAAAATAAGACTATTATCAACGAATAATAAATGACTAATACGAGGACCTAACCTACCAAATTTGATTCCCTAGAGTTTTCCCAACTGTTCCTGATATCTTAGAAGAGCGAAGAGACCTTCTGAACATAGAATAAATAGAAAGGGTGATAATGGATCCCTTTGACAAATGCCATAAGTTGGTTTACAAACAGGCAATGGAGACCTATTAATTAGAACTAAAAATGAGATTGAGGAAATACAGACCATAATCAAACGAACCAAATGTGAAGGAACAAGCATGTGAAGCATAATACTTTCAAGAAAATGCCATTCAACTTTTGTTAGAAAAACGGGTACCAACGAGCACAGACAGGTAATTCAACTGAATTGAATAAGTACCGTCTATACCTGACTAGGGCTCTAACAAATGCAATTATCAATAAAACCGGTAAGGTCAAATAGTCCAAGCGTAAAGACACCAAATATAATTCAAAATAGAAAAGAAAAATCAATAATGGACCTAAGAGAATTGCGTGCAAGACGGGAGCACACACTAGCACTGTTCCACTAGAAACGACCCGACAGCGTCCCCACTAGACGTACCTGGCGCCGCCTCTCCTCTGGACAGGCTGCGACGCGACTGAGAGAAGCGCCACTAAATCACCAGTTCAATACTAACTTGTCTTTAAAAAGTTATTCGTTTCACTCCGATGTGATGGGTACAGCAACTCTCCTTGCAGGATAAGACGGTCTCAGATTACTGTCGACACACACCAACTGTGATCATCTCAAAAATCTTCTCAATTCACCAGCCCCGTTCAGTCAGAAATTATGGATTGTGATAGGAAGAACAGAAAAGGCGATTTTTCTCTCAAAGGAAGCAAAACTAAAAAACCACATTTAAGTGGCGGCTCTGTTCTTTTGTTTTAATATCGCCTCAGGAAAAATCTAAAACCAATCCCAATTATGAGATCTAACTCTGATCAGTTTTAATTTTTTCTTTTCCTTTCCCAGTTAGAGTTAATTGAACCAAATAAAAAGAGAGGAACGTGAAAACATAGGCCAAGCCTAAGCTCGAGCCGAGTCGGGCGGACAACGCGCGAGTGTAGCAGCCCCACTACCTTAGGCTTTTCTATCAAGTCTATAGAAAAGTCTTTTAGTATATAAAGACTACCATACTACTCAACTTTTTTCATGTGGGACTCATGTATCACACGAGTTTCCAAATGGTTAAACACCTAACTTTAAAGACATTTAATTATGAATTCCCACTATGAAAATGGCTTATACCATAATCAAAACAATATCTAATATGTTGAGAACAACTCTCATTAATTGTTTTAGGCTAACTGATCATGAGTAAAAAATTATTAATTCCTAAAGTTGCCATTTTCAACAATCCCCCACAAATCTATATTTAAAAACTATCCAGGATTAACATAATCTACTTTCAATAATGGTACCTTTTGGTTTGAACCACTACCTAAATTATCCAACTTATGCCCCCACAGGAACAGATGAACTTAAGCCTTGAATCTAAACCTTGAGTGTGATGGTGTCCATTGGTAACAACAAACTATCAGCTATGAAGACAATCTTTAGGGTTGACACGTTATGGCCATAAGTCCTAATCTTGTCTCATGAGTGTATTTAGAGAAAACCTAATTCCTTTTAGTTGCAGCCACACAACACTACTTAAATAATTGGCGATCTCCAAGGATATATGCTAGCATCCTATCTAAAAGACTTGATCCTATTCAGAGTCAAAACTCTTACTAATTGCAGTAAATGCACCATAGGCTTTCAGAGAAATGACCTTAATACAAAGGTATCAGAATAAGTGCTAGATTCATTCAGACAACTTCTTTATACCACATTGAACTGCCTTGTGGGATCTTCACTTGGTCAGTTGAGTTGCCACTGTAAGTGAATCATTGCTGGATTACCAGTCCCATTCCCAACCTGAATTTAAAGAATAAGGAGGTTTCCAATCCCTACATTAGGGGGTCTATAATGTTATCTTTAGATCCAACAAAGTCAACAAATACTACCCTTTCAGACACTAACTTATTTATAGACTTAAGTCTAACTTGGATATATCTCTTAGTCTTTTGATTATACTTGGTACTCTTGATCTTTGCAATTGTAGTTTGACTATCACAATGCACAGTTATAGCAGTAACAAGCTTACTGATCATTGGCAAAGAGGACAATAGTCCATACAGCCATTCAGCTTCCATTCTAGTAGTATCCAAGGCACATAACTCAGTCTTAAAAGTTAACCACATTATCAAAGTCTGTTTACAAGACTTCCAGGCGACTGCTCCGCCACCTAATGTAAAAATATATCCAGTACAACCATTGCTGCCAGAATTCTTGGCTATTTAACTTGCATTACTATTCCCTCCAAGTACAGTAGGGAATTTCCCATAATGTAACCCAAGGGAAATTGTTCCCTTTAAGTACCTTAGTACTCTATCCAAAGCCTCCCAATGAATCCGATTTGGACAACTTGTATATCTTGTCAATTTAGATACAGAAAATGAAATACCAAGTATTGAGCCATTTGCAAGATATTGCAAGTTACAAATAATTTGAGAATATCTTAATTGAGACATAGGAATACCACTTTCATTCTTGAACAAAGCTACAGAATGGTCACTTGGAGTCTTAGCAATTCTACAATTTTGATAATCATATTTCTCAAGAACACTCTCAACATAGTGAGATTGAGAAATAGTTATCCCCTTAGTTGAGTGAATCAACTTTAGGCCAAGAATCACATTTGCTACTCCTATATCATTCATTTCAAACTTACTTTTCAACAATGATTTAATCTTATTAATTATCTCAATATTGGACTCAAATAGTAAAATATCATCCACATACAGGCATAGTACAATACATGCATTACCCTTAACCTTACAGTAGACACACTTGTCATTCTCATTTATGATGAAGCCAAATGATAAAATAGTTTTATCAAACTTTTCATGCCATTGTTTGGATGCTTGTTTTAGACCATAGAGGGATTTAATAAGTTTACGAACTTTTCGCTCATTTCCATCTTCTTCAAGATCACCATGAAGAAAAGCTATCTTCACATCCATTTGGTGGATAATGAAACTATATATAGAAGCCAATGCAATTAGCACTCGGATTGTAGTCAAACAAGTAACAGGAAAGTAGGTATCAAAATAGTTTATTCCCTCTTTCTGTCTAAACTCTTTGGCAACTAATTTGGTTTTATACTTATCTATGGTCCTATCTGGTTTGAATTTCTTCTTAAATATCCATTTGCATCCAACTGTAGTACACCCAGGAGGGAGATCTACTAGTTTTCATGTCCCATTGGAGACAATGGAATCCATCTCACTTTTGCTAACTCCTTTCCAATGCCCTACAAACCAATATTCATAGGAAACACATCCTCAAAGAATGTAGTATCACGGTACTGAATAATTGTGTTAACATTTATGTCAGGTATTTCAGACTTAATTACCAAAAACCTCATAGCATAGTTTGTTTTCACATAACCAATAAAGATAGCATCAACAGTCTTTGGTCCTAACTTTTTTCTCTTGTGTTTAAGGATTAGAACTTTTGCAAGACAACCCCACACACGGAAGTATTTTAAGTTAGGTTTCCTACTTTTCCAGACTTCAAATAGAATTACTTCTTTATATTTGTAAGGGATTCTATTCAGAATATGACAAGTCGTATTCAAAGTCTCACCCCACATATACTTAGGCAATTCAAAATTCAAAAGTAAACTATTGATCATATCTTTAAACATTCTATTTTTCCATTCAACAATCCCATTAGATTTGGGAGAATAAGGGAGTGTCTCCTCATGAATTATGCCATTACTTTGGCAATATTCAACGAATGAATTAGACCCACACTCTCCACCTCTATCAGATCTTAACCTTTTAAGTCTCTTGCCAATTTGAGTTTCAACTTCATTTTTAAATATGAAAAACTTTTCAAGTGTTTCATCTTTATATTTAAGTAAATAAACATAGCAATATTTACTGCAATCTTTAATAAAAGTAATAAAGTATTTCTTATGATCCCTAGTCAACAAACCATTGAATTCACAAATGTCTGTGTGAACTAAATCAAGTATTTCTGAATTCCTTTAAATTGAATGATAGGTTTCCTAGTTGTTTTAGCTTCCCCACACACTTGACATTTGTTCTTCTTATCAATTCCACGTTTAGGAATCAAATCTAAATTCATCATTTTTTTAACATAAGCTAAATTTTAATGTCCAAGTCTACTATGCCAAATATCAGTGGATTCAATAATGTGCACTATAAGATAAACAGAATTCTCAACAAAAGAAGCTTTATTCAAAGCAAAAGTAAATAGTTAAACTCTCAATTTAAACAGATCATCTGATAAGTAACATTTGCTAACAAAAGAATTGTAATGCATAATCACTACTTTATTACATTTGAAAAAAAACTCATAACCCTCTCTAACTAAATATGAACCACTAAGAATATTCCTACGAACTATTGGAACATCCTGTACCATATAAAGAAAAAGAATATGCCCTTAAGGAAACTTCAAGTCTACGCCCAATCCCTAACACATTGGATACAGCTGAGTTTCCCATTTTTACAGTTTTTCTTTTAATTGACTGTTAAGACACAAAAAATAATTTATCAGCACAAACGTGCACATTTGCTCAAATATCAACCAGCCATTCAAGTGGCTCATAAATAGTAAAGACTTTTGAGTTAATAGAAATATACCTTTCTTCATTATTAGAAGTAATAATGCCAATCCCAACCTCAATGGTACAATCCTCAATAAGGTATGTACTTAAATCAGCTTCCAGTTGACTAGTATCCTCTACCATCACATTGACTTGTGCTTCAATATTTGATCCTTATTTGACTTTAGACCTTTTAAACGGACAGTCCTTAGCCCAATGCCCAACCTGACTATAATTCCAGTAAGGTTTGTTTGCTTTCGATTTCTTTTTGGCCTTGCCTTTTATCTTGTTTATGTTTTTAGAGTTTGAATTAACCCCCACATTTCTCTGATTATTGCTCTTCTTCCTAGTAGTCACCACATGAACATTAGATTCCACAGGTACAATATGACTATTCTTCCTATGTTTCTCTTCAATGGATATTGATTTCATCAGATCGTTTAGAGAGATTTTCTCCATCTTGTGTTTGAGTGACATACCAAAATTCTTCCAAAACTTAGAAAATTTCTCTATCACTTGGAACTTCTCAGAAAGTTCTATATCCGCTTCATGAAAAGACTGAATAACCAATTGTAGCTCTTGAGTCTGTTCAGTCACAGACTTGCCTTCAACCATCTGATATTTTAGGAATTTAGAAACATAATACCTTTCCAGACCATAATTTTCGGTATTATATTTTTTATCCAACTCATCCCATAGCATTTTTGCTATGTAGGACTCAGAACAGTAAATATCAAAAAGAACATTTATCAAGGCTGACAGTGTTGTCCCTCTGCCTACATTGTTCCGTTCATCCCATACAGTAATCTCAGCTACTCTAGGATGCCTATTAGTTAGTATGGGTCTGTGTACTTGCACTGCTGACAATAAGTCCCTCATGGTCAATCAAATTTTTATGTGTTGTTGCTAATGCTTGAAATTTTGCCCTGGACCGAATTTGTCCGGCAGACCATTCAAATCAATCAAATGCTTATACGCAGCAGAAGCAATACCTGACGAACTGGTCATTGCACTCAAATAGATAATTGTAGAATAAATTATTGAAGAAGATAAGTTAGTAATGGACCTGAGAGACTTGCGTGTGGGACAGGAGCACACACTGTCATTGTTTCGCTAGAAAGGACTTGAAGTTGTCCCCACTAGACGTACCTGGCGCCGGCTCTCCTCTGGACAGGCTGCGACGCGATTGAAAAAAGCGTTGATCAAATCACCAGTTCAATACTGATTTACCTTCAAGAAGTTATCGCCCCACTCCGGTGCGATAGGTATAGCCACTCTCCTTGCAGGATAAAACAGTCTCAAATCGCCGTCGACGCACACCAACTGTGATCACCTTGAAAATCTCCTCAATTCACCTGTTCCATTCAGTCAGAAAACTATGGATTGTGATAGGGAGAATAGAAGAAGCGATTTTTCTCTTAAAGGAAGCAAAACTAAAAAACCACACTTAAGCAGCGACTTTGTTCTTTTATTTTAATATCGCCTCAGAAAAAATCTGAAACCAATCCCAATTAGGAGACCTAACTCTAATCAGTTTTAATCTTTCCTTTTTCTTTTTAAGTTAAAGTTAATTGAGCCAAATAAAAAGAGAGAAACAAGAAAACATAGGCTAAGTCCGAGCTGAACCAGGCGGGCGGCGCACGCATTGACAGCCCCACTACTTTGGGCTTTGCTATCAAGTCTATAGGAAAGTATTTTAGTATATAAAGGCTTCCACACTCCTCAACTTTTTTCATGTAGGACTCATGTATCACATGAGTTCCCAAATGGTTTAACACCTAACTTTAATAACATTTAATTATGGATTTTCACCATGAAAATGGCTTCAACCATAATTAAAACAATCTCTAACATGTCAAGAACAACTCCTATTAATTGTTTTAGGCTAACTAATCATAAGTAAAAAATTATTAACTCCTAAAGTTATCATTTTCAACAACTTTGTCGAAGGCTTTAAGCATATCAAGCTTAAGCCCAAAGTAATCTTCAGAACAATGGTTATGAGACTTTAAATTGTGGATTGCCTCGAAAACAATGATAGAGTTATTAGTGTTAAGCCTGACAGGGATAAATACTGATTGAGCTTCATCTACCACAGAGGATAGAGCCGATTGATCCTGTAATATAATATAGTATTAAAAAGTTTAATTATATATAAATATATATAATATAATTGGTATATAAATAGATAAGTATGTATACATAAGTAAAATACAAAATGTTGGAACGTGTGCCCTCTAAACTAGTTTTCTGATACAATTATCGATTTTATTAATAAAAGAATTTATTCTCAAAATTTATTTGTAAATTTATATTTTATTTGTACACGATTTACATTTGGAAAGGATTCATTGTGTTTAAGTAAATGATCTATATGAATGGTAGTCTTTCACAGTAAGGTATGGATCACGGGTTACTTAACACATAAACGTTTGTTCTTAACCAATTGATGAGAATGGAAATCTCATCATGTTTAGGTTATTGTGTTATGAATTCTAAATGGGGAATGACTTACCTTTAGCCAGTAAGTAGCCCACTCACTTCATAGTATGAGCGTATTTCAAATACATAGAACATGATCTGTAATAGTAGTTTCTAAAAGTACTATTTAGAAGAAACCTAAACTATTACTATTACAACGTGGACTAATACTCTACCACTTAAGTATGGGTTGGTGGTCTGACGAAGTTAGAAGCATGTACTTTGATATGTTATAGTTGAGATCCTATCGTAAAGCCAATATACTTGTATGTTCGGTATATGTGACTAGTTAGTTAAGACAAATTTGTACAAGATAGCTTCTGTACTATATCACCTCTTGTGACTGTTAGAATGATCTAAATATTCGGGGCCCTGGGGAACATGACTTAGATACTTGCTTTAGGGTAACTTCCTTAGAAAGCGGAAATATTGTAGGAGTTGTGGATCATTGGACTAAAGGTCTAAGGATGGTAGATGTCTTTTAGAGAGGTGTTAGTACACTCTTCCTCTCTAAATGAACGGCGATACGTAGAGGAGTATTTTAGTCATTATACATGTAGGTTGGAGACTTTGCTAACGCAGCATTATCCTTAGGGTTAATATTTTCTTATGGTGATATTAGGAAATATTTAAAATGTAAAATAAAATTATTTCTATAGTAGGGATATTTTGGGCATTTTAGTAGTCAAGGCAATGTGTCTTTTAGTCCTCGGAATAGCTCATAAGTCCTAATGGGTTTGGGTTGAGGGATTGATCTTATATTAAATAGATTTTATTTTATTCGAGTAGCCTGATTTATTTATTGGGTTAAGATAAAATAAAAAGTCCAAAGAGAGAGAATTATTTATTGGCCCATTTAAATTATTTAATTAATTTAATTATTGGGCTTGAATTAGTTCAAGGATAATTAAATTGAATTAAAGGCTTAACCTAATGAACTAGGTCAAAGCGATTTATATTGGTCCATTAAGTTATTTAATTAATTTAATTATTAGGCTTGTTAATAATTAAATTAAATTAAAAAGTTTAATCCAATGAATTGGGCCATAGGTCCAAAGGCTCTTTGATGACTTAAACATGACGTGGGCCTTAGAGCTTCTATTTGATTTTTGAATACCCAGATAATAACCTATCATTAAGATTGTTGAGATTCACAGGGAACAACATAGGTTAACATAAGCACGTTGTTTTTTTCTCAAGCTGTTCATGTCTTCTTCTCTCTCTCTCGTGGGTTCTCTGGTTTTTGGAAAAACAGCAGGAACAGAGATAAAAAAAACTCTCCTGATTAATGCTCAATAGCATTTGGTCAGAGTAGGAAGATACTCTCTTAATCCATAAGCTTTCACCACGCATTTCAGGCGAGGTTATATTCCAAAAGCCAAGAGGATTCGTGTTGATGCCCAAAAGAAGCCGTCGGCTTATAGGACAACAACCAAAATTATCAACCAGAAGGGAACCAGAGACTTCTAGCATTCAATAAAAAATGGTCCAAATATCTTTTTCAGTACCAACAAGGTCATTTAAACGCAGAGGTATTATAATTCTTAAAGCTTCCGCTGCCTCTGGTTTTGATATTATGCATGCTTCTGTGTTTAATTTTTGCCTTATTTTACCTTCAAGTGGTATCAGAGCAAGAAGTTTGGCAAATATAGGAAGCATAGGCTTAACTAAAATTAGAAAATTATTTTTGTCAAATTAAACTTGAGATCAATATCTCTATAAAGTTTTATTGAAATTTTTTTAAATTATTAAGTTTATTAACTTAAATAAAATTAATTCATAAAAAAATTTCTCAAATGGTATAAACTTAACATAGAAATTTTTATTGGTTTAGATATTTTATTTTTGAGTTAAAAGAAAACTTAATTGAAATTCTTAAAGGATATTTTTCAAAAAAATTATTATTTTAAAATATTAAGTGTGAGAGGGATTCCAATGATCTCACGGCTTCCATCATGATCCTCATTAGTGATCGTGGATCTCCCCGCGTCACCCTGGGAGTGAACCCGTATAAGACGGAGATACCACAAGAATCTAGAATAATGGATGGATATAATTAATAACTCGGGACACGTACTATGATCGGCCAACCCACATTGGAGGGCAAAGTGCGAGAAATGTCCATAGAAAATGAAAAAAAACTGTTATCCCACGATGGAGTTATCTTCTAGATCATTACCTAGAAGGGAAATGAATTTGTGGTGATTAATACACTTAACTTAGAAAACTGTTAATCTTCCCAAGAAGTTATATTAGTTTTTCTAAGAGCTAAATTAATCATATTAAAAATAATAGTAATAGGGTTAACTATTATCGGATTTAATATAAGGATAAAAGCACAAGTTATTTTTATTTTTTCACAAATTGATATTTCTTTTATTTTCAAATTTTCAGAAATGGTTGGTGTGGGTTCTTTTAGTCCTTTGGCCGTTATTCTCTGTGAGAATAAGCTAACGGGTCCAAATTATGTGAATTGAAAAATGAACTTGGACATAATACTCACTGCTGAGGAGTATAAGTATGTCTTGTACGAAACCTGCCTTATTATCGGGAGGGTTCCACCGCTGAAGAGCGAGAGGCTAAGAAAGCATGAAAGAAGGCAGACGAGATGGTTTGTTGCTACATGTTGGTCTCCATGTCTAATGTGCTCCAATCTAAACACGAACACATGACCACTGCGTACGACATTAGCTAATCACTAGCCACGATATTCGTAGATAAGAGCCGACCCACAAGGCAAGAGGCTCTTAGGACGATCATCAATATTAAGATGGCTGAGGGAGTATTAGTCAGAGAGTATATGCTCAAGATGATTGTTGCTTTCGAGGTAGCAGAAGTCTTAGGGGCTGTTATTGACCCCGAGAGTCAAGTGGACATAGTTCTCAAATTTTTTTCAGACTCTTTTACTCAATTCAAGTTAAATTATAACATGAACAAGTTAAACATAAGTTTAACCGAGTTAGTGAAAGAGCTCTAAGTGGTAGAGAAGGTCACAAAACCACAGTCCAAGGCTATGATTGCTAGGGTTTCTTCTTCCAAAATTGGGCCTAAGCCCAAAAAGTTCAAAATGAAGAAAGAAAACACACCAGCCCAGCCCAAGAACTAGCCCAACAAGCCCAAGGGCAAGAGCTTCAAGTGTGGGCAGAAGGGACATTAGAAAAAGGAGTGTCCAAAGCTTCAGGTTAAGAAAAACACTATAGGTAGTGTTCTCTATCTAGAGTTAATTTCAATGGTTGGATCAACTTTCACTTGAATTGTTGATTCAGGAGGCACTGATCATATCTGTAACTCGTTGCATGGGTTTATGAAGATAAGAAGACTCCAAAAAGGTGAGTATAGATTACAAGTAGGAAATGGAGCACAAATATGGGCTATTGCAGTGGGAGAGCTGGATCTTATTTTTTATTGCAATAGAGTAGTTATTTTGAAAGATATTTTATATATACCCAGTTTTAGACAGAATTTGATTTTAGTTGCAAAGCTAATAAATCATGGATATTCTGTTTTTTTTCTATTCTGGTATTACTATCAGTAGAAATGAAAAAATTTTATGTACAGGGCATATATGTATAGAAACTTATTCTTTTTAAATCTTACAAACAATCAAATAAATAACGTTCAATCTGAACCTTTAAGTAAAAAGAGAAAGACCAATGTTAATAATTCGTATTTTTTGCACTTAAGGTTGGGTCATATTAACTCAACCAGGATTCAGAGGTTAATCCATAATGGGCCATTGGGCTTATTAAGATTGAAAAGTTGGCCTCAGTGTGAATCATGTCTTATGGGAAAATGGCTAAAAGGTCGTTCACCCAAAAGGCTGATAGAGCCAAGGTGATATTGAGCCTTATTTACACTGACGTGTGTGGTCCTTTATCTACACTAGCTAGAGGGGGTTTTGAATACTTTATCACTTTCACGGATGATTGTACAAGGTTTGGTTATGTCTACCTGATGAGGCGTAAGTCTGACTCTTTTGACAATTTCAAATAGTTTAAGGTTGAAATGGAGCGTTGGACAGGTAAACTAATCAAAACCTTACAATTGGATCGTGGTGGAGAGTACCTCCTCAGTGAATTCAAAGATTACATGGTACATTATAGGATAGTATCCCAACTCTCTGCACCGGACACACCCCAACAGAATGGAGTAGTTGAGAGAAGGAACAGGATATTGATGGAAATGATCTGAAGTATGATGTCTCATGCTACTCTTCCGGTCTCTTTTTGGGAATATGTCCTGAAAATAACGGCATACATTCTGAATTTGGTGCCTTTCAAGTTAGTACCTAGGACTTTCTATGACGCCCAATCTAAATCATCTCAGGATATGGGGTTGTCCAACTTATGTACTGATCAAAGGAGACAAATTAGAACCAAGATCAGAATTATGCTACTTTGTTGGGTATTCAAAAGGGACAAAAGGATGTTACTTTTATCATCCCAATGAGCAGAAAGTACTGGTAAGTACTAATGCTAGATACTTGGAGGATGATCAAAATACTTTCACTAAAGGTTCAACAAAGTTAGAACTCGAGAAGAAGTTATCTTCGAAATTAATTTATTCGGACCCGATTGTGGAACAAGAGGAGGCACAGCCTCAAGAACCTGTACAAACGGAGCCTCATCGTAATGGGAGGGTATCTAGGGTTTCGAGCTGGTCTCTGACAATCAAGAATAAGACCCACTAGATATAAAGAGGTTATTGTTGATGTCGATACAAATCTATGGCATGAAGCAATAAAAGTCGAGATTGAGTCTATATACTTCAATCAGGTTTGGGATCTTGTAGCTTCACCTGAAGGGATAAAACCCATTGGGTGTAAGTGGGTATACAAGAGGAAAATGGGAGCGGATAGGAAGGTATATACCTTCAAAACTAGGTTTGTGACGAAAAGGTATACTTAGAAAGAGGAAATTGACTATGAGAAAATTTTTTCCTTGGTAGCCATGCTTAAGTCCATTCATATCCTCCTTGCCATCGCATGTCATTATGACTACAAGATATGACAAATGGATGTCAAGATGTCATTTCTTAATGGCTATCTTAGTGAAGACATTTATATGTCCCAACCGGAAGGTTTTATTACTAAATGCCAGGAACATATGATTTGCAAGTTTAAGAAGTCTATTTATATACTTAAGCAGGCATCTAAAGCATGGAACATTCGTTTTGACGAGATTGTAAAATCTTACGGTTTTATTCAAAACGAGGATAAATCATGCGTGTACAGAAAATTGGAAGGAATAAATGTGATTTTTCTTATCCTATATGTGGATGACATTTTACTCATTAGAAATGATGTAGGAATATTGTCATGTACTAAGGTTTGGTTGTCTAGTCAATTTAGTATGAAGGATTTGGGAGAAGCCAGTTACATTCTCGGGATTAAACTTCTTAGAAATAGGAAGTAGAGAATGTTAGAATTATCCCAAGTGATATACGTTGACAAGATGCTAGCCAAGTTCTGCATAGATTCATGCAAGAGAGCTATAATCCCTTGCAGACATGGGTTGTCTTTTTGTTCAAATGACTGTCCTAAGTCTCAAGAAAAAAAAGACAGAATGAGTAGGATTCCCTACGCTTCGGGTGTGAGAAGTCTCATATATGTCATGTAGTGCACTAGGCCAAATATCTACTTTGTCGTACGTTTAGTTAGCAAATATCAGTCAAACTCTGAGGAGGTTCATTGACAAGATGTAAAGCATATTCTCAAGTACCTCAAAGGTACGAGAAATTATATGATGGTTTACAGGGTTAATGGCTTTGTTTCTACTGGATACACAGACTCAGACTTCTAGGTAGATAAGGATGAACGAAAATTCACTAGTGAATATGTATTTACCTTGTCTGGAGGAGCTATTTAATGGAAGAGTATCAAGCAATTTTGCATTTCTGATTGAACTATGGAAGTTGAGTATGTGGCAGCTTCGGAGGCATCTAAGGAAGCAGTCTGGCTCCGGAAGTTTCTTTCAAAATTTGGAGTCGTATCACACATGGACAGACCGATTGTGGTGTATTGCAACAATACTGAAACAATCTCGTAATCCAAATAACCCAAGAAACACAAAAAGCGGAAGTACATCGAGAGGAAGTACCACCTAATTCGGAATTTTATCCAGAGACAGGTAATCGTGGTGGAATAGATAGTCTCGGAGAATAACCTAGCAAATCCCTTCACTAAGCCTTTGACTGAGACAGTCTTTAAGAGACACTTAGACGCCATAGTGGTAGGCACCTACGGACTTTCTTAGTCTTAGAGTGTAAGCGGAAAATTGTTGGAATGTATGCCCTCTAGACTAGTTTTCTGATGTAATTATCGATTTTATTAATAAAAGAATTTATTCTCAAAATTTTCTTGTGAATTTACATTTTATTTATACACAATTTACATTTGGAAAGGACCCATTGTGTTTAAGTAAGTGATCCATGTGAATAGTAGTCGGATCACGAGTTACTTAACACATAAACGTTTATTCTTAACCAATTGATGAGAATGAGGAATGACTTATCTTTAACTAGTGAGTAGTCCACTCACTTCATGGCATGAGCGTATTTCGAATACATAGAACATAACCTGTAATAGTGGTTCTAAAAATACTATTTAGAAAAAATTCACACTATTACTGCTACAGTATGGACTAATACTCTACCGCTTGAGTATGAGTTGGTGGTCTGACGAAATTGGAAGCATGCACTTTGATATGCTGTAGTTGAGATTTTATCATAGAGCCAATATACTTATATATTCCGTATATGTGACTAGTTAGTTAAGATAAACTTGTACAAGATAGCTCTGCGCTATATCGTCCATTGTGACTGTTCGAATGATCTAAATATCCAGGGTCCTGGGGAACATGACTTAAATGTTTGCTTTAGGGTAGCTTTCTTGGAAAGTGAAAATATTTCAGGAGGCATAGATCATTAGACTAAAGGTCTAAGGATAATAGATGTCTTTTAGAGAGGTGTTAATACACTCTTCTTCTCTAAATATACGGCGATGCGTAAATGGGTATTTTAGTTATTACACATGTAAGTCGGAAACTTTACTAACGCAGCATTATCATTGGGGTCAATATTTTCCTATGGTGATATTAAAAAATATTTAAAATGCAAAATACAACTATTTCTATAGCAGAATTTTGGTCATTTTAATAGCCAAGGCGATGTGTCTTTTGCTCGAAATATTTCATAAGTCCTAATGGGTTTGGGTTGAGGGATTGATCTTATATTAAATGAATTTTATTTTATTCGAGTAACCTGATTTATTTATTGGGTTAGAAAAAAATAAAAGTCTAAAGAGAGAGAATTATTTATTGGCCCATTTGGGTTATTTAATTAATTTAACTATTAGGCTTGTATTAGTCCAGGGATAATTAAATTAAATTAAAGGATTAACCCAATGAATTGGGTCAAGGCTTGAGGTTTATATTGATCTATTGGGTTATTTAATTAATTTAATTATTGGACTTGTTTCAGTCCAAGAATAATTAAATTAAATTAAAAGGTTTAACCCAATGAATTGGGTCATAGGTTCAAAAGCCTATTTGATGGCTTAAACATAACGTGGGCCTTAGAGCTTCTATTTGATTTTTGAATGCCCAGATAATAATCTATCATTAAGGTTGTCGAGATTCAGAGGGAACAACAAAGGTTAACATAAGCACGTTGTTTTTTTCTCAAGCTATTCACGTCTTCTTCTCTCTCTCTCTCGTGGGTTCTCTAGTTTTTGGAAAAATAGTAGGATCAGAGACCAAAAAACTCTCCTGATTAATACTCAATAGCATTTGGTCGGAGTAGGAAGTTCACTCTCTTGATCCATAAGCTTTCACCACGCATTTCAGGTGGGGTTATATTCCGAAAGCCAAGAGAATTTGCGTTGATGCCCGAACAGTAACCAGAATTATCGACGAGTAGAGAACCAGAGACTTCTAACATTCAGCTAGAAGTGGTCCAGACATCTTCTTTAGTGCCAACAAGGTCATTTAAACGCAGAGGTATTATAATTCTTAAAGCTTCCGCTGCCTATGGTTTTGATATTATGCATGCTTCTATGTTTAATTTTTGTTGTATTTTACCTTCATAAAATTCTTATTGTTTTATATATATTATAGGGTAAACTATCTTGGTCACCTTCGAATTATTTAGAAATCCAAATATTGCCTTCCAACTAAAAAAAGTGTAAAAATATTCCCCAAACTTTTTAATCGTCCAAATTTTACCTTTCCGTCAGTTAACCAACGGTCAACTAATAATTCTATTAATTTTTAAGGGTATTTTAGTAATTTTATATTTTAAATAAAATATGTAATTATTTTCTTATTTTTATTTATTTTAAAAATAAATTATTTTTTTTCTTTTTCATTCTTTTCATCTTCTAGGTTCTTTTCTTCTTGCTCTTGGTTGCTGTAGCAATTCCACTTCCACTGGAATTGCAGAAGAAACACAGCTCTCCAATCTGCAAAATCAGATTAAACAATTAAACATCACTCAAACCAATCCACTTGATTTCCATCACCCTCCAATCTGCTCTACTACACCTTCTTTGCCTCTCCCATTGCCTCTTCATTTGGACCTCTGTATCTGCATTTTCTATTGTAGATTGAAGGCTCCTCGATTGAAGGCCAAATGTAGATTAGATGAACCTCTATGCTGACGAGCTAAATAGAATTACAATTCAGAATATTCTTAGCTCATCTATAAGACCAATATATCCAGAAGTTTGCACTACAAACCTCTCTGATATCATTAACGACATGCAATCTCAAAGGAATTGGCAAATGTTTTCAAATTTAACTTTGTTCAACCTTCACAAATCCATCACCCCTCATACTCAACTTCAATTCAGACTCCATGTGCCTCAGTATTCGAGTCCTGGATATAATTATGGATGAACAAAAATGCTAAGGGTCCAGGTCCCGATTCAAACAAGTATGGCACAATCAAGACATTTCAAAAGCCCTCAATTCACTAATGCAATATAGCAACAAAATTAAGCAAAAGATACAGCATTAACTAGCATGACAATTCCAAGTAAAGTAAGGATCCAAAATGAGCATCAAAGTTAAAGCAAAAAGGTTCAAATTTTGCATACAATAGTCGTCCAATGGCATCAATTTTGTCTTTTCTGCTACCACGACCTTTCTTTGTTGTAATCTTTCATCTCCATTGATCTTCCTCCACCACCATTGCCATACCCCCCCCCCCCCCCCAAAAAAAAAAAAACAAATAGACCCTTTAGCTAACAAAAAATTGTCAAGAAACCGAATGCGAAAGTTGCGGTAGAAAGAAACCTTCAAGGAGGAGAAGAAGAAGAAATGGTATTGTGGGGCTCTGTTAGAGGTCAAGTGCCGAAGCTCATCAACACAGAAGGTAGAGGAGAAACATCAACAATTGGGATAGGGTTTGAACTTGGAAGGCAAAATCCAGATTTAGTGGGATTCGATTGAAGGTCAAATCCAGATTTGCTTCATGGGCTTGAACTTTGAAGTTGCAACTACGACAGTGGAATTGCAGAGGAAGGAGGGGAAGAAAAGAAAAAAAAAAGAAAAAATTATTTTAAAATAAATTTAAAAAATAAGATAATTACATATTTTAATTAAAATGTAAAACTATTGAAACACCCTTAAAAAATAACGAAATTATCAGTTGACCATTGTTCAATTGACGGAATGGTAAGATTTGGACAATTAAAAAATTCGATGAATGTTTTTATATTTTTTTAGTTAGAGGGTAAAATTTAGATTTTGCAATTGTTCGAGAGTTAGCAGGATAGTTTACCCTATATTATAGACTTAAAACCCATTTTCGCCCTCGAACTTACCTATTTTTGACAATTAAGCCCCTGAATTACATTCATGGCCAAATGCGTCCTTGAATTTGCGAAATCGAGTACAATATTACCCTCTTAACGGTTGCAGTTTTAACGCCGTTACTTGAAGCTGATGTGGACGCCATGCCATCCGATGTGTCAGTCCACGTCATCCTACCCATTTTTTCCCCCCCTCTTCGTGGCAAAATTAGCTGGAGCCCAAGCCCCGGGAATCGGAAGGGTAATTTGAAAAGAGAAGAGGACGACAACTTGGGAAGAATAAATTTCAGTCCTCTGATTAGATTGCAACTGACCTCATTCAAATTTCTTTTCCTTGACTTGATTTCGACTTTCTCCATGGCAAATCGAACTCGAAAGTCACTTGTGAGTTCCTCACAAATGGAGTACGCTAAGCATGGGAAACAAATCACATGCGGCTGCAAGCGATTTGCTCCATTGGTGACCTCATGGACAAATGAAAATCCCGGTAGAAGATTCTACGGGTGCTGCAACTTCAAGGTATGCTAATGGTTTTTACTAATTATTTTTTGTAGTTATGGTTTAATGGTTGAAAAGGTTTAATTTTTAATATTGTGTGCCTTGTTTGAATTTGTAGTTTGGGGGTTGTCATTTTTTCAAGTGGTACGATGATCAATTTCCTCCACGAGCAAATAAATTATTGATATGTCTTCGAGATAATGAGAGAAAGCTTGCAAGACAGGTTGGATTTCTGGAGAAAGATAATGAACTTTTAAAGAGCCAGCTTCTGTCATTGGGGATTAGTTTTGATGAGATAAATTCAAGTAATGGAAACTAAAGGCTTGGTGTAGATAGCTCAGAGAGCAATGTCGTTGATAATGGAGTAACGACAGATCATGTTGTAGATGATGTGCTTGTTCAGATGGTAAGAAAGTTGAAAATTGAGGTACAACAGCTAGAGAACAAAAGGAAGAAAATGAAGCAACAGGCATCTTCATCAAAGAAAGCAAATAGAACCTACAAGTTGTTGTTAGTTGTGCTTAGTGTAGGAATGATATGGTTGTATTTTAATTGTAAGTGCAAGTGTAATGACACCTGTGTAATGAAGCTGTAGTAATTTGAATGATATTCCTCTGATCTTTGTCAAAATATGGATTCAAAATTTACCCCAATTTTGTGCATTTTTGTGAGGAAATTACTGATGTGCTTACAGTTTTCATATGGTTTTTGGTTACCATAGAGTTATATCCCTAGCTGTTTGAATTTCTTGTGGACAAGGAGTCTACATGAATTGTCATGTTTGAATTTCTTGTGCAATTTTTGGTATAGTTCTGTATAGAATCCAGAACAATGGTCAGTTTTGTGATCATATTGCTGATATGCTTGCAGTTTTCTTTGCTTTTTGTTTTGTTTGGGTTGGCTATTCCCCATGGTGCCAATTGGTTTTGTGATAGGGTTTTGTGATGGTAACCCCATTAAGTTCATTCCTACTAGTAGTTGCAGAGGCAGTGGACATTGAATTGAATGCTAATCTTGAGCTCTAACTATTTTGATGGTCTTGGTTTGCTAGTAGGAGTGCAGAACTGCAGAGAGACGGAGAGTTGTATTTTAGCATTTTTTTTGTAGTGTGGATCAGGGGTTCTTAATAGAGATGCAACTTTTTTTTATTGGATTTCTTGTTATTAAACTGTTATTGCTGATAGTGACTCCTATCTAGTTTTACTAGTAGGAGATATGTAGTCATCCTTTTTTAGCTATAGTTTGTTGCTAGCAGCATTATGGAATTGCTGCTATTTGTTGGATAACTCTCTTAACATTTTGTTACTGGACAGAATGGTAGTCCAGTTTCCATTCGCTCTCCCTCTCTTTCTTGGATTTTCTTATTTTATTTCCACCATTGCAATTTCAGTATAGCTTTATCATTAAAGCTTTATCAATAGAAAGTTATCTACAGTTTATTCCTTACTTCTTGTCCCTGTGCCATTTGAATTGGAGAATGATTATCATCCATATTTGTCACAAAAAACTAGGAGCTAAATACCTAGGAGCCAAAAACCTTTCTTCACAAATACTAGGAGCCAAATAACTAAGAGCCAAAAACCTTTCTTCATTCATAAACACTATGAGCGAAAAACCTTTCTTCACATACACTAGGAGCCAAATAACTAGGAGCCAAAAACCTTTCTTCACAAACACTAGGAAACTCCATGCTAAGCCTAGAACTAGGAAATTCAAAACTCAAACCAATAGGCATATATACAAAAATTACCATACAGAACCCTTTCATCACCAAAACCAAAAGCAGAAAATAGTGCAGTCATAGGGAATTTTACATACAAAATAACACAAACTCTCTAAGTAAAATTAGGGGTTACATATAAATAGTAAAACAGTGCAGCTATAGTACAAAACAGTGTAGCCATTAGGCTTGATACAAATAGCAATATAAACCAAGGCTTCAAATCATACTAGAACAGATAGATTCATTGTTCATACTTGGACATCCCACATTTCATTGTAGATTCATTGTTCATACTTGAACATCCCACATTTCAAAACATGATTCAACCCTACACACATAATTCCAGCTACACAAATCTGTCAAAATGCCTAATAACAAATTCTTCATTGGAAACAAAACATAATTCAACCCTAAACACATAATTCTTCATTCATTCTTCATTCTTCATTTGAAACAAACATTCCAGCTACTAAATTACATAATTCAACCCTACACACATAATTTCAAACGTCCAAGGGAAACTAGATTCTTCATTTGAAAGTTGTTATATCAATCTAGCTTTCAAGATAGACTCTTGTGTGCCAACTTCATTTTCTGCATTTTCTGAATGAAGAGATTCTCCTTGCTGCACCTTTTCTCCCATAATCCCAAACTGCAAACAAGAAACACTCAACTGTTATTCTATTTTCACTTTCACCATGTTAATCAAACATATTTGTATATAAAATCCTAATAAATACACAAACGGTCTGTTCTCCAGTTTTAATATTTGTATATAACCCAAATCCGTTCACAGAAGGCCTCTTCATCTTAGTTGGTCTTTGCTCTGAATGACTGACTATCTTCTTTCTCTTGTCATTACTTTTAGGTTGCTGAAGAGTGCCTCTGCCAACCTAACAAAACCAGTATCCATATATTGAAATAAAGCATATGGAAAACTAACTTAAATAAATAATACTTGATGTAGTAGTCTGAAAAAATTACAAAAATCATTAGAATTCCAATTATTACATGCTATATATAATGAAAAAGTAACGTACCTTAGCATTGGCACTCAATGGCTTCTTACATCCTTTTTTATTGTGGCCTCTTTCCCCGCAATCTGAACAACATATAATTGTTCCAATTCTACTAACCAAGCTAGATGTAGACTGTTTCTTGGGCTTATCCTTTCCCTTCCTTCTATTCTTTTTTGGTCTTCCTCGAGGATTCTTTGGAGCTAATGGTGGCAAAATAGGGACATAGTTAGTTTTCTTCCATTCATGAGGTCCATTGATTAGATGCAAAGCATGGTTGTATGTCTTTATGTAAGCTTCTTGACTGTAGCATGTATGGATATAGTCATCGGGATCTCCTCCATCATGCCAAATTGCAGCACATGCATGGGAACATGATATTCCATAAATTTGCCAATATCTACAGGAGCAAGTTCTTCTCTTTAAATCAACTACAAACCTCATTCTCCCTTTCTTTATCTCACAACCATTCTCACAATAGTTCACCATTTGCCAACCCGTGCCTTCTTATTTGCTAGCATGAAACTTTTCCTTTACTAATAGACCATAATTTTGGGTCCATTTACTTCCAGCCAACCTTTTCTTTTGAATCCTTGCCATTGTCTGCTCTCGAATATCCTCCAACATAGTTATAATGCATTTATTCCTTGCATCTAAAATTATTGAGTTAAAGCTTTCGCATGCATTATTATCAACCATATCACACTTGCAATATTCACCAAAAAAATGCCCTTGTCCACTATTTAGGCTGCTTATCCTTCTTCATCAATTCTTCAGCACTCTCTTTATCTTTCTTTGCCAATAAACTGACTTTATTCTCCCAATCCATTTCTGTTGTTGCTTTCACAATTTTCCAAAAGCAGTACTCATAAGTCTTGGCCTTTTTCCTTCCTGACCAATTGGCAAAAACATGTCTAGCACAGTTTCTGTGCTCGGCTCTAGGTAGGACATTTTGAATAGCCAATCCCAGCCCCCTACATAAAAATGGAGTTGCAATAGTCAATACTAAAAAAAAAAAAACATAAAAAACAAGTGCAAAAGATAATAAAAGCATAACCTTTTGCTGATCGGACATAACGGTGAAATTAGAACCATCTCCAGGATCTAAATCACCTTGCAATAGTTGTATGAACCATTCCCATTTCACTCTATTTTCACCCTCCACCACTACCTATGCAACAGGATACATTTGATCATTTGCATCCTTTCCAATAGCTGTGAGAAGTTCACCTTTGAAAGGACCCTTCAAGAAACAACCATCAACTCGTAATATTGGCCTACATCCTTCCTTCCAATCTCTCTTCATTGCACTGAAGCAAATATAAAATCTTTGGAAATGTGCAGGAGAATCCAAAGTAACTCTGTTAACTTCAACTTTCACTGTGCTACCCGGGTTCTTCTCTAACAGCTCATTTCCATAGTCCCAAAGAAGTCTAAATTCTTCTTTTAGATTGCCAGCAACTTCATCCATAACTTCTTTCTTTACCCTAGTACATTTTTTTATAGGAACATTGACATGCATCACATTACTAACCATCTTTTGGATCTCTTTTAGTTTTAACTTTGGATTATCCCTTACAAATTCATGTAACCTTTCTGATATAACCCTTGTACTAGCCAATTTGTTCCTAAAACTAACACAACAACAATGTTTATCAATAAATCTCTTCACCATGATACCCCTAGCTCTTTTATCAAAACTAGCATGAATTGTCCAAGGGCACTTTGTAGCTGCTTTACACCGAACCCTAATCCTTTTTGGTTCATTTTTAACAAAATGCAACTCTCTCTTGAATGCTATAGAGTAATCTATGATGGCTTTTTTGAACTGCTGGTTATCTAAGAAAATCATGCCTTTTTGAAACTCAGAAAATTTCTCATTAGGATTGTAATAGACAAACCTACCTTTTCTTCTCTGAGCATCATCATGGTCTTCATCCTCGTCTGATCCAACCAAGCTGCCAAAATCAGAGGAGTCTTCAAGGTCACTTTCTACATAAGAACCATTTAGATCCCCTTCATTGTCTGCACTTTTACCTCCAGCTTTTGTAGCTTATCTCTGCAGAATTTCATCTAATGGATCTGCCTCTTCATCTGTAAGCTCTTCTAATGGAATTGAAGGAAGAGCAGCTTTTTGAATTTTTTTTTTATCTTACCAACCTCCTGCCTAGCTTTTTCTCTGGCGGACTGCAATTCCTCATCATGTTCACCATCTACAAGTACCTCACCCTCACCAAATATTCAGCTTTAATGTCAACACCAACCAAGCCATCCACTTCATTCTCGTCATCCACATATTCTGTATACTTTTCCTCATTGTTATACTCAGCAACTTTTGACTTATCTAATCCTTCATTGAGCTGTCCAGCTAGTCCATCACTATCTACTTCACTTGGACCATTGACTGGGACACATTCATGAGAATCCAACAAAATGGGCCCTTCAACCAAGACAAGTTGGGTGTCATCTATTTGTTCCAATTCAGAGATATCTAGATTTGCCTCTATATACAATGTTACTTCTTTATACTCAGACCACACTTTAAGCATCTCAATAGTTGACATATCATCCCATATCAGTCTAATCCCATCTCTAAATGAACTGCTGTTAGGGTTGTAAAAAAATACACGGTCCATGTTCATATTTAGCTCATTCTTCACTATTCTTTGAAGTTCAAAATATGAAATTGTATCTAGATCCTCCCTCACTCTAAGCAAAGTCCCACCTTCATACCTAAAAGTAGGTTCATTAACGAATCTACCTCCGTGGTATAAGTCCATATAATACTCATCAGAACCCATCTACATTTAAATAAGAGCTCAGTTAAAATGTATTATTTTCCACAAACAAACTGCCACATCTAAAAAAAAAAAAAAAGCTTGAATACTCCTAATACTAAAACATTTCATCCAAAGGACAAGAACACCATTTTCATTTTTTTGAGCCACTCGATACTAGACAAAGACTTCTATAAATTTTAATCTATTCTTTGACAAAGTACAGTAGACCAAAAACAAATCATAAATTTGCAGTTCGTCCCAGTTGTAGACTAGGACTCCTGATCTAAAAAAAATACTATAATAATAAATTCACCCTAATAGTAGTCTATTAATTAAATGTACAACTTGGTTAATGTTGACATTAAACCCAATAAATGTATTTTCCAGCCTTGAACGTATTTTACAAGATCGACAAATCGAAAACCCAACAAAACAAATTGAACTTCAAATAAAGATGTTACATTTTCACAAAAGGCGTCAACTTCTACAATATCCTTCTTTTCACTTTCTTCTTAGTCTATGCCATCAATCATAAGGAATCTTTATATGTAAGATGTTGTTATCTCAAGTTAGTTAGTCTCCTTTCCTTTTCAAATTTCACTCTAACAATGGCAATAGCTTGGGGTATTTGTTTGACTGCTTTTTCGACTTGGGGTGAGCTTCACGTCAAGATGAGTTGGTTGGGCACCAGCTAATTTTGCCACGAAGAGGGGGAAAAAATGGGTAGGATGACGTGGACTGACACATTGGATGGCATGGCATCCACATCAGCTTCAAGTAACGGTGTTAAAACTGCAACCATTAAGAGAGTAATATTGTACTCAATTTCACAAATTCAAGGGCGCATTTGGCCATGAATGTAGTTCAGGGGCTTAATTGTCAAAAATAGGTAAGTTCGAGGGCAAAAATGGGTTTTAAGTCCTATTTTATATATATGATATATGTATAAATACTATGTAAGAGATAATATGCATATAATATTTATCTATATATAAATAAGTGTGTTTGTATACATATAACATATCTTTTGATAATGACATAAAGTTATCTTAATAATGATATAAAGTTGCAATAATCTTTTCTTGAAGAATATTTCTTCTTTAATCCTTCGTTCATCGGTTCCAGTCTTTATCATAAATTTTCTTCATCCACTTGTAAGAATCTATGCATATAAATATATATCTATATATGGATAAGTGTGTGTATATATATATATATATTATAAGATATTTTTATATATTTGTTACATATACACACATAAAATGTAATATGTGTATATATATAATTATTATGTAATATATAAAAAAAAATCATGTAAGAGGAATTTAAGGAGGTTAATGCCTTATTAGCTGAATTTGCTGATGTTTTTCAAGAGACCTTCTTGGTTTATCCCCTGGAGAAATCATGAACATCAAAGTACATCGCAAGGAGTCATATCTTTCAAGCAAAAGCCATGCAAATTACCTTATTTTAGAAATGAGAAATGGAGAAATTAGTGATAGAAATGCTTCAAAAAAAGTTATTAGACTAACTCTTGCTCTTATTCCTCTGCAATAATTCTAGTCAAGAAGAAGGATAGATCATGAAGATTTTGTATTGATTTCAGGCAGTTAAACTCTATTTCTATCAAGGACAAATTTCTGATTCCTTTGGCGAATTATTTATTAGATGAACTTAGGGATGCCAAATAATTTAGTAAAATTGACCTAAGGGCTAGATATTTTGCAATAAAAATGAAAAAGTATATATATATATATATATATATATATATATATACTAATTATATACATGAGATATTTTTATATAAAATTTTAATAGTGAATATATTTTGATTATTTTTATTTTATTTCTTAACTTTAAGTCTATTTAAAAAATTTAGATTTGCTTCCTTGTTGAGTCTTCACTTTTTCGTTGGGTCATGATCGAGAATTATTTCTCTATCTTTCTTCGTGTCGGGGACCAAAGGAAATAAAGGAATGCAAGAATAGAATCGAAATTTTAGTTCCTGATCCAACTCGACCCGTTGCAATTCCTAATATCAAATATCTATCTACAAAATTACAAATTAAGATCAAGTTTCAAAGAAAACAGTGAGACAAAATTTTTGTGCTTTTAAAAATATTAAAGCTGCAACTAAACCAATTCAAACTAAAATCGGTTTGGATTAGTGCCATGTAGTGTAATTTGTGCAGTTTAATTTTATTTATTTATTTTTGTAAATACCCATTCCTGCAGTATTACGTAGAAAAGGCTACACGTATGTAATAACAAAAAATTCACTATTTTCTTTGATTCATATTATTTGATCTTTTATAATTTGTACATAAATTAAGAATATTAAAATAAATAAATATTTTTTAGTTATATTTTAAATTTATTCATAATAAATATAAAAATAAGTAATTATTTACGAGATTTTTTTATTTTTTAATTAAATATAATTTGACTAAATTTAAAGGTAATATTGAAAAATATTAATTATTGATATATGAGGATGTGTAAAGAGTCACATATTAAAAAATAAAATGTAAAGATAAAAAAGTTAAATAATATTAAACTGAGGGAGTATTTTTATCTCTTTTAATATGAACTAGGGAGAGCCAGTGCCTTCATTCGCGCAGGGAAGGAAAGAAGGATTTAATTACAATGAATGCTTAACATTGTTTAACTGAGGGCTTGTAATTTGCCCCCACACCATTAATTTGAAAATCTCTAACAGCTACCAGAAACTGTAAAAATGGCGACACCCACGTTGTTTCCTCACCAGCTCCTCATCAAGTATGCTAAGTTGATCGAAGTCCAGCGCACACAACGAAACCTTCAAGGCGACTTCTCTTTCTCTCCCTCTCCCTCTCCATGAGTGTTGTACTTCCCTGTACTAACGCAAATCCAACCTCCCCCGAATCCTTGAATCATGAAAGGACTACCCAGCCTTCTTTTTGGTTTCTCTAACAACTTGTGTTTTCTTCATCTCCCACTCTTTGTGCTTCTCGTTTCTATGGAGTTCGCATCTGGGTTCGGCTCAATGGGCCCCATTACAGCTTCCTTCGGTGACAATGGCATATTCTGCGTCATTGACGCCGGTGGCAAACAAGAAGTCATTTGTTGGGGCAATAAGCCTAACTCTTCCTCTTCGTCTAATCCATCAATCTATCCGACGGAGGTCCCTCCCATGGCTGCTCTTTCTGGTGGTGAAGGATATCTCTGCGGCATACTGGCCAAAACTTCGCAAGCTTATTGTTGGGACTCGATGGGATCAAGTTCTGATCTTGTTCCTGCCAGCTTTAAATCCAATGCTTACTTCCACATCGCGGCTGGTAAGAATCATGTTTGTGCAATTAGAGGGCCTTACTATTCAGAAAACAATTGGGGGAGTGTTGACTGTTGGGACATTGTTCGGATATCAAGCAGAAATTTCACTTCAAGGTCAAGTTCTCTGTTTTATGATCAGCATATTAGTACACTTGTTTTCACGAACGTTGTTTCTGGTGATGGGTTTAGCTGTGGTGTAGTAAGAGAAGGCGGGATTGAATGTTGGGGCCCAAATTCTGAGATTTTGGAAGTTTCAGGTGTATTGGGATATGTTGTTGGCTTGGCTTCTGGAATGAATTCCATATGCGTTATTCAAAAAGTTTCTGGCCAGATCAAATGCTGGGGCAACAATGATTCATTCGCCATTCCCCCACCTGGGATTCCCTTCGTTTCCTTGGCAGCTGGTGCACAACATTTTTGTGGGATTCGAGAAGATAATCATGGGGTTGAATGTTGGGGCAATTTCAATTCGTCATTGGTCCCAAAGAGTTCAGGTTTTCTTGCCATTGCTGCCTCCAACAAGGTCACTTGTGGCATTAGGGAAGCTGATTTAGTACTTGATTGCTGGTTCACTAATGTCTTGTCACGAATGGATTATGATCCCCCTCTGCAGTTATGCAGTCCTGGCTTGTGTGCCCCTAGTTATTGTGGTGAAGGAAGATTTGCCTTCAATGCTAGCATTCTCAATGAGCCAGATCTGACAAGCTTGTGTGTTAGAAAAGATCTTAAGATTTGTTCTCCGTGTGCAATCAACTGTTCTGAAGGATTTTTTACTTCTAGTCCGTGTACCGAGAATGCTGACCGGGTTTGCACAGCTTGCTCTCTCTGTCAGAACAGCTCTTGCTGGGATGTTTGTAGGCTTCAATCTTCCCCAGAGATACAGCAGAAGCACCGCCGTCAGTTGCATCAGTTACTGCTCATAATTGGTTCTTCTGCTACAGGTTTTATGTTGATTTTAATAGGTTGGTACCTTTTACCTCGTGTCATATCCACAAAATGTGATGAAGGAAAAAAGAAACAATTTGCATCCTGCATTGGCAAGCCTGGGCTGGAAGCTGGAGCCAATGGGGATACAAGTCCCCCTTTGTCTGTTGCTCCATGCCCAGGAATAGCTCAAGTTTTCCGTCTTTCAGAACTAAAGGATGCAACTAATGGTTTCAAAGAATTCAATGAGCTCGGCAGAGGAGGGTATGGTTTTGTCTACAAAGCTGTTCTCCCAGATGGGAGGCAAGTGGCAGTAAAGAGAGCAAATGCTGCCACGATAATACACACCAATAGCCGAGACTTTGAAATGGAATTGGAGATCCTTTGTAATGTTAGACATGGTAATGTGGTGAATTTGTTAGGTTATTGCGCTGAGATGGGAGAAAGGCTTCTGGTTTATGAGTTTATGCCTCATGGAACTCTCCATGACCACCTTCACGGGGGTCGTTCTCCTCTCAATTGGACCCTTAGGCTGAAAATTGCAATGCAGGCCGCAAAGGGACTTGAATACCTGCACAAAGAAGTTGTTCCTCCCATTGTGCATCGCAATTTAAAGAGTTCAAAAATTCTTTTGGATGTTGAATGGGGGGCACGGATTGCTGATTTTTCAGTTCTTACACCTAATGAGAGTGATATTAGTCAAGATATGAGAACTGATGTTTACAACTTTGGGATTGTGCTGTTAGAGATTCTTAGTGGAAGAAAAGCTTACGACACAGAATGCCTACCTCCGAGTATAGTTGACTGGGCTGTACCCCTGATTCGACAAGGCAAGGCGGCTGCCATAATTGATCGTTACACAGCTCTACCTAGAAACGTGGAACCTCTACTTAGATTTGCTGATATAGCAGAACGTGCTTTAAGGGAAGATCCCAGTGAACGCCCCAGCGTGGCGGATTTGGCACTTTCGTTGGAGCAACTTGTGAAAGAAGGATTAGTATTATAGCTCAGAATTTGATGTTCATATTATCTTTGTATCTTTTTTTTTTTTTTTTTTGAAAAACACGTACAGGAGCTAGTCAATTCTGGTTAGTACAATATCTCTGCAACTGTAAATTTTTTTTTATGAGCTTCTTATATAGCTTGTGTTGCTGAAAGACATTCATGTAATCAATCACCTTCCTCTCTTCAAGAAAATGAAACTGAGACATTAAAATGTACTCTTTTCTTGTCCCCTTCTCCTTGAGCAATACAAACAGATTTTTGTGCCAGTTCTTTTCAATATATTTGAAAGCCTCTGAAGTATTCTAACTTTCTAATAACGATAGGCAATTTGGACCTTCTTTGCTCTTTCTGCTTGGCACGGATAGGAATTAATCAAGGAGATGATGCACATACGCCAAAGGGTTTGCATCTTCCGTATTGAGGATGTCTTGAGCCCAGAGTCGATTCTGGATGGGAAAACACACTAGACTTGGTTGCTGGTGCTGCTGTTTCCAGATGATCCAATTTGAAATAAAATTGTATCTGTTTTGGTTTAAAAGCAAGAGTGGGCATTCTTCTGTTCAGCAGGTCAAATAAGAGCTGTTAGTGAATGTGTTAAAATGTCAAACAAGTTTTAGCTTGATAAGCAACAATACAATGAGAGATGTCTGGTGAATTGCATTGTTTTCCCTCTCCTTCCTCTTTCTTTAAGCATCATTTCGGATTTCTCTTTCCTAAATTTTTACAATGATTTCACCATCAAAAAGCTATATACACCGAACTTGGAGAGGTTTCTGTACCATTCGACAACTGCAGAGGGGCAGCAGGCCTCGCCATTGCGGGCTTCTGGTGAAGAAATGTAGGATTTAATAGCAACAGTGAAGAACTATACCAAAAGCAGATCCCTTCTGAAGCTCAACTCTTCTGCTATGTACTACATACGCATACTATCGCGGAGAACAACAATTTTAAACAGAAAATTTTCTTTCTGGTATTTAGCACTAAAATCTATTGTGTGTAACTTGGTATATAGCATTTCTCCACATAAAAGATGAAGAACTCAGCATGTTTCCCTTCCGTTTGCTAAGTCATCATTTTGAATTTCCATTTCCTAGATTTTTACAAAAATTTTCACTAACAGAAAGCATAAAAAATTAAGAAGACAAGAATCACCCTAAAGCTTGTCTCCTGTCGTGGATATTTGTGTGGCCACTAATTGCAGAGGCAGTAAGGAGACGCTGTGGTTGCGGGCTGCCTGAGCTCATATTGGCGCTTTCTCCAGAGGAAAAGCTGTGGGACGAGCTCTTGTTATTGCGTACTTTAACGTCCATAAGATTGGTAATAATTCCAGGTTTCGATATCTCTCTCTCTCCAATGTCAATTTCATTAGTCATCATCTTGACGGCTGAAGACATAGTTGGTCGGAGTCTGGTGGTCTCTTGCACGCAAAGCAAGCCAATCTTGAGGAATCGAACGGCTTCTTCTTCTGAAAAATCTCCTCTTAGCACAGGATCCACCATCGGTAACAGATTCTTAGACTGGTACATCTCCCACACCTGCATATATTGCCATTTTATTCTTCTCACAAAACACAGAATACTTCTAATGATCGGAAAGGTTTCTTCGTTCTTTCTTTTTGGTATTACCTTGCCCACTAGGAATTGTTCACCAATTTGTACGTCAAACCCCTTAACTGGACGGCCACTGACTATTTCCAAGAGTAGAACTCCGAAGCTGTAAACATCTGATTTTCGTGTCAAATGCCCACTTATGGCGTACTCGGGAGCAAGATACCCTCTTCCATGTGTTTTTGTCGAATAAAACACGATTAGAAACATTGCTTGGAACGAAATGAAGCCTCAGACATTTTAGATGGTAAAAACGGTTACACAATATTGACTTACAATGTCCCAGCGACGCGAGTGCTAAGGTGCGACGTTTTACTATCTCTGAATAGCTTGGCCAGACCAAAATCTCCAACTTTTGGTTTGAGATTCTCGTCAAGAAGTATATTTCTGGCTTTAATGTCACGGTGTACGATGTGGGGTTTGATTTCTTCGTGGAGATATGCGAGTCCCTTGGCCACACCTATTGATATATCTTTCCTCAGTTTCCAGCTGAATCTAATTCTGTTTTGCTCTTCACCTGTGAAATCAACAAACGAGAGAAAAAAGTGACATGATTTGTTTTGAAATTCGATCAGGGGAAAAGCCTGCAGAGAACTCCTCCTAAGTTCGGGGAGGAAAATTGGAACTTACCAAGAAAGGTTTTGGCAAGGCTGTCATTTGCCATATAATCATAGACCAAAAGTCTTTCAGCCCCATCCACACAGCATCCTCGAAGGGTAACCAGATTTTCATGTCTGACATCGCAGAGTGCAGCAATCTCAGATATAAACTCCCTTTCGCCTCGCATTGATTCAAGCTCAACCGAAAGCACTTTTACAGCCACAAGACTACCGTCCCGGAGCCAACCCTGTAAATTTCCAGGGTCAATATTAACATACACGAGCATATATTATGGAACAGGAACTAATTAAACAGTGGAAACATGTCGGCAGAAACATAGACTTCACCTTGTAAACACAACCAACCTGTCCCTCTCCAATCTTGTTGGATTGTCTGAATCCCTGAGTTGCAGCTTTTAATTCATTGTAAGGAAATACGGGAAAATTCTGAACCGTAGTTTGCCCACCTGCTCTAGATTCTATAATTCATTTTAAGACAAGCTTTTTCCACATTTTATCTTGAAAGAAATGAAATCAACTCTCCTACACCTATGCAATGTGCAAATATACCCATTAACAAAGAAATAGGACGGGGGGGGGGGGGGGGGTGTTCCACTTACCAGTTGCTTCTCCTCCATCAGCCACAGAACTCTGTGCAGTAGAGGTGAAACAATTTAAAAACGATAAAGAAAACGTCATTTCTGGAGAACTAAAATACGATCAGTTGTATCTTGGCGCTCTAAAAACGTCCTCCCGATGAAATTCAGTTCTTAAAGCTGATTAATTTGTGTATTAATGGGAATGACTATGAACGAGAAGGAGAGAGCGAAACCGAACCGGCAACAGAGAGGAGAAGAAAAGAAGAATTTGGATTGCGGTGCGCAGCGAAGAAAGGAAGAAAACTATGATGGGAATAGAAGAATATACAGAATTATTATATGCAAAAACGCAGGCATATTGGCGGCTGACTTTGACTTCTTCGGAATTTGGCGTTTTCCGGGTATTTGATTTCTACTTAGATATCTTTACTTTAAGAATCGTACTATATATTTGAGACCGTAATTAAGCTGAGTGGAATGGAATTGAGTTAAATTAAATTGAATTGGATTTTGGGATAATTGGGTTATTTGTGGGCATAAGTTTCCACATATGATTTTAAAGAACCAAGACAAGATGGACAGACTTGGCTATGTATGTGCGGGCCAAACAAACATGATACATGCATAAGCTTGAGTTGTGGTGCAGACTTGCAGATTAGTTCATGGCTGATAGGCTTGGTTCATAGGCTTAGCCTTCGAAGAGGAGGCAGAGTCCGTGTGGGAGTGGAATCTTGTCCAAGACTAAGTCTAGGACCTTATCCCGAGAGGATAGGAATGAGGTGGGTTGATCTGACGGTAAAGATCTTTCGAAGACATAGGAATATGCTCCACCTAGTTGAGTTCAAGTCAGAGTCAATTTCCAAATGGCTTGAGGACTGCTCTAAGGAAGCTCTATAAATAGCTTAGGCATTCATTTGTAATCATATCATCTCATTCATTGTTGTAGAAAGTTCTTGTATAAAGAGAATACACGAAAGATTAAATAAGTTTTGGGAGGAAGTCTAGTGTAGGTTGTGTGAGTGCTTGTAGCCATAAAGATTTGGCATTGTCTCTTGTAATCTTTGTTCATTATTAATAGAAGTTCAATGTTAGGTGGGATTCGTAATTATTTTGTGTTCTTTCTTCTCTACTTCTATATTCTTTGTATTTTGTTATTGTGTAGGTGTGTGATAAGGCTGAGTAGCTTAGTTTGGCCAATATCAGGTTGTTGTTGGCATAAGATATTGAGTTTAGATAACGAGCTCAATCTTGTGACAATTGTGGCATCAGAGCCTCGATTTTGAGAGCAATTCAATGGCGGAATTGCCTGATCGACTTACTCAGGTGGAAGTTACCTTAGCTTCCTTGTCTCAAGCAATGGGTTTCGAAGATATTAGAAAATATTTCCCATCATTGGCCCAGAAAAGGAATCAACTCCACACTCAAGTATGAAACTTGGAAGAGTGGCTCACCCAAGCTTAGTGAGCTGACACATTGAGGCCAATCCGGATAGATGGTTCAGATGCTCAGGTGTAAGACCTGACCCAAATCATTAATGTCAGTGTGACGGATTACAGACATAGAGCATAGACAAATTAAGTTGGAATCACAGGGTGACGGAGCTAGCTTGAGCACAAGCCCAGAGATTGAGGACATTAAGGCTGATCTTACCTTGATTAAGGGCATCTTGGCCAATGGAGGTAGTAGGAGAGCACTAGGGTTGCCCAAGTTGAAGGTGCCGAAACGGAAGGCATTTGGCAAATAACGCAAAGCTAAAGAGGTCGAGAACTTCTTGTGGGACATGGAGTAGTACTTCACAGCTGCTCATATACTTGATGAGGATAAAGTGACCATTACTTCTATGTATTTGCTTACAGATGCCAAGTTGTGGTGGAGAACACACTTGACAGATGAGAACCTGCCCAAGATCGTGGATTAGGAGGAGCTCAAAGTGGAGCTGAAGTAGCAGTTCCTGCCAACAAACATATCGTGGTTGGCAAAAATAGCCTTGAACAGCCTCAAGCACACTGATTCCGTGCAAAACTATGTGAAGGAGTTCAGTTGGTTGATGTTAGACGTGAGGGAGATGTTTGGTGAGGATAAGCTCTTCAATTTCATGATGGGATTGCAAGCTTGGGCTTAGATAGAGTTGAGATGACAAGGAATTCAGAACTTGGCACAAGTGATGATGGTTGCAGATCGTCTGGTGGACTACAAAGTGATGCTAGTTCCAGTCAAGGCAAGAAAGTCGACCCAAAGAAATAGAAGGACAATGCTAAGAGGAAATGGAAAGCTCCCCAAGGTAAGGACAGCAAAAAGGATAAGGATGGTGGTCCTAAATCCAGAAAGGCCCCAAAAGATGGCTACAATACCTGTCGGGGTCCTCATTATGCAGCACACTACCCCCGAGAAGAATAAGAATCATGGCAAGCTCAATGCAGTCCAAGTCCAGGAAGACCAAAGATTGACAACACTGCATGTCAATTCATTACAGTTGCTGAATACCATGTCTGTGGAGAAGACTCCACCTCATAGGTTGATGTATGTGAAGGCCTGAGTCAATAGGAATGAGATGCTGGTTATGGTAGACTCGGGAACAACTCACAACTTCGTGGCAGGCTGTGAGGATAGATGGTTAGGGCTTAATGTTATGGAGCATTCGAGTCAATTGAAAACGATGAACTCTAAAACCAAACCAGTGCAAGGGATGGCGAGTGTGAATTTACAAGTTGGGACTTGACAGAGCGATAGTAATCTTATGAAAATTTCTTTGGATGACTTTGATCTTATATTTGGGAATGAGTTCCTGGTGGTAGCAACAGTCATGTCATATATTGGAGGAGTGATGATCATAGATAAGTCAGCCCCTCCCTTTGTTCAAGGTATCTATTTGGACATGGGAAAATAGGAGCTCTGGATGGTGTCTGCCCTACAGATTAAGTCTAGACTGAGGCATGTGAGTTGACTTACCTAGTCGCATTGGTAGAGATTAAGGAGAATGTTTACAAGGAGGTCTTGGACGAGGTAGCCAACGTGTTGAATGACTTTTTTGATGTGATGCCTAAAAAGTTGCCCTAGCGGTTGCCCCCTAAATGCGCAACGGACCATAAGATCGAGTTGGTCTAGGGTGTTATTCCTCTCACATAAGCACCCTACCGCATGTCACCTGTTGAGCTTGAAGAGTTAAGGAAGCAGCTCGAGGAATTGCTAGAGGTGGGTTGGATGATTCTCTCAAAAGCCCTAAATAGTACCTCGATACTATTCCAAAAGAAGGTAGACGGTTCCCTCCGATTTTATGTAGATTATCGGGCATTGAATATGTTGACAGTGAAGAACAAGTACCCAATTTCTAATACTGTGAATTTGTTTGATCGATTGGTGATGGAAAGGTACTTTACGAAGATTGAACTTCGGTCGGGCTACTGGCAAGTGCGAATTGTTGAGGGATATGAGGCCAAAACTATAGTGGTAACAAGGTATGACTCATTTAAATTTTTAGTCATGTCATTTGGTCTAACCAATACCCCTGCCAGTTTCTGTAATTTGATGAGTGATATTTTTTATGACTTCCTAAATGAGTTCGTGGTGGTATACTTGAACGATATCTTTGTATATAGTAAAACTTTAGAGGAGTATGTGGTGCATCTAAGGAAGGTGCTCCAACGGCATAGGGAACACAAGCTGTACATGAAGAATGAGAAGTGTGAGTTTGGGAGAATGGAGATCACTTTCCTTGGGCACATGATCAATCAAGGCCAGATCAAGATGGACCACAAGAAGGTAGAAGTTGTTTTGAATTGGTTAACCCTAACAAAGGTGCTAGAGTTGCAGTCATTCCTGGATTTAGCCAACTATTACAGATAATTTGTGGAGGGATATTCCAAGATGGCTACCCCACTGATGGATATGTTGAAGACGGATCGAAAGTAGAATTGGAGTGTTAGTGTGATGAGGCATTCCAAAACCTGAAGCAAGCCATTATTTCAGAACCAGTCTTGAAGCTGCCAGACTTCAATCTCCCATTTAAAGTATATACTGATATCTCAAACACAGCTATTGGTAGTGATTTGATGCAGGATAAACAACTTATGACATTTGAGAGTCAGAAGCTTAACGAGTGTGACCAACGGTACTTGACTCATGAAAAGGAGATGACGACGGTGGTGCATTGCTTGATAACATGAAGACATTACTTGCTAGGAGTGCATTTCACGGTGGTGATGGACAATGTGGCCAATGCCTATTTTAAGTCCCAAAAAAAACTGAGTCCTAAGTAGGCACACTAGCAAGAGTTCATAGCGGAATTCGACTTTGATTGGATGCACAAACCGAGAAGGGAGAATGTTGTGGCGGTTGCCCTGAGTTGGAAACAAGTGGAAGAGATCGCGGCAGCCCTCACTATGGTGGAATATGATTTTCTAGACCGAATTAGGAGATTGTGTTGTGTAGACTCAGTCTATGTTAAATTACTGGACAAAGTGCAGAAAGGTCTAATAAGGCACTATTGGATAGAGGACGGCTTACTCTATGCCAAGGGAGGTAGAGCCTATGTCTTGGTGGGAGATTGTCAACAACAACTCTTGAGGGAAACCCATGATCCATAATAGGATGGTCAACCAGGCATGGAACGGATGCGGGCATTGTTGTCAAGAAGATTTTTCTGGCCTAAGATGGAGTAAAATATCGAGGCATACGTGAAGTCCTGTTTGGTGTGCCAACTGGACAAGTCGAAGACAAGAAAAGAAGTTAGATTGCTACAACCTTTGCTAATCCCAAATCATCCATAGCAGTCGATTTCTATGGATTTCATCTCTGCCCTTCTTAAGATGAAAGGTATGGCTTCACTTTTTGTGATGGTAGATCGTTTATCGAAATATGCGGTCTTTGCCCTTGCTCCTAAGGCATGTTCAACGGAGGAAGCTGTTGGATTACTTTATAAATATGTGGTGAAGTATTTTGGGATTCCAAAAGTTATCATCAGTGACAATGATACAAGATTCACGGGGAGATTTTAGACGGTTTTATCCGGGATGTTGGGATCAGAACTGAAGTTTTCCACTGCAAACCATCCTCAAACCAATAGATAGACCGAGAGGATCAATACTTTGTTAGAGGATTATTTGAGGCACTATGTCACTGCTAGCCAGAGGAATTAGGTGGACTTGCTTGATACTACACAACTGAGCTATAATTTGCACACGTCTTCATTGACTGGGATGATCCCATTTGAGTTGGCAATGGATCAGCAACCGATGATGCCCCATGAGGTTCCTTAGTAATGAAGTAGGGGTAAATGTCTTGCGCCTTATAGGTTCGCTCAAGTCAAGCAAGAGCTGGTAGCTAAGACTCGTGACAACTTGACATTAGCTCAACAACGAATGAAAAAGTATGCAAACCAGAGTAGGAGGAATGTGGAGTTCCAAATAGGGGATCATGTGATGCTAAACTGACTTTCCAAACTAGGAAGAAAATCAGCTGTTATGATGTACATAGGGCACTAGTTTCTAAGTACGATGGCTCCTTCGAGATTGTCAAGAAGCACACGTTTCATGTTACATGTTGAAGTTACCAGATAGGCTGAAAATCCATCCTACCTTTCATGTAAGCTTTTTGAAGAAGTTTTACCCAGTGGATAAGGAGCACACGGTTCAAGTTCCACCAGTCATCCGAGCTCAGTATGATAAGAAGGTGGAGAATGTGCTTACTCACTTAACCAAAGAACAAAGTAAAAAGAACCAGCGGACGGAGTACTTATTCCATTTGAAAAGTGAGTGTTGCTGATGATACTTAGGAACGAGACGTGAACTTGTGGCTGTTTGAAAAGGAGATCACTGAGTATTGGAAGACCTACCTTCAACATCAATGAGAACGCTAACCTCTCTAAGTAGGGGAGGTATGTTAGACCCTTGAGTTTGACCCAGATGCACGCAAGATGGTGCCTAGACCACTCACAAGTAAGACCTTGCCAGTCGGCAAGCGGACCCGAAGGATAGGAGGCTTTATTGAAAGTTGATGTCAGAACGAGATGATGAAACCATGAAGGGCTGCGATGCGAGACAGGCTATAGAGCAAGAACCAAGGCCAAGGGTTAGGCAAGGTTCTCGGACTTAGCAAAATATTAAACCAAGACAAGATGGACAGACTTCGCTATGCATGCGATAACCAAACAAATACGATACGCGCATAGGCCCAAGCTGTGGTGCATACTTGCGGACTAGTTCGTGGCTGATGAACTTGATTCACGAGTTTGGCCCTCGAGAAAGAGGCAGAATCCGTGTGGGAGATGGAGTCTTATCCAAGATTAAGTTCAAGGCCTTATCTCGAGGGGATAGGAATGGCGTGGGTTGATCTAACAGTGGAGATCTTCAAAAACTTAGAGATATGTCCCACGTAGTTGAGTTCAAGTTGGAATTAATTTCCTGATGGCTTGAGCACTACTCCAAGAAAGCTCTATAGATAGTTTAGGTATTCATTTGTAATCATATCATCTTATTCATTGTTGTAGAGAACTCTTGTATAGAGAGAATATACGAGAGACTAGATAGGATTTGAGAGGAAGTTTGGCGCAGGCTGTGTGAGTGTTGTAACTATAAAGATTTGGCATTATCTCTTATAATCCTTATTCATCATGAATATAAATTCAAGGTTAGGTAGGGCTTGTAATTACTCTGTGTTCTTTCTTTTATAATTCTATATTGTTTGCACTTTGTTATCATGCAGGTGTTTGATAAGGCTAAGTAGCTTAGTTTGGTCAGGATCAAGTTGCTAACAACTATCCATTTAATGTATCTCTTATCGATTTGGTAGATTCTTAATAAATTTTTTTCCTTTTTTCTTCCCAAAAAAATTAATGTGCAAATTTAATTTGATAAAAATGTCTTGAAATTCGCCTCAATTTGGAGTTAGATTAAAAAACGAACTCAAAAGTTTGAAATTATATTTAAACTTAATTGATCATAAAAAGAAAATATATAAAAATTAACATATTTATATATTAAAAATATTATTCAATTAATTAATATAAATATACCCATTGATTTTGTTCATAAAATTTCAAATTAAATACTTGAATATTTCACATTTCACTCGACTAAAAATTTAAACTTTACAATAGAATTTAGAGCTTAAACTCAAGTTTAAAAATATCGAATTCAAACTAAACTCGAATAGTTTGATAAAGACTTACCTCGCATACAATTCCAATATCAAAATGCGCAAAATGAATATTAGACTTGAAACTTTATTAGTTGAGCATGTGTTTACTTGACCTTTTCTTTTTGAATTTTAAATATAGTACCTTTTGATGCTGATTATTGGAGAACTTCACTTACTAATTCAATAATGACTACAACGTATTACCCCTCCCCAACCACCCCCACGTCCACCAGAAAAAAAAAAAGGAAAATTCAACATTGAATGCTTCATAGCTAAATATGAGTAAGAAAACTGGCTGCGGGATGTAGCAAACCAAGTCCATAATGAATATAATTAGGTGATAAAACTCTCTTTCAGGTGATGAGGAAGAGGTGGACATTGTATAATTAGGAAACTGATTTTTTGGTTTCAGATAATATCTGATGAGCTGACATCGCATAAACAACTCCAATTCAGAAGGCCTATTTTCCTCAACACCCCCCCCCTCCTCCCCCCAAGGGAGCGGAACCAGGAACTAAAAATTGGAGAGGGTAAAGTTACATTAAGGGAGTATTATTAAAATTTTTAAAAATTTTTTGACAGGTGAAATATAAAATTTTAAAAAAAATTAAAATTTTTGAAAAATTTTAATACAAATTTTAAAATTTTTTAAAATTTTAAAGAGGCGAGGCCGGTTTTAGGTAGAAATTGATTCATATGCAGTAGCCAAGATGTTAATATTCTGCTCTTATTGGCAAAATGAGGACGCAATTACATGAGGCAGATTGATAAGTTTGTTTGCCAGGTTCAAAAATACTGCGTCGTTAAATGTTTTATCTTGACTTAATATAAAATTTAGGAGAATATGTAATTATAAATGAATTATTATTTTAGCTTTATTAATTTAAAATTTAATGGAATAACTCGCGTGTTAGTAAATATTGTATTATTTGAAGGTTAGCCATAAAAACGTACATTTAAAATATTTTTAATTTAAATGATAATTAAATTGGTTTAAATACTTGTTGTACATATATTTTATGTTCATTATCATGTTTTAAAACACAAAAAAAAAAAAAAAAAGAGGACCGGGGCAGGTGGGGGGAGAGGGGGAGGGATTTCTATATGGATAGTGATGGAGAAGTATAGGCGCACTATTTTGAACACGGAGCAGCCAAAGAATACTTTCCCTGAGATGGATGGATAGGGGTATACTATAAAGGCGGCGAGGTTCAAACTTTACTAAAAATATAGAATTTGTTACTATCTCCGTATTATAATATAAGTCGTTTTAAACTTATATACAAGAATTAAGAATCTTAAATTTCACACAATTTTAAAAATACCCCTACTTAAGTGTTTATCTACTTTGATAATTGAAGAGAATTTGGTCATAATTAGTAGAAAGAAATAGATTGTAATGAGAGATAGAGTTAAAAAATAATAATAATAAATATTTATAAAACTTTGTAAAACGATCTATATTGTAAAAAAAATTTAAAATTTAAAATGATTTATATTGTGAAATGAATATAGTAATTAGTTGAATATGTAAAAAGTTAATAGTGACCAGTTTATAGTATTGGACTTCGGTAGATTCAGAGATTTACATACTCCCGTATATTAAT
Source organism: Voacanga thouarsii (assembly GCA_026120185.1). Taxonomy (NCBI): domain Eukaryota; kingdom Viridiplantae; phylum Streptophyta; class Magnoliopsida; order Gentianales; family Apocynaceae; genus Voacanga; species Voacanga thouarsii. The sequence goes on along the minus strand of JANUWF010001287.1, from coordinate 5,447,172 downwards.
GGAGTTGGAGCTATAGAAACTTAATTTAGTTTGGTCTAATAAACTTATGAGTAAATGAAATATTATAATCGAATTAGGTTATTACATCATATTTAATTCGATTTAACTTATTTATTTAAAAAAAAAAATGTATTGGGCTGGGTTGGGCTGGGCTGGGCTGGAAAATAAGGAATAATATTAGAGCAACAGGTGACTTTGATTTGATAGCAACATGCGGAAGAAGTAGCATGGCTTCATTTAAAAAAAAAAAAAACTAAATGCCTCTCTCTCAACCTGAAGATTGAGAAATGAGGAGATGGTCGGAAACTTGTTAAATATTATTCAATGAAGCTTCAAACTCATGGTCCATTGACCATGGAGACGAATTAAAATTTGTTCAAAGTCATTGAAAAGAAACAAACAAATATATATATATATATATATATATATATATATAATTAATTGAACAAGAAAGAAGTTATTTTTCTCCTTTTTTTTTTCCAATTGGGAATTACCAGGGAAAAGGTACTATTTATATATTCGAGAAACTATGGTAGAGTTTATCTTTTAGTTTGTATTATAAGTGGTCCTAACCAAAGTTGAGAGCCACAACTGAAACTTCTATACATGGTTTTGAATAAGGAAGCTTTATAAACGGTCAATACTAACAGGAGAAATTGACGTGAAAAGTACCAGGCAATGACCAAATCAAATGCAAATTTTATACCCCCATAATGCAGAAGGACCAAATCCAAATGCCACAGCTACTAGTATATATTAACAAACTTTTATTTCTCTAGTGCCATGACCGGTGTTCCAATAGTATAAGATAATGCTAGGGCCTAGCCTACCTAATTTTTACAGAAAATTCTAGTATGGTCAATGAACCAATTACATTGATGAGTTGTACTGCGTGCAATTCATCAATATAATTAGTTCACGGGTCCACGATCCATATAAAAATTCTTCAATTTTTACCACCACGGACCTCTTATCAAACAATATTCAAAACTAAGAAAATATTATGAACCCTTTAGCTTATGCAGAGGGTTGGGAATGGAGAAGTGGACCGTGGTTTAAAGCTTCTCATTTCTTAATATACAAAGACCCACTCGGTCTCTCTCTCTCTTCTCTCTTTGTCGCTGTTGAAGGGTTCGTTTCTTTCAATTATCGAAGACTCCAGAGCAAAGCGGTGGGTTAGGGTTTTTGTTCGATTTGGGAGTCGGAGCCTCGGGGAAGACGCTTCGGTTCGCTAGAGGATTGGATGCAAATTGGGATTAAGTTTTATTTGGCCTTTTTCTTTAGCCTTATTATGGGGAGAAAATTGCTGAATACGAAACTATATTCTCTTTGCAAATAAAATTATATTATTATTTTATATTAGTTCGAGGTCTATTATTAAGTTTTTAAGATTTAATGTATTAATAATATATATAATTTATTTATTTATTTATTTAGTTAAAATTTTAAATGAATTTAAATAACATTCAGATAACATTTAAAGAATTACATATTTCATAACAATAAGTTAATAAATATCCAATAGTCATCAAAATAAAAAATAATGATGTATTATTTATTATGAAAATATAAAGTTATATGATGAAATGTATTTTAAATAGAACATTTATATTAAGATAGACAACAATCATGTAATGTGTCAATTCAACAACGTGTAAATACTGTCACATATCATCGTGAGAAGATTTCGTTTGACTTTTATATACATATAGATTTACTTTAAAAGAATATATCAATTCGTCAATAGAATTTAAAAAAAAATGTTATGTTATCAAAATATATTTTATATTATTAAAAAATATATGAATTATTTACTATTTAAAATTAATATATTGTTTTAAAAGTAACTATAAAAACATAAATATTAGATAGTCGTGCTCCTTTTTATAAGTTCACGTTGTGAATTGATGATCATAAAATTGAATTCTGTTCGACTTTTCTTTCAGTTAAAATCAGTCGAAATCGAATTATTAAAACACATTTATAATTTATTTGGTCTATCTACATTAATAATATGTCAACAGATCCGGTCTTAAGGGAGCGTCATCTTACGACACAAATATTAGATGGCTAATCTTGTATGGAACTAAAACCAAGTGATTTATATTGATGTACCGTGTCATACGGGGGCCGTCATGTTATTCTACATGGAACTGGGGCCGGAATAAAATTCTACATAGTTTCTGAATTCTGATGGGAGCGTTGGTGGGAAGGTTTACGGGGTCGAGAGATATGACACAGTTGTTGGTGAATTACAAGGAAATGATGTAGCTGACAATACTGAATTTGAAAACTGGTGGGTAATACTCAAGTGGGCCGGTTGGAAGTCAGTTCTCGGCGGCTTTCAAATTTGTAATTTTAGAACTTTTAAATAAATAATAGAGAAAATATGTCAGTCAACTTTAAAATTTTATAAATTTTTATTTTTATTTTTAAATTTTAAAATATATAATTTTAGTACTCAAAATTTTAAAATATTTAAAAAATAATTATTCTATTAATTAAAATTATTAAGTGCTTCACGAAAGTTCATCACGTAATCTCCGCATGACTTATTTTATATGTATTTTTATTCACTCAACTTTCACAATATGATGTCATCATTCTAATTCTTATAAAGTAACTTTTATATATGATAGAAAAAGACTATTGCGACTTGTACGTCTCTCAATTCTCTTTTTAGTTTTTTTTTTTTTTTGGTAATTCACTAATACTTTCAAATTTATTCTTTCTTTCTGTAAAAATACCAAGAAAATTACTATTCGTTAAGAATTGAATCGTTTTTTTCTTCATCATCTTTATATGTTAGTTTTTTTTATTAAAGGGTAAAATATATTATTTTTGTTATATAACTAGATTTGAAAAAGTGCAAATGAGTAATCTTAAAATTATTGAGTTGTATAAAAGATTTGAAATTATATATTAAAATTATTGTTGATAAATGAAGAAATTTGAAGAGAAGAGAGCGAGATTAAAATTGAAGAATAATATTTTAGAAATTAAAAAAATGGGAGAATAAAAAAATAGGAGAATGGGAGTTAAAATCGATGATTTTAAATTGTACTTGAACTTTTTATTGTTGAAATGGCTATTTTTTAAGTGTTTCAAAAGTTTAAGGGCTAAAATCACATATTTTAAAATTCAAGTATAGAAATAAAAATTTGTAAAAGTTCGAAAGTGATTAACATATTTTACTCATAAATAATTCTACTATAAATTCATTTGTTTTGCAGAACTCAGTACTATCATATATATTTTTTTTTTATAAGTTAGTTATTCAGATTTCGTTCGATTATTTTTTATCTCAAGATTTATCTTTAATTTTTGGAAGATGTAAATCGCAAGATATATTTTAATTGGTTTCAAATTTCCCATAATACCTTGTATACCAAAGCTCACAAGAAGCTAATTTGATTTTTCCATAATACCCTAAACAGGATACACAAGAAGCGAACTCCACACTAATTAATTAATGCACAATCTCAAGTTTCCAGCGAAATTTGAACTCTCATACTGCCGTTGGCAGCAGATATATCCCAAAAGGTCATCATACTTTTTCTTTGTACATTAAAGTATGAGAGGAAACATTAATTGAATATAAAATTTATCGTATGTGTAATTCGTTGAATTATCAATTTAGTAAATTATTGTAATATTTTAATCAATTAGATAGAGTCAAAACCCCTAACAATTTTATTCGTCATATTTTGTAACTTTTACAATCCTATCTTCGTTTTCAGGGAATATTCAATTTTACCTTTTAAATATTACAACTTTTGCACTTATACAATCTTTTTACAACCAATCAATTTTAACCACTTAATTAGGAACAGAACCATAAATTTGGTATTTATGAGTAAATTATATACAAAAATCATTAGAGATTTTTTTTTTTAAAAAAAATTAAAGGGATGAATAATAAAATTCAAAGAGATTTATCTAAAATTTTTTAACTTTAATATGATAAAATTAAAAATGTTAAAAATTTTAAGAGCACCTTATCTCCGTCCATGCTCTTAATACTACACTTCATTTCTGGGAATATAAGGGTAATCTTGATTACATTTTCTATACTTAAAGGGTAACATCTAAACTATTTGATGCTTTTGGGGTAAAATTAACAATATTTTTCAAATGAAGGGTAGACTTGCAAAAAAAAATATTTAGAAGATAAAATAGAGACTTTTATTACAAATAGAGTATGTTATTCGATTTAAATTGAATTTTTTAATTCAGTTTGACTTTTTAAAATAAAAATTGAAAGACCAAAATTTAAAAGTATGTTTTATTTAAAAATATATAAATAATATTAAAATATTAATTAATTAATTATTTTATTATATATATATATATATATATATATATATATAATAAGCTTTTAATATTTCGGTTCAATTCAATTAAATTTCATTTCGATTTTATTTCGAAATCAAAAACTAAATTTTAAAATTAAAATCGAACCAACACCCCCTAATTACAAGTTGTACTATTACAAAAATCACAACTTTTAAAGTATAAAATTATTGAAGATTCCGAACTCACTAACTTAATTGTTACACATAAACTTTAATGTTATACTGTATGGGAAGAATTAATTAGGAGTTTGCTCATAATAGTACCCAACTACCCCTTGATTTCTTTAATCTCATACACTTGGATTTGGATATGGTTAAAATTTTATGATGATTCATAGCCAATATTAACGTTTTGGTTTTGACAAATGGTTCTCTATTGTTTTCAAATTGTTGCAGATTACAAGCAAAATGAATTCATAAACAACTACGTTTGCTTGTTCAACCCAGCAACCATGCAATGAATGTTTTGAATGTTTAAGGCATGTTTTCCCTTTTAGTATTGAAAAAAAAGATTTAGTCAATTTTATCGAGAATTGGCTGATTTATCATTTCATACCACCAATTATTAGTGAATGTGGTTATCAGTCAAATCCATTTTCCTAAATTGAATGCTCGTGCTAACTACATACCTAATGGATTTGAAGGTTGAGCACCCGCTAATTCTTATATTCATATTTTTAAGAGAAAGATACGAATACGCATTTGATAATAATCAACTTTATTTGTAAAAACATAAATTGAATCTCGAATATTTTGTCTGCTAAAAAAGTGCTTTTGCTAATCAAGTTATCACTTTCTTACAATTGGTAAAGAAAATTTTAGGTTCTGAGTTATCTCTTAGCTTACATAGTTGTTGACAAATTGACAAATTTAGTATTTAAATTTTTTTCGATTAACAAATTTAGTCTCTAATTTTTATTTTTAATTTTTTTTATTCTTCTTCTTTTCTTGAATAAAATATTTGATTACTTCATTTATCATATGATGGTCAACGTAAAGTCAATGTTTATTTTTTTTAGTCCCGTAACAAATACAAAGGGACATTTTTGGAAGAGAAAAATTTTCCATCCTCCCACTCAAATCACGTGTGGCACACGTGATCTCGCAAAATCTAATTCCAAATTCGTCACGCCCTGAATCCGGGGATGATCTGGCAACACCCTAAAAATAGAGTATCGAACCCTAACAGAACAAAACGGATAACTCTCAAAATTGCTTAATCAATCAAAATCATAATCGAACCTCAAAATACAAATTCCTCAAAATCAATCATAATATAATTCGAGAAACGTTCTCACTTTAACATTAACAAAATCTATCATCATTCTACCATCGAAAAGTTGAATGGCAGATTCAGAAACCTTCAAATAACTATTACTAGTAAGGATAGCTAGTGAGCTTACTATCCTTTGCAAATCGTTAAACAAAATCACTATCAATGCAAGGAAACTTTTTATGGTGTGTTGGTTTGCACTCCAAGGACCAAAAGGGAGCATTGAACAGTGCAAGGGAAACTCTCATGAATCAAACAAAGCACTCTTAAGCTTCCAATAGAGAAAAAGGGAGTAAAAGCAACGAAATTGCAGTGTATAGGGGTAGCCGGCGCCAGGCCAAGGAGAGGGGATGGCGCCGGGTCAAAGCAGAAAAAGAAACCCGGCGTTTTCCAGTGTTGGGTCGGCGCCGAGTGAGAGTGATGGAGCCGGCACCAGGTCAAAGCAGAAAAAGAAACCCGGCATTTTCTAGTGCTGGGCTGGCGCCGGGTGAGGGTGATGGAGCCGACGCCGGGTCTGATCAAGAACAACGAAATTGTTCTAAATTCAGAGCAAAATATGATACAATTTGGCTAGTCTTCAAATTTTTCAATGTTCACAGTACCCCACTCAGAAAACAAGAAAAGAAAACACAACCAACCCCCATATTTTAACAAAACATAATTGAACTTACACACACCTAAAACGTAACTGAATCATATATATTATAGAATCTGAGACATATTTGAGTGCAAAGTTTCGATTTACTGATATCAACTCCTAACTAGGTACGACATCCCCCTAGCAAGGGCCTTATAACTGAAAATTAGGTATTATATCTCTATAACCAAGGGCCTTATAACAGAGATTAGGAATTCCCCCAAAACCAACTCAAGTATCAATCAATTCCATAACATAAACACAACTGAACAGAGCTTATCATCATACTCAAAATATTGCAAATACACCATGCTCAATCCATTTTTCATAACAAAAATACTACTATTAGCAAAACATTTACAATTTTACCAAAATCACAGTAAGTCAGAAGAATACAGAAAAGCCATAAATCCCTTACCAAACAATTCAAAGACCAAATCAATCCACAATTCACAATCAGAGTCTTTAACCACCTACAAGAATCTAAAAATATAATCAATTGCACACTTCTAACTAATCTCCAAATCAAACACTTACACCCAATTTAACAGTAATCAAGCCCTAAATGAAAATGAACTCGAACCAGAGCACAAATATCGGAAGACTTACCTAGATTCGAAACCTCCGGCACAATCTCTTCACTGGGCCCTTCTCTCTTGCTGATTTCCCCTCTCTCCAAAGCTGTCTCTTACAGAGAGTTCTTGTTTGTCAGAAAATAACGTACGTTAAATCTCAGAACGTACTGGTCTTCCTTATTAGACTAATGACCCTCTTATAAATCTAATTGTAAAATAACCCCAAAAATATCCCCTATATTAAATTAACCCCTAAAAACATAGGCTAAACCCATCAACACATCCATAAGAAGAAAAACCCAATAATGAGTTGGGTCAGGGCTTACATTCCACCCTTCTTACGAAAAGTTTCGTCCTCGAAACTTACGCATTTGAATCATCGAACAAATACAGGTACTTCTAACGAGCTTCCTTTTTTAATTCCCAAATTGCTTCATGTTCTGAGTGATTGGACCATTGCACCTTGACATACGGGATGATTCTTCGCCTTAGAACCTGCAGCTTCCTATCCACAATCCTTACTAGCACCTCATCATAAGCCGAATTTTTCCGCACTTACAAAGGTAATACCTTTAACATGTGACTCGAATCCGACACGTACTTCCTTAACTGTGATACATGGAATACGCTATGAATCCTCAACAATACCGGTGGCAATGCTAACCGGTAAGCCAATTCACCAATTCTCTTAAGTATTTCATATGGTCCTACGTATCGCAGACTTAACTTCCCACTTTTGCCAAACCTCATCACACATTTGGTAGGAGAGACCTTTAAGTACACATTGTCTCCACACTGAAACTCTAAAGGCATCCGCTTGCTATCCGTCCAACTTTTTTTACGATCCTAAGTTGCTTTCATTCTTTCCCGAATCACTTGCACCTTCTCATATGCTAATTGCACCAATTCTAGACCAGTTATAGCTTTTTCACCCACATCATCCCAACATACCGGTGACCTATACTTTCGACTATAGGGTGCCTCATACGGAGCCATCTCGATGCTAGCCTGATAACTGTTATTATACAAAAATTCCACCAACATTAAGCTGTCCACCCAACTACCTTTAAAATCCAACACACATGCTCAAAGCATATCCTCTAGAGTCTGAATAGTCCGTTTTGATTTCCCATCAGTCTGAGGATGAAATGCAGTGTTGAGGGTGATAGTCCTTCCCATTGCCTCGTTAAAACTCTTCCAAAATTGTGATACAAACCTGGTGTCCCTGTTTGACATAATACCCACTGGCACTCCGTGTAACCAAGCATTCCAATCCATGTACATCTGGACCAATTCCTCCATAGAGACAGTCACCTGTTGGAATATATGTCATCTAGACTTATTTTATCTGATGTAATTATTAAATTTATTAATAAAAGAATTTATTCTCAAATTTTATTTGTGAATTTATATTTTATTTATGCACAATTTTCATTTGGAAATGGCCCATTATATTTAAATAAGTGATCCATGTGAATAGTGGTCTTTCACAGTAAGGTATGGTCACGGGTTACTTAACACATAAATGTTTGTTCTTAACGGATTGATGAGAATGATAATTTCATCATGTATAGATTATTGTATTATGAATTTCAAATGGAGAATGACTTACCTTTAGCCAATGAGTAATCCACTCACTTCATAGCATGAGTATATTTCAAATACGTAGAACATGACTTGTAATAGTAGTTTCTAAAAGTACTATTTAGAAGAAACCCAAACTATTACTGCTACAACGTGGACTAATACTTTACCGCTTGAGTATGAATTGGTGGTCTGACAAAACTAAAAGCATATACTTTGATATGCTGTAGTTAAAGTTCTTTCGTAGAGCTCATATACTTGTATGTTGGGTATATGTGACTAGTTAGTTAAGACAAACTTGTACAAAATAGCATATACACTATATCGCCCCTTGTGACTGTTTAAATAATTTAAATATCCAAGGCCCTGGGGAACATGACTTGGATGTTTACTTTAGGATAACTCCATTGGAAAGTGGAAACATTCTAGGAGTCATGAATCATTGGACTAGAGGTCTAAAGATGGTAGATGTTTATTAGAAATGTGTTAGTACACTCTTCCTCTCTAAATGTACGACGATGCATAGAGGGGTATTTTAGTCATTACACTTGTAAGTCGAAGACTTTGCTAATGCAACATTATCCTTGGGGTCAATATTTCGTTATGGTAATATTAGAAAATATTTAAAATGCAAAATATAGCTATTTATATAGTGGGGGTATTTTAGTCATTTTAGTAGTCAATGCGATGTGTCTTTTGGTCTTCGGAATAGCCCTTAAGTCCTGATAGATTTGGATTAAAGAATTGATTTTGATAATTATGGGTTTTATTTATTTATTAAATAATTTAATTTATTATTGGATTAGAATAAAATAAAAGGCCTGAGAAAGAATATATATTTTATCTAGTTTAATTGACAAATTAATTATTCAGGGTCTAAGGCCCAGATTGAAAGCATGGGGCTTTTTGTTTTCATGTTGTTGGTCTCTCTCTCTCAGTAAATTGATGAAATGAAGAGGAAATCAAGGAGATGGGAGCTTTTTGATTTCTTCAGCTCACAGCAAACCCATTAAGTCGCAGAAATACAAAGGCTTTGCAAAACCCAATTTTGTGAGCTTCACCAGTAGAGGAAATGACACCATTTCGGAAGTTCAAAAGTTTCGTGTGAATGAGACGAAGTCAACGTTTACAAGGACGTGATCCAATAGCTTCAAATATCCTTGTACAGACATCTTCTTCAATGCCAAAAGGGTCATTCAAACACAGAGATAAATTTTTTTGTTCTGTAAGCATGCTTTCGGTTTAATGATTTTTGCTATTTTTGATCTTCATCACCTTCATAGGTAAGAAGTAAGCAAACTTTGTTAATCGATCCACTATGACCCAGATAGTTTCCTTTCCAGTCTTGGACTTGGGTAACCCAACCACGAAATTCATCATGATATGCTCCCACTTCCACACAGGAACCTCTAGTGGTTTCAATAACCCTGCTGGCCTTTAATGTTCTGCTTTGACTTGCTGACACACCAAACACCTAGACACATATTCAGCTATACTCCACTTCATGCCATTCCACCAAAAGTTCCTGTTGAGATCTCTGTATATTTTGGTTCGTCCTGTGTGAATTGAGAGTTTTGCGTTGTCCTCTTCCTTAATTACTTCAACCCTCAATGCCTCATCTTTAGGAACACATAATCTACCACGAAAGCGTAGACTACCATCCTCATAAATTTGAAAATCTGGTTGTTCCCCTCTAAGAGCTACTGCCTTCAACTTCTCTAATTCGACATCCAACAACTTAGCTTCCTTAATGCGCTCCACCAATGACGATGTAGTTGTTAAGGCAGTCATGACACTTGCAGCTAGTTGAACCACCTCCAATTCCAAACTCTCAAAGTCTTTAATCAACTGATCCTGGTTCGTGAGTATGGCTGCCAAAATTCCTGACTTCTTCCTACTTAAAGCATCTGCAACCCAATTAGCCTTCCATGGGTGATAGTGAATACTCAATTCATAGTCCTTGAGCAGTTCCAACCATCGACGTTGCCTCATGTAGAGCTCCTTATGCGTAAACAAATATTTCAAGCTCTAATGATTCGTGTAAACCTCACATATCTTCTCATACAAATAATGCCTCTTAATCTTCAAAGCAAAAACTACCGCTGTCAACTCCAAATCATGTGTAAGGTAATTCTGTTCATACTGCTTCAATTGACAAGAGGCATACAATTATTTTTATTTTTTTAATTTTATTTTACCCTTGGTCTTATTCATTAGGCCAATAAAATTATTTACTATTGGGCTTGAACACTCATAAATAATAAGTCTCAATTATTTATTTTCTGTACTTCATTAAACAACCCAATAAATAATTAATAAGCTCAAATAGACCAATATAAAATATCAGGTCTTTTATCTAGTTTATACCAAGATTAATTTTTTAATTATTCAATATGGGCATTGGCCTTGAATAATTAATTAACCAATTAAATTAGATAAAATATATACTCTCTCTTGGGCATTTTATTTTATTTTAGTCCAATAATATATTAGGTTACTTAAATAAAATAAAATAAAATTCATAATTATCAAGACCAATTTCTAGACCCAGGGCTATTTCGGGGACCAAAAGACACATCGCCTTCACTACTACAATGACTAAAATACCATTGCTATATAAATAGTTATATTTTGCATTTTAAATATTTTCTAATATCACCATAAGAAAATATTGACCCTAAGGATAATGCTGCGTTAGCAAAGTCTTCGACCTACAGGTATAATGACTAAAATACCCCTCTACGCATTGCCGTACATTTAGAGAGGAGGAGTGTACTAACACCTCACTAATAGACATCTATCATCTTTCGACCTCTAGTCCAATAATCCACGACTCCTGGAATGTTTCTACTTTCTAAGGTAGTTACCCTAAAGTAAACATCAAAGTTATGGTCCCTAGGGTCTTAGTTAATTAGATTATTTGAACAGTCACAAGAGATGATATAGCGCAGAAGCTATCTTCTACAAGTCTGTCTTAACTAACTAGTCACATATACCTAACATATAAGTATATCGGCTCTACGAAAGAACAGCAACTACAGCATATCAAAGTACATGCTTCTAACTTCGCCAAACCACCAACTCAAATTCAAGCGGTAGAGTATTAGTCCACGCTGTAGCAGTAATAGTTTGGGTTTCTTCTAAATAGTACTTTTAGAAAATCACTATTACAAGTCATGTTCTACATATTCGAAATACATTCATGCTATGAAGTGAGTAGATTACTCATTGGTTAAAGGTAAGCAATCCCCCATTTGGAATTCATAACACAATAATCTAAACATGATGATATTCTCATTCTCATCAATCGGTCAAGAACAAACGTTTATGTGTTAATTAACCTATGATCTATACCTTACTGTAAAAGACCACCATTCACATGAATCACTTACTTAAATACAAATGGTCCAATCCAAACATCAATCGTACACAAATAAAATGTAATTTCACAAACAAATTTTAAAAATAAATTCTTTTATTAATAAAATCGATAATTGTAGCAGAAAACTAGTCTCGAGGGTATAAATTCCAACAATCTCCTACTTGCACACTAAGACTAAGAAAATCCATATGTGCTCGCCCCTATGGCGTCTAAGTATCTCTTGAAGACTCTCTCAGCCAAAGGTTTGGTGAAGGGGTCTGCTAGAATGAAATCTCGGATCAAGTGGTACTTTCTCTGGATGTGCTTCGCTTTCTTGTGATTCCTGGATTTTTTGGATTGCGAGATTACTCCAGAGTTGTCACAATACACCACAATTGGTTTGTCCATGTGTAGCATAACTCTAAATTCTGAAAGGAACTTTCGGAGCTAGACTACTTCCTTGGATGCTTCCGAAGCTGCCACATATTCAGCTTCCATGGTTGAGTTAGCAATACAAGATTGCTTGATACTCCTCTATGAAACAGCTCTTCCAGACAAGGTGAAGACATATCTACTAATGAATTTTCTCTCATTCTTATCTGCCCGAAAATCTGAGTCTATGTATCCAATAGGAACTAAGTCATCAGCCCTGTAAACCAGCATATAATCTTTTATACCATTGAGGTACTTAAGAATATGCTCGATAGCTTGCCAATAAACCTCCCTAGGGTTTGACTGATATCTGCTAACTAAGCCTATGGCAAAGTAGATATTTAGCTTAGTGCACAACATGGCGTACATTAGACTTCCTACAGCCGAAGCATAAGGAATCCTACTTATCATATCTTTTTTCTCTCGAAATTTAGGATAGTCCTTAGAACAAAAAGAGAATCCATGTCTGTAAGGGATTAGAGCTCACTTGCATGAGTCCACGCTAAACTTGGCCAGCATCTTATCAATGTATGTCATTTGGGATAATCCTAACATTCTCTACTTCCTATTTCTAAGAAGTTTAATCCCGAGAATGTAACTGACTTCTCCTAAATCCTTCATACTAAATTATCTAGATAGCCAAACCTTAGTAGATGATAATATTCCTACATCATTCCCAATGAGTAAAATATCATCCACATATAGGATAAGAAAAATCACATTTGTACCTTCCAATTTCTTGTACATGTATGGTTTATTCTCGTTTTGAATAAAATTGTAAGACTTTACAGTCTCGTCAAAATAAATGTTCCATATTCTAGATGGCTGTTTAAGCTTGCAAACCATATGTTCCTGGCCTTTAGCAATAAAATCTTCCGATTGGGATATATATATGTCTTCATTAAGATGACCATTAAGAAATGTCGTCTTAACATCCATTTGTCATATCTCTTAATCAAAATGACATGCAATGGTAAGGAGGAAACGGATGGACTTAATGTTGGATTGTATGCCCTCTTAGACTAGGTTTCTGATGTAAAATCAAATATTTTAATGAAAGAATTTATTTTCAGAAATTGTTTGTGAATTTACTTTTTGTTTGTGCACGATTTTTGTTTGGAACAGACCCATTGTGTTTAAATAAGTGATCCATGTGTATGGTGGTCTTTCACAGTAAGGTATGGATCACGGGTTATTTAACACATAAACTTTTGTTCTTAACCTATTGATGAGACTGGGAACCTCATCATATTTAGGTTATTATGTTATAAATTCCAAATGGGGAATGGCTTACCTTTAGCCAGTGGGTAGTCCACTCACTCCATGACATAAGCGTATTTTGAATACGTAGAATAGGACCTATAGTAGTGGTTTTTCAAAGTACCATATGGTAGAAACCTAGACTACTTCCGCTACAGCGTGGACTAGTACTCTACGACTTGAGTGTGAGTTGGTGGTCTGACGAAGCTGGAAGCATATACTTTGATTTGCTGTAGTTGAGGTTCTATCGTAGGGCCAATATACTTGCATGTTGGGTATGTGTGACTAGTTAGTTAAGACAGACTTATACAAGATAGTTTCTGTACTATATCGCCCCTTGTGGTTGTCCGAATAGTCTAAATTATCCAGGGTCCTGGGAAACATGACTTGGATGTTTACTTTAGGGTAGCTCCCTTGGAAAGTGGAAACACTCCAGGAAGTCGTGGATCATTGGACTAGAAGCCTAAGGATGGTAGATGTCATTTAGAGGGGTGTTAGTACACTTCTTCCTCTCTAAATGTACGGCGATGTGTAGAGGGGTATTTTAGTCTTTTCACATGTAGGTCGGAGACTTTGCTATCGCAGCATTGTCCTTGGGGTCAATATTTCCTTATGGTGATATTAGGAAATATTTAAAATGCAAAATACAGTTATTTATATAGCAGGGGTATTTTGGTCATTTTAGCAGCCAAGGCAATGTGTCTTTTTGGTCCTCGGGATAGCCCGTAAGTCCTAACTACTTTTGGGTTGAGGAATTGGTCTCAGTTGAAGAGGATTTTTTTTTATTATTTTATTTTATTCAGGAAGTCTAATTTATTATTAGATTGGAATAAAATAAATAAATGAATAAAATAGGAGTTGAGAGAAATTAATTATCTAGTTTATTTGGTTAATTAATTATTCAGGGCCTAGGTCCAGTATGAATAATTAAGAAATTAACCTGGGCTTAAACTAGGGGAAATAATTAATGTTTAAATTATTTCTTAGGTTATTTATATAGGCCCAAGAAATAAATAATTAAAGATTAGTTATTTTGGTTCATTTGGGCTTCTTAATTATTTATTGGGTTGTTTATATAAGCCCAGAAAATAAATAATTAATGTTTATTATTTTGGGCCTTTTGGGTCCAAGGAAAATAATAAATATTTTTCTGGCCCAATAGCTTGGACCTTAGGGTTTTTCCATATACGGTTAAGAGGAGTTTAGGGTTAGGCCAAACAGATGCTCAGGATAACATCCGGGTGTTTGAAATATGATATCCCGGGGATATGTTTATCAGATAATTAGAGACCTATTTTTGGCTAACCAATAAACTAGTGAACCCTAATTTTCCAAGACAACACAGTGAGACTCACGTTGCTCTTTGGCTCTCACGTTTCTCTCTCTCTCTGCTGTCTCACGTTGCTCTTCTTCTTGTTTGTTCTCCTTGGAGCTTTGCTAACCAATAGCAAGAGAACCAAGGAGATTTGAGACCATTCTTCTTCTCTGTTGTGTTCACCGACTAGAGGTTAGGCAGAGGAATATCCCGAGAGCTGGAAAGCTAGGCGTTCATGCAAACAAGACGGAGTAGAAGGCTGCGGGTGTTCAACCGGAAGCTTCTTCAAGTGGACAAAGCGAGGCAATTCCAGCCGTTCAATCAGTTCCTACGCAACCTAGAAGGGTTAAGGAACGCAGATGTATGATCTTCACGCTTTCGCATAGCCTTTAAGGCTCGCGTTTTATTTTTCTGCAATTTTTTTAACTTACAGAGCATGCCCCTGTTTTCTCGTTTTTCCATCACTTAAACATGGCTACCGGGAACAATGTTTCATTATAATTGATTCTCTCTTTTTGAGTATACCCTTTCACCACAAGTCTAGCTTTGAAAGTTTTCACCTTCCCATCCGCTCCCCTCTTCCTCTTGTGTAGCCACTTATATCCAATGGGTTTTATCCCTTTAGGTGAAGTTACAAGATCCCAAACCTGATTGAAGTACATAGACTCAATCTTGGCTTTCATTGCTTCATGCCATAAATTTGCATCGACATCAGCAATAGCCTCCTCGTATCTAGTGGGATCTTGTTCCTGATGGTCAGAGACCAGCTTGAAAGTTACTCCTGTCTATTTTTTTGGAACTCTAAATACCCTCCCATTACGACGAAGCTCCGTTTATACATGTTCTTGAGGCGTGCCTCTTTTTGTTCTATAATCGGGTTTGAAGAAGTTCATTCCAAAAATAACTTCTCCTCAAGTTCTAACCTTGTTGAACCTTTAGTGGAAGTACTTTGATCATTCTCCAAGTATTTAGCATTAGTACTTACCAGTACTTTCTGCTCCTTGAGATGATAAAAGTAACCTCATTTTGTCCCTTTTGGATACCCAACAAAGTAACATAATTATGATCTTGGTTCTAGCTTGTCTCCCTTTATTAGTACATAAGCTGGACAGCCTTATATTCTGAGATAATTTAGACTTGATTTATGCCCAATCCACATCTCATAGGGTGTCCTAAGTATTGAATTAGAAGACACCAAGTTCATAATGTATGCCACTATTTCCAAAACATATATGAGACATCATGCTTCGGACTATTTCCATTAATATCCTATTCCTTCTCTCAACTACTCCATTATGTTGAGGTGCACCTGGCGTAGAGAGTTGGGATATTATCCTATAATGTACCATGTAATCCTTGAACTCACCGATGAGGTACTTTCCACCACGATTTGATCGTAAGGTTTTGATTAGTTTATTTATCTGATGTTCCAATTCAGCCTTAAACTCTTTGAACTTGTCAAAAACATCAGACTTTGATCTTATTAGGTAGACATAACTAAATCTTATACAATCATCCGTGAACGTAATGAAGTACTCAAAACCGCCTCTAGCTTGTGTAAACAAAAGATCACACACATCAGTATGAACAAAACCTAATATCTTTTTGGCTCTATCAGGTGAACGACCTTTTGGTCATTTTTCCTATAAGACAGGATTCACACTAAGGCCAACTTTCCAATCTTAATGAGCCCAAGGGCGTATAATGAATTAATTTCTAAATTCTGATTGAGTTAATATGACCCAATATTAGATGCCAAAGATATGGGTAATTGACATTAGCCTTTCTCTTCTTACTTAAAGGTTTAGATTGAGCGTTTTTTATTTGATTATTTGTAAGATTTAAAAAGAATAAATTTTCATACATGTGCCTTATACATAAAACTCTTCCATTTCTACTGATAGTAACACCAGAATGGAAAGAAATAGAATATCAATGATTTATTAGCTTTGCAACTGAAATCAAATTCTGTTTAAAACCGGGTATATATAAAATATCTTTCAAAATAACTATTTTTTTACAATAAAAAATAAGATACAACTCTTCCACTGCAAGGGCCCATACTTGTGCTCTATTTCCTACTCATAGTCCATGCTCGCACTTCTGGAGTCTTCTTATCTTCCTAAACCCCTGTAAGGAGTTACAGTTATGATCAGTGGCACCAAAATCATATTGAAATTGACTCTAGATAGAGAACAATACCTCTGCAGGGTTTTCTTAGCCTGAAGTTCTGAACACTCATTTTTTCGGTGTCCCTTCTGCATGCACTTGAAGCATTTATCTTTGGGCTTATTGGGCCTATTCTTGGGTTGGGTCGGTGTGTTTCCCTTCTTCTTCTTGAACTTCCTGAGTTTGGGCCCAATTTTGGAAGAAAAAGTCCTAGCAATCATAGCCTTGGACTGTGGCTTCATGATCTTCTCTGCTACCTGGAGCTCTTTCATTAACTCGGTTAAACTTATGTTTAACTTGTTCATGTTATGATTTAATTTGAACTGAGTAAAAGAGCCAGGAAAAGATTCGAGAACTATGTCCACTTGGCTCCAGGGTCAATTACAGCCCCTAAGACTTCTGTTTCCTCGAAAGCAGCAATTGTCCTGAGCATATGCTCTCTGACTGATGCTCCCTCAGCCATCTTTGTGTTGATGATCGTTCTAAGAGCCTCCTGTCTTGCGGGCCGGCTCTTATCTATGAATATCGTGACTAGTGATTGGCTAATGCCGTACGTAGTGGCCATGTGCTCATGTTTAGACGGGAGCATATTAGACATAGAGGCCAACATTTATTATCGAGCCATCTCATTGGCCTTTTTCCATACTTTCTCAGCCTCTTGCTCCTCAACGGTGGAAACCTTCCTGATAACCGGACAGGTGTCAAAGAGGACATACTTATACTCCTCAATAGTGAGTATTATGTCCAAATTCTTTTTTCAGTCCACATAATTTAGACCCATTAGCTTATTCTCACGGAGAATAATGGCGAAAAGACTAAAAGAATCTCCACCAATCATTTCTGAAAAATAAAAAAAAATATTTAGTTTGTGAAAAATAAAATAATTTGTAACTTTATCCTCATATTAAATCCGAAAATAGTTAACCCCTATCACTATTATCTTTAAAATGATTAATTTGGCTCTTAGAAAAAATGTCATAACTTCTTGGGAAGATTAACAATTTCCTAAGCTAAGTATATTAACTACTACAAATTAATTTTCCTTCTAGATAATGATTTAGAAAATAACTCCATCGTGGGAGGACCGTTTCTTCTCATTTCCTATGGACATTTTTCGCACTATAACCTCCAACGTGAGCTGGCCAATCATAGCACGTGTCCCGGGTTATTAATTACATCTATTCATTAGTTTTAAATCATTGTGGTATCTCCATCCTATATGGGTTTACTCTCAGGGTGACGCGAGAGGACCCACGATCTCTAATGAGGATAGTGATGGAAGTCGTGGGGCCGTTGGAACCCCACTCTTACTTAGTATTTTAAAATAAAGGTTTACTTGGAAAATATCTTTTGAAAATTTCAATTAAGTTTTCTTTTAACTCAAAAATAAAATATCTAAACCCATAAAAATTTCTATGTCAAGGTTTATACCTTTTGAGAAATTTTTATATAGATTAATTTTATTTAAATTAATAAACTTAATATTTTCAAAAATTTTCAATAAAACTTTCGAGAGATTTTGATCTCAAGTTTAATTTTACAAAAATAAATTTTCTTGTTAAAATTAAATCAAAATAGTTTTCTATTTTAATTCACAAAAATATCTAAATCTAAAATATTTTCTATGTCAAGGATAAAATCCTTTGAGAAAATAATCAAGAATTAATTTTCGTTCGAATTAAAATTAACCATTTGATTTAAGAAAAATATTTTTCTTTGTCAAAAATTTCCAAAGACTTTAGTTTTTGAGAAAACACGCGCATAGGATAAAAAAGAAATAAGTATGCTAGAAAATTATAAATATTTTCATACTTTTCTATTTTTTAACTTAAGTGTCCAAATAATAGAATTAAACACATTAATTAATTAATGATCTTATTTAATCTTAAATTTTCTTTACCATTATTTTTCATGCAAAATATTCAATAAATGTTAGCTATTGCAATAAAAATAACTTTGCCTACTATAGAACCAAAAAAAAATTTAAAAAAATAATTTTTTTTATTGATGGTCCAGTGCACCAGCAACCCGCCCCGCTGTTGCGGTCAAAAAATTAATGACTGCGGCAATTGCAATTTGCAAATGCAGTTCCTCGCGGAAGGGGCTCTTCTGCGAGGAAGCAATCCTCACTAACCGTCTGGGCTACGACTCCAAGCCGCGGCTCAAACGGCTCTTCACACATCCAATAAAGGCGGTTCGATTCGGCTCAACTTGGCTCATCTTCTCCAGATTCTCCTGCGATTTTTCATTCCTTCTTCTGGTTCTTTCGTCCAGACAACACGTAAAGCCACTTAACAAGTTCCTATGCCCTTAAAAACATTGGGTTTACATGTTTCATCTAAGAAAGCAGTAAATTACAGTGATCCTATACTTCCACTCGCGAAGCTTACACAGTGACTTTCTCATACTAGAAACACGAAGGTTCACAGAAAACATCCAAAATAAATATTTTTTCGTTTTATTTAAGCCTTGCATTCTTGTTATATTTGCCAAACCTAGCATTGATACCACTTGAAGGACGAAAATGGCAAAAATGATGAAATTGAAAGCATGCTTACAGAACAAAAAAATTTACCTCTGTGTTTGAATAACCGTATTGGCACTGAAGAAGATGTCTGTACTAGAATGCTTGAAGTTACTGGATCACGTCCTTATAAACATCAACTTCGTCTCATACACGCGAAGCTTTTGAGCTTCCAAAATGGTACTCTTTCTTCTGCCGGTGAAACTAACAGAATGTTGGGTTTGCTTAGCCTATGAAAGCTTCTGTGTCTCAATGGGTTTTTTGTGAAATGAAAATTAAAAGCACTCTTTACTTGATTTCCTCTTCATTTCATTTCATTCCATCACCGAGAGAGAAAGACCAACATCACAAAACAAAAAGCACCATGCTTTCTATTATCTTTCACACAAAACAATACGAGTTTCATCCCGTGTTATTTTTTTATTTAATTAATTATTTTTTTAACTTTAATTTTGTTTTACCCATGGTCTTATTCATTGGGTCAGATAAAATTATTTACTCTTGGGCTTAAACACTCATAAATAATAAGTCTCAATTATTTATTTTGTGGGTTTTATTAAACAGCTCAATAAATAATTAACAAGCCCAAATAGACTAATATAAAATATCAAATATTTTATCTAGTTTATACCTAGATTAATTTTCTAACTATTCAATTTAGGCCTTGGACTCTGAATAATTAATTAACCAATTAAATTAGATGAAATATATAATCTCTCTCAGGCATTTTATTTTATTCTAATATAATAATTAATTAGAATACTTAAATAAAATAAAATAAAATTCGCAATTATCAAGACCAATTCCTAAACACAAATCTGTCAGAACTTAAGGGCTATTTTGGGGACCAAAAGATACATCGCATTGGCTACTAAAATGACCAAAATATCCTTACTATATAACTAGCTATATTTTACATTTTAAATATTTTCTAATATCATCATAAGGAAATATTGACTCCAAGAACAATGCTGCGTTAGCAAAGTTTCGACCTACATGTGTAATGACTAAAATACCCCTCTATGCATCATCGTGCATTTAGAGAGGAAGAGTGTACTAACAACTCTCTAATAAATATCTACCATCCTTAAACCTCTAGTTCAAAGATCCACAACTCCTGAAATGTTTCCACTTTCTAAGGGAGCTACCATAAAGTAAACATCTAAGTCATGTTCCCCAGGGCCTTGGATAATTAGATTATTTGAACAGTCACAAGGGGCAATATAACGCAGAAGTTATCTTATATAAGTCTGTCTTAACTAACTAGTCACATATACCCAATATACAAGTATATCGACTCTACGAAAAAACCTCAACTACAACATATCAAAGTATATGCTTTCAATTTCGTCAGACCACTAACTCATACTCAAGCGATAGAGTATTAATCCATGTTGTAACAATAATAGTCTGAGTTTTTTCTAAATAGTACTTTTAGAAACCACTATTACAGGTCTTATTCTACGTATTCGAAATATACTCATACTGTGAAGTGAGTAGACTACTCACTGGTTAAAGGTAAGCCATCCTCCATTTAAAATTCATAACATAATAACTTCAATATGATGAGATTCTCATTCTCATCAATCGGTTAAGAACAAACGTTTATGTGTTAGGTAACCCGTGATCCATACCTTGCTGTGAAAGACCACCATTCACATGGATCACTTACTTAAGCACAAAGGGTTCTATCCAAACGTAAATCGTGCATAAATAAAATGTAATTTCACAAATAAATTTTGAGAATAAATTCTTTTATTAATAAAATCGTTAATTACATTAGAAAACTAGTCTAGAGAGCATATATTCCAACACCTCAATCCAATCTTCAGCTCTACCTGGCACAACTACACCATTGAATGTTGGGAGCCCCATTTTCTTCATGCGTTCATATAATGATCTTGCTCCCAAATCATTCCTCTGATACTTGCGCTCCCGATCCTGCTGGAGCCGCTACCATTCCTCTTGAAGTCCAAGCTGCTCCTGCCGAACTCTTATCTATTCATATTGCAATAGCTACTAGCTTTGCATTGCTTAAGCCACCATAGCCAAAGCTGTAGGCATATCCAACGGTGTGCTAATCCCTAGTATAGCTAATGGGACGAAAAGGGGTATCCCCATTGGCATAGAATCTAGAAGTGGCCCTGAAGTAACTGGCAGCGGTACAATGATGGAGGCGAAGCCAGACTGACCTCCACATAAGGTACATCAGAAACCCTATGCGGTGCTAAAACCGTGGCGGAAGAACTCGCACCTCGAACTGCTCGACTAGTCTAGCCAAGAGCCCGCGCAACTGCCCTGTCCCTGTCATTATCACCAGCTCCCTCTTGAACTGCTCTTGCTATTGCTAGCTCCTCAAGATGTGCATGCTAGTATAATCAAATAAATAAAAGAAAATATAAAAGAATCAATACATTACCAAACAGTCAAAACAACCGGAAGTACTTCTCTTACTTTCTACCTATCTCATGACGCAAACTTAAATGCGAATCTTAATTCCTAACTTAATTAATTCACTGAAAATTTGAACTTAGAGAATCAAAACCTATTTCTCTGATATCACTAAATGTCACGCCTCGAGTTTGGGGATGACCTGGCAGCACCCTAAAAATAGAGTACCGAACCACTAACAGAACACAACGGATAACTCACAAAATTGCTTAATCAATTCAAATCATAATTGAACCCCAAAATACAAATTCCTCAAATTCAATCATAATATAATCTGAGAAACGTTCTCACTTTAACATTAACAAAATTTATCACCATTCTACTACCGAAAAGCTGAAAATAAAATGAGGTTCAGAAACGTTCAAATAACTATTACACCAAGTATTCCTCAAACCACTCGTCTAACTCCTCTTCTTTTAACTGATGTCCTACAAAAATGATAATCAAAAAGGGGTAAGCTCACTAGCACAGTAAGAAAATTATAGCTTTTCTGGGATTGAGCATGTTACTAGTAACTATCCTTTGCAAATCGTTAGACAAAATCATTATCAATGCAAGGAAACTTTTTATGGTATGTTGGTTTGCACTCCAAGAACCAAGAGGGAATATTGAACAGTGCAAGGGGAACTCTCATGAACCAAACAAAGCACTCTTAAGCTTTCAATAGAGAAAAAGGGAGTAAAAGCAACAAATTTGCGGTGTACAGGGGTAGCTGGTGCCGGGCCAAGAAGAGGGGATGGCACCCGGTCAAAGCAGAAAAAGAAACCCGACATTTTTTAGTGCTGGGCCGGTGCCGGGTGAGGGTGATGGAGCCAACGTCGGGTCTACTTGGGAACAGTGAAATTGCACTGAATTTAGAGTAAAACAAGGTACAATTTGGCTAGTCTTCGAGGTTTTCAATGTTCACAATACCCCAGTCAGAAAACAGGAAAAGAGAACACAACCAACCACCATGTTTTAACAAAACATAATTGAACTCACACACACCCAAAACGTAACTAAATCATACATATTACAGAATCTGAGACATGCTTGAGTGCAAAGTTTTGATTTACTGATATCAGCTCCTAACTATTATATCCCGTTAGGAGAAGGGCATGAACTGAAACTAGGTACTGTATCCCCTAGCAAGGTCTTTATAATTGAAAATTAAGTATTATATCCCCCTAACCAAGTGCCTTATAATAGAGATTAGGAATTCCTCCAAAACCAACTTAAGCATCAATCAATTCTATAATATAAACACAACTGAATATAGCTTCACTTACACTATTCCATCCAATAAATCATCATACTCAAAACATTGCAAATACACCATACTCAATACATTTTTCATAACAAAAATACTTCTATTAGCAAAACATTCACAATTTTACAAAAATTGCAGTAAGTTAGAAGAATACAGAAAAGCCATAAATCCCTTACCAGATAATTCAGAGACCAAATTAATCTACAATCCACAATCAGAGTCTTTAACTGCCTACAAAAACCCAAAAATATAATCAATTGCCACACTTCAAACTAATCCCCAAATCAAACCCTTACACCCAATTCAACAGTAATCAAGCCCTAGGCAAAAATTAAACCGAACCAAAGTACGAATATCAGAAGACTTACTTAGATTCGAAACTTCCAGCATAATCTTTTCATCGAGCCCTTCTCTCTCGCTGATTTCCCCTCTCTCCAAAGTTGTCTCTTGCAGAGAGTTCTTGTCTGCCAGAAAACAACGTACGTTAAACCCCAAAATGTACTAGTCTTTCTTGTTAGACTAATAACCCTCTTACAAATCTAATTGTAAAATAACTCCAAAACTATCCCCCTATATTAAATTAACCCCTAAATACATAAGCAAAGCCCACCAATACATCCATAAGAAGAAAAGCCCAATAATGAGTTGGGTTGGGGCTCACAAAATCAGAATGAGATAAACCTGCTAAGCACTTCATTCCCACACTTGCTCACTTCATTCTTACAATTGTTTTTCTCCTACTTTGTTCATGTTAAGGTTTTTGTTCCTAAAATCAATCCAAGATCTGAGCAAGAAACTGAATAACAACAACATAGATTGAAGTCAAAGGCAATAGATGGCTAGTGGAGGGGGAAAAAAACCCTTAAATTGCGAGTTCATGGTCAGAAGAGAAATATCAGGACTCAAGCCAAGCACAAATTTACCATGGGATATTGGTCTTAGAGATAGTTAAGCATTATATTGAGTAAGTTATATAATTCTTTTCTCTTAATTTAAGAAAAAAAAAATCTACAATTGTGCTATATGTTGAGGGAGGTAGCAAGTTTCCTTTTTACTTGTGTTAATGAGAGCAGTGTATATCGTAGAATAATATAGCGAAGAATGCCTAAAGAGAAGATAATGTCATTTGCAATTTTGGACTCTCTATGATTTCACGCATACACAAATGTCAACCAAGAGAGGGTTATACAATGGATTAAAAAAAACAGAACATATTGTCAAAGAAATACGTCCTTGTTCCCATTGTCCTATTGTATTTTCCTTTATGTGTCCCCCCCCCCTATTTTGTTGCATCCAGTCTAATAGAGGAAAGAAGAAGTTAAAATTTAACCCTCGTTGTATCTTGATTGATTCTTTAGGTCCCATTGGATATTTGATATTGTGTAACTTTGATGAAGATCTAGAATCAAATATTCAATGCATACTGCTACTGGACTTTCTTCAATCATCTTAATAGAGAATGGAACGCTAGGTAAGAAGGTATGTTAATATGTTTTTTGTGTATATGTTACCATTCTTGCCTTTTCCATTTCAATTTATATCACCTCTAAGTAGATGTTGGACGATGTCATGTTATGTGTGATCAAGAAATTTTAAATTCTGAATTTAATTTTTTTTTTTGTATAGCTTTATATTGGACATACTCATAACAAAAGAGAAGCCTACAAATAAAGAAAAAGTTAAGAAAATTCTTTTGTTGATCCCTAAGGTAAGTGTGAAAAATAATGTCATTAATTAAATAATAGGTATTAGTCTTGTAAATGTTAACAAATCTAACATGCAACTTGTTAATAATTTGAAGTAATATGATCTTGGACAATTTATCAATAGGTTCCCCAATGGACAAATAGTAGCCTCCCTCCCAAAATGCTGAATGTATTTGGTGCATGCTCCATAAACAATTTTGCGTATTAAAGTGCACATTTTGTTGGTGTATAATAGTTTGTTAAGGCTGATGAGCCTTAAGTACAAGTTTAATTCCATTATTCACTTTGTGGTTTGTAGTTGAATGATAGTGTTTTAGCTTGGCTAATTATGAGATGTTCTGATATAGATTTGTTGGTGAGGAGAAAATAGGTAATATTGTCGATAGTGACTCAAGTGTAATATATCATATGCAAAGGGAGAGGAAGTAATTGAACTACTAATATTTATGAACAACATTGATCATATTGACAATAGAAAAGTTGATATTCTAGAAACTGTTGTTGACTGTCAAGAGGAGGTAATTTGTTTTGGGCTGTCATTTCTGATAGCTGATGAAGAGACATTAGGACAATAGAATAAGTGCTATTAGTTGATGACACTATGGTAGCAAATGAGAAGATAGGGACCAACCTCGTTATGTCTAACCATTTAAAAGAAGCTAATTCAGGACTTATGGGCATACAACAGATGTCTTGGCAAAAGATAAAGTAAATGTTAGGTTCAGATCTATTCACGATGTTTGGATCACATTTGAAATTCCAAAATATTTGTTGGAATATATGCCCTCTAGACTAGTTTATTTGATGCAATTATTGAATTTATTCTCAAAATTTATTTGTGAATTTACATTTTATTTGTGCACGATTTACGTTAGGAAATGACCTATTGTGTTTAAGTAAGTGATCCATATAAATGACGGTCTTTCACAGTAAGGTATGGATCACGGGTTACTTAACACATAAATGTTTGTTCTTAACCGATTGATGAGAATGAGAATCTCATCATGTGTTATGGATTCCAAATGGAGAATGGCTTACCTTTAGCCAATGAGTAGTCCACTCACTTCATAGCATGAGTGTATTTCGAATACGTAGAATAAGACCTGTAATAGTAGTTTTTAAAAGTACGATTTAAAAGAAACCTAAACTATTACTGCTACAGCGTGGACTAATACTCTATCGTTTGAGTATGAGTTGGTGGTCTGACGAAACTAGAAGCATATAGTTTGATATACTATAGTTGAGGTTCTTTTGTAGAGACGACACACTTGTATGTTGGGTATATGTGACTAATTAGTTAAGACAGACTTGTACATGATAGCTTTTACGCTATATCGCCACTTGTGACTATTCAAATGATCTAATTATCCAGGGCCCTGGTTAACATGACTTGGATGTTTACTTTAGGGTAGCTCCCTTGAAAAGTGGAAACATTCCAATAGTCGTGGATCATTGGATAAGAGGTTCAAGGATGATAGAAGTCTTTTAGAGAGGTGTTAGTACACTTTCCCTCTCTAAATGCACATCGATACGTAGAGGGGTATTTTAGTCATTACACATGTAGGTCGAAAATTTTGCTAACGCAGTATTATTCTTATGGTCAATATTTTCTTATGGTGATATTAGAAAATATTTAAAATACAAAATATAACTATTTATATAGCATAGATATTTTGATCATTTTAGTAGTCAAGGCGATGTGTCTTTTGGTCCTCGAAATGATCCTTAAGTCCTGACAGATTTGAGTTAAGGAATTGGTCTTGATAATTATGGATTTTATTTTATTTTATTAGTCTAATTTATTATTGGACTAGAATAAAATAAAAAATTCGAGAAAGAGTATTTATTTTATTTAGTTTAATTAGTTAATTAATTATTCAGGGATCAAGGGCAAGACCCAGATTGAATAATTAGAAAATTAATCTAGATATAAAATTAGATAAAAGGCTTAATATTTTATATTGATCTATTTGGATTTGTTAATTATTTTTGGGCTGTTTAATGAAGCTCAAAAAATAAATAATTGAGATTTATTATTTATGGGTGTTCAAGCTCAAGGGCAAATAATTTTATCTGACTCAATGAATAAGACTAAGGATAAAATAAAATTATAAAATAAAATAAAATAAAATATTTATTAAATTAATTAATTAATTAAAATAAAAAAATAACACGGGATGAATCTCGTGTTGTTTTGCGTGAAGGATAACAAAAAGCGTGGAGCTTTTTATTTTCACGCGGTTAGATTCTCTCTCTGTGTGAATTGATGAAATGAATTGATTTTGCAATCAAGACCAACTGAAAGGGAAGTGCTAAGGTTGGTGAGTTTTAGTTCACAGAAGCAAAAACGTAGCTTGGGAAAGCATTTCATAGAAGCCAAAAAATCTCATCAAACCTAACTCTTTAAGCTTTCATCGGCTGTGCTATGAACACCATTTTGGAAGATCAAAGGTTTCGCGTAAATGAAACGTAGTTGGCGTTTATAAGGACGTGATCTAATTGCTTCAAGTATCATTGTACAGACTTCTATATCAGTGCGAATAGGGCTATTCAATCACAGAGGTAAATTTTTTATTTTCCTAGCATGCTTTCATTTTGATGATTTTTGCCATTTTAAGCCTTCAATTGGTATCAGAGCCATGGTTTGGCAAATGTAGGAAGTATGCTAGGCTTAACTAAAACAAAAAAATATTTATTTTGGTTGAAATTTGTGATCCTTCGTGTTTACTGGTATTAGTAGTTTCACTGTAAATTTCGCGAATGGAAATATAGGAACACTATATTTTGATTGCTTTCCTAGATATCGTGTAAGCCCAGTGTTTTTAAGGGTATAGGCAGTTGTTTGAATGAGTTTTGATAATAAAAAAAAAAAAAACAGTGGAAAAATCGCACTCTGTAGCATCTGAAACGCAAAGAGAATTTTGGAGAAGAATGGCCGAGCCATGAAGCCGAACCAAGAAGCCAAGCTGAGCAGTTGTGAGAGGAGTCGCGTGCAAGCCGTCCACTGGCGAGGACTCGTGTGGCGCGAGGAAGCGTTCCTCGCGGAAGCCGCGAGGATTGCAATTGCAATTGCAAATTTTGCTGCGCGATCAACAATTTTAACCTCACAGTTGGGCGGGCATAGGTGGGTCGCAGGCACCCGCTCGGATCCGGTCCATGTGTTCTTTCCATGGGCTATGATCCAGTGTGGCGAGTGCACTGGACCTGAATAAAAAAAATCAAATAAATAACACTCAATCTGAACATTTAAGTAAGAAGAGAAAGACCAATGTCAATGATAAAGATTTAAAGGAAAAGCAAAAACACAGCGGAAAACAAACTGAAGAACAAGAAACAACGCAAACCAGAGCCGGCGCCAGTCCCAATCTGTCCGGACTCCGAGAGGGAGAAAAAAAAAATTTACCTTTTCTTGTTCTCAAAAATTGACTGGACCAGAATATGTAGAACCGAGGTAGGTGCGTTGGTGGAAGCCTCTGGTGCAATTCCTGCAAGCCTCCTACTGCGTCTATGCATGTATATGAATGCCAAATACCCTCTCGATCTTCCAATATATGGCATGCGTAATCCACGTTGGTGAACCACTCACAAGACTAAGGGTTTTTTTAGAGAGAAAAAACTATCTATTTTTTCTTTTTCTTCGAGAAGAAGAAGAAAATAATGTACGTCTTTATTTTCCTATTTAACCTAAATAAACCCCTAAGTTAAAACTGAATTTTTAATTTAGCCCATTGGACTCTTATTTTAGCCTCTTGGACCAAATTAATTATTCTAATTAGAACCAAATAAATGACCCAATAAATAATTAATTTTCAGCCCAAATAAACTAGTCCAATTAACAAGCCTATATTAGTTTAGTCCCAAGTCAATCTTTAATTATTCAAACTGGGCCAAAGCCCTGAATAATTAATTAACCCACCAAACTAGCTTAATTAATTCTCTCTCTGTGGACCTTTATTTTATTCTAGTCCAATAATTAAATCATACTACTTAAATAAAATAAATTTCATTTAATTTAAGACCAATTCCTTAGCTTGTATATAATTAGGACTTACAATTTATACTAGGGGCAAGAGACACACCGCCTTAGCTACTAAAATGACCAAAATACCCTTACCATATAAATAGCTATATTTTGTATTTTAAATATTTCATAATATCACCAAAAGAAAATATTGACCCCAAGGACAATGCTGCGTTAGCAAAGTCTCCGACCTACAGGTGAAATGACTAAAATACCCCTCCATATATCGTCGTGCATTAGAGAGGAAGAAATGTACTAATACCTCTCTAAATGACATCTACCATCCTTAGGCTTCTAGTCCAATGATCCATGACTTCTTGGATTGTTTCTGTTTCTCAAGGAAGTTACCTTAAAGCAAACATTCAAGTCATGTTTCCCAAGGCCCTGAATATTTAGATCATTCAGACAACCACAAGTGACGATATAGTATAGAAACTATCTTGTACAAGTTTGTCTTAACTAACTAATCACATATACCCAACATGCAAGTATATTGGTTCTACGATAGAACCTCAACTAAAACATATCAAAGTACATGCTTCCAGCTTCATCAAACCACGAACTCACACTCAAGTCGTAGAGTACTAGTCCACGCTATAGCAGTAGTAGTCTAAGTTTCTTCCATATAGTACTTTAAGAAACCACTACTATAGGTCTTGTTCTACGTATTCGAAGTACGCTTATGTCACGAAGTGAGTGGACTATTCATTGGCTAAAGGTAAGTCATTCCCCATTTAGAATTCATAACATAATACCCTAGACATAATGAGATTCTCATTCTCATCAATCGATTAAGAACAAACGTTTATGTGTTAAGTAGCCCGTGATTTATACCTTACTGTGAAAGACCACCATTCACATGGACCACTTACTTAAACACAATGGGTCTTTTCCAAACGCAATTGTGCACAAACAAAATATAAATTCACAAATAATTTCTGAAAATAAATTCTTTTATTAAAACATTCGATATTTACATCAGAAACCTAGTCTAAGAAGGCATATTTCCCAACAAATGACTCATATCTTTAGCATCTAAGGTTGGGTCATATTAACTCGACCAGGATTCAGAAGTTAATCCACGATGGGCCATTGGGCTCATTAAGATTGGAAAGTTGACTTCAGTGTGAATCCTGTCTTATAGGTAAAATGACCAAAAGGTCGTTCACCCAAAAGGCTGATAGAGTCAAGGAGATATTGGGCTTTGTTCATATTGATGTGTGTGGTTCTTTGTCTACTCAAGCTAGAGGGGGTTTTGAGTACTTCATCACTTTCACAGATGATTGTACAAGGTTTGGTTATATCTACCTGATGAGAAGCAAGTTTGACTCTTTTAACAAGTTTAAAAAGTTTAAGGCTGAAGTGGAGTGTCGGACAAGTAAACTGATCAAAACCTTACGATCGGATCGTGGTGGAGAATACCTCCTCGGTGAGTTTAAGGATTACATGATACATTATGGGATAGTATCACAGCTCTCTGCACCTGGTACACCCTAACAGAATGGAGTAGCTGAGAAAAGGAATAGGACATTGATGGAGATGGTCCAGAGTATGATGTCTCATGCTACTCTTCCGGTCTCCTTTTGGGGATATGCCATAGAAACAACGACATATATTCTGAACTTGGTGCCTTTCAAGTTAGTACATAGGACACCCTATGAGATGTGGATTAGGCGTAAGCCAAGTCTAAATCATATCAGGATATAGGGCTATCCAGCTTATATACTGATTAAGGGAGACAAGTTAGAGTCAAGATTAGAATTATGCTACATTGTTGGGTATCTAAAAGGGATAAAGGAGGTTACTTTTATCATCCCAAGGAGCAGAAAGTATTGGTAAGTACTAATGCCAGATACTTGAAGGATGATCAAAGTACTTCCACTAAAGATTCAACAAGGTTGGAACTTAAGGAGAAGTTATATTTGGAATCAACTTCTTCAGACTCGATTATGGAACAAGAAGAGACACAGCCTCAAGAACCTGTACAACCGGAGCTTTGTCGTAGTGGGAGGGTATCTAGAGTTCTAGAAAGATGGACAGGAGAGACTTTAGAGTTGGTTTCAGACCATCAGGAACAAGATCCCACTAGATATGAGGAGGCTATTGCTAATGCTGATGTAGATCTATGGCATGAAGTAAAGAAAGCCGAGATTAAGTCTATGTACTTCAATCAAGTTTGGAATCTTGTAACTTCACCTAAAGGGATAAAACCCATTGGGTGTAAGTGACTATACAATAGGAAGAGGGAAGCAGATGGGAAGGTAGAAACCTTCAAAGTTAGGCTTGTGGCGAAACGGTATACTCAAAAAGAGGGAATTGATTATGATGAAACATTTTCCCTGGTAGCCATGCTTAAGTCTATCTGTATCCTTCTTGCCATTGCATGTCATTACAATTATGAGATATGGTAAATGGATGTCAAGACGACATTTCTTAATGGTCATCTTAACGAAGGCATCTATATGTCCCAACCGGAAGATTTTATTGCTAAAGGCTAGGAATATATAGTTTGCAAGCTTAAGAAGTCCATTTATGGACTTAAGCAGGTATCTAGAATATGGAACATTCATTTTGATGGAACTATAAAATCTTACAGATTCATTCAAAACAAGGATAAACCATGCGTGTACAGGAAATTGAAAGGAATAAATGTAGTTTTTCTTGTCCTATATGTGAATGATATTCTACTCATTGGAAATGATGTAGGGATATTGTCATTACTAAGATTTGGTTGTCTAGTCAATTTAGTATGAAGGACTTGAGAGAAGTCAGTTACATTCTCGGAATTAAGCTTCTTAAAAATAGGAAACAAATAATGTTAGGATTATCCCAAACGACATACATTGACAAAGTGCTGGCTAAGTTTAGCATGGACTCATGCAAGGGAGTTCTAATCTCTTGCAGACATGGATTGCTTTTTGTTCTAAGAACTGTTCTAAGTCTCAAGAGGAAAAAGATAAGATGAGTAGGATTCCCTACGCTTCATCTGTGGGAAGTCTCATGTACGTCATGTTGTGTATTAGGCCAGATATTTGATTTATCGTAGGTTTAATTAGTAGATATCAGTCAAACACTGAGAAGATTCATTGGCAAGTTGTAAAGCATATTCTTAAATACCTCAATGGTACGAAAGATTCTATACTGGTTTACAGGACTAACGACTTGGTTCCTACTGGATACACAGACTCAAATTTCCAAGCAGATAAGGATGAGAGAAAATTCACTAATAGATATATCTTCACCTTATCTAGATGAGTTGTTTCATGGAGGAATATCAAGCAATCTTGTATTGCTTACTCAACCATGGAAGTTGAGTATGTGGCAACTTCAGAAGCATCCAAGGAAGTAGTCTGGTTCCGGAAGTTCCTTTCAGAACTTGAAGTTGTGCCACACATAAACAGATCGATTGTGGTGTATTGCGACAATTCTGGAGCAGTCTCGCAATCCAAAGAACCCAGGAACCACAAGAAGGGGAAGTACATCTAGAGGAAATACTACCTGATTCGAGATTTCATTTAGAGACGGGAAATTGTGGTGGAACAGATAGCCTCGGAGAACAACCTAGTAGATCCCTTCACTAAGTCTTTGACTAAAAGAGTCTTCAAGAAACACTTAGATGCCATAGGGATGGGTATCTACGGACTTTCTTAGTTTTAGAGTGCAAGTGGGAGATTGTTGGAGTATATGCCCTCTAGACTAGTTTATCTGATATAATTATCTAATTTATTAATAAAAGAATTCATTTTCAAAATTTGTTTTTGAATTTATATTTTATTTGTGTACGATTTACGTTTGGAAATAACTTATTGTGTTTAAGTAAGTGATCTATGTGAATGGTGGTCTTTCACAGTAAGGTATGGATCACGGGTTACTTAACACATAAATATTTGTTCTTATCTGATTGATGAGAATGAGAATCTCATCATGTATAGATTATTATGTTATGAATTCCAAATAGAGAATGGCTTACCTTTAGCCAGTGAGTAGTCCACTCACTTCATAGCATGAGTGTATTTTGAATACGTAAAACAAGACTTGTAATAGTGGTTTCTAAAAGTACTATTTAAAAGAAACCCAGACTATTACTGCTACAGCATGGACTAATACTCTACCGCTTGAGTATGAGTTGCTGGTCTCACGAAACTGGAAGCATATATTTTGATATACTGTAGTTGAAATTCTTTCGTAAAGCCGATATACTTGTATGTTAGGTATATGTGACTAATTAGTTAAGACAGACTTGTACAAGATAGCTTCTATGCTATTTCACCCCTTGTGACTGTTCAAATGATCTAATTATCCAAGGCCTTGGTTAACATGACTTGGATGCTCGCTTTTGGGTAGCTCCCTTGGAAAGTGAAAACATTCCAAAAGTCGTGGATTATTGGATAAGAGGTCTAAAGATAGTAGATATCTTTTAGAAAGGTGTTAGTACAATTCCCTTTCTAAATGCACGGCGATGCGTAGAGGAGTATGTTAGTTATTACACCTATAGGTCGAAGATTTTGCTAACGCAGTATTGTCCTTGGGATCAATATTTCCTTATGGTAATATTGAGAAATATTTAAAATGTAAAATATAACTATTTATATAGTATGGATATTTTGGTCATTTTAGTAGCCAAGACGATGTGTCTTTTGGTCTCCGAAATGACCTTTAAGTCCTGACAAATTTGAATTAAGGAATTTGTCTTGATAATTATGATTTTTATTTTATTTTATTAGTTTAATTTATTATTGGATTAGAATAAAATAAAAGGTCCGAGATAGATTATTTATTTTATCTACTTTAATTAGTTAATCAATTATTCAGGGCCTAAGGCACAGATTGAATAATTAAAAAATTAATCTAGATATAAAACTAGATAAAAGGCTTAATATTTAATATTGGTCTATTTGGACTTGTTAATTATTTATTGGGTTGTTTAATGAAGCTCATAAAATAAATAATTGAGATTTATCATTTATGGGTGTTTAAGCTCAAGAGTAAATAATTTTATCTGACATAATGAATAAGACCAACGGTAAAATAAAATAAAATAATTAATTATTAAATTAATTAATTAATTAAAGTAAAAAAAACAACACGTGATGAATCCCATATTGTTTTGCGTGAAGGATAACAGAAAGCATGGAGCTTTCTATTTTCACGCGATTGGATTCTCTCTCGGTGTGAATTGATGAAATGAATTGATTATGCAATCAGGACCAATTGAAAGGAAGTGCTAAGGCGGGTGGGTTTTAGTTCACAAAAGCAAAAACGTAGCCGGAGAAAGTATTTCACAGAAGCCAAAAAACTTAATCAAACCCAACTCTTTAAGCTTTCATTGGCTGTACTACGGGCACCATTTCGAAAAATCAAAGGTACGAATGAGACGCAATCGACGTTTACAAGGACATGATCTAACAGCTTCAAATATCCTTACACAAACTTCTACATCAGTGTGAAGAGGGCTATTCAATCATAGGGGTAAATTTTTTGTTTTCCTAACATACTTTCGTTTTGATAATTTTTGCCATTTTAAACATTCAATAGTATCTTGATGGGGGTTGCCACATATCTTGCTTCTACCATGAAATCTTGAATTCGATTGGTGGGATTCATAATCTTTATCAATTGCATCTCTCATTGTTCCTGTTAGTCTAATTTGGCTACTTTAGTTCTCGATTGGTACCATTGGAGGAGAAGGACTTTAAATGTGGAATTAGATTTAGAGAGGCCACGTGCACCACACATGATTTGAGTGGAAAGAGAAAAAATTTCTCTTTAAAAAAATATCCTTTTGTATTTGTCACAGATCTCCAAAAATAGACGTTGATTTTGCAATTATTATCATATGGTGAATGAAAGAATTAAATATTTTATTCAAAAAAAAGAAGAAGAATAAAAAAAACTTAAAAATAAAAATTAAAGACTAAATTTACTAATAAAAAAATAGTATTATGAATTATTGGAATCTTTATTAATTAGTGGAGGCTCCACTAATTATGGATTTATGTGAATTATTAGAAGATTTTTATGGATGTCGTCCACCATTTAGTGGAGACACCACTAATTAAGATTAGTGGAAGATGATGTATGCCATGATGTAATCCACTAATTAGAGCTCTATAAATAGAGCTATTCTCTAAACTTGTAATACACCATTATTTTGTGAAAGAAAGATTAGTGAAAGAAAGATTAGAGAAAATTGTGAGAGAAAAGAAAGAGAGAAATTCTTGTGCAAAATAGTTAGAGTTTTATTAGTGTGTAGTGTGAAGATTTTATTCTAACACTACCCTAATTTTATAACAAATAGAGATTAAATTCATCAATTTGTCATAGTTTTTTTATAACTTGTTTTAAACCCCAAAAAGCAAAAATGTCATTCAATCTTATCATTTGGCTTCAACAATAATGCATTACAATGCAAAGGCAATGCTAGATATTAGAAACGTTATCCATCAGCCTGGCTGGTGGAATCCACTTTTGGCTGCTTCATCTTTTTCTGTTCATCCAAATTCACTTCATCTTTACTAAAAAGTTGAAGACTACTTTAACAACTTCTATGGCTCTGGATTTTCGTGAGCCCAACTCAAATCCATTCATCCACCCAAATTTGATTTAACGTGCATTTTCTTTTTCACTCAAATGGAATCTCATTACCCAAACCCCGTTTAATTCTTCAAGAAACTCCAAACTTTTTTCTTCTTGTTTCCTTTTTTTCAATATTCTTATAAATAAATTAAGTAATTTAAAATTATTTAAATATTAGACAAATAAGAGAATACAAAAACTCAAAAAACGAACAAAAAGAGCAATCCCTAAATGACATTAAGGAATTTTATGGTTTATCATGACCATCCGTATGTCATTATTCTAAAGCCCTAATGATGAGCAGAGAGATGGAAAGGTTCCATTCTTTGACCTCAAATTACATCCATCCAAGACAAAAATAATGAGGCGACGATGCTATTCTTAATCACCCAAAACTCTACCATAAAGAAGGATGCCCAAGATTAGAATCAAGATTAGGAAATGTAGCCGCTGCTTTAGCATTGTGGTCAAATATAATTTGTCAAAGAATCATAGAAAATGTGTCAATTTGTGCTACAAATAATCTTATAATACACTTGCACAATTATAATATTTTTTAATTACTAAATTCATATTCTATGATGTATGTGTATATTTAAATGTGTCCTCCCGACTTCTCTCCTTAGTTCATGAAAAATAAAACAACAACAATAATAATACTAATATACAGGAGAAGATGTGGAAGTGAAGAACCAAGAAAATGGTACAGGGATATTTTAACCACATATTTTGTTTCTAATTATGAGTTGTTTTAAAATTTTAAAAATATATTTATTGTTTTATTTATTTTAATATTTCACTAAATTATTTTTAATTTTTAAGAAGAGATAACATAATATTTTTATAATTTTCTTAATTTTATGTAAAATCTTAAATAATAAATATTTTAGAACGATAGTAATATATCTCTATATTCACTTGAGTCCATTGGCAGGAAATGTTTATAGTGGCAGTGAGAGAAAATAATATTAATTGAATCTGTATACCAAATTGGTAAGTTTTTAATGTAATATTAATCCACTGTATTTTTATTGCTTATTTTCTATACTACATATTATCTCTAATTAAAAAAGAGAAAAAGTTTAAATTAATCTTATTGTAATATTTTTACTTTTAAATTGTTGAATAATTAAATATTATAAAATCCGTGACAAGACAATTTTTTAATGAGTAAAAACACTTTGCATATATTAATATTAATAAAAAATTATTTTCAAACGCAAATAATATTCCTTCCAATTTAATAAAATTGACCTACTTACTATTTCAAATTGTCTCAAAAATTTTGACACTTTTCTTAAAAAGAATATTTTTATTATATAATTTATTATAAAATAATCAATATACTCTATATATATTATTTTTATATATTTAAATTTAATATAAAATATTATGAGATTCATATATTATTTATTTTTATTATATTATATTATATTATTATATTTTTATTTTTATTTTTATATAAAATGTTATGTCGGTCAATTATTGTTATTTTTAGTGAGGTAGAAGGAATATATTATAAGAAAAAAAATTATTAAAAAATTAAAGATTAGTATTTTATCTTAATATTTTATTCAAATTAAATATTATATTTCTACGGCTGCTGTTGTTTTCGGGGGGTGGGAACAGAGAAATGATGGTAGGAATACAGAAATGAAGAAAAGAAAGCTGCATTGGCAAAATACGGAGTAATGGTATTGATGGTGTCGTGGGTGGACCTTTACGCAAACCCATTTGGCAACAGCCATTATCCTCCCTGCTCCGCCTATCCATTCACGATCCATCGCCTTCTCCCTCTCCCCTCCCCCCACCACCATCATCATAAAGATTCCTGCTCCACTTCTCCTCTTTCTCTTTCTCACCACCACCGCCTGCGTTATCATACTACTCTTGTTTACTTGGCGTCCATATAATGTGATCTTTGATTTCAGCTACTCTTCCAAGCCCCTTAAACATCTCAATACCTCAATTTCTTGCATATTAATTCCGGAATTTCCCCCATTTTCCGTTAAAAACGAGTTTGTTGGGGGAAATATAGCAACTTGTTACAAAACCTATAAGTTATGGATTTTCTTATGATTTTGTTCGTTTTGCAGAAATTGAATTGAGATTTATGCTTCTTTAAAGGTCATATTTGTTCTGCGTGTAGAGATTTCTTCAAGATAATATGGGAAACGTCGGTAGTAGTGGTGTCCACAGCCGGCGAAGGAATGGAAGTCGTCGGAGCCACCCGCCTGCCCCACCACCTCAGCCGCCGCAGCCTGAGATCACCGCTAACCGATACGTTTTTGCAGCGGCGACGCCATACCCTCCACAATATCCAAACCCTAATGCTCCGCCATATTACCAGTACCCCGGCTATTATACTGCGCCGCCGCCTGCGATGCCCGTGCCTTTACCTTCTCCGTTTGATCACCACCACCGCCTGGACCCAGCTCATGCCAATTGGGTTAATGGTCGATATCCATGTGGGCCTATGATACCTCCTCCCGCACCCTATGTGGAGCACCAGAAGGCCGTGACAATCAGGAACGATGTTAATATAAAGAAAGAGACTTTGCGGATTGAGCCTGATGAGGCCAACCCTGGGAAGTACCTGGTTGCTTTCACATTTGATGCAACTGTAGCGGGGAGGTATATTTTTATTGTTAAATTACATGTTTTAGATTTTCTCTTTATTTATTGTTCTGGGTGGAGTTTCCAATTCTATGTAGAATCCGGTTACATTGGGGGATTTGAAATGAGTTTCCTTGATTCTATTTTCAATGCAATTATTTGTTTTAATCTTATATTATTATTTTTGCATTTTTCCTTTTTATGTATCTGCTTGAATTTCAAGTTCAAATAAGCTTTGCTAATATAAAGCAGCCCATTTAGTGTGGTCAATTTGATGGTTGTTGGTTTGTCCTTTAAATGGTTTATAATTTTCAATCAAACTTGAATGCTTTATTGTCTATAACAAATGGTTTATACTTTATAATATTACCAGAATGGTAGGATTTGCTGGAAGAGTTTCCCATACAAATATTGTTCTAGTGATAATGCCTTAATTTGGACTGGAACAACATTGGCTAGCATTTTTTTAGATATCATAATAAGATTTGGTGCAAGCATGCATATGGTAGATTGTGATGTATATGTGAATTTCTAACATTTCTGGTGCGTAAAGGCTTTTAGTTGTCTGACTGGGCTTCTTCCTGCTTCAATTATCCTGGTTCTCCACTTTTTTTAACGAGGAATAATAATTCCTCTTTAAGTTGGGTATGCTAACAAAATTGCATGGTCAATAACAAATATTAAACAGGGGAATGACAAGTTCAACCTTTCTTGCAAGCTGATATCATAACTTTATCATTGATATTGTTAGGAAAGGAAATGCAAGTTCTATGCACAAGGTTTCCTGACAAGTTGCTTATGTGAATGCACAAAGTAGTATGGTTCTGTAGTTTATCCACACCCCCATTTCCCAAGAGAGGGATTGATTGATTGATTGTATGTATGTGATGTAAATATATCTGCCAGTCTCATTTTGTAGCTTAGGTATTAGCATTGTCCATCTCGATCTTGTTGCTGCTTTTCAAACTATAAGAGAGGAAATGCGGAAGTGGTCAGATTATATTCAACTTTTCTGTTATATCTTATTCTTTGTATAGTGAAATATAGTAATTTCAGATTGTTTTGAGCTCTTGGATGTGCTATGTTAATTATATTGTTTTGATGTGTACCCTCATTTTATCAAGTTCGTATTTGGTACCTGAGACGGGGCCTCAGTTTTATTTATTGACCAATGATTGTAGATGTGGAAAATCTTATTTTTGATGCCATGTGCAGCATCACCATCATTTTCTTTGCAAAAGAAGGGGAAGACTGTTGCCTGAGTCCAATAAAAGAAAGCTTATTTCCACCTGTGACGGTGCACTTTGAACAAGGCTTAGGACAGAAGTTTAGACAACCCTCTGGAACTGGCATAGACCTCTCAACGTTTGAGGAGGCAGAGTTGTTAAGGGAGGGTGAGATGGATGTGTATCCCCTAGCAGTTAAGGCAGAGGCCTCACCAGATAAACCAGATGAATCAACAGAAGGAAATCCAAGCCAGGACTCAGGGTCCACAAACTCTCAAATAACCCAGGCTGTGTTTGAAAAGGAGAAAGGTGAATATCAGGTCAGGGTGGTGAAGCAAATCTTATGGGTTAATGGCATGAGGTATGAATTGCAAGAGATATATGGGATTGGAAATTCAATTGAGAATGACTTTGATGGAAATGATCCAGGAAAAGAATGTGTGATTTGCCTCTCAGAACCCCGCGATACTACTGTTCTTCCCTGTCGACACATGGTAAATTTTTAAGCCCGACCTGTATTCTTAATTTTCAACAAATGTTATTGCACTTTGTGATTTGATCATCAGGTGAACTTAGATGACTGATACTCTACATAAAAGTTTAGGGTTGCTGTTCTGGCCTTTCCACTGATATATACCATAATACTCTGACTTTTAGTTACTTCAGTTACAATAGATTTGGTAAATCATTAGAAAAGAATTGGATATACCCTCCCTTCCCCTTCCTTTTTCACCCTTGATTTTTCGTTATTTGTAGAAAGAGTAGAGAAAGAAGAAGATGAGCATCATTGCACACACAAATTAGAGGTCAACTGGACTATCTAGCTGATATCAGGGATTGATTATGCTGATGAATTCACTTTATCGGATTTGCTTCTGGAATGGCTTTCTATTCCTCTTTATGTTTATGTCAATATCTTGCTAGACAGCATAATCATTGTGTTAAACTCTGAATGCAGTGTATGTGCAGTGGGTGTGCCAAAGTTTTAAGGTTCCAAACAAATAGGTGTCCGATATGCAGACAGCCAGTTGAGCGGCTTCTGGAGATTAAGGTCAACAATGGGGGTGAAGAATGAAGGGAAGATGAATTGCTACTGCCTCCGTTCTGTAAAGTTTTACTCTTTTTTTTTTCTCTTTTGTTTCTTCTTATTTCCTTTTTATTTTCTTGAGAACCTTTCTGGGTTCCCCTTTTTTATGTTTTTATTTGGCCCACATTTTGGTTGTGCTTGCTCTTCCTCTTTCCCAATAATCAGACAGGAAATTTCATGAATCTTGGACATAATGCGATCTGAGCACCTTGCCCAGAAAGCTGCAAGTAAATGGTTTTTGTATGATTTTGCATGGTGCTGAGTACTATTTCCTCCAACTCTTGTGTCGGAGTTTGACGGATGATGTACAGTACCATAATTTCTTTTCCATTTTTATTTTACTGATGTCATATATGATATATTCAATGTTCAATCATTTCCTAAGTTCTTCTTTATCCACGTGAGAGAATTCTCATTGCAATATTCCTTTTAGTGGTTAGTCTAACCCACCATCCGATTAGCCACCAAATACATTTGGAGGTTCAAAGAGTACCAGAGTCCATGGGTTATTTGTCGGCGGTTGTTTTTGGACTCGCAGGAATGTTTCTATGGGATAGAAAGGGCTAAACCTTGATCCATGCCCAAGGTGTATATGTTCGCTAGAACTTCATGAGGCTTGAGTGATTTGATTGTGTAATTGGATTTTAAGGCCCATAGAACAAGATCGTTTTGAGGTTGACTCTTGTGCCGAAACTTTTCCTCTCAAAGACAGGAAAAAAAATAGAAGTATATAAAGTATTAAAAAAAAAAAATAGTAGTATATAGAATTCTTACATTCGTGGATTATATTGAGAAGTTTTATCGTATAAATTTATTATATAAAATATAATTTTTTAATATATGTGATTTACAAGAATTGATTCATATTAAAATTTTTTAAATAAAAAGAGACCTGAAAAAAAAGTTCTGAAATTATCTTTTTCTTCATTTTTTTTCCTGTAACCATTTTCTTTTATTTTTCTTGGTCCTAGCTATCACTCCAGACGCTGAAATCACCACAGTGGATGTAATTTGCCTTACTAGATTTGGGACTAATAAAAAAATTAAAGAAACTAGTTACGATGAAAAAAAAAAAAAAAGAAGTTTTGGGGTTCAGTTATCTTAACAAAATAATAGTTTTGAGACTATTTTTCTAGTAAAATAAAATTTTAAAAAACAAATACATTAGTCAAATTAGGGCTATAATTTTTTATTATATTATCTATTATATAATAATATTATTACTTACAGGAAAATTTCATTAGTCTAAAATTGTTGTTGTTGTTATTATTATTATTATTATTATTATTAAAGCAATAGTACTGGAGTAGTAGACAATATATTAAAAAGAATTGGAGTAGTCAATAATCTTTTGTATGGTATGTTTGTTTA
Organism: Voacanga thouarsii; assembly: GCA_026120185.1. Lineage (NCBI taxonomy): Eukaryota > Viridiplantae > Streptophyta > Magnoliopsida > Gentianales > Apocynaceae > Voacanga > Voacanga thouarsii. The sequence continues at coordinate 5,405,384 of JANUWF010001287.1, read as the reverse complement.
ATGTTTAGTTTTACAGACAATATTTTCTCAGTTTAAAATTGAATGTATATATATAAATTTTTTAATGTTTAAAAATGAATATTCACTTTCTCTAAATAAATGTAATTTTCTTTTAGAGTTTTGTAACTAATCTAGTCTTTTAAAGAGTATAAACTCATAAGTTCGATTATTAATCTCTCCACTTAATAAGAATAATGTGTTAAGTTATATATAATCAAATGCTCTTTGAAATCTTTTGTATCAAGACATTCGAATTTAAGGATAAACATTTTAGGAAATGGTATTTGGGCAATTTTCGTCAGCAGTACAGATACAAATTATTGGTAAACTAAATTGTAGGTGCGGTAACATACTTTATGGAATTAGCTGTCAGCAAATCAACTGTTATATCTGATAATATATTTTAAGATAAATTATTTTAGTGACTCTCTAAGTAAAATCTAACTTTTATAAAATTTAATTTTTGTCCTCCAATTAAAAAAAAACGTAAAACAATTATTCGAACTTTTTAATCATTAAAATCTTGTCGTTCGGCCACGATCAATTGATAATTTCATTAATTTTTAACGATATTTTAATAATTTTATACTTTTAATTAAAAATATATTTCTTATTTTTATTTATTTAAAATATTTTCTTTTATCTTTATTTTTTTTCTTCTACTTTCCTCTTCTTCTTGCTTTTGGTTGCTGCTGCAATTCCACGCCCACAGTATTTGGAGAAACCCAGGAGGTGGAAGTGTACGTGAGAGTCATTGAGGTGAAGTCGGAGCTCCCAAAATTGGCCCATTGGGACTCTTCCCAAAGAAAATCGGTGAAGACATTGCTAAAGAAACCACCAAGGATTGGAAGGGCCTCCCTGTCACCTTCAACCTCACAGTCCAAAACCGTTAGGCCAAGTCTCCATTGTACCCTCAACTGCAGCTTTGGCAGTCCCACTATCTTGGGCCGGCTGGGCAGTGCGTGTGTGGCAATCTCACAACCTTAAGTTTTCTATCAAATTCATAGAAAAGCTTTTTAGTATATAAGGATTTTAACACTCAATTTTTTCCATGCGAGACTCATGTATAATATGAGTTCTCAAATTGTTAAACACCCAACTGTAATAATATTTAATTATGGATTCTCACTATGAAAATGACTTATACCATAATCAAAACAATCTCTAATATGTCAAGAATAACTCATATTAATTGTTTTAGGCTAATTAATCATGAGTTAAAAATTATTAACTCCCAAAGTTACCATTTTCAACAATCCCCCACAAATCCATAATTAAAGACTATCCACGATTTACATAATCTATTTTCGATAATGGTACCTTCCGGTTTGAACCACTACCTAAGTTATCCAACTTATACCTCCATATGAACAAATGACTTAAGCCTTGAATCTGACGACGTTCATTAGTAATAATAGACTATCGGCTATGGAGACAATCTTTAGGGTTGACACGTTATAGTCATGTGTCCTGGTCCTATCTCACGAATGTATTCAAAGAAAACCCATTTTCCTTTAGTTGTGGCCACACAACACCACTCACATAGTTGGCGATCTCCAAGAATGTACTGCTAGCATTCTGTCTGAAAGATTTGATCCTATTCAGAGTCAAAACTCTTAATAATTACAGTAAACACACCATAGGCTTTCAGCGATAGGATCTAGATACAAAGGTATCAGAATAGGTGTCAGATTCACTCATACAGCTTGTTTATACCACACTGAACTACCTTGTGAGATTTCCACTTAGTCAGTTGGGTTGCCACTGTAGGTGAATCATTTATGGGCTATCAGTCCTATTCCCAACCTGGATTTAAGGAACAAGAATGTTTTCAATCCCTTAGTTAGGGGGTCTACAATGTTATCTTTGAATCCAACAAAGTCAATAGACACCATTCTTTCCGATACTAACTCCCCTATATGAAGGCAATGAAAATAGAGGAAGCCATGCACGCAATACTGTAAAATCAGAAAAAGCACCGGACACGGCACAGGGGAAGGTAAAAAAGAATACCTTTATGTGTCCTTGGTCTGTTTGGCTGAGAAGACGAGATCCTAACCATTGGAGTGGCTACTTGTCTTGACGATGATTCCGATGAAAAATCAGCGATCCTTCGGCTTCTCTTTGGCATGTATGCGAAACTTTTCGCTTCTCAAAATATTCCTCCACCTAATCTATGTTGGTGAAACAATCTAGATGAGGAATGGTCCTTCTTAATCCTTTACTATTAGTTAGCAAAGACAAGAAGATGAAAGAGGAAGAAGAGAAAACGAGAGAGAGAGCAGAGGAAAAACTTTGGATTTTTTTTTCTTTGTGTCGTGAGTTTGTTTTAAAGAACTGAACTCCACGACTCCTATTTACGTTAGCAGATAACTAAAACACTGGTGTTTTATATTTCAAAAACATCCAGGGGTTATTAATAGAAGAAGTTTGGATAATCCTTAACTCTTCTGTACCGTGAATAAAAATAACCCTTTAATCCAAGCTATTGAGTCAAAATAATTTATTATTTTTCTTGGACCCAATGAGTCCAAAAATAATAATCATTAATTATTTATTTTTGGACCTATTAAAATAACCTACTAAATAATTAGTGAGCTCAAATGAACTAAAATAATTATTAAACCTTTTATTAACTAATTTAAATCTAGGTTAATTTTTATAATTATTCAATTTGGGCTTAGGCCTTGAATAATTAATTAACCAATTAAATTAGATAATAAATTTAATTTCTCTTGTTTCTTTATTTTATTTCAGTCTAAAAAATAAATTAGATTTTCTGAATAAAATAAAATCCTTTTCATTGTGACCATTTTCTCGACCTAAAATAATTAAGACTTACAGGCTATTTCGAGGATTAAAAAGACACGTCGCCTTAATTATTAAAATGACCAAATACCCTTACTATATAAATAGCTGTATTTTACATTTTAAATATTTTCTAATATCGTCATAAGGAAATATTGACCCCAAGGATAATGCTGCGTTAGCTATGTCTTCGACCCACAAGTGAAATGACTACAATACCTCTCTACACATCACCGTTCATTTAGAGAGGAAAGAATGTACTAACACCTCTCTAAAAGACATCTACCATCCATAAGCTTCTAGTCCAATGATCCACAACTCCTTGAAATATTCCAGCGTTCTAAGGGAGCTATCCTAAAACCAATATTCAAGTCATATTCCCCAAGACCCTGAATAATTAGATCATTCGGACAACTATAAGGGGCGATATAGTGTAGACACTATCTTGTACAAGTCTGTTTTGACTAACTAGTTACATATACCCAACATACAAGCATATTGGTCCTTCTCAAGAACCTCAACTATAGTATATCAAAGTATAAGCTTCCAACTTCGTCAGACCACCAACTTATACTCAAGTTGTAGAGTATAAGTCCACGCTGTAGCAATAGTAGTCTGGGTTTCTATCATATAGTACTTTTAGAAACCACTATTACAAGTCATGTTCTACGTATTCAAAATAACTTGTGTTATGAAATGAGTAGACTACTCATTGACCAAAGGTAAGTCATTCCCTATTTAGAATTCATAATACAATAACTTTGCCATGATGAGATTCTCATTCTCATCATCCGATTAAGAATAATAGTTTATGTGTTAAGTATCTCATAGTTCATACCTTATTGTAAAAGATCTCTATTCACATGAACCATTTACTTAAACACAATTGATATTTTTCAATAAAATCGTGCACAAATATAAAGAAGATTTCACAAACAAATTATGAGAAAAATACTTTTATTAATACAAGTTAAAATTATATCAAAAACCTAGTTTAAGAGGGCATACATTCCAGTAATCTCCCACTTGCACTCTAAGATTAAGTAAGTCCATAGGTGCCCACCCTTATGGCGTCTAAGTGTCTTCTAAAGACTCTCTCTACCAAAAGCTTGATGAAAGGTTAGATTGTTTTTCGAGGCAATCTGTTCCACCATGACTTCCCATCTTTGGATGAAATCCCGGATCAGGTGGTACTTCCTTTCTATGTGCTTTTCCTTTTTGTGGTTCCTAGGTTCTTTGGATTGTGAGACTGCACCAGTGTTGTCACAATACATCACAACCGGTTTGTCTATTTGTGGCACTATTCCAAGTTCTAAAAAGAACTTTCGGAGCTAAATTGCTTCCTTAGATGCCTCTGAGGTTGCCACATACTCAACTTTCATGGTTGAGTCAGCAATGTAAGATTTTTTGATACTTTTCCATGAAATGGCTCCTTCAGATAAGGTGAAGACATATCCACTAGTGGATTTTCTCTCATCCTTATCCGCCTAGAAGTCTGAATCTGTGTATCCTATAGGAACTAAGTCATCAGCCTTGTAAACCAGCATATAATCTTTTGTACCTTTAAGATACTTGAGAATATCTTTACAGCCTGCCAATGAACCTCCCTGGGATTTGATTGATATCTGCTAACTAAGTCTACGGTAAAGCATATATCTGGTCTAGTACACAGCATGGCATACATGAAACTTCCCACAGCTGAAGTATAGGGAATCCTACTCATTCTATCATTTTCTTCTTGAGATTTTGGACAGTCTTTTAAAGAAAAAGACAACTCATGGCTGCAAGGGATCAATGCCCCCTTGCATAAGTTCATGCTGAACTTAGCCAGCATCTTGTCAATATGAGTAGTTTGGGATAAACCTAACATTCTCTACTTCCTATTTTTAAGAAGTTTTATTCTGAGAATGTAACTGGCTTCACTCAAATCCTTCATACTAAATTGACTAGATAGCCAAACCTTAATAGATGACAGTATCTCTACATCATTTTCAATGAGTAGAAAGCCATCCACATATAGGATAAGAGAAACCATATTTATGTCTTCTAGTTTCCTATACACACATGGTTCATTCTCGTTTTAAATGAAATCGTAAGACTTTACAGTCTCATTGAAACGAATGTTTCATACTCTGGATGCCTGCATAAGTCCATAAATGGATTTCTTAAACTTACAAATCATATGTTCTTGGCCTTTAGCAATAAAGCCTTTTGGTTGAGACATATAGATGTCTTCACTAATATGGTCGTTTAAAAATGTTGTCTTGACATCCATTTGTCATATCTTGTAGTCATAATGATATGCGATGAGAAGGAGGATACAAATGGACTTAAGCATGGCTACCGGGGAAAAAGTTTCCTCATAGTCGATCCCTTCTTTCTAAATATACCCTTTCCCCACAAGCCTAACTTTGAAGGTTTCCACTTCTCATCCGCTCCCCTCTTCCTCTTGTAAATCCACTTACACCCAATGAGTTTTATCCCTTCAAGTGAAGCTATAAGATCACAAACTTGATTGAAGTACATAGACTCAATCTCAACTTTCATTACTTCATGTCATAGGCCTGCATCGGCATTAGCAATAACTTCCTTGTATCTAGTGGGATTTGGTTCTTGATGGTCGGAGACTAGGTCAAAAGCCTCTCCAGTCCATTTTTCTGGAATTCTAGATATTCTTCCACTACAACGAGACTCTGTTTGTATAAGTTCCTGAGGTTGTGCCTCTTTTTGTTCTATAATCGAGTTAGAAGAAGTTGATTCAGAAGATAACTTCTTTTCGAGTTCCAACTTTGTCGAACCTTTAGTGGATGTACTTTGTTCATCCTCCAAGCATTTAGCATTTGTATTCATAAGTACCTTATGCTCTTTAGGATGATAAAAGTAACCATCCTTTGTAACTTTTGGATACCCAACAAAATAGCATAATTTTGATCTTGGTTCTAACTTATCTCTCTTGATCAGTACATAAGTTAGACAACCACATATCGACCATCTGGAATCAAGTTACCAGAAATGACTCCAATAACCATCAATAACTTCTCCATTACCATCTCAACCAACCATGCTCTGCTGCTTTAGCGCAACGTCAGCAATGAATTCCAACATGTTTCTCAACTTACATGGCCTTCATCAGTTGTCTGATCAATTTGAGATATGACCTTCTTCCTTTGTGCTTATCGAATAAACACCAATTTCTCACAAAAGGATCAACATGTTGCATGCTTTTTCCGGAAGTTAAGTGAAAACTCGGAGATTGCTAACTCACTTAGCAATTCCGCTACGTATAGGCCTACTATGGCAACAACTAGGCAACTCTTGTACCCACTTATTTCAACAGCCCATGGTCATCCATATCGGTTGTTTTATCAGCCCTTACACTGTGCTTAGAGGAATTCAAGAAGTGACGGCTAAGCCTGAGCATAGAATGGTAGCAATCAAAATAGATCTTTTCAAACCTACTTTAGATAAACACAATCTCTAATCAGCAGACTAGTTTAATCTTATAATTAGAGGCCAAAAGAGCATAAGCTTGCCAGTAATGATCCTGCTTTGGTTATCCCTTACCTTCGAGGATATTCAAATGCTCTCTTCCCCCCACTTTTTGGATTCAGTATGGATCCATGTCTTGGAACCTTTCAACATATTACTTGCTTTTCAGTGCTAAAGGATCAAATTAGCTTAATAGGCTACTGTACATTTTTTATTTAAAAAGTGGCAAATGTACCACATCTATAGGGAGTCCTAGGTACTGACTTGAAAGGCACCAAATTCAGAATATATATCATTGTTTCTAGGGCATATCCCAAAAAAAATACTGGAAGAGTAGTATGAGACATCATACTTCGAACCATTTTCATCAATGTCTTGTTCCTTCTCTCAGCTACTCTATTCTGTTAGGGTGTTTTCAGCGTAGAGAATTGGGATACTATCTCATGATGTACCATGTAATCCTTGAATTCACCAAGGAGGTATTTTTCACCACGATCCGATCGTAAGGTCTTTATTAGCTTACTTGTTCAACGCTCCACTTTCACCTTAAACTCTTTGAACTTGTCAAAAGAGTCAAACTTGTGTCTCATCAGATAAACGTAACTATGCATTGTACAATTATCTGTGAAAGTGATAAAGTACTCAAACCCCCTTCTTGCTAGTGTAGACAAAGGACCACACACATCAGTGTGAACAAGACTCAATGCTTCTTTGGCTCTATCTACCTTTTGGATAAAAGACCATTTGGTCATTTTTCCTATAAGACAAGATTCACACTGAAGCTAACTTTTCAATCTCAATGAGCCTAAAAGCCCATCATGGATTAACTTCTAAATCTTAATTGAGTTAATGTGACACAACCTTAAATGCCAAATATATGAGTCATTGACATTAGTTTTTCTCTTCCTATTTAAAGGTTCAGATTGAACATCATTCAATTGATTGTTAATAGGATTAATGAAGAATAGATTTTCATACATGTGCCCAATAAATATAACTTCTCTATTTTTATTGATAGTAATATCAGAATGGAAAGAAACAGAATATTCTTGATTTATAAGTTTTGCAATTGAAACCAAATTCTGTCTAAAATCAGGAATAAATAAAATATCATTCAAAACAACTATTCTATTACAATCAAAAGTAAGTTTCAGTTCTCCCACAATAAGGGCCCAAACTTGTGGAGCCCTTCTGGAGTCTTCTAATCTTCCTAAACCCCTACAAGGAGTTACATATATGATCAGTGGCTCCTGAATCAATAATCCAAGTGGAAATTGATCCAACCATTGATACAGAATTTAGATAGAAAACATTACCTGTAGGGTTTTTCTTAGCCTGAAGATCTGAACATTCCTTTTTTCAGTGTCCCTTCTTCCCACATTTGAAGCATTTGCCCTTGGGTTTATCTTTGGGTTGGGACTTGAGCTGGTGCACTGCATTGCCCTTTTTCTACTTGAACTCTTCAAGCTTGGGCCCAATTCTTGAAGAAGAGGCCATCATAACTCTGGCTTGTGGCTTCATGACCTTCTCAGTCACCTGGAGCTCATTCATCAACTCCGTTAAACCCATGTTTAACTTGTTCATATTGTAATTTAACTTGAACTGAGTGAATAAGCTTGATAAAGATTCGAAAACCATATCCACTTGGCTCTCGGGGTCAATAACAGTCCCTAAGACTTCTGCTTCCTCGAAAGTAGCAATTATCTTGAGCATATGCTCTCTGACTGGTACTCTCTCAATCATCTTGGTATTTATGATCGTTCGAATAACCTCCTGCCTTGCGGGTCGACTCTTATCCGCGAACATTGTGGCTAACGACGTATTTATGTCATATGCAATGGTCATGTGCTCGTATTTGGATTGAAATACATTTGACATAGAGGCTAACATATAATATCGGGTCATCTCGTCAGCCTTCTTCCATACCTTTTCAGCCTCACGCTCCTGAGCGGCGAAACCTTCCATGATTACTGGGCAGGTCTCGTATAGGATATACTTATACTCCTCGACTGTGAGTATTATGTCCAGGTTCCTTTTCTAGTCCACATAGTTTGGACCCGTTAACTTTTTTTCGTAGAGAATAACGGCTAAGGGACTGAAAGAACCTCCACCAATCATTTCTGAAATTTTAAAATATAAAAGAAATTCTCAATATTTGTAAAACAAAAATAATTTTGTGTACTTTATCTTCACATTAAACTTAATAATAGCTAACCCCATTACTATTATCTTTAACATGATTAATTTGGCTCTTAGGAAAACTGACATAACTTATTAGGAAGATTAACAGTTTCATAAGCTAAGTGTGTTAACCACCACAAATTAAATTTTCTTTTAGGTAATGATCTAGAAAATAACTTTATCAAGGGGATGGCCGTTTCTTCTTATTTCTTATGGGCATACCTTACACTATAACCTCCAACGTGGGTTGGCCGATCATAGTACGTGTCCCGGGTTATTAATTTCATACTTCCATTAGTTCTAAATTCTTGTTGTATCTCTATCCTATACGGGTTCACTCACAGGGTGAAGCGAGGAGACCCACAATCTCTAATGAAGATCGTGATGGAAGCCGTAGGGCTATTAGAATCCCTTTCCCACTTAGTTTCTTAAATAATGATTTTTTTGAAAAAATATCATTTGAAAATTTTCAATTAAATTCTCCTTTAACTTAAAATAAAATATCTAAATTCATAAAAAAATTTATGTCAAGGTTTATATCCTTTGAGAAAAATTTTTTATACCCTTTGAGAAAATTTTTTTCATGGATTAATTTTATTTAAATCAAAAACTTAAAAATTTCAAATTTTTTTCATTTAAAAATTCCTAGAGATTTTGATCTCAATATTTTATTTGACAAAAATAATTTTTTCTTTACTAAAATGAATTAAAATAGCTTACCATTTTAACTTACAAAAATTTCTAAATCAAAAATATTTTCTATGTCAAAGATAAAAAACCTTTAAGAAAATAACAAAGGTTTAATTTTTGTTTAAATTAAAATAACTATTTAATTAAAGAAAAATATTTTTCTTTGTTAAATAAAATTTCAAAGACTTTGGTCTTTGAGAGAATGTGCACACATGACTTAAAATAATTAGTATGCTAGAAAATTGTAAACGTTTTCATACTTTTCTATTTTTAATCCTAAGTGCCCAATTAAAAAAATTAAACACATTAATTAAATTAATTAATGATCTTGTTTAATCCTAATATCCTTTATTATTATTTTTCATGCAAAATATTCAATGAATATTAACTATTACAATAAAAATAATTTCACCTGGTATGGGACCAAAACCTAAAAAAAAAAAAATTTCTTTGGTCCAGTACTGGATCATGGCCCATGGGAAGACCCATGGACCATGGTCTGCGAGCGGGTGCCCACAACCCGCTCGCCCGATGCAATAGCTTCAGTAAGGAAGCATTCCTCACGCACGGCTGAGTTGAAGAACGCTCGGGCCCGATTGCGACTAGCCTGGGCGACCTCAGTTCCAGACACACGGCTCGGCTCGACTTTCGGCAGGGCTTGCGGCTCGGTTCATCTTCTTTTTTGAGAATTTTTTTTTTTCTGCTGCAATTTCTTCTACAACTTTTCGCTAGGCATTTTTGCAACGCTTTACAATCGTCCAAAGCAGTTTTTTGTTACGTTTTTTCAACAAAAAACATGACATCCGCATATACCCTTTGAAATCGAGTTTACATGAAAGCTAAACAAAGCGGTAACAAAAATTTGTACAGAGATCCTATACCTCAATCGCGAGATTTACAATGCATCTACCCATACCAAAACAGTGAAGGATCTCACCACAATCATCACATTAATCTTGCCAATTTTATTAATTAGCATGCATCAATCCTAAGCCATTCAAAGTAACCTTCTTTGATACCACTTGAAGGCAACGAAAACAGAAGAAGCCATGCACGCAGTACTGTAAAACCATAAAAAGCACCGGACACGGCACAATGGAAGGCAAAAAAGAATACATTTGCTTGTCCTTGGTCTGTTTGGCTAAGAAGATAGGGTCCTGACTATTGGGGTGGCTACTTTTTTTTACGATGATTTCGGTGAAAACCAACGATCCTTCGGCTTCTCCTTGGCATGTACACGAAGCTTTTTGCTTCTCAAAATATTTTCCACCTAATCTATGTTGGTGAAACAACCTAAACGAGGAATGATCCTTCTTGATCCATTACTATTAGTTAACAAAGACAATAAGATGAAAGAGGAAGAAGAGAAAACGAGAGAGAGAGAGCAGAGGAAAAACTCTGGGTTTTTTTTTCTTTGTGTTGTGAGTCTGTTCTAAAGAACTAAACTCCAAGACTCCTATTTACGTTACCGGATAACTAAAACACCGGTGTTTAATATTTAAAAAATATTCGGAGGTTATTAACAGAAGAGGTTTGAGTAATCCTTAACTCTTTTGTATCGTGAATAAAAATAATCTTTTAGTCCAAGTTATTGAGTCAAAATAATTTATTATTTTTCTTGGACCCAATGAACTCAAAAATAATTACCATTAATTATTTATTTTCTGGGCCTATTAAATTAACCTACTAAATAATTAATGATTTCAAATAAACTAAAATAATTATTAAGCCTTGTATGAACTAGTTTAAACCAATGTTAATTTTTTTAATTATTCAATCTGGGCTTAGGTCCTGAATAATTAATTAACTAATTATATTAGATAATAAATTTAATTTCTCTCGTTTCTTTATTTTATTCAAGTCTAAAAAACAAATTAAACTTCATGAATAAAATAAAATCATTTTCATTGTGACCATTTCCTCGACCTAAAATAATTAGGACTTATAGGCTATTATGAGAACCCAAAAGACACATCATCACGGCTACTAAAATGACCAAAATATCCGTACTATATAAATAATTGTATTTTACATTTTAAATATTTCATAATATCATCATAAGAAAATATTGACCCAAGGACAATGCTACGTTAGCTATGTCTTCGATCCACAGGAGAAATGACTAAAATACCTCTCTACATATCACCGTTCATTTTGAGAGGAAAGAGTGTACTAATCTCTCTAAAAGACATCTACCATCCTTAGGCTTCTAGTCCAATGATCCATGACTTCTTAAAATATTCCAACTTTCCAAGGGAGCTACCCTAAAGCCAATATCTAAGTCATATTTTTCAAGACCCTAGATAATTAGATTATTCGGACAACCACAAGGGGTGATATAGTGTAGACAAGTATACCCAACATACAAGTATATTGGTCATTCTGAAGAACCTCAACTATAGTATATTAAAGCATATGCTTCCAACTTCGTCAGACCATCAACTTATACTCAAACTATTGAGTACAAGTTCACACTGTAGCAATAGTAGTCTAGATTTTTATTATATAGTACTTTTAGAAACTACTACTATAGGTCCTATTTTTCGTAATCGAAATGCACTTGTGTTATGAAATGAGTAAAGGTAAGTCATTCCCTATTTAGAATTCATAATACAATAACATTGCCATGATGAGATTCACATTTTTATAATCCGGTTAAGAACACTAGTTTATGTTTTAAGTATTCCATGGTTATAACTTACTGTGAAATATCTCTATTCACATGAACCATTTATTTAAACACAGTGGGTCTTTTCCAATAAAATCATGCACAAATATAAAGAAAATTTTACAAACAAATTTTGAGAAAAATATTTTTATTAATACAAGTCAAAATTATATCAGAAACCTAATTTAAGAGGGCATACATTCCAACATTGTAGACTTAAGTCTAATTTGGATGTGTCTCTTAGTCTTTTGATTATACTTGGTACTCTTTATCTTTGCGATTGTGGTTTGATTATCATAATGCACAGATATAGCAGTAACGGGCTTGCTGCTATATAGCCATTCAGCTTCCGTTCCAAAAGTATTCAAGACACATAATTCAGCCTCAAAAGTTAACCGAGTTATCAAAATCTGTTTATAAGACTTCTAGGCGATTGTTCCGCCACCTAATGTAAAAACATATCCAATGCAACCATTGCTGCCAGAGTTCTTGGCAATCCAGCTTGCATCAATATGCCTTTCAAGTACAGTAAGGAATTTTCCATAATGCAGCCCAAAGGAAAACTGTTCACTTTAAGTACCTTAGTACTCTATCTAAGGCCTCCCAACGAGTCCAATTTGGACAACTTGTATATCTTGCTAGCTTAGCTGCAGAAAATGAAATATCTGGTCTTGAGCCATTTGTAAGATATTGCAAGTTATCAATAATTTGAAAATATCTTAATTGAGACACATGAATACCACTTTCATTCTTGAACAAAACTACAGAATGGTCACTTGAAGTTTTCGTAATTCTACAATTTTGATAACCGTTTTTTTTAAGAATACTCTCAACATAGTGAGATTAAGAAATAGTTATCCCCTCAGTTGAACGAATCAACTTTAGGCCAAAAATCACATTTGCTACTCCTATATCCTTCATTTCAAACTTATTTTTCAAGAATACTTTAGTCTCATTAATTATCTCAACATTGGGCCCAAATAGAAAAATATCATCCACATACAGGCATAGTTTATTACATGCATTATCCTTAACCTTACAGTAGACATACTTGTCATTCTCATTTACGATGAAGCCAAATAATAAAATAGTTTTATCAAACTTTTCATGCCATTGTTTGGGTGCTTGTTTTAAACTATATAGGGATTTAACAAGTTTACAAACTTTTCGCTTATTTCCTTTGGTTACAAATCTATTAGGTTGATCTATAAATATCTCTTCTTCAAGATCACCATGAAGAAAAGCTGTGTTCATATCCATTTGGTAGATAATGAAACCATATATAGAAGCCAATGCAAGTAGTACTCGGATTGTAGTCAGACGAGCAACAAGAGAGTAGGTATCAAAATAGTTTATTCCCTCTTTCTGTTTGAACCATTTGGCAACTAATCTAGTTTTATATTTATCTATAATCTCATCTGGTTTGAGTTTCTTCTTAAAAATCTATTTGTATCCAATTGTAGTACACCCAGGAGGGAAATCTACCAGTTCCAATGTCCTATTGGAGACAATGGAATCCATCTCGCTTTTGACAGCTCCTTTCCAATACCCTGCTTCTAAGAAAGCCATGGCTGCTTGAAAGATTAAAGGTTCGTCCTCAATATTATAAGTGACAAAGTCACTTCTAAAGTTCTTAATTACCTTAACTCTCTTACTCTTTTTAGGTTCTTCCAATTCATCAATTTGAGTGTTGGAACTATTTGGACCTACCCTCACATCTTTCACATTTTCCACGTGATCAGGAATTGAATCAGATGTCAAGGCTGAATCTAAAGTAGAAACATCTTGAAGCAAACCAGTTTTCATGGGAAATGCATCCTCAAAGAATATAGCATCACGATATTGAATAATTGTGTTAACATATATACTAGGTATTTCATACTTAATTACTAAAAACCTTATATCATAGCTTGTTTTCACATAACCAATAAAGATGGTATCAACAGTTTTTTGTCCTAACTTTTTTCTCTTGTGTTCAGGGATTAGAACTTTTGCAAGACAACCCCTCACACGGAAGTATTTTAAGTTAGGTTTCCTACCATTCCAGACTTCAAACGGAGTTACCTCTTTATGTTTGTGAGTGACTTTATTCAAAATATGGCAAGTCGTATTCAAATTCTCACCCTACATATACTTAGGCAATTCATAATTCAAAAGTATATTGTTGATCATATCTTTAAAAGTTCTATTTTTCCATTCAGCAATCCCATTATATTGGGGAGAATAAGGGGGTATCTCCTCATCAATTATGCCATTACTTTAGAAATATTCAACAAATGGATTAGACTTATACTCTCCACTTCTATCAGATCTTAACCTTTTAGTTTCTTGCCAGTTTGAGTTTGAGTTTCATTTTTAAATATGAGATTTTTTTTCCAGTGCTTCATCTTTATATTTAAGTAAATAAATATGATAATATCTACTGCAATCATCAATAAAAGAAATGAAATATTTCTTATGATCCCTAATCAACAAGCCATTGAATTCACAAATGTCTGTGTAAATTAAATCAAGTATTTTTGAATCTCTTTCAATTGAATGATAGCGTTTCCTAGTTGTTTTAGCTTTCACACACACTTGAAATTTGTTTTTCTTCTCAATTGCATATTTAGGGATTAAATCTAAATTCATCATTCTTTTAACAGAATCTAAATTTAAAAGTCCAAGTCTACTATGCCAAATATCAATGGATTCAATAATGTGCACCATAGGATAAATAAATTTCTCAACAGAAGAAGTTTTATTCAAATCAAAAGTAAATGGTTCAACTTTTAATTTAAATAAACCATCTGACAAATAACATTTACCAAGAAAATTATTGTAGTGCATAATCACTACTTTATTACATTTGAAAGTAAACTCATAACCCTCTCTAACTAAACATGAACCATTAAGAATATTTCTGCGAACTATTGGAACATGCTGCATCCTATGAAGTGAAAGAATACACCCTGAAGGAAACTTCAAATCCACATGTCCAATCTCTAACATATTGGCTGTAGCTGAGTTCCCCATCCTCATAGTTTTTCTTTTAATTGATTGGTAAGACACAAAAAGTAATTTATCAGCACAAACGTGCATATTTGCTCCAGTATCAACCAACCATTCAAGTGGCTCATAATAGTAAAGACTTCTGGGTTAATAGAAACGTACATTTCCTCATCCTTAGAAGTAGTAATGCCAATCTCAATCTCAATAGTATAAATCTCAGCGAGGTGTGTACTCAAATCAGTTTTCATTTTACCAGTATCTTCTACTACCACATTAACTTATACTTTAGAATTTGATCCTTATTTGACTTTGGACTTCTTAGACGGACAGTCCCTAGCCCAATGTTTAACCTAACCATAATTCCAGTAATGTTTGTTTGTTTTTTATTTCTTTTTGGCCTTACCTTTTATCTTGTTTATATTTTTAGATTTTGAATTAACCCCCACATTCCTCTGATTATTGTTCTTTTTTTCAGTAGTCACCACGTGGACATTAGACTCCACAGGTACAATATGACTATTCTTCCTATATTGCTCCTCAATGGATATTGATTTCATCAGAGCGTTTGTAGAAATTTTCTCCAGTTTGTGTTTGAGAGACATACCAAAATCCTTTCAAGATTTAGAAAATTTTTCTATCACTAACATCACTTGGAATTTCTCAAGAAATTCCATATCTGTTTCATGAAGAGAGTGAATAATCAATTGTAGCTCTTGAATTTCATTCATAAACTTGCCCTTAACCATCTAAAATTTCAGGAATTTAGAGACACAATACCTCTCAAGACCTTGATCTTCAGTATTATATTTCCTATCCAACTCATCCCATAACATCTTTGTTTTATAGGACTCAAAACAGTAGACATCAAAGAGAGCATTTGTCAAGGCTGACAGTATTTTTCCTCTGCCTACATTATTTTATTTATCACTCTAAGATGCCTTTCAGTTGGTACAGGCATGTCAACCTGCACTGCTGACAACAAGCCCCTCATGGTCAACTAAATTTTCATGCGTTGTTGCCAACGCTTAAAATTCTGTGCCAAACCAAATTTGTCCGACAGACCATTCAACTCAACCAAAGGCATATATACAGTAGAAGCAGTACCTAACGAACTGGCCATTGCACACAAATAGATAATTGCATAATAACTTCTTGAAGATTATTAGAAAAATCGGTACCGATGAGCACAGACAGACAACTCAACTAAATTGAAGAAGCACCGCCTATACCCAACCAAGACTCTAACAAAAGTGCAATTATTAATTATCAACAAAGTCGACAAGGTCAAATAGTCCAAACGCAAAGCAACCAAATAGAATTCAAAATAGAAAAGTAAATTAGTAACGGATCTGAACCGAAGAATCGGACAACAACTTATTTGATATAACCGCAGATCGAATCACCAATTCAATATTGGTTTGCCTTCAAGAAGTTATTCGTTCCACTTACTAGTGCGATGGGTACAACGACTCTCCTTGCAGGATAAGACGGTCTCAGATTGCTGTCGACGCACACCAACTGCGATCACTTCAAAAATCTCCTCAATTCACCGGTCCCATTAAGTCAGAAAAAAAAAATATGGATTGCGAGAGAGAAAACAGAAGAGGTGTTTTTTCTCAAGAAAAAATTAGAGTAGCGGCTCTGTTCCATTTTTTCCTTTTAACATAGGCTTAGGAAAAACCCTACACCAATTCGGATTAGTAGACTTAATTCTTATCAGTGTTAATCTTTCCTTTTTCTATACCAGTTAGAGTTAATTGGGCAAAATAAAAAGAGATGAACGTGAAAACATAACTAAGTCCAGGCCAGACGGGCGGCCCGCGCGTGTGGCTGTTCTACTACCTTAGGCTTTCTATCAAATTCATAAAAAAGTCTTTTAGTATATAAGGGTTTCAACACTCTTCAACTTTTTCCATATGGGACTCATGTATAACATGAGTTCCCAAATAGTTAAACACATATCTTTAATGGCATTTAATTATGAATTCCCATCATAAAAATGACTTCTACCGTAATCAAAACAATCTCTAACATGTCAAGAACAACTCTCATTAATTGTTTTAGGCTAACTAATCATGAGTTAAAAATTATTAAATCTCAAAATTACCATTTTCAATAAAAAGTTTGTAAATCTAAATTTTGGACAGGAAGAAGAGGAGTCCATGTCTTTATCTGATTCTCAAAAAGAATTATTTCAAAGTTGGGCTCAAAAAGCCTCTGTCTTTATCTCTGTGATTCTCCAAAAAAAAAAAAAAAATAACACTTCCTAGACAAAGCTGTTAAGGTTTCCATCACCTACTCCTAAACAAAAATCCTTGAAGGGTCAAAGACAAAGAAAGATATCAAACTACAATTATTTCAAAAATAGAGCTAAACAAAAAAATGTAGTAGTAATTATTGTTCTTGAATTCGTTTATTTTTTAATTTAATAGGAGGACAAAGCAATTTGGTGATGATGGTACTAGTGACTGCGAGCGAGTGGTGAGGAGCAAAGAGTGGGGTAACAATAATAGGGGTTTTTGACCGAAATGAGTCAAAACCCATTTTCCACACATTAATGGGGGCGGAATTCGTGGGCACGGTGCAGAGGGGGTACCTTGCGTTTCCGAAAGGCAAGGTACACTAATACCTCGCGTTTCAAAAACGCGAGGTTTCCTTTTTGCCAGCTTTTGAAGGAGCCGCAGAAAAGGCGGCCGAAAAGTATCACCTCGCGTTTGCTAAACGCGAGGTGAACTTTTTTTTTTAATTTCTTTTATTTTGTGAGTTTTTGTTTTATTTTTTATGAAATTCTAAATTTTTATTAGAAAGAATTCATATTTTTTAAATAACACAAAATTATATATAAATTTAAATAATACATAATTAAAATTTATTAATTGATATTTGACCATAATAATATACATATTTTTATCATAATTAATTTTATTTATAATGATGTTGAAAAATAATTATTTTTTACGGTTAATTTTATTTATATTAAAATTTAAAATAAATTTTTAATTTTAATTTTAATTGAATTAATTTATAGTTAATTCAATTTTAATATAAATATTTTAATTTTGATATTTTTAATTTTAATATTTCTATATTAATATTTATAATTTTAATATTTAAAATATTTTTAATTTCGATATTTTTAATTTTAATATTTCTATTAAGTATTATTAAATATTTATCTAATTTAAATATTGAATAAATGTAAATAGTTAATTTATAATATTTAATTATTGAAGAAAATTATAAAAATATAAATTATCAACTATCTTAATACGCTAAAATTATAGTGTCAACTATTTAAATAGTATTTAAATTTAAATCTCAATTATATAAATTTCATAATCCTCTTACATTTCATAATTCAAATAATTTATAATTTAACTGAACTCGAATAATGTGTGAAATTTTACAGGCTTAAAAAATTATATTATATTTGTCTTTAAAATTCTATTATTATTTTTATTAAATGGTCAAAATAAATCAAACTTATTGTTCTCTCTATAATTTTTAAATATAAATTATATAGCACATGTGCACTAGCTTTTCACGAGGTCTCTTTTTTTAAAAAATTTATTTTTTCTTGTATTATGCATTTTATCATTTTGCGACTTTTTCTTCTCATTTTTTATGAAGTTCCAAATTTTTATTAAAAGGAATTAATATTTTTTAAATAACACAAAATTATATATAAATTTAAATAATGCACAATTAAAATTTTTTAATTTAAATTTGACCATAACATTTAATGTACGTATTTTTACTATAGTTAATTTTATTTGTAATGATTTTGGAAAAATTTTATTTTTATAGTTAATTTTATTTATATTGGAATTTGACAAAAAATATTTTTAATTTAAAATTGAATTAATTTATAGTTAATTTAAAACATTTAATTATCTTACTTGAGATATTTGGTATTTGCGAATTTATTGTATATATATTTTAATATTGGTTGAGTTGAGTTTTTAACATTGTCCACAAATCTTTTGTGATTTTATGATATTAATAGGTGATCATGCATGATTGGGAAGACATGAACTTTAAAACGCGATACAAATAATAAATAATAAACTTTATTACACATGAAATAATTTTAAAAAAAGGATGAAAACTAGTCCCGCAATGAAATCCTCGACGGTTCCTTGGAGGTTGAACTCGTCTCCGAGGCTGTTCTTGTTGTTGTTCTTCTGGTGGTTCTTCTGGTTGTACTGCATCTTGTTCCTCATAACGGTGGGATGGACCGGGAATATCTATAGAATGCCTGTGCGCTATCCGAGACCGTCCAGTAGATGGGCCGACAGCAAATTCATCGACTGAAGATAGGTATCTAGTATCGAAGACTAGGTGCTGCGGAGTAATAAAATCAGCTTGCCTATCTTCAACTGCTGCAGGATCACCATGTTCATAGTTGTATTCTTCGTCGTGCACTGGTGAGTAGTGATCCTGCACAGGAATATCAGGTACAGCACGTCTGCGTGCTCGTCTACCCCCCCTCCGCACCGGTGGTACTTCGCGATTGACTTCTTGCGGGATCGGAGGTATCGGATCAGCAGTGTAGCTTCGTCTGGCTGACTCGTAGGGTGGGTGGTTCAAACGATTTGCCTCACCTGTGGCAGTTAGCGAACGAGTAGCGAGATTTGTTATTGATGCAAACACTCGTCTACTCACAGCATCCGCATTTTGATATCCCTCATTGTCAAGATACAATATCCGATTCATCGAATCAGTCTATATATATTTCGAAATGTCAATAAATTATTTGAGTGTAAATTTTATTATTTTTTAATAATATGTATAAAAAAATTACATACCAATATTTCTGTCGCTCCACTGCTCGATTGGTAGCCCGAATGATTAGGTTGCGTTATAGTCGGATTACCAATCAGTCGCCTAGTGTGAGTCCAATACCATGCTGCATAGTCAGGCGAAACTATATTTTGATTGTAGCTGAATTGTCCAATCATTATTGTTGAATGTCTATCAACCCACTTTGCGTAATGTATTAAATTAATCTCAGACCACCCTGCACCAGTAATTCTCATATCACGGGTATGCAAATTGTCACCAGTGTCAACTGTAACAGGTATTATCTGCACCAATCCAAACTGTCGCATGACTCTATCTGGGTGATGCACTTCTATTGTTTCCCAACAAACTAGGGATGTGATAGATGCCCAGATGCGTCGTCCATAAGTACAATATGGTGGTAAGGTAGTTAACATGTGCTCATCATAAGGCTGCCAGATAAACTGTATAAATGTAAACTGTCAGTATTAATAATAAATAACGAATTTGCAATTAGTGTTGAAAGCAAAGTGGTTGAAGTAATACTTACATGATCATGTTGCATCCTATCCAACTGATCCCTATAAGTAAGAAGCATATGTGTCAGAGTGCGGGAAAGCTCTAATTGTCCCTCTCATGCTGATCCTCTCGGGGCCTGTGGGTCAACGTCCTCAACTGCACGAACTCTAGAAAGTCTGATAGTAGGGATACGCTCCCAAGCCCACAACTATTTCAACATTAATAACCAATGCTTAGGAAAAAAATATCTATTATATTTTTAAAATACTAATAATATTTTCCTTTTAAAAAAATGTGCGTTTCATATTTGAACCAACAATAACGGGCCACTGATAGTGTGTACTCTATAGGATGTAGCATTGCACAAACAACGATACAGATGAGCTAATGCTGCACTTCCCCAACTAAGGGTGTCGGATACCTCCAAATCACGAATGTATTTTAAGAAGCCCAGATGTACTCTGTTGCCAGACTTGTCCGAGAACAGAAAGCCGCCAATAAGCTGCATAATACGATAACGTGTATGTTGGCCTATCATTTCTGACATCGCATCTGCAGGTAGTGGCTGGCTTAAGGCTCTTTCGAGTGAAATGATCTTCAATCTATATCCATCTAGCTCTGTCGGAGTCGGTCGAAATTCTAATAGCTCGTCGCACATGTCAATCAACTCTAAAGGTGTATGTACGAACCGACTGTTACAGATTGGATTACCATCTACACGTAATCCAAAAAGAACCTCTACGTCCTGTAGGGTGATAGCAGCCTCTCCAACTGTAAAGTGAAATGTATGCGTCTCCTGGCGCCATCTTTCCACTAATGCTGCAATCAGTGGATGATCGATCCTCATATAACATAAACGGCACAGTCCGCCAAAACCGGCCATGTTCATGAGCTGCTCAATACGGTGATCGAATGGTCAAGCTTCCCAAAATATACTATCATTCCTCTTCGCAGTAATAACATCACTGTATAGCTGTCCTGCCCAAATATGTGATGACCTGTGTTTGTGCTGCAATCTCAATACGTCCGGTATAATAGGACCTGGATCCACTCTGTGAGAAGTAGGCTCATACATTTTGTCCTAATTAATAGAACCGATATATAGAAGTTAAAAATAATGTAATGATATATAATCAACATACCAATTAAATGCAGAAAAAAAATTTAAACACAAAATTAAAAATAAATAATTCGAATCACAAATAAACATTATTATCTGAATGAATTTAGGTAACAGATAAACATTGTATCTAAAAGAATTTAGCCAACATGATACAAAATTAATCCGTGATTTTTTCATTCTACAGCACCGTGAGTGTAATTTCTCCTATTGTGTCCACTGCGATGACATAAGCCGCAACGAGGTGGTGAATCAGGATTGCATTCGTCCATCTCATTCTAAATACGTGTCGTCCGCAATCTGCCTCTCTGACGGTTCTTGAATCGGTGAGCAAATGGTGCCACGCTGAAGCCATGATTACGCCAATAATCTTCGTGTGGAATGGGTCTGAACTGTGCTGCATAAGTTATTCTATAGGATAGTGTCGTGTTTTCTGATGACACTAAATCCCCAGGATTCAATCCCAATTGCTGACATGCTGCAAACGTGTGCGAACAAAGTATTTCATATATTTCCCATTTGCAACAGCTGCACTTCCTGGCCCCAACATCCACCTCATATGAATTATTTCCCTTTCCATGCTCACGATATGGTGACACAATATTAAAAATACCACGATCCCGATTAAAAGCCAAAACACGGTGTGTTCTTCCTTTCGTCTCATTCTTCACAAATTTGGCCCATATCCTAGAAGGAAAGTAATATCGCCCATGATTAGCCTCCTGCCTATGGTCGTTGAAATATTTGACTGTTTTTTTGAAGGAATACTCCACAATCACCTTGATGGGTAGGGCACGTATCCCTTTGACGACACTGTTAAAAGATTCCGCCAAATTAGTTGTCATGTTACCACACTGATGTCCACCGTCATAAGTAAGAGTCCATTGCTCTTTCGGAATCAAATCTAACCATGCCTTCGCTTGGGGACTTAACAAATTAATTTCTTCCATAATCTTCAAAATTTTCACTTTTTGCTTTGATCCCCAGCTGCGTACATCAACTTCTTTAACTCATGCATTTTGAACTTGCTATTGAAGTTACTCCAAACATGTCTAAGACAAAATCTATGCACTGCCATTGGCTCCTGCCAGAGGGGAAGTCGATGAACTGCATTTATAATCCCAATGTGTCTGTCAGATATTAAACAAAATTTTCGATCCTTTAACACATGTTCTCTTAGTAAGGACAAAAACCATCCCCAACTCTCATTGGTTTCTTCGTTAATGACTGCAAATGCTAAGGGCAATATATGATTATTGGCATCTTGACCCACTGCTGTTAAAAGTTTTCCCCTGTATATACCCCTAAAGAATGTGCCGTCAACGCTAACCACCGGTTTCATGTGAACAAATGCATTAATACAGGGTCCGAACGCCCAGAAAACATATCCAAATGTCTTGGCTCCATTGCTGTTCATAGGCAAGAAGTGCCACGCCACGACGGTATCAGGATTCGCATCTTGTAAGGCTTGCATATATCGCGGTAGCTGTGCGAACAAAGAAGGCCAATCCCCATAGATCATCTCAATAGCGTGCCTGCGTGCATTCCATCATTTCCTGTACGACGGGGTAAAGTGCAATGTGTTATGAACATGACTATTTATTTCGCTGACTTTTATCTCCGGATTATCATGAATCATTGACATGATGTGTTTCGCCATGAATTTCGCACTCATGTTTTGATGGTTCCCGTCGACTGTCCGCACTAAACAAATGTGCTCTCCATGCCATCGAGTAATTTGCCACAAGCCACAACATTTCTTTTTTCGTGCACGGATCCGCCAATAACATGGATGCTATGGAGTTGAATTTTTACACTCGGCAACCCAGTATGAACTCTTGCTCTCTACCACCATAAACTCACGACCGAGCCTGATAGACCACGACCGAACAGCCCATAGCAACTCATTCTTATCCCTGAACCACATGCCAATCCTTAAGTCATTATTGGATTCTGACCATAAATCCATCCCCCGACCTGGATCCATGCCATCAGCTTCGTTTTCCATCTCTTGTGTAGTATCTAACCGGTCAAGATAGATTGAATATGGCGGATCGTACAAACGGACCGATTCAGATGATCTATTTGCAGGTTGTTGCAATACAGAAGGACCGGGAATATCTTCTTCTGGATTGCCATCCCCCTCGTCCTCATCGGGTGAATCATCCACGGTAGGCCCATCAATGTCTGACGTAGGTCCTAACCCGTCCACAGTCGCCTCTGGAATACCTACCCAATTACGCTCTCGAGCTACCCAATCATCAACTGGAGTTACATCCAATGGAATACCAATTTCAACTATTGAAAATAATTGATGGCTCGTCTGTACTTGAACGGATTGAATCCTGTCATGAAGTTGAGGCATACCAAACCCAGTAGAAGTCGACACCACTACTCGATTGCTAGGTCCAGCGATTGGGGTATCCAAAATTGATGTACTGAAAAGTGATTGGAAAGTCTCATTTCCAATCTGTGGAGGATCGTTGGCTACAGTTGCTGGAAAATTTAAATCGAAGTTAGGCGTGCTGACAGGAACAGTTGAGTTCAGTAATGCAGTGAACGATTCAGTGATAGGAGTTGGGATATTATGCTCAGAAAGAGTTGTTGCTGCTATATTCGGAATCTGGACAATCTCATGGTGAACATGCAGATCAATTGGTTGTCCCCTCACGGTAGATGCATAGTACCACATATTTTCCATATCATCATCATCTGTTATAGCAGCGGTTGTAGACCTCGTCCCAGTACCAGTAACAGTGTCCTCCCTCATTGTGATTTGCAACTTCACATTAGACGTGTCCAATCCTCGAATAGCACATATTTTGTTGACTAAACCTCTAAAACTAACTCGATTTCGAACAATCAATACCTTGCGATATGGACCATTAAAAAAATCGCCGTGTGGGGTGCGCATAATTTCACAATCCCAATATAACCGTAGTCTTACAGGTTCTTCTAATGACATTGTGTCTAAATAAATGATGTAGGATTTTTCTATTCAAAAGATAGAGCATGTTACAACTTTGAATTAATATATGAAGCAATATATTATAATCAGTACAAATCTATCTCAAATAGTTAAAATATTTGATATATGCAAAATTGAGTATTTAATATATTCCACACTAATTATTACATATTATAAAACTTACTAAGATAGTTAAGATTAATTATTCAAGAAGTTAACATATATTTAATTTAAAATCCCAAAATCCCCAAAGCTCAAGGTTTTCTTATTCTAGAAAATCTTTTCAAATCTCAGTGATAAGTGAAAAATTAAGAAAAATATGAAGGATATTTATTAAGTTAATAGCTAAAAAAATATGCAAATAATAATTTTCATGCTATACGAATGTATATAAAAAAATTATTGAATAAACTATTCAAAAGATATGTAAATTATCATGCTAAAAAAAATGTAAATAATAATTTTCATGCTATATGAATGTATTATAAAAAAAATATTAAATAGACTATTCAAATGATATGTAACTTTTATGCTAAAAAAAATATGTAAATTTTCAAGCTAAAAAAATATGTATATAATATTTTTCATGCTATACGAATGTATTTAAAAAAATATAAAATAGACCATTCAAATGATATGTAAATTTTTATAATATTTAAAAAATATGTAAATTTTCATGCAAAAAAAATATGTAAATAATAATTTCCATGCTATACGAATGTATTTTAAAAAAAATATTAAATAGACTATTCAAATGATATGTAAATTTTCAAGCTAAAAAAATATGTATATAATATTTTTCATGCTATACGAATGTATTTAAAAATATATAAAATAGACCATTCAAATGATATGTAAATTTTTATAATATTTTAAAAATATGTAAATTTTCATACTAAAAAAATATGTAAATAATAATTTCCATACTATACGAATGTATTTTAAAAAATATTAAATAGACTATTCAAATGATATGTAAATTTTCAAGCTAAAAAAATATGTATATAATATTTTTCATGCTATACGAATGTATTTAAAAATATATAAAATAGACCATTCAAATGATATGTAAATTTTTATGCTAAAAAAAATATGTAAATAATAATTTCTATGCTATACGAATGTATTTTTAAAAAAATATTAAATAGACTATTCAAATGATATGTAAATTTTCAAGCTAAAAAAATATGTATATAATATTTTTCATGCTATACGAATGTATTTAAAAAAATATAAAATAGACCATTCAAATGATATGTAAATTTTTATAATATTTAAAAAATATGTAAATTTTCATACTAAAAAAATATGTAAATAATAATTTTCATGCTATACGAATGTATTTTAAAAAAAATATATATTAAATAGACTATTCAAATTATATGTAAATTTTCAAGCTAAAAAAATATGTATATAATATTTTTCATGCTATACGAATATATTTAAAAAAATATAAAACAGACCATTCAAATGATATGTAAATTTTTATAATATTTAAAAAATATGTAAATTTTCATGCTAAAAAAATATGTAAATAATAATTTCCATACTATACGAATGCATTTTAAAAAAAAATATTAAATAGACTATTCAAATGATATGTAAATTTTCAAGCTAAAAAAATATGTATATAATATTTTTCATGCTATACGAATGTATTTAAAAAAATATAAAATAGACTATTCAAATGATATGTAAGTTTTTATAATATTTTAAAAATATGTAAATTTTCATGCTAAAAAAATATGTAAATAATAATTTCCATGCTATAAGAATGTATTTTAAATAAATATTAAATAGACTATTCAAATGATATGTAAATTTTCAAGCTAAAAAAATATGTATATAATACACAGTCTATACACAGTCTATAGACGTTTTAAATAGTTACACAGTCTACAATCTATGTAAATATTTACAAAGTATAATTAAAATACACAGTCTATACACGTTTTAAACAATTAAATTAAATAGCTAATTCAACTATACAATTTAATTATAAATACATAATTCAACATATATCACATCATCATAAAAAAATAATTCACACAAGAATTTAACAAATAATATCTTTATTATAATATTTACACAGTCTACAGTCTATGTAAATATTTACAAAGTATAATTAAAATACACAGTCTATACACATTTTAAACAATTAAATTAAATAGCTAATTCAACTATACAATTTAATTATAAATACATAATTTAACATATATCACATCATCATAAAAAATAAGTCACGCCAAAATTTAACAAATAATATCTTTATTATAATATTTACACAGTCTATACACAGTCTACAGTCTATGTAAATATTTACAAAGTATAATTAAAATACACAGTGTACACACGTTTTAAATAATTAAATTAAATAACAAATTCAGCTATACAATTTAATTATAAATACATAATTCAAAATATATCACATCATCATAAAAAAATAAGTCACACAAGAATTTAACAAATAATATCTTTATTATAATATTTAAAGAAAAAAAACCTGTAAAATATATGTCAATATATACGAGCTCCCGCGAATACTTTCTCAGGCTCTCTCTTGTGCAAAATTTCTTCACACCCGCAGCAAAATCTTCAACAAAATTTCTTCACACCTGCAGCAAAATCTTCACCAATGCCAACAAAATGGAAAACACAGAAGAGTGGAGAATAGAGAGGAATGAGAAGAACAAATGAAGAATGGATATATATAGGCGAAAGAAAGTGTTTCTGTGTGCATGTGAATTTCGGTCAAAAATTTGTCCGCTTTCTTCACGTGCCAAAAGCTGTCCGGTCGCTGACAACCGGGCTGAAAAGGTAAATACCTCGCGTTTAGTAAACGCGAGGTCTTCAGCTTTTCAGTCTTGTTGTCAGCGGCCCATGTGGCTGCTGGCAAAAAGAAAACCTCGCGTTTTCGAAACGCGAGGTATCAGTGTACCTCGCGTTTCGAAAACGCGAGGTACCCCCTCTGCGCCGTGCCCACGAATTCCGCCCCCATTAATGTGTGAAAAATAGGTTTTGACCCATTTCGGTCAAAAACCCCAATAATAGTGGAGAATAATTTATACAGTAAGAAGTGGGAGTGGGGACAGAGGAATGGAGGAGTACGAGGTGGCTTTGTATTGCTAGGGACTTGATGAATCCATTGTTAGAATCTCAACCAACTGTGAGTCTGGGAGTCTTTCATGGGGTGGCTGTTGCTGTCGGCATGAAACTGCCGTAGGGATCTAAGCTCAGAAAGAAGAATGAGGCAGCAGAGAGTGTGTGGGATTTTTGTGATGGTTGTTGCCTCTCTGTCTGCTAATGATTTCCCCAATGATCCATTCGGTGGGAATGAAATTGCAGTGGCAACTAAGAGCAAGAATAAGAGGAAAATGTAATAAGGAAGGGGGAAAAAATATTTTAAAATAAATTTGAAAAAAGATAATAATATATTTTAATTTTTTAAAAAATATAAAATTATTAAAATAACTTTAAAAATTAATCGAATCATGAATTGATCAACAAAAAGATAATATTTAAACGATTAGAAAGTTTAAAAAATTATTTTATATTTTTTTAAGTTGAAGAGTAAAAATTAAATTTTATAATAATTAGAGAGTTGTTATAAAATTATGGTAGTGTTAGAATAAAATCTTCACACTACACACTAATAAAACTCTAACTATTTTGCACAAGAATTTCTCTCTTTCTTTTCTCTCACAATTTTCTCTAATCTTTCTTTCACTAATCTTTCTACAAAATGATGGTGTATTACAAGCTTAGAGAATAGCTCTATTTATAGAGCTCTAATTAGTGGAATACATCATGCCATACATCATTTTCCACTAATCTCAATTAGTGGTGTCTCCACTAAATGGTGGACATCCATAAAAATCTTCTCTAATAATTCACATAAATCCATAATTAGTGGAGTCTCCACTAATTAATGGAGATTCCAATAATTCATAACACTCCCCATTGGATGTCCATCCATTACATATATGCCTCGTTAAAACCTTACTAGATAAAAACCAAGTGGGAAAAAAAATCTAGTGAAGGAAAAAAAGTACACTATTCTATATGTCTGTTTATTACTCCCCCTGATGAGATGATTCCTTTAAATCTTTAAACCGACGCATACCGATTTTATATCTCAACTTCTCAAATGTTGCAATCGGTAAAGTCTTCGTGAAAATATCTGCGAGGTTGTCACATGACCGAATTTGTAGCACATCAATTTCACCTTTCTTCTAAAATTCATGAGTAAAGAAGAATTTTGGTGAAATATGTTTTGTCCGATCTCCTTTAATATATCTTCCTCGTAATTGAGTTATGCAAGCTGCATTGTCTTCATAAAGAGGAGTTGGAATATCTTTGATTGATGATAATCCATAACTTTCTCGGATATAATGAATCATGGATCTTAGTCATACACATTCTCGACTTGCTTCATGAATGGCTATAATTTCAGCATGATTTGAAGAAGTAGCTGTTATAGATTGTTTCGTAGAACGCCATGATATAGCAGTATTTCCACATGTAAATAGATAACCCGTTTGAGAACGTGCTTTATGTGGATCAGATAAATAACCAGCATCTACATAACCAATCAATGTTGGGCTGGTTTTATTTGAATAAAATAATCCGAGATCAATTGTACCTCGGAGATATCGAAGGACTTGTTTAATTCCATTCCAATGTCGTCGTGTTGGTGAAGAACTAAATCTTGCTAATAAATTGACAGCAAAAGCAATATCAGGTCGTGTATTATTAACAAGATACATCAATGCACCAATTGCACTGAGATATGGTACTTCAGGACCAAGGAGTTCTTCATCATTTTCTTGAGGTCGGAAAGGATCTTTATCCACATTTAATGATCGGACGATCATTGGAATACTCAATGGATGTGCTTTGTCCATGTAAAATCTTTTTAGCACTTTTACTGTATATGTTGATTGATGAATAAATGTTCTACTTGCCAAATATTCAATTTGTAAACCAAGACAAAGTATACTTTTACGACCATCCTTGATGTCGAATAATCAATTGTTTCTTGGAGCTCTTCAGGAATTCCAATAAGATTAATAGCATCAACATATATAGCTAATATCACAAATTTAGAACTAAATTTTTTAATAAAAACACATGGACATACCTGGTCATTTTTAAATCTCACTTTCAATAAATATTCACTAAGACGTGTGAACTACATGCGCCAAGATTGCTTCAGGCCATATAATGATTTCTACAACTTGATGGAGTAATTTTCACAAGGAAAATGTTTATATGCTTCAGGCATATGAAATCCTTCGGGGATTTTCATGTAAACATCATTTTCTAAATTTCCATACAAGTAAGCAGTGACAATATCTAATAGGTGCATATCTATCTTTTCATGTACTGCCAAACTAATAAAATATCGGAGTGTAATAGCATCAATAACAGGAGAATAAGTTTCATCATAATCAATACCTGGTCTTTGTGAAAAAACTTGGGCTACTAATCGCGCTTTATATCGAACAATTTTATTCTTTTTATTACGCTTTCGTACAAATATCCATTTGTAGCCAACAGGTTTTACACCTTTTGGTGTTGGGACTGCAGGTCCGAAGACTTCACGTTGTGTCAGTGCATTTAACTCCGATTGAATCGCATCTTTCCATTGCAGCCAATCTTTTCTATGCCGACATTCATCAATTGATATTGGTTTAGGATCATCATTATCCTGTATAACATCAAGAGATATTATATGCAAACATATGATCAATAATTGTTTCTATCCGATTCCAACTTCTACCGGAAGTGGTATAATGGATAGAAATTTCAGTGTTACTTTCATTTATATCTGGTTCTTTGTCATAAGTTTTCTCTTGGTCTTTATCATTCTTTGCTTTAATATGATCATCTGGACCATTAATCCTCTCTTCTTTCGAGGATTTTTATCTTTAGAACCAAGAGGTCGGCCATGCTTCTGGCATGCTTTTGGCTCAGCAGCTATATGTAAAATCTTTTGTTCTGTTGGAACTTCAATTAGAATAGGAGCATTTATAGCTGGCATATGCGATTTTGTTACTCTTTTAGAGTTAACAAAAGCGTCTAGCATTTGATTTGCAATGCTTTACAAATGAATTATCTTTTGAACTTCAAGTTCACACACGCTTGTATGCGGATCAAGATAATTTAATGATGTTGTCCAATCACGATCTTTCTTGTACTGTTTCTGTTCTCCCCCTAATTTAGGGAATAATGATTTCACAAGAGAATAAGAAAAGAAATATAAGAAAATGATGACAAGCAGGAAATGCCAAGAAAAATATCTCTTTTTTTTTTCACTCTTCCCGGTACCGACTTTTCCTCTTCCTCTCTTGTCTTTTCTTTTCCTCCGACCCTCTACCTACCATCTACCTCTTCTTCTTCCTCATACAGATATATATATATATATATATATATATATATATATATATAAATGTATCGATATATATCTCAGTCATCAGTCATTAGTAAACATCAAAAACAAAAATCACAAAGCAGATATGGAGACTCGTAATTCATTTGAGACATGGTCAAATTTTGACTCAGTTTCTGCAGCAGATTTTGATGTATTTTCCTTTCCATACCAACTGCTTCTGCCTAATTCGAACACAGAAGATTTTGATATGATTTCCTTTCCAAACCAACCGCTTTTGCCTAATTCGAACGCAGAAGATTTTGATATGTTTTCCTTTACAAACCAACCGTTTCCTCCTAATTTCAGGTGAGATACCTTTGAGGGCTTCCATTTGTTTTTAGTGTGCTTGATAATGAAATTAAACTCTCTTTTAGTTTGTTTTTTATGTAAATCAGTAGAAGTTTTGAACATACTGCTTTGGACCAAGTTGATCTGCCCCTACAAGAGACTGCTTTTGATACTGTTCCTCTTGATGCTATTCCTTTGAATGAGGATATGCTTGTGCATGATCTTTTCTACTCTCTAATGGATTTTGAACAAAGCCAGAGTATGATTCCAGGTTATTATACATTTAAACATGAATTTTGAATGGTATTACCTTTACTGATATTATTTTCTTTTTCTAGGAGAAATAATGAGTGGTCTTGGCAACGAAGTCGGAGTAAGTACTCATGAAATGCATAATATCGAAGTTCAAGATATTATTGCAGACAAAATTCCTGGGAAGAAGAAGATGATTAAGAGGCAGAGAGAGAAGAAGGGCAATAACTCCCAGACACTATCAAGAGAAACAATTTCGCAGTACTTTTACCTACCAATCAAGAGCGCAGCCAAAGAACTAAATATTGGCATAACCCGTCTCAAGAAAAGATGTAGGGAGTTAGGAATTCGTCGATGGCCTCATAGGAAGTTGGTGAGCTTGGAGACCATAATCAAGAATGTTCAGGTTCTCTCTCATACATACTTATAATTTGCAAGTATGAAACTATGAAAGATTTATAAGTAAATAACCGATGATATCACTTCGATTTATAGGAGATGCAAAATAAAGAAGAAGGAGGACATATGGCTGAGAAGAAGTTGAAAGAAGCCATTGCGATACTGGAATGTAAAAAACAGTTGGTGGAAGAAAGTCCTAATACGCAGTTAGAGGACCAAACACAGAAATTGAGACAAGCATGCTTCAAGGCCAAATATAATAAGAAATTTAATTATAATAAAATTAAGGGGATCATAAAATTCCAAGACTCATTTCGCAGTAATTTTACGGCTAATTCTGCTGCTAGTCTCGATGCTGGCTCAAATGGGAAAGAAAAGGAGGAGGATGCCGAAAAAGAGGAGCTGAAGTCCATAATTACTAATTATTTGTCTTCCTCTAATGTAAATATTGAAAAAGAACAATTACAAACCTTCATCTTAAATTTGTCAGTTCAATTACAAAAGAGCAACTATAAGCATGTATCCTCAAGTTTATATGAACACTAGTGATATGAATAAAATATGTGATGCTTATTATTAATGGAAATATCTTTTTCCCTTATTATCTTTTCTGTTCCACTTCAGGTGGCCAGTATTTCTCTGTGATAAGGGAAATATCGAGTGTGTCCATGACCATAACCACGGCCACTGCCACAACTACGACTATAACGATGGCTTCTGCTGGAGCCAACAACATTCACTTCTGGGAGTGCTGTTGAGCCAGTTCATCTGGCTTCATGATTTCTCAATAATAACTCATGTTAAATCTATCAATTTTGGATACCATTTTTCTCGATATTGTTACTGCAGGACAATATTCGAGGTATGAAAAGTGAAGAATGTCTTCTCCAATATAACTTCATCAGTAACTTTTTTTCCGCAAAATTTTTAACTAAGATGTAGTTTTATACATCACGGAGTTTACGGTTTTACAATCTTACAACTTCAGGTGCAACCATTCATACCGTGCAGTGGGTAGTACGACTATCTTCAGGTGGTCAAATCTTTCTTTTTATCCACATGACATATGGATCTCCTTTTTTTTAGCATTTAGATGCATTTTTGTATGACATATAATTTTTTTTTTCAGAAATATCAAGGGCTACAAATTCGAATTTAGCGAGGTTAGCCATAGAAATCAATAAATGCATACCTGTCTTCTGGCTTTAATAACGGCAGAGACTCGTGCTGTCTTCTGGCTTTAATAACGGCAGAGACTCGTGTTGATAATGTGTTATAAAATTAGAGTAGTGTTAGAATAAAATCTTCACACTACACACTAATAAAACTCTAACTATTTTGCACAAGAATTTCTCTCTTTTCTTTTCTCTCACAATTTTCTCTAATTTTTCTTTCACAAAATGATGGTGTATTACAAGTTTAGAGAATAGCTCTATTTATAGAGTTCTAATTAGTGGAATACATCATGCCATACATCATCTTCCACTAATCTCAATTAGTGGTGTCTCCACTAAATGGTAGACATCCATAAAAATCTTCTCTAATAATTCACATAAATCCATAATTAGTGGAGCCTCCACTAATTAATGGAGATTCCAATAATTCATAACAAGAGTCATTAAAATAATTTGTTTTACTTTTTATAATATTTATAATATATGTGCTTATATATGTAAAATAATATTTCTTCCGTCTTAATAAAATTAACCTACTTATTATTTTGAGTTATCTTAAAAAGATTAACACTTTCTTTAAGAGAAAATTTTTTATTATATAATTTATTATAAAATAATTAATATACCCAACATATATTATTTTTATATATTTAAATTTGATATAAAGTATTGAGGAGCTTATATATTTCTTACTTTTATTAGACTATACTCCCTCCATCCTATAATATAAGTCGTTAGGGACTACTGTTGTTATCTTAAATTATAAGTCGTTGGGAACTTTTCAAGAAGGTTTTAAAGCTATTTTTATATTTTTATCCTTATTTATTATTTTCTTTCTCTCTTTTTCTCTCTCCCCTCTTCTTTTGTTTCCAAAATATTTAAATAGGGATGTTTTAAGAAGAAAAAATATAAAGTCATCTTATTTTTAGGAATCTTAATATGTGTGAAATTAAGTCAAACAACTTATATTATGGGACAAAAAATATTATATTATATTATTATATTTTAATTTTAATTTTTATATAACATTTTGTATCAAATTAATTATTTTTAATTTTAATAAGACGGAAGAAATATAAAAAAATATAATATATTATATATTTTTTGAATTTATATATTAAACAGTTTATAATGTATCAACCGGGGCCGTCATCCTCTTGACAGATCCCGGCGCTCTGCCTCCGGCGCAAGCAACGAAGAAATTGAAAAGATGATATTGACACATTGGCATCCAAGTCACCATCCACATCATATCACCAATGCCAGCGTTGGAAATGGAAATTTACTAATGGAGAGAAAGGGACCGGCGAGCAAAACGTCACCGCAGCCAACAGCAAACTCATTGTCAACGCAAAACACAAATAGAAAGCATCTCAGTCTCTCTCTCTCTCTCTGCAATCATTGCACCGAGAGAGAGAGAGAGAGTAGAAATATCAAAGTGGCATTAATCATGCTTCCCACATCTTAGTGCCCTGCCCTCATTAATCATCGTGGTATCAATTTCAATCTACAAAATCATTTATCTTTGCATGCTTGTTTCCTTAATTTGAAGCTTCATTGATAAAATTGTAGTAATCCCCATTCTACAATACTTCTTCTTTGAATAACCTAAAGAATTTGAGCATTTTTCAAAAAATAATACAAGTTTAGCTATTACGATATATTTTTTTTAATATCAATTATATTTTAAATTTACGTTTTATCTGAATTTATATTGACGATATTTTTAAAAAATAATTATACATCAATTTTTATATTTTCTAAATATTTTTAATCACTACTTATAAGTTTTTTATTCTAAATTCTTCATATACGGATAAGATTAACACCATTCAACTTTCTCAAAACATTTTTGATCCCTCCTTGTATGAATGCAAATATATGCCTTTTTTTCTTTTTAAAGATCAGTTCAAAAAGCTACATAAAGCAAAGGTCACCAAAAGCAGGCATATGCTTAGTTGTCAAACCTTACAATGATTTTTTTTTTTTTTGGGTTTCAAATATACTAATCAAAAGTCAGAAAGAAGGCTTCATTTACCCCTCTCGAAAGGCCAATTTTTATTTTCCATTTTTTTTGGGAAAAAACATAGGGAATGTTTCTGCTTGATAAGTTTGTCGCCTACTACCTAGAAGTCGACTATCCAGTTTACTGTTTGATTTAGTTAGATTATTTTGTAGAAATAAACGAGAGGAAAAAATAAATATAAAGATAAATGAGATATTTATTTCGTTTGATTGGATGTAGATGGGAAGGAGAAGTAAATTGGGAGGGGACAATGGGTAGTACTCTCCCTCCACACAAGTATTTCTTTCCTTTCCAATTTGGAGAGATTGAGGGAGAGAAAATAATGTGAGAGTAATAATGACAATATTGACCATATTTTTAATATTAAAATTTTTAATAAAATATATAATAAAGAATAAAATAATAAACTAAATTAATTATTATCTCACCTCTTCTATCTTATTCCCTTCTTATTCTCACTCTAACAAAATAAGATAAGAATAAATATATTAACTTTTCTTAGTGAAAATAAAAAATGACACTCCTCCTCTCCTCTCATTTCCTCTTTCCCTCCCCTTCGCGAACCAAAACAAGTCTAAGTATTTCTTGAATCACTTCCTCCCAAAGTCTAAGTAGGTGTTTTTTGGTGGGATCGACCATGGAAGTGGGAACCAATCTTCTGTGCTCTCGCATCACAACTATATCACTATTCCTCCAACTCCCCCTTCTCTTCATTTTGTTTTCTAACTTTGTCCTTCAATTCATTCTGTGAATATTAACATCTACATAGATTCTCTATCCCTTCTAGACTATTCTTTGTTTATGTTAATTCCGTTTTAATAGACTAACACATTTTAAATGAGGTAAAATTTAATTATAACGATTTTTTTATTACTAAAATTGCGGTATATATGAATTGTCATTCAATTTAAATAATTTTTATTTTTTAAAAATTGTTGTTTATTTATAAAATATTATATTATTTCTTGTTAATTTAATATATATTTTATAATTTATTTTTTCAATTTAAACAAAAATTTTCAAAAGAGTTATAATCTAAATAAACCGTAATATTTTCTATTTCGGGTGCCAAATATATACCAAAGTTGGGTTGGCACAAATGTTTTGGACAAAAAGGTATCCATTCAAAACATAGGTTAAACAAACAATCTTTGTCCATTGTTAGTAGAGCACTAAATTATTGGTCAATTACCAGACTGTAGGCCCAAAAAAAAAAAAAACCAAAATAATTTATTGGGAAAATATTTTCGTGAGGAAAAGGAGGAGTTAGTTCTGGTTTCTAACTTTTGTGTAGTCCCATTTAGTCTGTACCAGGAGTTGTACTTTCGTGTTTGCAGCCTGTTACCAAATTTCGTATTAAAGCCACCACAGACTCTCCTTCTTAGCTGCTTACTTCTTCCTCTACCGCCTACCTCTATCCCTGTATCTCTCTTTCCTTCCGACAGCTTTGGTTCTCAGTTTATATACGTAGTTCCCATAAGGATTCGGACTTCGGAGGTTTTTCAAGATTTGGGATTAGCTTAGTCACATCAGTGCACTGGCTAAAGTGTAATTTTGGGTTTCGGTTGAATGTGCACATATGGAAGCTAGTACGGGGAAATCTATGGCTAAAGAAAATGATCAGGCTCTGGGCTCACCGACGGTTGAGCCGGCACCACCATCTTCTCCTCCTCCCCATCCGGCTGAAAAGGTATTCATATTTGTGCTTCATGCCATTTTTCTTCCTCCCACTCATGTAATCACTTCTTTATTTTACTGAATTTTGATTATTTTCGTAATTTCTTGTTTGGTTTTGTCCCGGCTATCTCAGAATATCACTGACCTTTCTCTGCGCTCTTGTTTTAAATTTTAATTTGATTGGACTTCTTTGGCTTTGCCTCAGCAAAAGGAAAAAAATTGCTCCTATTTCAAAGGTTGGGGATTTCACTTCCATTAAAGTATAATTTTTGTGCCTGAAATTGAGAGTAATTACCGAAAATGGATGCTGTACTATTTAGCAAGAAACTACTCGACATAATAAACTTTTATCTCATGCAAACCGTGAGTTTGGATCCATGGCCGTGTTTACCTTGGTAATGATTTGACTGTTAACTATCTATACAGGTTTATTATTCTGGTTTTCTAATGTACATATATTTAGGTTAGAGAATCAAGTGAAATAGTTGAAGAATCATCAATGCAGCAGCAGAAGAGTCATGGCCTAATTGTGGATGTTCCTCAAAGAATAACTGAAGGCTTTACAGAGGATTACGTGAGGATAAACATTCCTCCATCACCAACCCCTAAACGAGTGAATTTTTCACCATTACCCAGCCCTAGTCATCTTAAGTTTCATACATCTCCAGGTCCCTCATCATCTAAAGGTAAAACATCAGTGAAAAGCTTCCTTCCTAAACTAAGCTTCAAGTTTCGAAATACAAACTCAGAGATCGAAAAAGCCGCCATGCTAGTTTTAGGATCTCCATCCGAGCCACAGGAGAAGGCAACAATTACAAGGACATTTTCTCTTTCAAAGCTTTTTACTCCTAGGATGAAGAGAACATCATCTTTACCTGTGACTCCGATTGCACACTCGAATCCAGAGTCAACACATGGAGGAAATGGAAATTCAGTTGTGAGTACCATTTATGAATTAGCTTGATGGCTGTTATCATGTATTGTTCACAATAATGCTTACATAATGCCCGCTTGTGTGTGCAATTGATTGTTTATTCTAAACTCAAAAGAAATTGTGGGAGAATAATTATGCAAAACTATTGGCTAAATGAAAAGAATATTTGAAAGCTGTGTTTCTTCTCTCTTATTGTATTTGAAAGCTGAAAGCATATGACTGTCGTATTTGTTCATTAATATGTCCCTTTTGATTGCTCTTGAATTAAAACTTGTCCGCCATAAACTCTTGCAAATTGCACTGTAGCTGTAATCTGCCTTCCTCTTGATGTTTGGCTGATTAGTCAATAAATGGCTTTTTCTTTATTTATAAAATGTTTCTGTTGCATCTTGCTCATCTTCTACTGGCCATTTTCTGGCTGAAGCATATGAAGCTTCCCCTGACTTCTTTAAGATTATACAGCACCAAAGTTTTATTGTTAATCCTTTTTCATCAAATAAATTCCAAGCGCAAGAATCTTGTTTTATTGGTTTCAGTTTATCCTGGTGCATGATTAATTCTGTGCTACAAGGTTT
Organism: Voacanga thouarsii; assembly: GCA_026120185.1. Taxonomy (NCBI): domain Eukaryota; kingdom Viridiplantae; phylum Streptophyta; class Magnoliopsida; order Gentianales; family Apocynaceae; genus Voacanga; species Voacanga thouarsii. The sequence goes on along the minus strand of JANUWF010001287.1, from coordinate 5,367,409 downwards.
CATGTGCTTCATATGAAGTTGAAACTGTTCAGAAAAAGTTCCAGAATAGACTAATATATCTTCTTCAGTCTTAACATATCTTGATCTCCAATTAGTATCATTTCAACTATGTGTCTTTTATTTATTTATTTTTTCTCGGCCACATGGTTTTTGATAAATCTGTCATTCTGATTTCAGTTTTTCACTGGCATGACCAATATTATTTTCTCAGCTTATAATTGGCTTATTTGTGGCTCTGCAGAAGAGTGAGGCACATCAGCGAATCCATCGGTCACGCTCAGTCCCTGTCTTAAACAAGGATGGAAGTGTGAGACAGACAGATTATTTAGGTGGTGTAATTCGTGTCATACCTGCTACTCCACGAGTTACAGAACACAATCTATCAACCTCAGATGCAACTGCAGCAGTTGACTTAGGTAATCCATGTTATAAATCATGTTTTTTTCCTACGTCATACTGTTAGGTTCTTTGTCAGTGTGTTTTGTTTTCTCTCCCGAGCTCTCAATGAGTTGAGCACAGTGGCAGAACAGCGGTCAAGAGAATCAGATCCTTGAATGGGGGCAGCAACTCAAGCTTTAAGTACAGAAATCTTAACGTTTTGAAAAAATGAAAAAAAAAAGATAAAAAGAAAGAAAGAAATGGTTCAGTTCTGTCCGACGGTCATTGTGTAGCACAGGATAAGGAAATTAGCAATTGCTACTTATTTTGCAATTAAGGGATAATGTTATGCCGATCCCTTTTCTGGCAATCAAAATTTAAAAAAGTTTTTAGTGCCAAATATTTCTATACATTGGTCCAAGTAGATTATATTCAGTTTTGAGTTAGGGTTTTCTGTGTAGTGCATTTGCAACTTCAACTCTTCTTTTCTGACTTGTGATAACCAACCTCCATCTTATCTTAGACTTTTGGTTCAGATGGAAGTGATAAAAATGGTGAAGATATTCCTCAAGAAGAAGCAGTATGTAGGATCTGCCTGGTTGAACTTGGAGAGGGTTCAAATATGCTTAAGATGGAATGCGACTGTAAAGGTGAACTTGCATTGGCCCACCAAGATTGTGCTGTAAAATGGTTTAGCATAAAGGGCAACAAGACTTGTGATGTTTGCAAGCAAGATGTTAAGAACTTACCTGTTACGCTCCTTCGAATACAAAGTGGCCGGTCCCAAGGAAATAGAGTCCGGACAGTGGAAGTTACTCGATACAGGCAAGTGTATGGAATTCCTTCCTGGAGCAGAGTTCCAGGGAAATTCACTCTGCAAAGATATCTATACATAAATATCCGAGTCTCCTTGCCTGTGGTTTCCCGTGGTTTTATCTTTTCTCTTTGTTGAGATAAAGGAAGGAATCTATTAATGGAGAAAAGAAGTACAAGAAAGCAGATGATGAATCCTCAAGAAAGCAAACTAAAAGCTGCGTAGCAGCTGCCTTACAATGCTTTATAAATCTGTCTATGCAGTAGTCTGTAAATTACAATATTCCATAAGCCCAGAGAGAAGATCGAAAGCGAATTCTATCTCCGGACCTTTAAGAATCCTATTATCTCATGCTTTCCATACCTTTCAAAGTTTGCAACCAAGCACATTGCCATGAAGTTTTCCCTCGTTCACTCTTGCAAACACTTAAAATATAATTTGTTTGAACTCCAGCACTGTATTGGGAGACCGTGCTTTGTTTCTCAATTTATGCTTTGTACAATTTGTGAAATTTGGTGTTTTGGATTTTCTTGTTTATATATGATTATAAAAATCGCAAGAACTTAAACTGTGCTCACGAATGTTATCTGCTTAGCTGTTCTAAATCTTAAGATCTGCAATAATTTGACAATTGCAAAAATTTGTTCAGGGTTTGGCAGGATGTTCCGGTTCTTGTCATTGTCAGCATGCTTGCCTACTTTTGCTTTCTCGAGCAACTTTTGGTAATTTATGCAATTATACATAGCATTCTTTTGATTAGTCCATTATTGATCCTAGCAATTGTAATCTGTTATAGGTCACAAAAATGGGATCTGGGGCAATTGCAATATCTCTGCCCTTTTCCTGCATATTGGGTCTTCTTGCATCCATGACATCAACTACGATGGGTATGCGTATGATTCTCTCTATTAGCACCATATTTAGCATGTCTGGAAATTCTTCATAAACTAATTTTTCTGTTTTTCGATTGATATGACTCAGTAAGGAGAAGATATGCTTGGATATATGCAACTGTTCAGTTTGCTCTGGTAGTGCTCTTTGCACATATTTTCTATTCACTGGTAAGGTACTCTTTATTCACAATTATAGTTTGAGAATTTGCCAATCTGAAAGAGAGTCGTACTAGCCTTTCCCGCCGAGAATTTACCGAAACGTATTGATCTAACTTTAAACGTATTTTCTGATGATTACAACCATGGAGGTTATTCTGATGTAATTTCTGTTACATTTTGCTGCTGGAGCTATAGCTTCACGTGCAGGCAGTTTTATCAGTTCTGCTTGCCACATTTGCTGGCTTTGGTGGTGCAATGTGTGGAACTTCTATTCTTTTTGAGCTCTTGAAATGGAGACAAACCTGGCATTCTTGGTCAGCTCAGCCAACCCCTTCTCAGGAGGCGACACATCCAGATAATCCTGCAGATAGTATTCACACGCACCAACTTGATCCTCAAGAGCAGGGCACTGAAATTGGTGAGACTGGGATCAATCGTGGCAGTTGACTAAAATATTCATGCAAGAGTTGAGGAAAAAAAAAAAAACTTGTATATGAATTGTACAGAATATTGCTTGTTACCCGGGAAAATTTGAGTCCAATTGTCACAGAGCAACACCTTGTGTTCGGGAGTCCTAAATAGGGATGAATATCATTGCACATTGCTATAGAGGTTTTTGCAAACTACCCGATTAAAAAAGAGGAGCCAGCCAAGCATCTTTTGCTCCCTCTTACAACGTGGTAGCTGCGTTACCCGGTACGTGTTGGGCTGGGCAATTCAACAAAATTAACTGATTCAAGAGTCTTTTTTCCTATGTAATCTTTATGTTAAATCCATCCATTTAGCCGCGGTAATCCTTAGTTCTTGTTGGAGTTTCATGGCTATACCATTTGACGATCAAATGCAAGATCAGAGACGGATTTTATAACCTTCTATTTGTTCTCTTCGTGCAGTAGATGAGACCTTGGGTTCTGCCTTTTTATCTCTCTATGCAATTTCCAAAACTCAATTGCATAATACGTCCATTACGAATGAATAGTGCCGTTAAAAATCAAACCCATGTTCCAGAGGGTCCATCCATATTAGTGCTTGAATTAAACTGCAGACCTTCCAAGAAATTCCAAGCCAAACTGCCATGTATGTGCAAAAATCAAAATATGATTGTTACGCTTGCATTTTCAATAGATGTTCCATTTCCACAACAATTTGATAAATAATCCAATACCATCCAGTGAACCAAAGCCACGCTGTTAGGCATATAGACCCCTAGTAATTCAGTATAACATAAAATGTTAAACCATCTATTTCTCGGCAAAATTGGCTACAGACAAAACAAAGAACTAGAAAATGCAAAGGGGCAGCCACCATTATTCTTGCCGGTCGTTTAATGGCGGCCCTTCAATACTTACAATGACAATATGGCTCGGCACTCTCCCCTTTCTGCAGTGCCCCTGACGACATTCTCAACAACCCTGGCTATACATTGGACTTAGTCAGTTGATCTCCCTGCACACACGTCAAGTCATATTCTTTCATATAATTCCAAGAAATCCATATGGTGACGTGGATGGGTAAAACAAGCATGTACCAAGAAACTCCAAAAATAGCATGCTTTGCCTTTCTTTCAAGTGCAGTGGCTCATTGCTTGTAACTGGAATTCACAACCTTTCCCGATGTCAGTGACTTCTCCTTCAAGCTGGTGCTCAACAATGAGTCAGAGTTGCTTGATTGGCTTTCAGCAAACCCTGGTCTCATCCATATCTTGATATGGCCCTCTCGACAAACAGTGAGGACAGATTCGTGGGTGAATATCAAACCAGAAAGAGGTTCAGTGTGGACACGATGTGCAACCAGCGGAGATAACTTGGGAACATCTCTCATGCTTGGAGCAGGCTGCAAGATACCCACAGGACAAGCACTGTCCCAGTGTGATGATTGACTTCCTGTACTAAAAGTAGGAGATCCTCCAGAAGGGCGGCGCACTGGAACTACAATTTCATCCATCTCCAGATCCCATAAAAGCAATTGTGTATCCTGAAATAAAGAATCCAGTTGTACAGAGTAGGATGTGTCTTTTAAAATGGGATAGAAGGCAAGACAAGAAGTTGGGAACGTTTATAATGCAAGTATAAAGTTACATAACTGTACCACAAAGCATGTTTGCTATTGAACAAATAAGAACTATATTATCCATTGGCATCTCCCATGTAAATAATATACTAATTGGGGACCCGCTGCTTCAGTTTTTTCCCTTTCTCTTTCTAAGAAATGGTGCTCCAGATTTCCTTGGGTAGAAAAACAAACAAATGCTCATTGCCTCCCCAGCTTTTCACAAGCTCTAGACTGCCTTCACCAGAAGATAAAAGCAAAATTAACGATTACCTACACTCAAATTGACTTGTCGTACGTGGCTTTGGCCTTCAACTAGTCAATGGGAATTACATATTACCTCATACTGACAAAATTTTGGCATTCTACTGTTGCTTATTTTGTTTGATGGTAATTTGATGCTTTTTTGTTTTGAAAGATATTCATAGGCACACAAGCTACGAATATTTTTCCTCAACTATGTAAACAACGGGATTAACCTCAACAGGGAACAAAACTCTAGAGGTCAGATGCACAGACTTAACTACAAGAAAATTATGCTCTGAAATTCTGAACAAACAGCAAAAACAGAAAAATGTCAACTAATTATCTTTTCAATCCAATTGAAGAATAGCTTTTGTCAACTGAATGACATGGAGCTTGATAGCCTAGATTATTATCCAACAATGCTAGTCCAATTAGCTTAGAATGTCCAATTAAGGAGCTAAGAAGGATGAACCTTAAAATTTTTCAGTCCCAGCTCCTTGATCAAATGACACAAAACTAAGACAAGGCAAACAGTACAAAAGAATCCAGATTCCACGGAAGCATCATGCCAACCAAAAGGAACAGAGAAAGAAAAGTGATCATACTTTCTAAGTAACCATACCTGACCAACAGAACCAAAACGGTACACAATATTTTCCCCTGTGCCATCTGAATTAGGGGCAGACCAATATGAGTCAAATGCCACTCCACTTACCTACCAACATGAAATGAAAGAAGTGTGAGGGAGTAGGGATAATGGAAACAAAAGCTGACAATTTCACAAAATTACTGCTAGAACTCACCCATGAGTTGTGTCCCTCACCCCATGCTACAACCCTCCGATCATCCATACTCCAAACTTGAACTAGGTCATCCTCGCCTCCAGTTAAGATGTATTTTCCGTCAATACTGTTACACACTGTCAGTTCAGATTCTCTCATAGAAAATGTAATATCTTCTATGTATATGAACAAGGAAAATGCCTTTATCAATTTTGGGAAGATAAGAATAAGTATGACATAAATAATGATGAACACAAGAAAATACCAATCTCACCTCCAAGCACAACACAATAGAGCACCATAGTAGCTTTTCCCGCCGCATATAAGTTGTTCATTTTTATAGTCAAATACACGTAGGTAACCTAAATTTAAAAGGATTGGCTTTAGATACATAACAAAATCTATGTAACTTGGAGGCATTAATTTGGTCCAGAAAGATAAAGAAGTCACCAAAGTTGGATAATACCATCCCTTCCCACAGTAGCAATGTAGGCTCCATCTGTTGAGAAAGCGATGCTATTTATTGAACCTTGGCAAATATGCCATCTAGCAATAGGATTCTGAGCAGAAAAGGCAAAAATCCACCTCAGAAAGCAAAGGTACAGTTAAGGAAAATCAAAAGACCTCCTTCAGATAATACCTCTGCAGGTTGAAGAATTTTGGCTGTGGATAAAACAAATAAAAGAAAAGGGACTAGTGGAAACTATGCAAACCCAAAAAAAGATAGTAAGACAAATATATAACCATATGTCTATGATTAATTATTCACTCAGCTGCCCAGCACGTCAACATCACCCTGTACCTGTTATACATTTTCAGAAGTATGAAAACTTTAATTGTTTTTTTCACAAAAGACGACACCATGCTACTCCAAACGCTTCAAGAGTGAATATTACCATATATTAAACTTGATCAAGCTATAAAGTCTTAGAGATGTTAAAATAAAGGATATAAGTATGAATTTATCATTTCATCAAGAGTTGTTATAACAGACATGTCCAAACAAGTACTGCTGCTTTTGGAAGTTTGGATATAAAAAATATGCTGTTCAGGATACAATTTTGGCATGCTTTCCATCCTGAGTCTAACTAAACCAATCCGAAGTCTACAATTATTAACTGCTTGGTCTACTAGATAACTGGCTAAGCAACAGTGGGAAGCAGATTATCTAGAAATAAGAAGGCCTAGATTATAAGATGCCACATAAAATTACAGTAATTTCTCAAAATAATAAATATGAAAAATACCTTACTGTAACGAGCATGGGCCACAGAAAATTGAGTCTGATCCTTGATCACAGGAAATGAAGGATCACCAGAACCATCTTTAATCTAAAAACAAAGAAACCCCAAGATCAGTATCACTGAGCTGAGTAAAGTATTAGGACCAAGATACTAATACATTTCAAGAAAATCTTCAAGACTTGCCTTTTCATACACGTACAAATTCCCATCTGCGTGGCCAACAACAAAAGTGCCATCACCATTGGGCACCCACGCGACACTAGTGCAACGACTGTTGGAACCAAGCAGATTTCTTGATCAGAGAAGAATTCACAGACGTCAAACACAGATATATCTATTTACAACCAAAGCAAAGTCAAGTGTCTTAAGGTACATGTGCCTAAAAGCATCCTACGAATGAACTACACATGCTTTGGATGAGGCACCACCACTAAACACTAGTTCAGACCATCAGCTGATCGCCTACAAATTTTGCCCCCCACAGGCCCCAATTAATACAAATCCAAGGAGGTGTTTTCATGATACAGAGATACATGAAATATCATTTAAATCTTATAAGAAAAGTGATGTCCAACAATTCAAAGATTATGGATTCAAATTGTAGTTGACTCAGAGTTCAAAAGCATAGGGACTGATTATAGTTCCTTCATGTTTTCCAGTACTCTCATGGATACCATACTTTTGTAGCAGAATAACCAGCACAGTAAAAGATTCAATTGCCAATTCTTCAGTAACATTTTTGTCAGTAACATAACAACTGAAACAACTAAGCATCTAAAGAAGTAGTTCTACGCTAGCATGTATGCATGGCAGTTAGACATTACATTTCTTCTTGGCTGAAGCAAAGTGATATTCCAACTAGACATGACAAATGGATCAGATATCAGAGAAGCATTTCTTTACTCCTGCTTCCCCCCCCCCCCAACAACCCTCTCTTCCCCCGTTTTTTTCAGCATCTCCATTGGGAAGGAGGGGAGGTAGGTTTTTAAGGGATAAAGGAGCCAATACAAGTACACAGTTGGCTTAATGCAACAAGCACTCAATGTATAATATCAACCTCTCAATGAGCCAAGGTTATAACCTGAAGTATTCTAATCAGGAAATGAAGGCTGTGTCGGCAAACAACATTACTGTTTCAAACTTCCAGAGGTAAAGTCTCTGTGTACTTGATAGTAGTAATCAAATGAAAACAGAAAAAACTCATCAAAAAGGAAATTCAAGCTACTGGAATATTTTCACAGGAAGAAAGCTTCCAATACAATTTTCCTGGCATCAGATGATTGAACATTTTAACTTTATACGCTCAATACTTTATAACCATCTTTTTGGTTGAAAGATCATGCATTCATCAAAACTAGGACCTCAACAAATTTAATTTCAGTAACACCAAGACAAATGATAAACAAAGTAATGGCTTGAAATCCCCGAAGCTACAATGTTGACAAGAAGTACCACTTTCAGACTGCAACATCCTGAGCAAGTTAGGAATTATGGAAGCTAAGGTAGGCTGGAGTGATCATTGTCAAATCCAATAAATTTGAACTGAATTTTCACACATTGAGACATACGCAAAGTGAAATAGCAAGACTACTCAAAGTGCATAAACAGGAAATGCACATATGAGAAAAGGATAATTCAGAAAAATAGTATAAAGGAGATAGAAATATTTAATATATTCAATGGGCTTAATACAACATACGGCAAAATGAATATTCAATTGCAATCTTACCTACTGTTAACAGTACCATCTTTATTATAGTGCTGTGCACCAACAAGCTTCTTCCCTACATCTTGCAATTGTTGTCTAAGAGACACTGAGTAGACTGAAAATAAGATAAGAAAAATTATTTAGTCCAAACACAAGAAGAAAAGAATTGTTGACTAGAACTGGAAAATTTTAATTTTTTTTTAAAAAGAAAAAGGAAAAAAATTATATACCGTCTCCAGAATTTAATCCAATAAGCAAATCATGCCCATCCTTTGAATCCGGATCAAATGCATGGCAAACAGGATTTGAATTACTGAAATGTATAGATTTTATAGGATCCTACAAAAACCACGAGCCATTGAAAAATTCAAACGACTAAATATTTTCTTACATATCAAGAGACAAAAGTATTCACAACCATTTGAGTACCTTATCTTGAGAATTTAAATCACTTATAAAAATTGCATCTCCCACATTGAAAACCAAATAAGTCCCTTTACCATCAAAATTTGAGTTAGACATCAGACTACTAGAACTTGAAGCCCCTAGTGATCCAACTCTACCATTAATGCCACTGATTGACTTACTCCCTCCATTCCCTCCTACAAAACTAAGTGCCCTACTTCCATTCCCACCCCCCAAGAACCTTGCTGCTGCTGATCTCACACCACTGCTTACTCCCAGACTTGATGATGATTGTGATGAAGCCTGCATTGGTCTATCCTTGAGATGAGCTAGGGTTACCTGACCACAAAAAGCAAACAAAAGCACTTCAAATTTCAACGTTGATCCAAGTTTCAGTCCTTTCTATGTGCATTTTCCATATCTTTCTTCCAAGAATAAATGAAGATTAGCTAAATGATATAGAACCACTTTTGGCCGTATGGCTATAACTGAAATCTGACCCGATATAGGTTGATGCAAGTATAATTTTTCAGAAATTGACTTAAACAATAGACATTGGGAACTGAAAGAAAGAACTTGCAAACTCGTTTAAGAATAACAGATTAAGAGAAAAATGGCACCCACAAATTAAATTGATATCGATTAATGCTTCAAAATATCCATAAACAAAAGTACCCAAAAAAAAAAAAGAAGTAAATTCTTCTATCCTAGAATCGATTAAGTCAAGCTCCAGTTTTCCTAATGGCACATAACATACAGGGATTCTACTTCGATGAAAAAGCCAAAAGTCAAAATCTGATTCATATTAACAAAATGGGCACCAATATGAACCCAGGTGTCAATTTTAACTCGACACAAAATAAAATCATCTAAATTGGAGGAACCATTAACAAATTCACTTAAAAAGATTGCTATAAGCAAATGGACCAATCTAAAAAGGCAATGTTCCAATACTATATTGCGCCACACCCTTCACCCAACTATTGTGAAGTAACCAAAGCAGGCACAAAGAACTTGTTCACTGAATAACAAAAATGGAAGTAAAAGAAAAAACCCTAAAAGAATATAAGAACAGAGAACCCACCTGAGTGACGGTCTTTCCATGGGCATAGTGAAGAAGACCGGCGGGATGAGTCTTCTCGTACTGAAGTTTGTACCTCCCTTCGGGGGTCTTGAAATACGTCTTCAAACCCGGCGATTGCGTGTTGTTCCCGGTCGCCGATGAGGAGGGCGACAACATGCTACTCCCCGCTGTGTTTATCATCTTTTTTACTCACTATAACACTAATAATATCAAGAATTCTCAAAATCAATTATGAATTCAACCAATCAAATAAAAGAACTATCTTTTTCCCCGTTGAAACTGGAATGGGATCGATCATGCAATTGTACTTTGAATTGGGTCCTTTTCTTCGTTGTCTACGTCTGCTCTTCCTCCCTCTGAGCCTAAAAATTTTGAGGCTTTTGGAGACTACTGTGAAGTGTTCATTTTTGGAGTTTAATTTAATATGGGACCAGGAAAAGAAGAGGGGGTGCTGAACCTGTCAATGGTATTGTGAGTTTTTTGGGTATTGATGTTTAGGAGTTCGGAAGGGCGAGGATTGACTTCTGTTTGGGGTTAAGGCTGAATGGAATAGAACGGACGGTCGGGACAAAGTCTTCTTCTCACCTTCACTGTGTGTTCTCCCCGGTGCGTGCTTTTCCTTTCTATAAACAATTGAAAATTAAACTGGCGAGCTGCTGTTCGGAGGCTTCAAGAACTCTTTTAACAGTGTGTAAAACAACTATTTCATCCCGACTAGATTAAAAATAAATATTAATAAATTCATAAAATATACACATACAAATTTATTTATAATATTAATTTACATAAACAAGTGAATCTATTAATAATGTTTTTTTTTCTTTATTTAGTTCAAAAAGTATACTCTTTTTGTTCCAATCAAACTAACAGTGATTAATTTAACATAATATTTTATATAAAAATAAAATAATAATATAAAAAATATATAAGTTTTAAAATTTTTATTAAATTTAAATATATAAAAATAATATATAATATATTAAAAAATTAAAGAAAATTAATTTTAAAAAATAAATAAGTCAATATATTAGGAATTGAAATGTGGAGGGTTTACTTTGGGTTTTTGTGGAGCGTGGGCTTTGATTGAGATATCAGAAAGCTGAAATAAGGTTGAAATGTGTAGTCCAAGTCCAGCTAATTGGGTAACAGATTCCGCACGTTTGTGTTGCCATCCATCATTCCATTCTTGATGCTTATATATATATATATACATATATATGTATATATATATAAAAGGTTGCTATGAATATATTAAATTAGTGAAAGGTCTACTAATTATGGATTTATATGAATTATTAGAGAAAAATTTTATGGATGTCCACCATTTAGTAGAGACACAACTAATTAAGATTAGTGGAAGATGATGTATGCCATGATGTATTTCACTAATTAGAGCTTTATAAATAGACCTATTCTCTAAGTTTGTAATACACAATTATTTTGTGAAAGAAAGATTAGTGAAATAAATATTAGAAAAAATTGTGAGAGAAAAGAAAAGGAAAAATTCTTGTACAAAGAATAGTTAGAGTTTTATTAGTGTGTAGTGTGAATATTTTATTCTAACACTCTCCAAATTTTACAATACGTTATCAGCACGAGTCTCTGCCGTTATTAAAGTCAGAAGATAGGTACACATTTATTAATCTCTATGGTTAACCTTGCTAAACTCAAATTTGTAACCCTTGATATTTCTGGAAAAAATTATATGTTATGGGTTCTCAATACAGAAATACATCTAAATGTTGAAAAGAAAGATTTGACCACTGAAGATAGTCGTACTACCAACTGTAAAGTATGAATGATTGCACCTGAAGTTGTAGGATTTTAAAACCATGAATTCCGCGATGTATAAAATTACATCCCAGTTAAAATTATGCGAAGAAAAAGTTACTGATGAAGATATCTTGGAGAAGACATTCTCTACTTTTCATACTTTGAATATTGTCCTACAGTAACAATATCGAGAAAATGGGTATTCAAAATTGACAGATTTAATATGAGTTATTATTGAGAAATCATGAAGCCAGATGAATTGGCTTAACAGCACTACCAGAAGTGAATGTTGTTAGCTCCAGCAGAAGCCATCGTTATAATCGTAGTTGTAGCAGTGACCGTGGTTATGGTCATAGACACACTCGATATTTTCCTTATCACAGAGAAATACTGGCCAATTGAAGTGGAACAGAAAAAATAATAAGGAAAAAAGATATGTCCAGTAATAATACGCATCAAATTGTTGAGATGTTACATTCGGATGTCAATATATTACATTACTACTAACAGTTCAAAAAAAAAAATCATAAGTCACTTTTATTTCATTCATTCATCTCATTGGTGTTCACGTGAACTTGAGGATGCATGCTTGCAGTTGCTCTTTTTCAATAGAGCTGATAAATTTAGGATGAATGTTTGTAATTGTTCTTTTTCCATATTTGCATTAGAGGAAGACGAACAATTAGCAATTATGGACTTCAATTCCTCTTCTTCGGCATCCTCCTCCTTTTCTTTCCCTGCATCTAGACTAGCAGCAGAATTAGCAGTGAAGTTATTGCGCAATGAGTCTTGAGATTTTCTCATCCCCTTAAGTTTCTTATTATATTTGGCTTTGAAGCATGCTTGTCTCAATTTCTGTGTTTGGTCCTCCAACTGCGTATCAGGACTTTCTTCCACCAACTTCTTTTCACATTCCAATATCTCAATGGCTTCTTTCAACTTCTTCTCAACCATATGTCCTCATTCTTCTTCATTTTGCATCACCTGTAAATATCGGTGAAGATATATTTATTCCGATCATTATTTACTTTTCATAACTTACAAATCTGAGACGTAAATTTATAAGTGTGTATGAGAGAGAACCTAAACATTCTTGATTATGATCTCCAAGCTCACCAACTTCCTGTGAGGCCATCAACGAATTCCCAACTCCCTACATCTGTTCTTGAGACGGGTTAAGCCAATATTCAATTCTCTGGCCGCGCTTTTGATTGGCAGGTAAAAGTACTGCGAAATGATTTTTCTTGATAGTGTCTTGGCGCTATTGCCCTTCTCATTTCTCTGCCTCCTAATCATCTTCTTCTCCCCAGGAATTTTGTCTGCAATAATAACTTGACTTTTGAGATTAAATGCAAGATGCATGTCATGATTATTTACTCCGAATTCGTTGCCAAGACCACTCATTATTTCGCATAGAAAAGAAAATAATATCAGTAAAGATAATACCATTCAAAATCCATGTTTGAATATATGATAACCTGGAATCATATTCTGACTTTGTTCAAAATCTATTAGAGAGTATAAAGGATCATGCACAAGCATATCCTCATTCAGATGAATAGCATCAAGAGGAACAGTATCAAAAGCAGTCTCTTGCATGGACAGATCAAATTGGTCCCAAGCAGTATGTTCACTGATTTACATCAAAACAAACCAAAAGATAGTTTAGTTTCATTATCAAGCACACTAAAAAAAAAAAAAAAGAGGAAGTCATCAAAAGTATCTCACTTGAAATTAGGAGGAAGCGGTTGGCTTGGAAAGGAAAATACATCAAAATCTGCTGCAAAAACTAAGTCAAAATTTGACCACGTCTCAAATGAATTACGAGTCTCCATATCTGCTTTGTGTTTTTGTTTTTTATGTTTATTAATAACTGATGATTGAGATATATATCGATATATATATATATATATATATATATATATATATCTGTATGAGGAAGCATAAGAGGTAGATGATAGGTGGAGGGATGGAGGAGAAGAAAAGATAAGAGAGGAAAAGGAAAAGATGGTACTGGGAAGAGTAAAAAAAAAAACAAAAAATGATATTTATAATAGATTTCTCGACATTTTCTACTTGTCATTATTTTTACATTTCGTTTCTTATTCTCTTGTGTTATCATTATTCTCTTGTTTCATTTTCATATATTTCTTTTTCTTTTCTCTTATCATTATTTTTCTAAATTATGGGGAGAACAGAAACAGTACAAGAAAGATCTTGATTGGACAATATCATTAAATTATCTTGATCCGCATACAAGCGCGTGTGAACTTGAAGTTCAAAAGATAATTCCTTTGTAAAGTATTGCAAATCAAATGCCAGGCGCTTTGTTGACTCCAGGAGAGTAACAAAATCGCATATGCCAGCTATAAATGCTCCTATACTAATTGAAATTCCAGCAAAACAAAAAAGTTTACATATAGCTGCTGAGCCAAAAGCATGGCCGACCTCTTAGTTCTAAAGATAAAAATCCTCGAAATAAAAGAGGATTAAATGATCTAGAAGATCATATTGAAGAAAAGAATGATAAAGATTAAGAGAAAACTGATGACAAAGAACCAGAAATTAATGAAAGTAATACTGAAATTTCTATCAATTATACCACTTCTGGTAGAAGTTGGAATCGAATAGAAACTGTTATTGATAATATATTTGCATACAATATATCTATTGATGTTACACAAGATAATGATGATCCTGAACCAATATCAGTTGATGAATGTCGGCATAGAAAAGATTGGTTGCAATGGAAAGATACGATTCAATCGGAGTTAAATGCACTGACAAAATGTGAAGTCTTCAAACCTACAGTTCGAACACCAGAAGGTATAAAACCTATTGACTACTAATGGATATTTGTGCGAAAGCGCAATGAAAATAAATCGTACGATATAAAGTACGATTAGTAGCCCAATGTTTTTCATAGCCCAATGTTTTTCACAAAGACCAGGTATTGATTATAATGACACTTATTCTCCTATTGTTGATGCTATTACACTCCGATATCTTATCAATTTGGCAGTACATGAAAAGATAGATATGCGCCTATTAGATGTTGTCACTGCTTACTTGTATGAAAATTTAGAAAATGATGTTTACATGAAAATCCCCGAAGGATTTCATATGCCTACAACATATAAACACTATCCTTGTGAAAATTACTCTATCAAAATGCAGAAATCATTATATGGCCTGAAGCCATCTGGGCGCATGTGATTCAATCATCTTAGTGAATAATGATTGAAAGTGGGATTTAAAAAATAACCAGATATGTCCACGTGTTTTTATCAAGAAATCTGATTCTAAATTTATGATATTAGCTATATATGTTGATGATATTAATCTTATTGGAACTCTTGAAAAGTTCCAAAAAACAATAGATTATTCGACATCAAGGATGGTCGTAAAATTATACTTTGCCTTGGTTTACAAATTGAACATTTGGCAAGTAGAACATTTATTCAACATATACAGCAAAAGTTCTAAAAAGATTTGACATGGACAAAGCACATTCATTGAGTATTCCAATGATCGTCCGGTCATTAGATGTGAATAAAGATCTTTTCCAACCTCAAGAAAAGGATGAAGAACTTCTTGGTCTTGAAGTACCATATCTCAGTGTAATTGGTGCATTGATGTATCTTACTAACAATACACGACCTGATATTGCTTTTGCTGTCAATTTATTAGCAATATTTAGTTCTTTACCAACACGACGATATTAGAATGGAATTAAACAAGTCATTCGATATCTCCAAGGTACAATTGATCTCGGGTTATTTTATTCAAATAAAATCAGCCCAACATTGATAGGTTATGCAGATGCTGGTTATTTATCTGATCCACATAAAGCACGTTCTCAAACGTGCTATCTATTTACATGTGGAAATACTGCTATATCATGGCGTTCTACAAAACAATCTATAGCAGCTACTTCTTCAAATCATGCTGAAATTATAGCCATTCATAAAGCAAGTCGAGAATGTGTATGGTTAAGATTCATGATTCATTATATCCGAGAAAATTGTGGATTATCATCGATCAAAGATATTCTAACTCCTCTTTATGAAGACAATGCAGCTTGTATAGCTCAATTACGAGGAGGATATATTAAAGGAGATCGGACACAACATAGGTCACCAAACTCCAAAAGAAAAGTGAAATTGATGTGTTATAAATTCGGTCATGTGACAACCTCGCAGATATTTTCACGAAGACTTTACCGACTGCAATATTTGAGAAGTTGAGTTATAAAATCGGTATGCGTCGGTTTAAAGATTTAAATGAATCATCTCATCAGGGGGAGTAATAAACAGACATATAGAATAGTTTACTCTTTTTCCTTCATTAGATTTTTTTTCCTACTGGATTTTTATCTAATAAGGTTTTAACGAGGCATATTCTTTGTGTAATGGATGGACATCCAAGGGGGAGTGTTATGAATATATTAAATTAGTGAAAGGTCCACTAATTAGTGGAGGTTCCACTAATTATGGATTTATGTGAATTATTAGAGAAGATTTTTATGGATGTCTACCATTTAGTGGAGATGCCACTAATTAAGATCAGTGGAAGATGATGTATGCCATGATGTATTTTATTAATTAGAGCTCTATAAATATAAATATTCTCTAAATTTGTAATACACCATTATTTTGTGAAAGAAAGATTAGAGAAAATTGTGAGAGAAAAGGAAGAGAGAAATTATTGTGCAAAGAATAGTTAGAGTTTTATTAGTGGGTAGTGTGAAGATTTTATTCTAACACTACCAAAATTTTTAAACAAAGGTGAATTTATCCAAATAGTATTTATCAAGAATAAACACGGGTAAAATTTTTTAAGGCATATATATCACTAGACAGCTTTGGATGGATAACTATGATAAAGTAAAGAGTAAAGTTATTATGTTTACTATAAACAAATTTCTCATTATTAGTAGCTTGAAATCATGATAGTAAATATATGATATTCTTTTTTTTTCAAAAAAAAAATTAAAAATAGCTAGATCATAGTAACCGATAAGAGGACCTGAGCACAATTTTCTCATATTATGGTGAATTTATTTTGTAACATTTCGTTAAAAGGCTATTATCACCTTCTTTTTTTTCCTCCAAATTTATAATATGTAAAGCTGTGGGGTAAACTGCTGTGGGTTTGACAACTCAGCATAATTAGGTAAAAAGTTACATTTTTTGTTGACTTCTTGGTTGCTTTGCCAGAGAAGTATTTGTGAAGTATTTTGTAGTACGGCTTTAGGTTTTTTCTTAGGTTTATTAATTAGGTATAGATCTTAGTTTTAGAGTTTTAGGTTTAGTTCATAAGTTTTGTTTGATTCTTATTATCTTTAGAGTAGATTTTTTATAAGAATGAAATAGATTATTTATAGAATTGTTTCTCGATTTAATTTTTTCAGATTTAATGTTATATTTACAACAGATGCTTCGAATTCCTTATATTTTTTGGGATTATCGTTGAACTTTATTTGTTTTGTTGGTCTTCCACACGAGATTGCATTGGAGATCTCAAACTGGAAGATGGACCATCTGCTCGCATCTTCGAAATCTTCCCCAATACTATTCTTTCTGTGGAGTGCACTCATCTCCCGGCTTCCTTCTTCGTATAGGCTTCAACCTACCCCTCGGGTTTCGTTTGCATCCCTGGGAAGACTAGGCGTGCAACTCCAAATGCAATTCTTAAGCATCTTTCTCAGTTTTTGGCGTTTGAGCCTCCGGTACTCCTCAAAGCTCAAGCCTTTAATCTCTTCATCGGATTCCGACCCTGTGTGACGATTATTTTTGTAGTCGCGATCAAGGAACGGTTTCTTTTGGTCATCGTACCCGCGGTCGGACTTAGGGCTTCATCTAGGGTCTGAATAATCAGGAGAGGGTCGTCGGTCACGATGGTCATACCTTGAATACCCATTGTAGATAGGGCTGCGACTCCTGCTCGGGCTAAAACTTCTGCTGCGACTGCGACTTAGGCTAGGGCTTCGGCTGAGACTGCGATTTTGACGCCGGAAATCCTCAGAACCATAGGGCTCTAGAGTGTAGTGTCTATAATCCCTCTTGCTGCAACGTTCTCGGGGAATTTCTATGGCGGACGACGGTCTACCCATCACAGAAATGATGCCTATTTGGCTAGGGCAATCTTCCCTAACATATATGTACAGGCTGTTTCGAGGCGGTTCAAAGACGAGACTCCAAGCTCAACAGATAGTTCTTGCTTCAAAAATGATCCCTTAGTATCATCTCTCTCTCTTCCTGGAATCCCTGCTGATGATATATGATATCTTTCTCTTTCTAAAGAATACATATATTCCCACTTCTCAGAACCCAGACATGAAATCTTCTTCACTGCTAGCTTCATAAGTAGCCATCAATCATCTCTCTGCAAACTTTCTTCAGCCGTCTCTTTTTCATATTATAGATATATAATTCGTCTTCCAAATTCAAATACATAGAAAAGATGGTGGGATCTCTATCTCTCACTCACGAACGCTGGATTCTTTGTAGTAATTAGTAATGAATATTCATTTCATTTTAAAAGCAGCAAACATCAGAATTTTGGGGTTCTAATTTGATGGATTTTTGGGATTCTTTTAGGTTGCAGTGGGATACTACAGCCCTTCCTCAGTGGCTTACAACCCTCCTAGCGGAGAAGTTCTTTAACGCTTGCATAATTCACGAAGATGCTAGGAAGAATGAAAAGAACGTCTTTTGTTTGGACTGCTGCAAGGGTATTTGCCCTCATTGCTTAGCCCTTCATGCCTCTCACCGCCTCTTACAGGTACCGTTCTTCAAAATTCACCATTAGAAATCTCAAGAATTTCAATAATCCTCTTCATTTACCTCCCATTACATATGTGCATGGAGCTGTTACATATGTTTCTGCACCTAGTCTTCTTCATGATGGGTTTTGTCTCAGATTAGAAGATATGTGTAACATGATGTTTTAAGGGTTGCCGATGCTGAGAAATTGATGGATTGCAATTTTGTTCAAGTAAGCTTAGAATAACTCCACAATCCACATAATTGAACTACCATAGCTTATGCGTTTTCTTGAGATAGCTTTCTAATTCTAAATTTCCCTGTTCCAGTCTTACACCACAAAGCAGGAAAAAGTGGTATTCTTAAATCAAAGGCCTCAAAACAAAAACAATCCGAGGTTCTAGCCACATCTGCATCGTCTGCGAGAGAGCCCTTCAAGAACGATATCTCTTCTGCTCCCTCTCTTGCAAGGTCTCCATGATAAACTCGAGGGAAACCTTATTAATTGCCCGTTTATGTTTTCAAAATTCAACATGTATTCTTTAATTTCAATTTCTCTATGATCGGTTTCACATTTTCAACTTTTTCTCAACTGGGTCGTTCTTGGCTTTTGTGCAGCTGCAACACATACTGTGAACTGGGGATAAGCTTTCCAACAATTCAGCTTTCCGACCTGTATGGGGACCGGTGTTGGAAATTTCAAACAGGAGGAAGGGTACCCCTCACCGCCCCCCACTTTATTGATTTCTGTACGAAATACTGACAAGTGAGAAAGATTGAGAGTGAGGGTGATCTGGGGCAGAATTTTTTGTAGGGATACAATCGGAATTATAAAAACATTGCCCAAAGTCCCAATTTTGTAGAGCACCACAGCCTCTCTCCGTGATCAACTTACAAAGGATATTATGTTAACATTTCTTGTGCTAGACGTGGTATATTAGGTAGTGGTTTGCTTTCTTACCTTAGATTACATAGTAACAGTGACTCAAGTTACCTTTTTGTTCTTCCTCTACCAATTTGTCTACCGAATGTTTATGATAATTTTATGGGTTCAGCTTATTTTTTATGAGATTGGGGTTTGGCTTGATAATAGATATAGATATATATATATTTTTTTAGTTGGGGGGTGATTTTGGGAATTTTTTGTATTTGATAATGAACTGAGATTGATTGGGTGAAAACACAGCAATTAATGAAGGTAGCAATTAATGAAGTTTGATATGATTAAACAAATGAAGAATATTTTGGGATAAATTTATGGTTCTAAATACCAACCACTGCTAGGTGAAAAGTATGGTGTTTGTTGCTCTGCTATGTTTAATTTTCCTCTGAAGTTAAGTTTTTCAACATGCATGTGTTTTAGAATTTGATGCTTTGGGCCTATGGATTTGGATTAGAAGTTGAATTGATTGGAAAAATTTATTGGTTTGTAGGTGATTTATTTGTTGAGTGTTCTTGGTTTTTGTTGGTTCAGATGACCATTCACGGATGTTTTATGGCATAATTGTTTGTTAATTTGCTTCAATAATTGATTAGGCTAATTCTTTGGTGTTTTATTATGTGATGGTAAACCCACCAGCATTTCCATGTGATTTTGATTTCATTGTCTGAGATCAGTTTTGATAAAATCAAACTAAACAATATGGTTTAAATGAATCCAGAGTAGGTTTACTAAATTTTGTAGAAATTTTTGCATATGCTTTGAAAGTTTGCCTTTTTGTTTGTTGTTTTTATTCACCTTAAAAAATATGCATATTGCTTACTCAATTGATCTGAACATCTTCATTTCTTATAATCCAACATATCTGCAGTGCATTCGATGGGTTGGCAAAAAGAAATGAGGATAAAGGAGAAAAGTAATGAAAGATACAACGACAGCATGCCATTCAATTTCAGGCTACACGTTTTGCAGGAGATAGCAGTCAGAAAGAGCCATAAGCTCAAAGGATGCAGGTCATT
Organism: Voacanga thouarsii; assembly: GCA_026120185.1. NCBI lineage: Eukaryota > Viridiplantae > Streptophyta > Magnoliopsida > Gentianales > Apocynaceae > Voacanga > Voacanga thouarsii. The sequence continues at coordinate 5,347,148 of JANUWF010001287.1, read as the reverse complement.
AACAGCTTATATTGGCAAGTTGATGATTATAAAGATTGTTGTGAAATGTGCCATAAATCACTTGATTGGGATGTTGATTTGAAGCCACATCCTAGCTGATCTCTACCAACACAGATAAAGAAGTTGCCGTCATTTGTGAAATATGTGGAGTTAGTTGTGCTTCTCATTTACATATTGAATTAGGTCCTGCAGTTGATGCAATCAATTTGTGAGATATCACTCTAGCCATTTTGGCCAATTTATTGTATCAGTGCATTCATGTTATTAGGAAGATCATGATCAACAAAAATGCAATCCACTGGGAGTCCATTTTTTCCAAGGGAACAAGTTCTCTGACTAACGAGGCTAAATTTTCTGGCAAATTTATCCTAATGAGGTTCAGCATGTATGCAATTTTGATCAGGTAGATCAATTACTATTTGTCTTCTTCTTCTTCAGTCAGTTTCTGTAGATCTCAAGATGACTGTCATCAGGATAATCTAATAGAACGACCTGAGGAAATGGATTGGTGGTAAGCATTCCAATTCATAAGAAAATTCACCAAGTCATAATGTGTTTATAATTTTAATATATATATATATATATATATATATATATATATATTCCTCCCGTGCAACAATAGAAACATTAGGTCCAATAAAAGAGATTACAATATACATGGGCCTACTAAAAGCATATCATGAAGAATAGAATATATCTGGCCTTTTCCTAAATATGTTTCTAATTTTTAATCCAAATCATTTTTTTTAAAACAAATCTCATAGAAAAAAAATTTACAATAAAATATAAATTTCATAAAAAAATTCCTCAAATTTTTTTTAATATAAAACTTCAAAATAAATCAACAATTATTTTTAAATTAAAAATTACAAACTATATTTAAATAATAAAAATTCTCATAAAAATTAAACTAAATTTTCTGTACCAAAATTTACAAAATAAACTAATAAATAAAAATAAACAAAATATCTAAAATTTTAAACCGTGTAAAGCACGGGCATCCAAACTAGTTTATTAAGTGGTTGCATGGGGCCAAAACAAACAACAAAATGGAACAACTGATTAAAGTTTTAGATAAACTCTTCAGCCTATTTGAATTGACAGAAACGAAGGGAGAGAAGAGAAGGAAATGGCGAATTTGAGTTTTAAGTGTTTTGATTAATTTTTTTATAAAGAAAATAAAATGAATAGAAAAGGAATGAAGGGATTAAATTTAGTATAAAAGATTCAACCTCCTTTTCGTTTAAAAGACAACGGAAATTGAAGAAAGAGGAAATCTTATTTAATAAATTTTTAGTAAATAGATTAAAATATTTTTAATAAGTAAATATTTAATGTTATTATATCAAATTAGTGGATAAAAATAAAAACTAAAGTAGTATTATTTCTTTTCTTTTTCTTCCTATATTTTCTCTAAACGCAATATCTAACATTTTTTTTCTTGCCTCTTAATGTTTAATAAAGTATTATAAATAATTATTGGTATACTCTTCTCTCATTCCCTTTCCTTTCTCCCAACTTCTCTCTTCTCATTTCCTTTCCTTTCTCTCAGACCAAACGTGCCCTTAACTATTGGAAGAGCAAAACGTGACACCTAAAATATGAGATGTCTATTTCCTTCTCCCTTTTGAATACCATAAATATTACTTATTCTATTAAAAAATAATTATTTATAAAATTCTTTACATACATATTAAATGCATTGAGAATAATATTATAATTTAAATAAAATTCTTATTCTACATCTATTAAAGTTCATATTCACGAGAAGTAAGAAGAAATTTTTTTTATAAAAATTATGTATTTGAAAAAATAAATAAAAATAAAATAAAATTTTAATTATTTATTTAGAAATATGCACATTGACATCTATTTTGAAACGAAATGAGAAATTAGTCTATTTGGTTCTTAAAATTTGGTGTTTGTAAAATATTTTTATCTTTAATATTTTTTTAGCGTTATAGTCCTTAATGATTTTTTTCTAACATTATGATCCTTAATATTTTTTTTCTTAAAAAATCAGTCATTATGGTCCATAAAAATAAAAAATTAGGAATCATAATAGTAAAAAAAATTTATTAGGGATTATAGTGACAGGAAAAAAATATTAAGGATGAAAATATTACTAAAAATAAAATTTAGAAATTAAATAGATTAATTTTTAAATAAAATAAAAAATTTTATAAATATTTATTTTAAACCGAAAAAATTATTTAATTTATCCAAAACCGACCCACGTTAAAGCGATTCTGCGTATCAAAATCGGAATGACATTCACTAACAATTGAAGCATGTGGGCCCAAACAAGTAGTTTATCAGACCTTTATCATCAAAAGGCTTTTATAAAAGAAGAAAACGAGGTTATCTGATTTTCCAAACTGAGTTTCGGGGACATAGCCCACAAATGGAATGGACTGAAAGGGCCACTGTCCATAAAGATATAGTGAACCACTTACATGGGCTTCATCTATGGACCTCAAATAGATTGCCCTATTTTTAACACATGTGGACCATCCATTCTGCCTTAAGAAAAAAAATTAAACTTTGACTTGGTGGGATGAGCCAACGGACCTCTAATTTGGGCCATTCGATTTTAGATTTTGAAATTTAATTTTTATTTCTTTTCAAAATTAAATTGAATCGAAATTAAAAAAAAAATCAATAGAATCGAAATGAAATAATTTTAATTTAGTTCGATTTAATTCGATTTTAAACCGAATTTAAATACCTTATTTAGTAAATTTATTAATTTAATAAAAATTTAAATCTAAATAAGTAAAGTTTAATATAAATTACAATTCAAATCTAATATGTAATATAAATTAAAATTCAAACATTTTAAAGATTTAGACTAAATATTTTAGTAGAAAGTTATGATCAAGGATGTAAATTGTAAAGATAAAAATTTTAAACTCAATTACTAATGACTTTATTTTGTGCAAAATCAAACTGAATTAAACTGAAATAATCGAAATCAAATAAGAAATCTTTTTAAAATTATAATTTATAAAAATAAATAAATAATTAATGAATAATATTTTAATATTAATTATATATTTTAAAATTTAAAAATATAATTCGATTTTTTATTTTAAAAAATGAAAAAACGAATTGAATTTTTATATAAATTTTAAAATCGAAAAATTAAATTTTTGAAAATCAAAATTAGAACCGATTCGATTCGATATTTCGATTAAATTGGATAATGAACACACTTACCTCCCATCCATTGCCATGTAGTAGTTTGAATGTGCCTTATTTACAAAGAATACAGAGAATGATTTTTATCCATTGATAAGCAAGTAAAAACTGTTATAATCTTCATTGTCCCCTGTAAAGGCGTAACTCCGGACGCCTATACCGTCCCGCATCAAAACTGTCTCACGCCCCAAATGCAGGTTGTAAATTAGGTACTCCCAGTCAACGAGAAAGGAGGCCCAGTGCTCACTGCCCACGAGGACCCTCTCCTATATTTCAGGGAAAGAAATCCCATATTTCAGCGAGAGAGAAGGAAGGATATTCTTTGGGACCTGACCTTGTACGACAACCTAGTCCCCATAATTAGGTGATGATTGTTGTTTATTGATAATGGCAGCAGCATGAGTAGATTAGATAAGTTCTTCAATGATTTTCTGGGCTCCTAAAGCTTCTGATGGGCGAACGGCCTCAACTAGAGATTTAGTATGGCAACCGCACAAGGTCGCAGCTGTTTTTCCCTTCATGGGCAAGCAAAGCAGAGGCTGCTTTTACTTTAACAATTAACATCATGATCAAATCTCCTTCCACCTTAAAATGCACCCTTTCACCTAACTTCATACTCACCATTGCCTCCTGCTCTCGTAACCCCTTCAAGATTTCTCTTTCAACCTTCGGGTTTGATTTTGTGACAGGAAATCCACCGACTCGATATAAACCAAGCTCTCCTCTTCCACATTTCCACACAGCAGCCAGCAGCATCTTCTAATCCTTTCCCTCAACAGCCCACTTCCAATCTCCATTGGAAACAAGAGTTACTCGACGTCAATGGAGATGAAACAGCTATTCTTGCAATTTTCCCTTCTTCTGCTCTTCTTTGTTGATTTGAAAACCATTGTTGCTCAGGGTCCTGCTGCGGCTCCCGCTGTACAAACTGCTCCAACCATATCTCCTCCCGCTCCGGTCGTTCCTCAGACTCCCGCCCCTGCTCCCGGACCACCACCTCCAACTAACATCACTGCTATCCTTGAGAAAGTAGGTCATTTTAATACGTTCATTCGCCTTCTCAAGGGCACACAAACAGCCGATCGAATCAACGATCAGCTTAACAACACTAGGGGAGGATTAACTGTTTTCGCACCAACTGATGCAGCATTTACCAACTTGAAAAACGGCACCCTAAACACTTTCTCTAGTCAGCAGCAATCTGAACTGGTTCAATTCCATGTCCTCCCTACCTATTACTCTTTATCGCAATTCGAAACTGCCAGCAACCCAGTAAGCACACAGGCCGGAGGTAGTAACTATGGTCAATTTCCACTGAATGTCACCGCAGCTGGAAATTCAGTCAACTTAACAACAGGTTTCGCTAATGCATCAGTTTCCAGCACCGTGTATACAGATGGCCAGCTTGCCGTCTACGAGGTGGATCATGTCCTTCTCCCACAGAGATTTTTCATAACTCCACCACCAGTTCCTGCACCAGCACCTGCCCCACCAAAACACAAAAAAGCTGCTGCAAAGTCTGATGATACTGCTCCCGTTAATACTTCTGATGCAATTCGCTTCTGCCAAAAAATGTCTCAGGCATCCTATGTGGTTGCTCTTTTGGTAGCAATATTTACTATGCCTATAAGCTGAGGATCACTCGGTGCTGCCATTGTGTGTGTGCTGGTTTTGTTTCTGTTTTCCACTTGATCATCATTCTTTAATTATCGCCTTCATGTGTAAAAGTTTTTTTTTTTTGGGAATATAATGATTTGTGCTGTTTTTCAATCTTCTAAATTAATGCTTTCTTCTTCAATTCTCTTCTTTTTGGGTACAAAAGGGAGTGGTGTCCCTTTTATTCATGTATTGATTTACACTTCTTATACCAAGATTGAAACTAAATTGCTTGTTTTATAGGGGGAATTGGAGCAAAATTTGGGAGAGAGGGGGAAAAAAGAAGAAAAAAAATCTTCACAATCGCAGCAATATGACATGACCGGCCATCAGAAAAACCCAGAAACCTCACTTTTTACCCTATTCAGTGGGCATCATATAACCGATTCTACAGGGGAATGTCTCCAACAAACAAGGAGATTTCTTCCCTCCGAAGTAGTATTTCATAATATGCTGAACCATAACCGTGGATTCTACTAAAATCCATAATTCAATGGTTGAAACATAATGGAACTCTTTCATAACCATCTATATCCGTTTGTTTCCCTTCTCTTTTTACGGGCTAAAGAGGCAAGCAAAACAACCATTACTTGAAGACTGCAATATTATTGATGAGTAAACTATAATGAGGAAACAAGATGAAGCAAATGCATATACGCTACTCTTCCCAGGTTTTAGTTAACTTCAAGCTGCCATTTTGTATCCAGCCAATAAACTGAAGAAATGTAGGTTGAACAAGTGCAAAATCTTTATTACAAGATGGTTTTCTGTTTAGAAGCCTCCAAGCAGAACTGGAGCACACCTGAAATGCAATAGTCACCAGAAAGATTCAATCAGACACCTACTGCAGGCACGCTTGCATACGAACATGCTATTGTTGTCGGATATGCAGTATGCCCCACAAGATCCAATCTCTGGAAATCCAGGGAGAAAGATTTGGTAGAGCCTTATGCCATGCCAACTGATATGGAATTTGGTAATATATTACATGAAGACAGTATGCTAGTATTGTAAGCCATTTTTTTCAGACAAAAAAACCAAAAAACTTAAATTTGTCACTTCATTAAAATTAAAAATAATTTAATAAAATTATTGATATTAAGTAATAAATTATAGAGATCAATTAAAATTCTTTTAAAATAATTTTCTTTCTTATCTAATTTTTTTTTACCTTTCCTAATTACACCATGGATGGCAGTAAATATGTAGGTTGAGAAGGCAAGTAAAACCGAATTGTGATCATAACACCATATATACATGCATACTTGATTACATATTTTTCTTGTAATGTGATCTAATCTCTCTCTCTCTTCTTTTTTTTTTTTTTTTTTTGTCCGAAATGTAGGTTGAGAAGGCAAGTATGCATGTGGAGAAATGGTCAGAGGGGAAGCACAGATCAGGCTAGAACACGATCACGAAAGAAAATAAGGATCCAGTAGTATATGTGTATTTTATCTTCATTTTTATTTTGGCCCTTTTTCTAAGAAGGTCAATTAATTTGACATGATAAATTTCTTCTAATTACTAAATGTAAACAATTTTTATGTTCAGCATTTGGTAATTATATCTAACTTCTAATTACTAATTTGGTAAACAAATTAATATAGGATTTATTGTCATTTATGTTATAATTAAGAAATGTAAAAAAAAAAAAAAAAGGAAGTTAGATAACGAAAGAAAGTTATTTTAAAAGAATCTTGATTTATCTATATAATTTATTGCTTAATATCGATAATTTTACAAAATTATCTTTAATTTTAATGAGGTGACAAAATTATGTGTTTTGATTTTTTTTTTCTGAGAAAAATGGGTACAATTCTTCATGTAATACGTTAGTAAATCTCTCCCTTTCTCTCTTATATGTATGTATATATATAGATAAACTTGCTTTGCTGTTTATAAATTTACGTAGTGGATGATACAGATATACATCTAAATTTAGATACAATTAAAACCAAGTTTAATTCATTTAGTGGTAAGATATATGAGTTAATCAAACCCATCTTTGTATTGGATAACTTTTTTAACTTTCGAATGGAAATTTATTTAGATCAATTAAAATTTTTAAATTTAAGTGAATGTTTTTTTAACTTAATTTTAATTATTCGTATCCATTTAATCATGAATGGATTTAGATATCTATTAAATTGTCATCTAAATTGTCACCCTAAAAGAAATAGACAACGAAATGGTATGCTTCTCTCTTTCATGATTCAGCCAACCAAGCTAAATGGCATTTTCATTTAGCATGATGTTTGCTATTATAAGCAACCATGCTTTTGCTAAGTATTTCCATAAATAGATATTCGAGAATAAACTTGAAGAAATTATGAATATAAATCTCTCACCAGTTTCTATCAATGTGATTAATTGCTCCTCTAATCTGTCACCATCATCCGGGAAGCAAAACTTTCTCAAGAAAATGCTTTATACGTTGGATGGCCTCGTGTCCTTCTCATATACCTGAAGGAGTAAGTTCAATATCTTGTGGTAAGGAAGAGGATTGCCTTCTGCTATTTTTTTTTTCCATTACCAAATCCAGTGCCTCATCACTGAAGTATAGATGTCTGTTGAATAATAGATTAATTAGATTTGAAGAACATAGTCGAGAATTATACGAAACTGAGAGATGAATTAATAACAGTGGCTAAGATGTTTGTGTTTTCTAGGTTTTAGCTCGGAATCAGAAGCAGTATACCTGTTTAGTGTAGTGATGAGAAGAGGCTGCTTTAACTTTAACATCATCAAATCTTCTGCCACCTTAAAATTCACCCATTTCACCTAATTTTGTATCACCATCCTCCTTGCTCTCGTACCTTACTCAAGATTTCTCTTTCATTTTTCAGCTGTGATTTTGTGACAGGAAATCCGCCGACTCAATATAAACCAAGCTCTCTTCATCCACATTCCACACAGAAGCATTTCTATCCTTTCCACAAACAGGAACAAATTCCAAATTTGGCTCTCTATTTGCTACAAGAGTTGCTTGACAACAATGGAGATGAAACAGCTCTCCGTGCAAGTTCCCCTTCTTCTGCTCTTCTTTGTTCGTTTGAACACTATTGTTGCTCAGTCTCCAGCCTCAGCTCCGGTTGCAGGAGCATCTCCTCTAACCATTTCTCCTTCTGCTTCAGTTATTGATCCTCAGAGTCCACCACTGGTTTCTGGACAGCTTGGTCCACTTAACGTCACTGCTATCCTGGAGAAGGCGGGTCGTTTCAATACTTTCATTAGCCTTCTGAAGGGCACCGAAGCAGCTGTTCGAATCAACGAGCAGCTCAACAACTCTAGGGGAGGCTTAACGGTTTTCGCACCAAGCGATGCTGCATTTTCTAACCTGGAAAAGGTCACTTTAAACACTCTCTCTAGTCAGCAGCAATCTGAACTGGTTCATTTTCACATCCTCCCTTCCTTTTACTCTTTCTCGCTATTCCAAAGGGCAACCGATCCATTAACCACGGAAGCTGGAGATACTAAGTATGGCCAGTTTCCACTGAATGTCACCTCAAATGGAAATGCAGTGAACATATCAACAGGTTTCACCAATTCATCAGTTTCCAGAATTGTGTATACTGATGGCCAGCTTGCCGTGTACGAGGTGGATCATGTCCTTCTTCCACAGAAATTTTTTGTAACTCCACCACCACCAGCAGTTCCTGCACCATCACCAGCACCAGCACCACTAAAAACCATACCAAAGAATAAGGCTGCTCCAGAGCTTGATGATACTGCTACCCCAGCTGATACCTCTGATGCAATCCGTCTCTTCCATAAAATGTTTCATGGATCCAGCTATGCAGTTGCTCTTTTGACAGCATATTCACTATGCCTATAAGCCAAAGAGCAGCTGATGATGAATTTCTGTGTGTGCATTTTGTTTGTCTGTTTTCTTCTTTTTCCCTCCCCCCTTGATCATAATTCTTTAATTTACCCCTTATCTAATATGTAAAAGTTTGAATATACAAGATATGTGTTCTTTTCCTTTGTCCTCACCCAATGCCTTCCTATTTATTTTTGTTTTTTTAGTATATAAAGGAGGGTGATATTCTCCCTCTCTCTCTCTCACACACACAGCTCAGAGTGCAAACATTCTTGATCAAAAATATTTTTCACTTGAGAGCAATAGAATTCAAAAGTAATAATAATAATAATAAAACTAGGACAATGCATGATCATAAATAGAAAATAATCAAGATTTTTTTTTTAATACACTAATGGTTTGGATATGAATGGAATATAGCTACTTTTGACCAATTGAAACTACTTTCCAAATTAATGTAAAGAAAGAGAAAATTTCACTTTACCATATAAAATTTTAGCTAAATCCTAGCTTGTCATGCAAATTTTATTTTGGCTCTAATTGATATTTCTTTTCACAATTTCCCATGTAGTGTTCATTGTGAGTCTAATTAACATTCTAGTTTTTAAAATTTTCTATTTTGTCATATCTTACATTTAACCGTCAATTAATTTATTAAAAATATAATTAAAAATGACCAAAATTAAGAAATTGGTCAACTTTGACCTTTTAACAAAAAAATGTTATTTTAAAAGTCAACATTTGACCGAAATTCTAATGGAGATCGCAAAGTGAAAAAGAAAAAAGTAAAATGTCAATTAGACTAAAAAAAAAGAGATTGTTATGAATATCTTAAAATTATTGAAAACTCCATTAATTAGTGGAGGCTCCACTAATTATGGATTTATGTGAATAATTAGAGAAGATTTTTATGGATGTCCACCATTTAATGGAGACACCACTAATTAAGATTAGTGGAAGATGATGTACGCCATGATGTAATCCACTAATTAGAGTTCTATAAATGGAGCTATTTTCTAAGCTTGTAAGACACCATTATTTTGTGAAAGAAAGATTAGTGAAAGAAAGATTAGAGAAAATTGTGAGAGAAAAGAAAGAGAGAAATTCTTGTGCAAAGAATAGTTAGAGTTTTATTAGTGTGTAGTGTGTAGATTTTATTCTAACACTACCCAAATTTTATAACACGTTATCAGCACGAGTCTCTACCGTTATCAAAGCCAGAAGACAGGTACGCATTTATTGATCTCTATGGCTAATCTCGCTAAACTCGAATTTGTAACCATTGATATTTCTGGAAAAAATTATATGTCATACAGAAATGTATCTAAATGCTAAAAAAAAAGAGATCCATATGTCATGTGGATAAAAAGAAAGATTTGACCATCTGAAGATGGTCGTACTACCAACTGTACGGTATAAATGATTGCACCTGAAGTTGCAAGATTTTAAAAATCGTGAATGAATATAGCTCCGCGATGTATAAAATTACATCTCAGTTAAAATTATGAGGAGAAAAAGTTACTGATGAAGATATATTGGAGAAGACCTTCTCGATCTTTCATGCCTCGAATATTGTCCTGTAACAATAATATCGAGAAAAAGGGTATACACAGATTTAATTACTACCATCCTCATTGCAAAGAAAAATAATGAGTTATTATTGAGAAATCATGAAGCCAGACCAACTGGCTCAACAGTACTCCCAGAAGTGAATGCTGTTGGCTCTAGTAGAAGCCAGCGTTATAGTCGTAGTTGTGGCAGTGGCCGTGGTTATGGTCATGGACACACTCGATATTTCCCTTATCACAGAGAAATACTAGCCACTTGAAGGGGAACAAAAAGGATAATAAGGGAAAAAGATATTTCCATTAATAATAAGCATCACATCTTTTATTCATATCACTAGTATTCATATGAACTTGATGATACATGCTTATAGTTGCTCTTTTGTAATTGAGCTGACAAATTTAAGATGAATGTTTGTAATTGTTCTTTTTCAATATTTACATTAGAGGAAGACAAACAATTAGTAATTATGGACTTCAACTCCTCTTTTTCGGCATCTTCTTCCTTTTCTTTCCCTTTTGAGCCAGCATTTAGACTAGCAGCAGAATTAGCCGTAAAGTTACTGTGAAATGAGTCTTGGGATTTTATGATCCCCTTAAGTTTATTATACTTAAGTTTCTCATTATATTTGGCCTTGAAGCATGCTTGTCTCCATTTCTGTGTTTGGTCCTTTAACTGCGTATCAAGATTTTCTTCCACCAACTGCTTTTTACATTCCAGTATTTCAATGGCTTCTTTCAACTTCTTCTTAGCCATATGTCATTCTTCTTCTTTATTTTGCATCTCCTATAAATCGAAGTGATATCATTGGTTATTTACTTATAAATCTTTCATAGTTTCATACTTGCAAAGTATAAGTGTGTGTGAGAGAGAACCTGGACATTCTGGATTAGGGTCTCCAAACTTATCAGCTTCCTGTGAGGCTATCGACGAATTCCTAACTCCCTACATCTTTTCTTAAGACGGGTTATGCTAATATTCAATTCTTTGGCCGCGTTCTTGATTGGCAGGTAAAAGTATTGCGAAATGGTTTCTCTTGATAGTGTTTGGGAGTTATTGCACTTCTTCTCTCTTTGCCTCTTAATCCTCTTATTCTCTATAGGAATTTCGTCTGAAATAATATCTTGAACTTCGATATCATGCATTTCATGAGTACTTACTCCGACTTCGTTGCCAAGACCACTCATTATTTCTCCTAGAAAAAGAAAATAATATCAGTAAAGGTAATACCATTCAAAATCCATGTTTAAATGTATAATAACCTGGAATCATATTCTGGCTTTGTTCAAAATCCATTAGAGAGTAGAAAGGATCATGTACAAGCATATCCTCATTCAAAGGAATAGCATCAAGAGGAACAACATAAAAAACAGTCTCTTGCATGGGCGGATCAAATTGGTCCAAAGCAGTATGTTCATTGATTTACATAAAAAAAAAAAAAAACAAACCAAAAGAGAATTTAATTTCATTATCCAGCACAAAAAAAAAAAAAAAATAGAAACCCTCAAAGGTATCTCACCTGAAATTAGGAGGAATTGGTTGGTTTGGAAAGGAAAATATATCAACATCTTCTGCATTAGAATTAAGAGGAAGCGGTTGGCTTGGACAGGCAAATACATCAAAATCTGCTGCAGAAACCAAGTCAAAATTTAACCATGTCTCAAATGAATTACGAGCTTCCATATCTGTTTTGTAGTTTTTGTTTTTTATGTTTGCTAATGACTGATGACTGAAATATATATCGATATATATATATATATATATATATATATACATACATATATATATATACACATATATATATATATATATATATATATATATATCTATATGAGGAAGAAGAAGAGGTAGATGGTAGGAGGAGAAGAAAAGACAAGAGAGGAAGAGGAACAGTCAATATCGGGAAGAGTAAAATAAACCCAAAAAAAAGAGATATTTTTCTTGGCATTTCCTGCTTGTCATCATTTTCTAATATTTCTTTTCTTATTCTCTTGTGTAATCATTATTCTCTTGTTATCATTTTCTTATATTTCTTTTTCTTTTCTCTTATTCTCTTGTGAAATCATTATTCCCTAAATTAGGGGGAGAACAGAAACAGTACAAGAAAGATCGTGATTGGACAACATCATTAAATTATCTTGATCCGCATACGCGTGTGAACTTGAAGTTCAAAAGATAATTCATTTGTAAAGCATTGCAAATCAAATGCCAGACGCTTTTGTTGACTCTAGAAGAGTAACAAAATCGCATATGCCAGCTATAAATACTCAAATTCTAATTGAAATTCCAGCAGAACAAAAGATTTTACATATAGTTGCTGAGCCAAAAGCATGCCAGAAGTATGGCCGACCTCTTGGTTCTAAAGATAAAATCCTCGAAAGAAGAGAGGATTAATGATCTAGATGATCATATTAAAGCAAAGAATGATAAAGACCAAGAGAAAACTTATGACAAAGAACCAGACATAGATGAAAGTAACGCTGAAATTTCTATCATTATACCACTTCCGGTAGAAGTTGGAATCGGATAGAAACAATTATTGATCATATGTTTGCATATAATATCTCTTGATGTTATACAAGATAATGATGATCCTGAACCAATATCAGTTGATGAATGTCGGCATAAAAAAGATTGGCTGCAATAGAAAGATGCGATTCAATCGGAGTTAAATGCACTGACACAACGTGAAGTCTTCGGACCTGCAGTCCGAACACCAGAAGGTGTAAAACCTGTTGGTTACAAATGGATATTTGTACGAAAGTGCAATGAAAAGAATGAAATCGTACGACATAAAGTACGGTTAGTAGCCCAAGGTTTTTCACAAAGACAAGGTATTGATTATGATGAAACTTATTCTCATGTTGTTGATACTATTACACTCCGATATCTTATCAGTTTGGCAGTATATGAAAAGATAGATATGCGCCTATTAGATGTTGTCACTGCTTACTTGTATGAAAATTTAGAAAATGATGTTTACATGAAAATCCCTAAAGGATGTCATATGCCAGAAGCATATACACATTATCCTCGTGAAAATTACTCCATCAAATTGCAGAAATCATTATATGGCCTGAAGCCATTGGGGCGCATGTAGTTCAATCATCTTAGTGAATATTAATTGAAAGCAAGATTTAAAATGACCAGGTATGTCCATGCGTTTTTATTAAGAAATCTGGTTCTAAATTTGTGATATTAGCTATATATGTTGATGATTTTAATCTTATTGGAACTCTTGAAGAGTGTAGACGATAAATTTCAAGTATGCAAATAAGACAAGAAAAATATCGAAATTTACAAAGTATTTAGTAAATATGAGAAGTGGTGACAAATCTTCGAAGAAGTCCTAAATTGCAGGATGAGTCCTCCGATTCTTCTCTTTTTGAAAAATGTTGATTCGAGGGCTGAAGAGCTTGATCTCGGATCGAACGGGATTTAATAACGAACACTTGATTGCCAGGCCTTCGAGACTTGTTTAATGCAGAGCAAGATGAACGCCTTGAAACTTGAAGAAGATTCTGAACCTTGATTTGATGACTATTCTAAACCTTGAATTTGATGAAGCTTCTGAATCTTGAATTTGCGATGCTTCTTGTTTGTTGAAGCTTGAGCTTGAGGATCTTGGGGTCCCTTGAACCATTGAAGGAAGACCATATTTATAGGCTAAAAATCCCTTGACTTTAGCATAAATAGTCGATGTGGGATTTTGGAAGAGCCTCCCAACAAACCCTAATGGACTTGGGTTTAAGATGACCTGGGCTTAATTTATATTTTGGCCCAATCTCATTTAATCCACATTATATTTGGATTATGAGACTTTCTACAAGTTCAATTTTAGGGCCTAATCCGATTCCATTTAATCCATAATATATTGGATTTAATGTAAAATGGACCATTAACAATAGCCCAATTTTAATTGTCCAATTTCATAATCCATTGGATTTAATGGGCTTTTAATGATAGCCCAATTATATTAATTCAAGAATAATTATATTTATTCATGAATTAACTTTAATTAATCAAGACCAAAATATATAGTTTTCTTTTAATCTTAAAAATATATTTTATCCCAAAATTCCTTGTCTACAAATGCCCCCACTTCAAGACTTGAGGGTCAATATTTTTGTTAAAAGAATTTGGAAACAATGCTTGAAGTATTTAAAATATTAATTTCTCAATTTAATTAGAAATTAATATAAAAGCATTTTTTCAATTCCTTAATAAAATAGAATTCTTTTTCTATTCCTATAAGGAATTGATGAAAAGATTTCAAATCCAATTTTGGATAGGAATCATATTTTTTTGAATCCACCAATCAAAATTCTTGGATTTAAATTTAAATCTCAATTAAAATCTTTTAATAAAAAATTAGAATTCTTATAGGATTTGAAAAAGACATTCTATGGTACCTATAAAAAAGCCTTTATCTTGATCAATAAATTTGAAGAATATGCATTGCCTCAATTGAAGATTGAAGACCCTGGCAATTTCAATATATGTGCGGGTACTGTGCATCTGAGTAAGCCTTTCCTTTTTTTTTTTTTTTTTTAGCAATTGCTCAACAAAATCGCAGCACTGCATTGGCTCACCGCTGCCATTGTTGACTTCGTAAACTCTTCTATTCTTTTTTTCCCTTCAATTTCGAAGTTGACTTTTTTTTTTCCTCAATCTCTTTTTTTGTTTTAGTGGTCACCGTGACCATCTGCGGGAACTGTGCTTTCCCGAATTGCATGCAACTTTTCTTCTTTTTTTTTTTTGGGACCTTTTTTTTTTTTTTTACTAGGTCCAATTATGGTGTTCTTTTCAAATTTGCAATCTTTTTCGGGCTAATAACTGCTAGTTATTCACGACCACTAGAATGATCCAACTGAAGCAGGGACGACTTTGACAGTTTATGAGGCAAAGTCTGGCAAATATGTGAGGCCCCTTCCAAAGGCGACACTCCAACGACTTGTGAAGGAATGGTCAACGGAAGTCAACTTCAAATGCACTCGTTCCCCAAAGGCATGGATTCTTCTTTCTTCAAATCATCAACTTCAAACTCATCCCAGTGTGTTACCTTCACTTGGACGTCGAATGATTCAAAAGGAGACCCAATGGACCTTGCCACTCAACTTCTTTGGCGTGTTTCGCTTTAGGGAGAGATATTGAGAGTGGGCACACGACGTTCTAAGTCGTTGCGAAGGACACTTAAGATCTGTGAAGATCTATGAGGCTGTCTATGCATCGCTTTTTACGTACGATTGCAACCCCAATGTTCTCAAAGCCTTTTGTGAATCTTGGTGTCCTCTCACCAACACGCTATTAACTTCAGCAGGTGAAGTGTCCATCTCACTTTAGGACTTGCACGAACTTGGAGGCTTACCAATACTTGGAATGCACTATGATGAAGTTGTTCCTCATGCTGCGGAACTCACCGGCGTGGACCATGATGGCAAGCGATTCCTTCCAAGGAGTTGCGAACATCTTTTCCATGCATACCACTTGATCAAAAAGGACAACAACAACTCTGGTGTTTCCATCAATAAGTGGCTCGACTTCTGGTTCAGAAGAGCAATAAAGTATTCAGCACCTCCTCCAAGGGAAGAAAGGAGATCACGCCCCGAGTTTACTGATAATCCATGTGGAGTTATCCCACCTCATACTGCATGGACATCTGAAGAAGAAGCTTTGTTTTCAAAGTTGGGCATTAGAAGCCACAACAAAGATCAGACATTTCTTGCAGCATTTTTATCATGCTAGCTTTGTATATTTGTTTTGCCTAATAAAGAAGTAGACATCATTCGTCCAAGTACCTTCAAAATGACAAGTTTGATGGCATACGGGGAACGAGTTAGTTTGGCTATTCCTGTCTTGGCCATCATTTATAGAGGTTTGAATCGTATTTCCAACTCTCAACATCCTAGTGAGGAGAAATCTATCTTCCCAACTCACTATATATATGGATGGCTTGCACACTACTTCAAAACTCACTATGAAGTCTCTCAAGGCTTAAACAGCCCTCCAATGGTGAGTTATTCAAGTATAAAAAACATGACTTTATTGATAACGAGGCAGCCCCTTTGGAGGAACAACTTTACTTCTTGAGCCTTCGTTTAAGTCTTCTAACCTTGCGGAAGGACGATCACTTCATCATTGAGCCTTATAGCCCACATCGTTTTAGTCGCCAATTTGGACTTGATGGAGTGTTTCAGCAGTTTAACCACGTACTACACTATTGGTGGTTGCCTTTACACAGTTTAAACTCATGCGGGCCGGAGTAACTTGCAGTTTAAGCTCGTGCAGTCAAGGAGCAACTTGCAGTTTAAGCTCGTGCAATCGAGGAGCCATCATTTATGCATAATATCGCTTCAAATACTTGCCATTGATCGGTCCAATTCTCAACCCATCTTCAACAACTATCTTATAAGATCCATTTGAGTAGACATCTTGAACAACATATGGGCCATCCCATTTTGATGTCAACTTTTTTGGTTTGTGTCCAACGATAATTGGTCTTTTCACAGCAAGCACTAAATCACCAACTTAAAAGGAACGAAGATGCACCTTCTTGTTAAAGGCTTTGGAAACACGAGATTGGTAGCGTTCTAACCTTTGTTGTGCCTCTAACCTCTTTTCATCAAGTGCTTCTAACTCTTCAAGTCTGAGACGGACATTATCTTCCTTGGTGAGACCTTCTTGAATAGCGATCCTCAAGGAAGGAATTTGTTGCTCTAGTGGAAGGACAGCTTCGACACCATATACCAACGCATATGGGGTAGCTTGGGTTGGAGTGCGGTAAGTGGTCCTATATGCCCAAAGTGCCTCTCCAATACGAAGGTGCCAATCCCTTTTTGACTTAGTAACCACTTTTTGTAACAAATTACATAAAGTTTTATTGAAAGCTTCAGCAAATCTATTAGCCTGGGCATAGTACATAGAAGATTTGTACTGTTTGAATTTAAACTTCTCGCATAATTTGTCCATCAAATTATTGAAGAATGGCTTTCCGTTATCTGTGATAATATATCGAGGAATGCCATATCGATAAATAATGTTTACACATATAAAATCAATAACATTTTCCTTTTTTGCTTCTTTTAGTGCTACAGCTTCTGCCCATTTAGAGAAGTAATCGGTTGTAGCCAAGATATAAAGATGCCCAGCAGAAGACTTTGGTAGTGATCCAACAACATCCAATCCCCAAGCATCAAATGGCCATGAAGTAACTGTCGGGTGCAATGGCTCCGGCGGTTGATGTAGATAATTGGCATTGAATTGACATGCTTGACATCTTCTAGCATAATCCAGACAATCTTTCACCATAGAAAGCCAATAATATCCTATCCTCTTGATACGAAAATGAAGCTTCGGACTAGATTGATGGGATCCACATATGCCAGAATGAGCTTCTTCCATTGCTTGCACAGCTTCTTCTTGACCTAAACATCTCAAGAAGACACCTTCAAATGAACGTCGAAAGAGCGTATCCTTATAGAAAAAGAAGCGGGTGGCACGCCGGGCGAATATCACTCCGTCTTCGTGGATTATCTAGAAGCTTCCCATCTTTAAGATAATCTATAAAAGGTTGTCTTCAATCTTCTTCATTAATTTCGTAAACAAAGACAGAATGGATTTCATGTCCTTCATCATTTTCATCTTCAAAAATAGGCGGTAGGACCCAAGTTTGACATATAAGAATTTGAATTTCTCGATCATGTAGACATAAAGTAGAAGCCAATTTTGCCAACACATCAGCTTGCTTATTTTTGCTTCTTAATACATGCTCGATCGTCACATCACCCAAATATCCCATAAGTCGTCTCGCATAATTATAATACGGGATCAACTCAGGCTTCTTAACATCATACTCACCAAGTAATTGATTAACAATCAATTGGGAGTCCCCATATACTTCAAGGTGCAGTCGCTTTATATCAACAGCCAACTCTAATCCAAGTATAAGGGCTTGGTATTCAGCCACATTATTTGAGCATCGTTTAGTCAAGGTGAAAGAGTACGCTAGTACATCTCCTTCAGGGGTAATGAATACTACACCAGCTCCAGCACCTTCACGATGTGCCGCACCGTCAAAGTACATCTTCCATGGTGAGAGAATCTCAATGAAAAGAACATCTTCATTAGGCAACTCATCACTTAGTTCCCACTCAGCAGGGATAGGATGATCAGCCAAGAAATCCGCCAGCACTTGTCCTTTGACAGCTTTCTGTTGGACGAAGACAATATCAAATTGTTGGAGTTGAAGGTACCACCTTGCTAAACTATCAGATAGCACAGGCTTTGTCATGACATACTTTATGGGATTAGCCTTGGAAATAAGGCGTACAGTATGTGCTTGAAAATAATGTTTCAATTTTTGAATTGCAAATATCAAGGCTAGGCAAAGCTTCTCAATTGGTGAATAATTTAACTCATTCGGTGTCATCATCCGACTTAAGTAATAGAGTGCATTTTCTTTGCCGTTGTCATTTTCTTGAGCAAGCAATGCCCCCACTGAGCGTTCTTGCGCAGCAATGTACAAAATCAATGGCTTATCCGGGATAGGTGCAGCAAGCACAAGAGGCTTCATCAAGTAAGATTTGATGCATTTGAAAGCATTTTGGCACGCTTCATCCCATTCAAATGGTACACCCTTCTTCATTAGACGACTGAACGGTTGACAACGTCCGGCAAGATTTGAGATGAACCTTCGGAGGTAGGCCAACTTTCCTTGTAAACTTTTTAATTCATGAATATTTCTCGGTTCAGGCATCCTCATAATCGCATTGATCTTTGATTGATCTATTTCGATACCTCGATGACGAACGATGAAACCCAAAAATTTTCCAGAGGTGACACCAAAAGTACATTTAAGAGGATTCATCTTCAATTGATATTTTCGGAGTCGCTCGAAAGTCTTTCTCAAATCTTGAAGATGATCAGCTCGTTTACGTGACTTGACCACCAAATCATCCACATAACATTCCACGATCTTGTGTAGCATGTCATCAAAGATCTTTTGCATTGCTCTTTGATATGTGGCTCCAGCATTCTTTAGACCAAAAGGCATCACTGTGTAGCAATAGATTCCTTTTGGAGTACGAAAGGCAGTAAGCTCCTCATCTTCGGGTGCCATTTTGATTTGGTTATACCCAGAGGATCCATCCATGAAAGATAGAACTTCATGACCAGTGGTTGCATCTACCATCAGTTCAGGAATGGGCAATGGAAAATCATCTATTGGACATGCATCGTTTAGATTCCTAAAATCCACACAAATTCGAATTTGTCCATTTTTCTTCCTTACAGGGACAATATTCACAACCCAAGTTGGATACTTGACCTCTCGAATAAATTTGGCTTCGATCAGCTTGTTCACTTCTACTTCAATTAATGGAACTAGCTCAGGTCGAAAACACCGTTGGGCTTGCTTTACTAGTGTTACCCCATCCTTTACAGCTAAATGGTGGACAGCAATTTTGATGTCTAAGCCCGGCATTTCTTTATATGTCCAAGCAAAGACGTCTCTGAATTCCTTCAACAGGTCGACATAGGCCTTTTCTTCTTCAGGCGATAAGAGTGCATTTATGTAAATTAGGCGAGGATCTTCAATAGTGCCCAAGTTTACTTCTTTAAGTTCATCAACTGTGGCTTTTACGCCTTCTTCAAGTTCTGCTGGAGCATGCTTAGCATCCTCTTCTTCAGCACACTCTTCATCATAGGTGGTAATGTGATTACAAGATGCTACACTTTCTTCATCACAAGGCACATCAGGAGTCACTTGTGTTATTATTTTTAAGATTCCATTGCAATTCACCACCGTTCTTGCCTTGGAGGAGACTTTGCTGGAATGCCTTACCCTTGAAGTGGCTGTGACATCAAGCCTCTTGAAAACGGATTTTCTTCTTTTCTTTGGGCCTAATCTAGTGAAGACAGATGGACGTGAATTTGTATTTACTATCCCACCAAAAACAGATCGCAGTTTTGATGTCACTTCATCTTCTACAGTAATATATTGTACGTTGGCCCTTTTAATCTTGAGTCTGATGGGAGATGCTTGTTTGTAACCCAGGCCAGCACGCTCTTTTCCCATTGCCATGCTTTGGATAGATCCCGAGCTTTAACCCTTTTCCTTGTTGATATCAGCAGGAAGCTTTCCCAACAAATGTTGACTTTGTGAATTATATCCAACCTTTGCTAGGAGTTTATAAGCATTTGGGTCAAATCATTCCTCCGTACGTGAGGTCGGCAATTCATCATGCTCTACTTTTGCTTCTTTATTCGGTCGAACAAATCCTTTTATAGGAGTATTTCATGACTTGATAGGATCAACCTTTGTAAGAGGCAAAGTGAGCCCTCCTAGTGGCTTATTGCATGCATGTTGCTTGGTAGAGCTCTCTGCACATATTGTAGCTTTAACGTCTTTGGAGAAGGTAACCTTTTTATCTTCCTTCCCTCTTGATAAATCGATCTTAGTTGATTCATCATCCTTTTTTAATATAGTACTTAGCATCAGCAATATGCGTCTCAGCTTCAATGAATGGTTTATCATCCGTATCTATTTTCTTCACCATGCCATTTCGACGGAATTTGAAACATTGATGCATGGTTGATGGCACTACACCATTATCATGGAGCCATGGCCTTCTTAGCAGAATATTGTAGGAGGTCTTGGCATCAATAACATGGAAAATAGCAGTTGAAAGTATATCTTTAATCAATATATCCAATTGAAGAGTACCACTAGCTCGTTGCCCCCCTTGATTGAAGCCCTGTATCATAAGGCGATTTTGAGACAACTCATCCATAGGAATGCCCAACTCTCTTAACGTTTGTAGAGGTAAGATGTTTACTACCGATCCTCCGTCTAATGGTATCCTATTCACCCTCTGTTCTTGCATGTAGCCAGCCACAAATAACGGTCGATTGTGAGGCGTTGAGCCAAGCAGCAAGTCATCGTCAGTAAATGTGATTTCAGCCATATAGCTACTAAGGTCTGCTGAAGCTTCAATTATCTCCAGGTCTCCTTTATTTATACATTCATCATTGTCTTCTTTGCTTTCCTCATCATGTATGGCATAGCATGAAATAATGTTGAACTTTTTAGCAAGTTCCCTTGGTATGAAATCTTTTAGTGTGAGAGGCGCCGGAGATCTCTTCCAGAAAGAATCATCTACTGTTGATGCAGATTTGGTCTTCTTACTTTTGACCTTCTTCACATTTTTCTTTGTGAATCTGCTTCTGACCAGTGAAGCTCTACCTCTTGAGGCTTTGGTGCGTTTCTTCCTTGTTGTCACAGGCGTCCAGCCTTCATCTTTGCCATGGACAGAAGGTTCTTCAACTTCTTGTTGATATGCTTTGGTAGGAAGGACTTGTCTGTCAACTTCAACCTTGACAGGATCAAAATTTCTAAATTTAACCTCCAAAATATCGAGTTCAACGGGAGGGATGCCAACAGTTGTCAAATTTGCGGATGCTTTGTCTTCTTCAAGGACTACATGTCCTTTACGGACCAACTGCATGATCTTGTCCTTAAATACAAAGCATTTCTCAATTGGATGACCAATTAGCCGATGGTACTTACAGTAGTTGGGATCTTTTATTCGTCCAACTTCATTCGGACGCTTTGCCTCCGGCAACTCTATAGCTTTAGCAGACTAATAACTCATCGAACATTGAAGAAACATCGAGTCGAGAAAAGGATATTCCTTAGACTCGCCTTTCTTCCAAGGTCACCTTTTTCCTTTCTCGCGGAGGATCCATCTTCTTGGTCACCTTTTGAGTCACCTTCGAAGAAATTTTTATTGGAGCCGCGATCGTGGCCATGGACTCCTTTGCTTCGATTTTAGAAAAAGGTTTGCTCCCTTTTCTAAAATCTTGTTTTTCCTTGCCTTTGATGGGGTCTTGGACAGGTGCCTTACCCCCATGTGCGACGATGCTCAATTCCATATCATGAGCGCGAGTCGCCAATTCTTTAAAAGTCTTTGGCATAATCCCTTTAATGATATACTGGAGTCCTCAGTGCATGCCTTGAATGCACATCTCAATTGCCGATGATTCACTTAGACGATCTCTACAATTGAGGTTCAAATTCCTCCATCTGTTGATAAAGTCCACCACTGGTTCGTCTTTCCATTGACGAGAGTTGGTGAGCTCTACCATACTGACGATTCTGCGTGTACTGTAGAATATGTTGAGAAATTCTTGTTCAAGTTGCTCTCAACTGTTGATGGAACCAGGTGCCAGATCAGTGTACCAGTCAAATGCATTCCCTTTGAGGGATCGTACAAGCTGCTTCACTAGTAGATCCCCATAAGTTCTAGCATTGTTGTATGTCTCGATGAAGTGAGCCACGTGCTGCTTGGGATTTCCTTTACCATCAAATTGTTGGAACTTTGGTGGTTGATATCCAGCTGGCATTCTCAGGTCATCAATTCTTTGCGAATAAGGCTTTGCATATGTGAAGGTGGATTTGCTACCTCCTTCATACTTGTCCTTAATCGTGCCCATGACGAAGTCTTTGAGCTGGTCCACAGGAATCATACCTTCGGAGGATATTTGAATATCCTGTGATTTCTTAGAAGTTCCACTTCCTCTTGCACTTCATATCTCTTTAAAGGAGCTTGACTTGTTTCGCCAGTCTTCTCAAAGCGATTGATGAAATGCGCGATGGTAAGATCTTGCTCTTGGGAGCGTTTGGCGAGTCCCTCCACCAACTTCGTGAGGTGCGCGAGTTGCTCTTCCAAATTTTGTGTGCCCGTCATCATAACCGGTGCCACAGAAGAAGCAGTGGAATCTTCATTTAATGAAGCTTTGGATTTGAAGTCCCCATGAAGGGATTGAGGCGTAGAGCCAGTACTAGAACTTTGGTCAGCTTATTTGGAGGTATTGGTCTTCTTCAATGAAGGTGACATCTTGCGTATTGTAGAAGCAGCATCTTGCTTCAACTTTGCAGTTGCAGGCGATGAGACAATGCTGAAGTTTTGAGCCTCGCTTTGTGAAAGAGCTCGAACCTTACTTCTTGTCAGCATGCCTTGGCTTGAAGCTTATGGAGCCTTGCCAACAGTTGCAGCAGCCTCCATGATATCAGCAGCCTTTGAACGAGCAGATACAGTTGTGCTGTTCTTTGGGGTCATTGAGTTGATTTGTACTTGTACTTGAACTTGGTGTTGATTTGAAGAGAAGAGATGGGAGGCAGAGATAGTCTCACTGGGCGTGCCAGAAATTTGTAGACGACAAATTTCAAGTCTGCAAATAAGACAAGAAAAATATCGAAATTTACAAAGTATTTAGTAAATATGAGAAGTGGTTACAATCTCCGAAGAAGTCTTTGGCATAATCCCTTTAATGATATACTGGAGTCCCCAATGCATGCCTTGAATGCACATCTCAATTGCCGATAATTCACTTAGACGATCTCTACAATTGAGGTTCAAATTCCTCCATCTATTGATAAAGTCCACCATTGGTTCGTCTTTCTATTGACGAGAGTTGGTGAGCTCTACCATACTGACGATTCTGCGTGTACTGTAGAATATGTTGAGAAATTCTTGTTCAAGTTGCTCTCAACTGTTGATGGAACCAGGTGCCAGATCAGCGTACCAGTCAAATGCATTCCCTTTGAGGGATCGTACAAACTGCTTCACTAGTAGATCCCCATAAGTTCTAGCATTGTTGCACGTCTCGATGAAGTGAGCCACGTGCTGCTTGGGATTTCCTTTACCATCAAATTGTTGGAACTTTGGTGGTTGATATCCAGCTGGCATTCTCAGGTCATCAATTCTTTGCGAATAAGGCTTTGCATATGTGAAGGTGGATTTGCTACCTCCTTCATACTTGTCCTTAATCGTGCCCATGACGAAGTCTTTGAGCTGGTCCACAGGAATCATACCTTCGGAGGATATTTGAATATCCTGTGATTTCTTAGAAGTTTCCACTTCCTCTTGCACTTCAGATCTCTTTAAAGGAGCTTGACTTGTTTCGCCAGTCTTCTCAAAGCGATTGATGAGATGCGCGATGGTAAGTTCTTGCTCTTGGGAGCGTTTGGCGAGTCCCTCCACCAACTTCGTGAGGTGCGCGAGTTGCTCTTCCAAATTTTGTGTGCCCGTCATCATAACCGGTGCCACAGAAGAAGCAGTGGAATCTTCATTTAATGAAGCTTTGGATTTGAAGTCCCCATGAAGGGATTGAGGCGTAGAGCCAGCACTAGAACTTTGGTCAGCTTATTTGGAGGTATTGGTCTTCTTCAATGAATGTGACATCTTGCGTATTGTAGAAGCAGCATCTTGCTTCAACTTTGCAGTTGTAGGCGATGAGACAATGCTGAAGTTTTGAGCCTCGCTTTGTGAAAGAGCTCGAGCCTTACTTCTTGTCAGCATGCCTTGGCTTGAAGCTTATGGAGCCTTGCCAACAGTTGCAGCAGCCTCCATGATATCAGCAGCCTTTGAACGAGCAGATACAGTTGTGCTGTTCTTTGGGGCCATTGAGTTGATTTGTACTTGTACTTGAACTTGGTGTTGATTTGAAGAGAAGAGATGGGAGGCAGAGATAGTCCCACTGGGCGTGCCAGAAATTTGTAGACAACAAATTTCAAGTCTGCAAATAAGACAAGAAAAATATCGAAATTTACAAAGTATTTAGTAAATATGAGAAGTGGTTACAAATCTCCGAAGAAGTCCTAAATTGCAGGATGAGTCCTCCGATTCTTCTCTTTTTGAAAAATGTTGATTTGAGGGCTGAAGAGCTTGATCTCGGATCGAACGGAATTTGATGATGCTGATTCGAGGGCTGAAGAGCTTGATCTCGGATCGAACGAGATTTGATAACGAACACTTGATTGCCAAGCCTTCGAGACTTATTTGATGCAGAGCAAGATGAACACCTTGAAACTTGAAGAAGATTCTGAACCTTGATTTGATGACGATTCTGAACCTTGAATTTGATGAAGCTTTTGAACCTTGAATTTGCGATACCTCTTGTTTGTTGAAGCTTAAGCTTGAGGATCTTAGGGTCCCTTGAACCATTGAAGGAAGACCCTATTTATAGGCTAAAAATCCATTGACTTTAGCATAAATAGTCGATGTGGGATTTTGGAAGAGCCTCACAACAAACCCTAATGGACTTGGGTTTAAGATGACCTGGGCTTAATTTATATTTTGGCCCAATCTCATTTAATCCACATTATATTTGGATTATGAGACTTTCTACAAGTCTAATTTTAGGGCCTAGTCTGATTCCATTTAATCCATAATATATTGGATTTAATGTAAAATGGACAATTAACAATAGCCCAATTTTAATTGTCTAATTTCATAATCCATTGGATTTAATGGGCTTTTAATGATAGCCCAATTATATTAATTCAAGAATAATTACATTTATTCATGAATTAATTTTAATTAATCAAGACTAAAATATAAAATTTTCTTTTAATCTTGAAAATATATTTTATCCCAAAATTCCTTATCTACAAAGAGCTCCAAGAAACAATTGATTATTCGACATCAAGGATGGTCGTAAAATTATACTTTGCCTTGGTTTACAAATTGAACATTTGGCAAGTAGAACAACATTTATTCAACATATACAGCAAAAGTTCTAAAAAGATTTGACATGGACAAAGCACATCCATTGAGTATTCCAATGATCGTCCGGTCCTTTCCGACCTCAAGAAGATGTTGAAGAACTTTTTGGTCCTGAAGTACCATATCTCAGTGCAATTGATGCATTGATGTATCTTACTAACAATACACGATTTGATATTGCCTTTGCTGTCAATTTATTAGCAAGATTTAGTTCTTCACCAACATGACGACATTGGAATAGAATTAAACAAGTCCTTCAATATCTCCAAGCAGCTACTTCTTTAAATCATGCTGAAATTATAGCCATTCATGAAGCAAGTTGAGAATGTATATGGTTAAGATCCATGATTTTATTATATTCGAGAAAGTTGTAGATTATCATATATCAGAGATATTCCAACTCCTCTTTATGAAGATAATGCAGTTGGCATAAGCGTAATTACGATGAGGATATATTAAAGGAGATCGGACACAACATAGGTCACTAAACTCCAAAAGAAAGGTGAAATTGATGTGCTACAAATTCGGTCATGTGATAACCTCGCAGATATTTTCACGAAGACTTTATCAACTGCAACATTTGAGAAGTTGAGATATAAAATCGGCATGCGTCGGTTTAAAGATTTAAAGGAATCATTTCATCAGGGGGAGTAATAAACAGACATATAGAATAGTGTACTCTTTTTCCTTCACTAAATTTTTTTTCCACTGGATTTTTATCTAGTAAGGTTTTAACGAAGCATATTCTTTATGTAATGGATGGACATCCAAGGGGGAGTGTTATGAATATCTTAAAATTATTGAAAATTCCATTAATTAGTGGAGGCTCCACTAATTATGGATTTATGTGAATAATTAGAGAAGATTTTTATGGATGTCCACCATTTAGTGGAGACACCACTAATTAAGATTAGTGGAAGATGATGTATGCCATGATGTAATCCACTAATTAGAGCTCTATAAATAAAGCTATTCTCTAAACTTGTAAGACACCATTATTTTGTGAAAGAAAGATTAGAGAAAATTGTGAGAAAAATTCTTGTGCAAAGAATAGTTAGAGTTTTATTAGTGTGTAGTGTGTAGGTTTTATTCTAACACTACCCAAATTTTATAACAGAGATTATATTTTACCGAATAAAGATTGGATTAAGATGAGTTTGTTAAAATTTAATAAAATATTATTAAATATGAGACTTAATTATTAATGATTGAGAAAAAAATATGATATATTATGAGTATATGACACTCTCGAAAAATAAAAATTATTTAAATTAATATTATTTTAAATTGAATTTTTTATTTGAATTGAAAAAAGTTTCTTTTAAAGTACAATAACAATGTTAAATTTGTATTATATTTTTGAAGGAAAGATAAATTGATCCCCTCTAAAAAACATGTTAAAATTTACGTACCTTTGAGGAATGTAACAGAGCCATTAGTTGAATCAATAATATTTTTGTTAAGATTGTCGTTAAGGAAACTAAAATAGGAATACAACAGCATCACATTTAAAGGCTGTTCTTTCCGAAATTTGGTTCAACTGCAGGCTGGCAAGAAACAAAGGAGAGCTAAATTTTTATTACAAGTTAGTTTTGGGTAGGGATGGCAATGTGATCGGATCGGGTCGGGGACTAGAAATCCCAGCCTCATCCCCGCATATGTCCCCGTATCTCCATACCCGGCCCGTCCCTACTACGGAGAAAGGCGGGGATCCTTGGCCCCGGCCCGCCGGGGACAAAACAATCCCCGGTCTCGGCCCGGGAAAGTGGGGAAGCGGGGCCCATTTGGACTCGCAAATAATTATAAAGATTTAAAAAAAAAAATTTGCCTCCAATATATTTTTATTCAAAATTTTTTAATCATATAGAAAATTTTTGTAGTGATTTCCAATAATTCACATATTTATCATATCACTAGATTAGTAAAAGTAAAATTAATAATTAATAATTTTTTGTTATAAAATTAGGGTAGTGTTAGAATAAAATCTACACACTACACACTAAGAAAATTCTAACTATTCTTTGCACAAGAATTTCTCTTCAAACTTCTCTCTTTCTTTCTCTCACAATTCTTTCTCTAATCTTTCTTTCACTAATCTTTCTTTCACAAAATGATGGTGTATTACAAGCTTAGAGCATAGCTCTATTTATAGAGCTCTAATTAGTAGAATACATCATGGCATACATCATCTTTAACTAATCTCAATTAGTGGTGTCTCCACTAAATGGTTGACATCCATAAAAATCTTTTAATAATTCACATAAATCCATAATTAGTGGAGCCTCCACTAATTAATGGAGATTCCAATAATTCATAACACTCCCCCTTGGATGTCCATCCATACATAAAGAATATGCCTCGTTAAAACCTTATTAGATAAAAACCCAGTGGGAAAAAAATCTAGTGAAGGAAAAAGAGTACACTATTCTATATGTCTGTTTATTACTCCCCCTGATGAGATGATTCCTTTAAATTTTTAAACCGACGCATACCGATTTTATATCTCAACTTCTCAAATGTTGCAGTCGGTAAAGTCTTCGTGAAAATATCTGCGAGGTTATCACATGACCGAATTTGTAGCACATCAATTTCACATTTCTTCTGGAGTTCATGAGTAAAGAAGAATTTTGGTGAAATATGTTTTGTCCGATCTCCTTTAATATATCCTCATCGTAATTGAGCTATGCAAGCTGCGTTGTCTTCATAAAGAGGAGTTGGAATATCTTTGATTGATGATAATCCACAACTTTCTCGGATATAATGAATCATGGATCTTAACCATACACATTCTCGACTTGCTTCATGAATGGCTATAATTTCAGCATGATTTGAAGAAGTAGCTGTTATAGATTGTTTCGTAGAACGCCATGATATAGCAAAGATTTCCATATGTAAATAGATAGCCCGTTTGAGAACGTGCTTTATGTGGATCGGATAAATAACCAAAGATCTCGCATAACCTATCAATGTTGGACTGATTTTATTTGAATAAAATAATCCGAGATCAATTGTACCTTGGAGATATCGAAGGACTTGTTTAATTCCATTCCAATGTCGTCGTGTTGGTGAAGAACTAAATCCTGCTAAAAAATTGACAGCAAAAGCAATATCAGGTCGTGTATTATTAGCAAGATACATCAATACACCAATTGCACTGAGATATGGTACTTCAAGACCAATGAGTTCTTCATCATTTTCTTGAGGTCGGAAATGATCTTTATCCACATTTAATGATCGGACGATCATTGGAATACTCAATGGATGTGCTTTGTCCATGTAAAATCTTTTTAGCACTTTTGCAGTATATGTTGATTGATGAATAAATGTTCCACTCTCCAGACGTTCAATTTGTAAACCAAGGCAAAATTTGGTTTTACCAAAATCCTTGATTTCGAATTCTCTTTTTAAATAATCAATTGTTTCTTGGAGCTCTTCAGGAGTTCTAATAAGATTAATATCATCAACATATATAGCTAATATCACAAATTTAGAACCAGATTTCTTAATAAAAACACATGGACATACCTGGTCATTTTTAAATCCCGCTTTCAATAAATATTCACTAAGACGTGTGAACCACATGCGCCCGCATTGCTTCAGTGCCATATAATGATTTCTGCAACTTGATGGAGTAATTTTCACGAGGATAATGTTTATATGCTTCGTGCATATGAAATCCTTCGGGATTTTCATGTAAACATCATTTTCTAAATTTCCATACAAGTAAGCAAAGTGACAACATCTAATAGGCGCATATCTATCTTTTTCATGTACTCGCCAAACCGATAAGATATCGGAGTGTAATAGCATCAACAACAGGAGAATAAGTTTCATCATAATCAATACCTGGTCTTTGTGAAAAACCTTGGGCTACTAATCGCGCTTTATATCGAACGATTTCACTCTTTTCATTGCGCTTTCGCACAAATATCCATTTGTAGCCAACAGGTTTTACACCTTCTGGTGTTCGGACTGCAGGTCCGAAGACTTCACGTTTTGTCAGTGCATTTAACTCCGATTGAATCGCATATTTCCATTGCAACCAATCTTTTCTATGCCGACATTCATCAACTGATATTGGTTCAGGATCATCACTATCCTGTATAACATCAAGAGATATTATATGCAAACATATGATCAATAATTGTTTCTATCCGATTCCAACTTCTACCGGAAGTGGTATAATGGATAGAAATTTCAGTGTTACTTTCATTTATGTCTGGTTCTTTGTCATAAGTTTTCTTTTGGTCTTTATCATTATTTGCTTTAATATGATCATTTGGACCATTAATCCTCTCTTCTTTCAAGGATTTTTATCTTTAGAATCAAGATGTCGGCCATACTTCTGGCATGCTTTTGGCTCAGCAGCTATATGTAAAATCTTTTGTTCTATTGGAACTTCAATTAGAATAGGAGCATTTATAGCTGGCATATGCGATTTTGTTACTCTTCTAGAGTCAACAAAAGCGTCTGACATTTGATTTGCAATGCTTTACAAATGAATTATCTTTTGAACTTCAAGTTCACACGCGCTTGTATGCAGATCAAGATAATTTAATGATGTTGTCCAATCACGATCTTTCTTGTACTGTTTCTGTTCTCCCCCTAATTTAAGGAATAATGATTTCACAAGAGAATAAGAAAATAAACATAAGAAAATGATGACAAGCAGAAAATACCAAGAAAAATATATCTTTTTTTTTTCACTCTTCCCGGTACCGACTTTTCCTCTTCCTCTCTTGTCTTTTCTTCTCCTCCGACCCTCTACCTACCATCTACCTCTTCTTCTTCCTCATACAGATATATATATATATATATATATATGTATCGATATATATCTCAATTATCAGTCATTAGTAAACATCAAAAACAAAAATCACAAAGCAGATATGGAGACTCGTAATTCATTTGAGACATGGTCAAATTTTGACTCGGTTTCTGCAGCAGATGTTGATGTATTTTCCTTTCCAAACCAACCGCTTCTGCCTAATTCGAACACAGAAGATTTTGATATGTTTTCCTTTCCAAACCAACCGCTTCTGCCTAATTCGAACGCATAAGATTTTGATATGTTTTCCTTTCCATACCAACCACTTCTTCCTAATTTCAGGTGAGATACCTTTGAGGGCTTCCATTTGTTTTTAGTATGCTTGATAATGAAATTAAACTCTCTTTTGGTTTGTTTTTTATGTAAATCAGTGGAAATTTTGAACATACTGCTTTGGACCAAGTTGATCTGCCCCTACAAGAGACTGCTTTTGATACTGTTCCTCTTGATGCTATTTCTTTGAATGAGGATATGCTTGTGCATGATCCTTTCTACTCTCTAATGGATTTTGAACAAAGCCAGAATATGTTTCCAGGTTATTATACATTTAAACATGGATTTTGAATGGTATTACCTTTATCGATATTATTTTCTTTTTCTAGGAGAAATAATGAGTGGTCTTGGCAACGAAGTCGGAGTAAGTACTCATGAAATGCATAATATCGAAGTTCAAGATATTATTGCAGACAAAATTCCTGGGAAGAAGAAGATGATTAAGAGGCAGAGAGAGAAGAAGGGCAATAACTCCCATACACTATCAAGAGAAACAATTTCACAGTACTTTTACCTACCAATCAAGAGCGCAGCCAAAGAACCGAATATTGGCATAACCCGTCTCAAGAAAAGATGTAGGGAGTTAGGACTTCGTCGATGGCCTCACAGAAATTGGTGAGCTTGGAGACCATAATCAAGAATGTTCAGTGTTCTCTCTCATATATACTTATAATTTACAAGTATGAAACTATGAAAGATTTATAAGTAAATAACCGATGATATCACTTCGATTTACAGGAGATGCAAAATAAAGAAGAAGGAGGACATATGGCCGAGAAGAAGTTGAAAGAAGCCATTGCGATATTGGAATGTGAAAAACAGCTTGGTGGAAGAAAGTCCTAATACGCAGCTAGAGGACCAAACACGTAAATTGAGACAAGCATGCTTCAAGGCCAAATATAATAAGAAATTTAATTATAATAAACTTAAGGAGATCATAAAATCTCAAGACTCATTTCGCAAGTAATTTTACTGGCTAATTCTGTCGCTAGTCTCGATGCTGGCTCAAAGGGGAAAGAAAAGGAGGAGGATGTCAAAAAAGAGGAGCTGAAGTCCATAATTACTAATTGTTTGTCTTCCTCTAATGTAAATATTGAAAAAGAACAATTACAAACCTTCATCTTACATTTGTCAGCTCAATTACAAAAGAGCAACTATAAGCATGTATCCTCAAGTTCATATGAACACTAGTGATATGAATAAAAGATGTGATGCTTATTATTAATGGAAATATCTTTTTCCCTTATTATCTTTTCTGTTCCACTTCAGGTGGCCAGTATTTCTCTGTGATAAGGGAAATATCGAGTGTGTCCATGACCATAACCACGGCCACTGCCACAACTACGACTATAACGATGGCTTCTACTGGAGCCAACAGCATTCACTTCTGGGAGTGCTGTTGAGCCAGTTCATCTGGCTTCATGATTTCTCAATAATAACTCATGTTAAATTTGTCAATTTGGGATACCATTTTTCTCGATATTGTTACTGTAGAACATGAAAAGTGGAGAATGTCTTCTTCAATATAACTTCATCAGTAACTTTTTCTCCGTAAATTTTTTAACTAAGATGTAGTTTTATACATCACGGAGTTCACGGTTTTACAATCTTGCAACTTCAGGTGCAACAATTCATACCGTGCAGTGGGTAATACGACCATCTTCAGGTGGTCAAATCTTTCTTTTTATCCACATGACATATGGATCTCCTTTTTTTAGCATTTAGATGCATTTACGTATGACATATAAATTTTTTTTTCGAAATATCAAGGGCTACAAATTCGAATTTAGTGAGATCAATAAATGCGTACCTGTCTTCTGGCTTTAATAACGGCAGAGACTCGTGCTGATAACGTGTTATAAAATTAGGGTAGTGTTAGAATAAAATCTACACACTACACACTAAGAAAATTCTAACTATTCTTTGCACAAAAATTTCTCTTCAAACTTCTCTCTTTCTTTCTCTCACAATTCTTTCTCTAATCTTTTTTTCACTAATCTTTCTTTCACAAAATGATGGTGTATTACAAGCTTAGAGCATAGCTCTATTTATAGAGCTCTAATTAGTGGAATACATCATGGCATACATCATCTTCAACTAATCTCAATTAGTGGTGTCTCCACTAAATGGTGGACATTCATAAAAATCTTCTAATAATTCACATAAATCCATAATTAGTGGAGCCTCCACTAATTAATGGAGATTCCAATAATTCATAACATTTTTTTTCTTTTTTCTTTTTTCTCTTATTTTCTATTTTATGTTATATACATATATAATCTACTTATAATTTATATAATGTATATATGTATATATATATATTGATATATATACATAATATATATATATAATTTATATAATATATATACATATACAATACATATATAATTCACACACACACACACACACACACACACACACACACACACACACACACACACACACACACACACACACACACACACATATATATATATATATATATATATAATATGTAAAGCGGGTCGGGGCAGGGCGGGTTGGGGGTAGAGATCATGCAATTCCCGTCCCCGGTTGGCGGGCCGAGAAATGAAGCCCGTTCTCGGCCCATCCCCCTTAAATCGGGGAATTCCTAGCCCAACCGGGCCGAATCCCTGATTTAAGTGAGAAAATTACCATCCCTAGTTTTGGGTTGAGCAACAACAGCAGATGCCCCACATTTTTTTCCCCAAATAAGTAAGATAATTCATTAATAGAAAGGAAAATATATTACATAAATAGGTTATTAAATTTATAATAATAAAAAAATACATCATATTCTAAGTGGATAAAAATAATAACACAAACATACAAAAATCGTCATTTGAACTCTATCTTCGTCATCTTCTCGACCAACCTTAGCATGCGGAGTCCAAATCCATCTCAACTGTAACATGAAGAGTTTAAATTTATCTCAATTCTTGAGAAGCAATTAAGAAGATTTTGGACAAATGAGCATGAGAAAGAAAGATTTTGGACGAATCAACACGAAAAGAGTCCAAATCTATTTTGAAATTTGAGTATCAATTTAGAAAATTTTGGACGACAAAGCATGAGAAAGAACTAAAGAGTGGAGAAAGGATCCAAATTTAATCCAAATAACGAACAAACTTCATGAAAATAGCATGCAGAACACCAATCTAAGGAGTTCTGTGCAAAACTTGTTAAACAACCGTATGTCTTGACAAAGAACAATAAAGACGATAATTTGTATAATTTGTGAACAAAAAGAGAGTGAGCAACTACAAAAACTTAGAAAAGAGGAGGTTTTGGCCAAAATCGAAGCTCCAATTGAAACCGGAGCTCCGATCGGGCCAAGTTTATACAGATACACAAATAAGCAAAAGAAATGGAAATTGAAATGGAATGTTTTTGTCTTCCATGCGTGATATTTGCCCCTTGCTTTGGTAAGGAATTTCTATTAATAGGTATTTGGGGGAGAGGCTAAAAAAAAAACCAGAATCAACTATGTCAATTTAGTGGGTCAGTTCTAAGTGCTGAACTACTTTCCCAATTGTCACCCATACAAATTCACTAAACAGTATCCGCAGGTTAAAACTTCCTCAACAGAATGCTTTTAAAACACTGTATGGCCTCGTGTACTTCTCATGCAGCTGAAGGGGTTAGTTCAATGTCTCGTGCTAAAGAATTGGATCTGCTTTCCGAAATTTCGCCTGTAAAGGAACTAGGCAAACTTCCAAGAGGTTAAAAATGAAAACCACCAAATCCACCAGGAAATCCTCCTTCAAAATGAAACGTAAATTGTTGTCCCCCACCACCATAGGGATTAAATCCTCCTCCACCCATTCCTGAACCCATATCGTCAACATCTTCCCCTCGGTCATATCTGGTACGTTTTTCCTCGTCCCCAAGAACCTGAAATAAAAATAAAGAGGAGTGAACATGGTAAGCCATGATTCCTCGTGCATATAATATCAGAACATCCTTCTTTAGGTTTTCATCTCATTAATTTTATTGAGAGCAACGTAAAATTACTATCTAAGAAAGCATATAGAAACCATTTTATGAATAGTGGGGTAAATATGAGAGTGTGTGTGTGTGTGAGAGAGAGACAATGTGACACGCATGCCACCTAATCCTTACTTTGCTGGTCTGTTTAAACATAAATCATAACTAACGCAAAATCAAATAGTCGCCATATACCTGAATAGAAGCTGGTGAGTTTGGCATAAAAATAATATCAACAAATTTTTGGCTACTTATAGACCATCAAACTTGCAAAATGAAAACCGAGCAACATGAAAGGGCAAGCTCTGAATCAGACCTCATATGCAGCAGCTATTTCTCGGAATTTGGCTTCTGCCTCCTCTCTATTGTCAACATTCTTATCTGGGTGCCACTGCAAAGCAAGCTTCTTGTACGCTTTTTTTATTTCTGATACAGAAGCAGTTTTTGAAACTCCTAAGATCTTGTACCAATCCTTTCGCTGGCTTAACTTTAAGGATCTCTCAGCCCTCATCAGTGTTTCACGAATATTCATATCCTGTGCAAGTGACAATTAGTTATTCCTGGGAATATCTCTGAATATAACATTTGAATACTAAGCATCCCCGACTAGTTAACTTTAAGAATCTCTCATACCTCAATCAAATTTTCTTTTCAGATATTCGGGGTGTTTTAAAGATGGGAAAAGCCCTTTCTACTTATAAATCCAACCCACCTGTGGAAATGATTGCTCATGCAAATCCCACAACACCTGAATGATTACCCATGCAAATCTAGAAGATGCCCCCCCCCCACCCCCCAAAAACATTTTTCCATCATGGTAACTGGGCAAGCCCTCTGGGCTGAGAGGCATAGACAAACTTCTTGACTCAAGATGAACCATGAGAATCCAAAACCTGGGTAAAGGTTGTTTCTAAATGAAATTTTCTCATGCATAGTCTTATCGAAATGAATACATAAAAATATCTAAAAAATAACTCATCTAGAATAGCCATAGGAAGTCATTCCTCTAGTTCCAGAAATTTCACCAGATTCTTTAAACACATTCATCAAGAGAACAATCAAAATTCATTCATGACACAATAGAATAATAGACCTTAGTGCAAAGCGAACCTGAGGTGATTTTTCAGCTGCTAATTTAAGATCTGCAACAGCTCCTTCCCATTCTTCTGTTAGAAGTTTAGCTTCACCCCTCTGAAAAAAATTTCCAGGAAAACAGTGACTAACAGCAACCAAAAGTCATAATTTCATCCAATTAAGCAGCTTAGTCACTAAAGACACTTTTGCTGAAGCACTAAATGCACATGATATCTTTAGGAGAAAAAGAGCACACAGAAGATAAGAACCTGAACTAAAGCTTCAACAAGCTCCTCATCAATTTCAAGTGCTTCTGAACAGCTAGCTACAGCATCTTTTCCTCTACCAAGTTTCACTAAGACTTTACATAAACCAAGATGAAGGTGTACATTATGTGCAGAATGGTTTGGATCCAAAACAATGGCCGCTCTATAATCCTCCACAGCAACACGAAGCTTACCCTTGTTCGCATTATCCTCTGCCTGCAAGAACCATATCAAGCTCAAGTCAAAAATTGAAGGAACACCATTTACATAGCAACAAAAATAGCAGGTCCAGAAAAGCATAGGGTTTTTTACACTTTTACTCTTCTTGAGTAGATTCTTCAATCCAAAATATGCTTTCTTCAATTCACCATGTTCTGGGTCTAGGCGAAGCCCCTTCTGATAATGTCTGACAAAAGATTCGTTTGAAAATCATGTGAGCAAGATCCACAGCTGAAGAATAGCAGTATAAGTAGAGAAACACTTAGATTAATTGCTTTTCCTAACTGCTTTTAGAGAAATTATTCAGGAAAGATCCAGTCCCTGGAAATCTTGTAACAAACCTTAGAGCAACATCATGATCAGCTAAATAATAGTAGGCCCGACCTCGTAGTAGCAAAGCATCTAGATCGTCTTCCTCCTCTTTGAGAAGATATCCAGTCTCAGATATGGCAGCAGAATAATCTTTAATGGCGATCAATAGCCTAACTTTGAGAATTTTTGCCTGGAAAGAAAAGGCAAGAGTTGGGCATTGGCTTAGTAAAAGCTATTGGTTGGGACTTAAGTTAGACATCTATAATTAGAGTAGAAAGTAAATGAATAAAACTACGGAAAGAAGATAGCATGTGTATTTACCTTGGAGCATGCAGGAGAGAAAACAAGGACCACCTTATCTATGTATTCCAATGCTTTTGCAAAATCATTTGATTCAAAGAGATTCATGGCAGAATCCAAAGCACTCTGAGCCTGAAGCAACTGAGAAAGCTCCTTCTCTGCTGCTGAATTTACAGGTTTCATCTCCAGGAACTTGTTGTAGCTCTTCTCAGCTTCCTCATATCTACATCAGCCAAAAATTGCCTGAATCATATGATTGTATAATCAGATATGAGACAGAGAAAGAGGGAGAGTGTGTGTGGAGTATAGGAGCAGTGATATGATGGAAGCCAATTATTTAAGATGCTATCCATGAAAGCATTCTTTTTCGTAATAAACTCAATCATGGATTTATTATTGAGTGATAGATCTAAGTACATGCAACAAAACCAAGAGGAGATACATCTCATTCTTACTCTGTCTGTGCAAGTAGGGGAGGCAACCTAATGTGAAACAAAGAGCAGAAAGGAAAATAACTTCAGCAAGCCAATAGATTGAAAAGCTAATTGGGTGCTAGTGAAATACCCAGTTGTAAGCATATAAGAAGCATGACAATGGGAAGAATTTTAACTCTACTGACACCCAACTTGAAAGTGGAAGAAAACTGGAGTTATCATGAAGAACAAAAGCAGAATCCACCAAATGCTAGACTGACAATGGAAAGTTATTTGAATTTCTCCCTCCCACAGTAACCAGGAGTAATATCAAGGGATTCTGAGAGGCATGCCCATTCAACATCTTAATAGCAACCAAAGAGCACAATGTAACCGTGTAACATATTTGTGCAACTGTTCTGAGCTCTTTTATTATATAACTTAGTTATTCAGAGCCAAAATACATAAAGGACAATTGATTCTTTTCAAATTTCTGTTTTGAAACATAGAAATGGAAGAAAGGTTGAATCTAGGTATTTGAAGAACTGAGGCAGATTTGCTTTTGTTAAAAGTGATGTAATATAATTTTTGAATAAGACCTGCATAATTGACGAAGAATGGATGCTTGATGCCAATATGCTTCTGACAGTGATGGATCTGCCTTTATAGCAGCTTTCAGATCATCGAGTGCCTCACTGTATCTTTTCACTTTTACCCTTTCTGAAACTTTCTGAAATAGTGCAGCAGCATCACTGTGTTTTGCATCTATGAGGATCCAAAAGAAAATTTCAATTGCATAATACACAACAATTGCTTGGTTACTATCAAGTTAACATTGAAACACAATACAATCAGCAACAAAATCAGGACTTTTATCATTTCATATTACCAATTGAAACTTTGTTGGCATGAACAATGATACTCTACATAGCATAACCAACAAAAAAAGAGTTTAAAATTAAAATTGTGGCTCGGAAACAATCAACACAAGGACCTGAATTCTGAATTACAGATATCCATGTAAAGCCAGCACCTTAAACACCATAATTTCATTTGACACCGGAAGGAACATTCATGAGATCCAAATTCTAACTATAACAAGTCATTTAAATCTGTTCACTTTGTTTATGAAATGAAAACAACTAAACAGACGTGCTAGGTTTCAATCCATGGTTAAATCAGAGCAAATAGGAGATATAGGATTAAGGAAATAAAATCATGTCTCTTAACAACACACTAAAAACTACTATGGTTTAAAAAAAAAAAGGAATATTTTGGCATACTCGATCCATAGGGCAAGAAATCTCCCAAATTTAAAAAAATAAAAAAGAACCAGAAAAGATTACACAATTACACAAGCCTAAAGGTCAACAGGGAAAACCAAATTACAAATTACCAAAAACATTGTCTCAGGAGCATTCTCTCCTCCTCTTTTATTCATACATTATCAGGCGGTGGTGCATATGGTTTCTCATTTTGCAAAAGGAACTGCACCCCCCCCCCCCCCGGGCACCCAAAAAAAATAGAACACAATTATCTAGTGTTTCGATGAAAATGTCGGAAATACAGTTCGTTGTTTTAAACTCCTTAATGATGCTTGGTATTTTCTAGTTGCTGTCTAAACACAGCGAAGTGCATTGGCAAATTGGACTTGTACAAACTACAATGAACCTCCACACAGGAGACCTACACTTTGAGCTTCAAAAAGAACACAAACACCCGTTCATGAAATCTATACAAGAAATTGTTAAGCATAGAAACCACGTTCAACTCAACAAAAAGCCAACCTGTCAAGTCTGGACTTGAACACATTTTAGCATAGAACCACGAAAAAAAACATAGGCATCGATAACATCAACAACTCACTTATCATAATCGCTTCAATTTATAGCCAAGTTAAAGAGCAAAAATCCAGTCCCTAGGTATTTCCTAGAGCTATAATACAATAAATTCAACATAAAAACCTTTACTTTACAAAAGCACCAAAATTTTGACAGCGGCTGATAACCAGATCAACACAAAGCTTTTTATCAATCCAGTCCGATATAAAGAGCAAAAATGAATTAAGTATTCTGACCCGAGGCCGCAACGAGAGGCTGAAGGAGCAGTAGTTGGCAAGAAAATACAAAATTCAATAGAATCATCGTCAATACAAATCCTCTCCAAGCTAAATCCATTGCCGTAGGCACTCCCGATAGCAAACCCCAATACCTCATCGCTGCTGGAGTATGGGTATGTGTGCTACAGCAATAATTTAAAGAAGAAAACGAAGAAAATGGAGATATTCGCAGAATTGATTGATAATATAATCGGAAATTGAGAGATGAATAACAGTGGGAACAACTTCTATTTCGAAATCGGGAGTCGACGTAGAGGTCCTACGTCAAACGGTTCTCTGCGATTCTGCCTAAATCAGTAAACGAAGGAAATACTTGCATTTTTCGCTGGTTCGCATGTCATTCCACGTTGCTCCCACCTATTGTCGGCCTCCACGTGTACATCGAAGCAATCCAAGTGGACTTTTTTACCCAATTCTGCCTTTCCACGTTGAACTATTTAATTAATGGTTTTTTTGACTTCTTGAGATCACGTGACGAGTGTGTTGTGAACAGATTCATTATACACATTTTGATTTTGATATGCAGGCGTTATATAAGTTTATTATTTTTTGACTTTTTAATATGTATACACACCCGCAAGTTTATTGTACACACTTTGTGTATATTACAGGAGTTCATTTTAAATATAAATAAATATCAATGTTTTTTCTTATTAATTACAATATCAATTACTTTGCAATTTTAGAAAAATAACATATTCATTTTTAAACATATTTAACAAGAGAATAATGTAGAATTTTTCATTAATATAGAATCTTTCAACAAGGGAATTTGTTAAATCTGTTTGATAAAATTGAAATTTAATTATTTAAATATTAAAATAATAATCTGTTTTTAAATTATATTTTATTATAATTTAAATTTAATAACAATAATAAATGTTGTTATTATTATGAATTATTATAATCTTTATTAATTAGTGGAGGCTCCACTAATTATGGATTTATGTGAATTATTAGAAGATTTTTATGGATGTCCACCATTTAGTGGAGACACCACTAATTAAGATTAGTGGAAGATGATGTATGCCATGATGTAATCCACTAATTAGAGCTCTATAAATAGAGCTATTCTCTAAGCTTGTAACACACCATTATTTTGTGAAAGAAAGATTAGTGAAAGAAAGATTAGAGAAAATTGTGAGAGAAAAGAAAGAGAGAAATTCTTGTGCAAAATAGTTAGAGTTTTATTAGTGTGTAGTGTGAAGATTTTATTCTAACACTACCCTAATTTTATAACAGTTATTGTTATATGGTAAATTATTTGAAACAAGTTTAGACGGGCCTGAACCTTCACCACTAAAAAAGCCTTGAAGGTATAATGCTTTTAGGTAACTCTATCGGGAAGAGTCTAATTAGGCAAACAAATCCATTGGCATATTTGGTGGGAAAAACATAGGCTTCACCCTCACCAACCTTAGAGTCTCAACGGCCCAATGCATAACAGCCTTGACTAGTTGGGCCTTTCAGAGCCCATTTC
This sequence comes from Voacanga thouarsii, assembly GCA_026120185.1. Classification (NCBI taxonomy): domain Eukaryota; kingdom Viridiplantae; phylum Streptophyta; class Magnoliopsida; order Gentianales; family Apocynaceae; genus Voacanga; species Voacanga thouarsii. The sequence continues at coordinate 5,306,068 of JANUWF010001287.1, read as the reverse complement.
GGTCCCACCAGAACATGAGATCAATTGGGCTTCGGAAGAATTTTCACATTCATAATTCCAACAGTGTAAAACTCACGAGAATCTGGGCCCAATCATTCAAGTAAAATCCAAGGAAATTCCTATGGGTTTAGGCGGACCATATGATTTTAAACGAATGGTCTTCACTACTGTTCCACTCAGGACTGAGTCAAGCCCAGCTTGAGACATCGGGTCAAGTTCGTTAAATTCAAATTCGAATTTGAGTTTGGTTCGGACAAATTAAAATTTTAATTTAATTAAAAATTATTTTAAATTATTTTTATTTTTTAAGATTCGTTATTTACTTACAATTAAAGCTAAATTCAACTACACGACTTGCAACTGAATTCAAAGTTGCATTATCGAACACGGAAGTTCAAAATTATGGTCAAATTCAACTTGTTTAAAAATAATAAAATATAGAAATGCATTTTTATATTAATATTTTATTTTATATAAATACAAAATTAATTAAATTTATTTGTAAACTTTCAAGTCAATAATTGAATATTGAAACTCGACACAGTTAAAAATTCAAATTCAATAATAATAATAATACGTGAAAAATGTCGAATTTGAGGACAATAAAGGCTAGTCTCAAATATAGCCCTAGCCTACACCAAAGGGCAGGCTAGTTTAAACTCAAGGGGGAATAGGGACGGAGCAGCCACTAGTGGCAATACCGGAATTGCAGGGTATATATAGTGGTTGGGTTTCGCTAATGAATATAAGTACAGCTTCAAATGTCACTGCAGAGCAGCGGACAACACCAGACAAGTTTGCTAGTAATTCATTTAAATGTTTAAATATTTATTTATTTTATTAAATAAATAGTTAATTTAATTTACTATTTTATTTTTAATTATCTATTTTATTAAATTTTTAATATTAAAAATATAGTTAATGTTGTCATTATTACTCCCACTTTATTTTCTCTTTCTCCATCCTTCCAAATTGGATGAAAAGGAAATACTAATGTGGAGGAAGAGTACCCTCTTTTGATTTACTTCTCTCCGTATTTACATATATCCAAACGAGGTAAATGTTTCATTTATTTTTACAAAATAGTCCAACCAAACCAAGGCTTAAGGTGTTCAAAGGACCTCTCTTTTGTACTAGAAATCAGTTGATCAGGTTACCAATATTATCCAAGTATTAATCCTTTGGGTCATTTGCCCTCTTTCGGGCACAAATAATAATAATAATAATAATAATAATAATAATAATAATAATAATAATAATAATAATAATAATAATAATAATAATAATAATAATTTTTACTTTGATATGATAAACTTACCAGGGAGAAGAAAAATAAGTTATTTATTTTTATTAAATTGTCCTATAATTAAGAACGCGAGAAGGACGCGTAAAATTTTGTAAGATAATACTACAAATGTAGTAGTTCGAATCAATTTGACTGAGTAAAAATAATTTAATAATTTTAAAAATTAAAACAAAAGTTTAAAGATAAACATCTTATTAACAACATAGTTTAAGAATTATCTAGACGAATTTTCCTCAACTTGTGATTTACCGCAAACAACTTTGTTGAAACCAAGAAGATTCATAAAGCTATGCTAAGTCCATCGACAAATACTAAAAAAAAAAAAAACAAAGGAAAAAAGTAGTTTGAGGTGATATATAGTTTATTAATCAAGTATGTGACTTACAGTTGAAGATTAAAGCTGAATTTATGAGCGAAAAAGGTTAAAAATATGGTATATGTATGCAAACGTCTTTCTCGCATAATAATAATGATTGAATTACAACTAAACCATGGAATATGGAGTATGGAGTAGGAATGGCAACGGAACACGACGAGGACGAGTACGAGTACGAGGGAGGGACGAAAACTAGAAATTCTAACCCTAGCCCGTCTTTCCCCGTTCCTCCCTGTTCTTGACACGGGAAAATGACATAATCTCCTCTCCTGATCTGTCGAAGATAAAATAATTTTTTTTTCCGATCCAATATGTCATGTAAAAAATAAACAAAACATATTTACTATTAAAATTTCAATATAATCACAATAAAATGAATCAAAAAATAAATTTCACAAATTATATAAATTTAAAAATTAAATTATATGAATTGCAACAAATTTAAACCATAATAAACTCCACAATTTACTCACAAAATGATAATAAATCCTCAAAATAAACTTCAAATAACTAAAAGTATAAGTATTATATTTTAAGATATATATATATATATATATATATGTGTGTACATACATATATATACACACACACATACATATTTACACACACGCTATTATAAAAATAAACACTTTTATAATTATTTTTTATAAATATAGATGCATTTATTATATATACATACTATTTCTTACATACTAATTATATATACTCATATTTTTTGCGCACACCACATGCATGCCACACACAACACACATGCTAATTATAAAAAAAAGTATAATTATATATAAAATATATATAATTAGCATGTAAATAGATAAGTCATAAGTGCATGTATTTATAAAATAGAAGTGTATACTTTTATATGTACTACATACTTATAGTTTTGAATTATAATCATTTATTATATTTTAAATTATTATAATACATATATATACATGTATACATATTAACTTTATATATTTGTATTTTGTGTGTGTATATATATATATATAATAATAAAAATATATTATAATATATATAGAGAGAGAAGTATATGCATAATGTTTTGATATATACATTTCGGTTTGATCGTACTTATATTATATTATTTATTTATATATATAAGTATTTTATATTTACTCACATATGTATATACAATTATATATTTATTTACTAATTATATTATATATATAATTAAATTTTTTAATATATATATGTATTACATACATATGTAAATATAATATATATATATATATATATATATATATATATATATATATATATATATATATATATATATATATAGGGGATGGGCGGAGGAATGGAGCTTGACCTCGGCTTTGGTCCAATCCCATCTTAGATTAGAGAATCTAGATCAAGTTGGTTCCAATTTAAGTGGAGAAATTACATTATGGAGTTTAGATTAACAACTCAAAATTTGTGTAAAAAGAAGGAAAATTAGTCTATTTGATCCCTAAAGTTTAGTGTTTATAATATTTTCGTCTTTAATATATTTTTTTTCTACCGTTATAATTCCTAATAATTTTTTCTGTCATTACGGTACTTAATTTTTTTGGACCATAATAGTAGATTTTTTCAGCAGAAAAATAAAATATTAGCCCCCCGGGGCACAGACCGACTGGCAAGGCCAAGAGTCACAGAGTCTGTGATGGGTTCGGCCGTCGCGGGTTCGAATCCCCTTAGGGGTGATTTTGAGCTCCGCTCCTGGTTCTCTCCTCCTGGGACTTACCACCGGTGCACATCCCGGATTTACATCCTGCCCAGACGTGGGGCCTTAACATCACAGGTGGGGAAAGTTCGCTTTCGGGACTCTCTCCTTAATCCAAAAGAAAAATAAAATATTAAAGACCATAATAAAAAAAATTATGAAAAATTATAATGATAGAAAAATATTATAAATTCTATAAACTTTAAAGATTAAAAAAGTTAACCTCCCCTAAAAAAACTAGAAAAGGTCAAACAGGTGGAAATTTGACAGCAGGCAAAGAAAGCTGATCCAACAAAGTGAACAAGCAAAATTATTCACTACAGGAAAAATTGTACATACATAGCACGTTCACGAGAGTCACGAGCTTTTTTTGTTTTTAATTTCAAAATCTTTAAGGACCAAACTTCACTATATTCTATTAGAAGTCAGATACTTTGATAATTGAACTATTCGTTCACTGACATTTTATTGTTCTAAAAGTTAAAAAAAAAAATTGTTTAAAACTTATTTATTAGCATAATAAAGCGAAAAGAAGTCAGGAGGGGGGGGGGGAGTTCTCATTAACACATGAAAAAGCAGCTAAAAAACAGAAAAAAAATAAAAAGAAAGTTGAGGCCACGTTGCAAGATGAATACACCTTCACGTAGGTGAAAATAATTAAGTGAGAATTAATCTAAATAATTTTTATTTTTAAAAATAATTATTTACTCCCAATTCAAATTAAATTTAATTACAAAACTTACAACTCAAGTTGAATTAAAATTTCATTATCCAACACGAAGATCAAAATCACGTTCAAATTCAATTTATTTAAAAATAATAAAATATAAGAATGCCTTTTATATTAAAATTTTATTTTATATATAAAAATTGATTAATATAAATATGAAATTAAATATGTTTGTAAGCATTCAAGTCAACAATTAAATATTAAAACATAACACAATTAAAAATTTAAATCCAAACAATAATAATACTTAAAATGAAAAAAATATCGAATTTGATGACAATAAAGGCTAGTCTCAAATGTGTCCCTAGGCCTAGCCTACACCAAAGAGCGAGCTAGTTTAAGCGCAGGGGGGAATAGGGACGGAGCAGCTACCAGTGGCAATACCGGAATTACAGGGTAAAGTGGTTTATTTAGAGATGACGGAGGCCTCTGGGTGTTGAGGTTTGCCAATGAATATAAGTGCAGATTCAAATGTCACTGCAGAACTGCAGGCAATTTAATTGGAAGGTCTGAAGCTGGCGGGGGAGCTCGGCTTCTATCGTGTCGAAGTGGAATACAGCTAATCAGACCACCCTTGTTACCATCTCAGTATCCTCATCAGAAATCTCATGGCAAGATTGGGCAATTGTTTTGCAATTCCATTGGGGGAAGGCAACAAAGGCAGTGTAACTAGGCAGCCTGCACTTGGACAGGAAAAGAGACGGAAATGAGTTCGTTTGAATATAATAAAAAATTATTAAGTATGTAGAGTCAAGTTGGTTGGATAAAGTCACGGTAATCTTTAAATCCCGAAATTGAATTTTTTTGAAAATACTTATTGACCTTCCACAATTGTCGATTAGTCAGTTATCTAAGTTAGTTTACATCATCGTAGTTCTTTATTGACTAGAGTTATAAGACTGGCTTCACCCAATACACACCTAATAACATTCTCGGATTAGCAATATCAAGTTACCAATATCATCTCCGGATCAGCAATCTCTTAGTTTTCATTTTTAAATCCTTTAGAGCATGAACCCTAAACAATTTCCATTTTGATATGATAAATTTATTGTGGGGATATTCGCCAATTTAGTCCTTAACCAACAAGGTCCCTATCCTTCAATTATTTTTTAAGTCCTTAAATTACTTTTGATCACCCAAATTACTCCTACCACCGTATCCACAATGAAAACTGGCAAACTTTGCACGAAAAAAAAATATAAATGTAGGAAATATAAGAAAAGCGTTTTTACTAAATTGTCCGTAAGAAGAGCGACAAAAAATAAATTAGGAATATTAAAAATTAGAACAAAAGTTTAAGGATAGATATCTTATTGACAACATAGTTTAAGGATTATTTAAACGAATTTTACAATTATGATTTATCACAAACTACTTTGTTGAATGTTGAAACCAAGAAGATTGATAAAGCTATGCTAAGTCCATTGACAAATATCAAAACGAAAATAGTTGTTTAAGGTGATATATCATTTATAGTTGGAAATTAAAGCTTAATTTATGAGAGAAAATGGTAAACTATTTATATATATATATATATATATATATATATATATATATATGTGTGTGTGTGTCTTTCTCTCATAATAATAATAACGATTGAAATTACAACTGAACCATAGAATATGAAGTTGGATCAACTCCTGAAAAATTGTGTAAAAGGAATGAGAAAAGGTCAAAATTAACAAGCGGAAATTTGACTGGAGGCAAAAGAGGCTGATCCAATAAAGTGGACAAGCAAAATATTCATTACAGAAAAAAGAGTACATGTACTGCATGTACACGAGATTCATGAGCTTTTTTTTTTTTTTTTTTTTGCAAAATCTTTAAGGACCACCAAACTTTAATATCTTCAATTGGAAGTCAAACACTTCGATAATTGAACTACTCATTCACTAACATTTTATTGTAGCTAAAAGTTTTTTTAAAAAAAAATTGTTTAAAACTTATTTATTAGAATAATAAAACTATAACAAAAGTTGGGTAGTCTAACTCATGAACAACAATACAAGGAAAAGAAGACAAAAGAGGGTGGAGTGGGGGGTGGTTGTGTCTAAAATTTGTAGCAGCACACTTCACATTAACACATGAAAAAGCATCCCCTCCCCCCGTCCTTCCCCCACGCCCAAAACCAAAAAAGAAAAGAAAAGAAAAAAAAAGAAAAAGAAAGTTGAGGTTGCAAGATGAATACGCCTTCACATAGGTGAATATAATTAGGTGGAAATTGGAGTTTTGTGCTCTGGCATTGTACTCCATTTGAAATGATCACAGTCTCTGTGTACCATCTTTGGTCCTCTACTCATTTGCATGTTCTAAAGTTAACACATCACACTCCATAATATGACAAAATTCAAGATACCACAGCCAAAGCAGCTCACACCCAACTAGCTAGCCCACATAATACCAAACGACCAAGTTTCCAATTCTCCATACCTCCTGATCAATACAATGTAAATTGCACTCAAAATTTTTACCATATAAGCTTCAAATTAGGCCTAAAAAAAAGGTTACAATGAACGGTTAAAAATGGATATAAATAATCCGACTATTACTGCAAGAAGATTTTAACGAGTCTAGGATCCTTCCTTAGAAAAGGTCTGGGTTGTGACAAGTATCTGTAAAAAGTAGTTCTCATCACGAGAAAGTTATCATCACTTTCAAGTTCTAAAAGGGTTCATCCTCTTTCTAGGGACTAGAAGGGTGGACTCAAACCTCACCGTGAATTTAGTTGAAACTGCAAGTTTAGAAGTCCACTCCCACTTCCAAGCCAAGTCTCCGAGATTAAAAAATCAACAACCTAGGAGTGTACATATGTTTATAGAGCTTCCCAGGTTCTATAAAGTTTGTATTGGAAAGTCAAAAACTGTCTGCGGTAGACATTTCTTGGAGACATTGCATAGAGAAAGCATCGGCCTCATCCAAAACAAAAAGGTTGCCATTTCTATGTTCTCTGTTCACCGTGGAACCCATTTGGCTGCCTGGAATTTCTTAATTCTTACTACTATATATAATATTAAATATTTATGTTCTACGTTGAAAGAACACGAATCTATCAAGATATGAAAATTTCTCCAGATTCTATTTTTGTTTTTTGTTAAAGCTTACCTAACATTCTGCTTTCGTTCCAAGGCTGCTTCTGTTTTCCCTTAGAACTGACTCCAAAATAGAAGTCAAAGTCTGATAAGCTTTGCCAATCACATGACTAGAAGGGAGTTAAACCACTGGGTAAAGAACATAAAGTGAAAGGATTAAGGGATTAAATTGAATTCATAAGCTTCACTTTGCATGTTTCTTGTCAAAAAGTAGGAAAATAGAAAGAAAAGGATCTATTACAATGGATTTTTTTCAAAAACAAATAGGGAGTAAAACAGTATTCAATCTGGATTCTCATACTTATCTAATACCATAGCTAATTTGTAAATTAATACTCTCTCAAAATTTTTTTTGACAAGTCTTGTTAGTTAGAAGCTTTTTTAGTTACAATTATAAATATATACCGCTTTAGAAAATAAAACCAACAACTTTTAGTCTTAACCTGATTTCAAAATTCTTCACTTCCTCAGCTAAGCCTATTGTAAATATTTCATGTAAATTTTTACGTAAGTAAAATAAGATCTTTCTACTGTTACATTTTTGCTCATTGCTATTTTTTGTCGTTTTTATTTGTAAACGTTGCGCATTGACTTGCTCTTAGTAAGGTTACAGACATCATGATAAGTTTTGAAAAGTTCAAAAGACTTTGTTCTTTCCCTTCAATTCTATCGTTATTATTTATTACTTGTGTGACGAGAAAATAGAAAATTAAGTGGCAGAACCAGAGAAAAGGTCTTTTATATATAGCCAAGATTAAGAATAAACAAAATAGTACTAAAAATGCAACAAGGTTGACGATGCCGCTGGATTACTTTGACGGGCGGTCAAGGAATCTCGTTGTTTTCCGTGCATTTCAATCACAAGGCAAAACAAAGGAAGAGGTGGCGACGAGACCAGACAGACACGAAGACATCATCAAACAGCAAGGACTAGGAGGAAACCAACCAACATGCAAAATTGCAAATGCTAACTTCCAGTTGCCCATTACAGACCAGTCTCCTCCGGCTCCTAATATCAGCTAGGCCCCGCTTCCATTCCCCTGGTCCCACCAGCTACCACCATTGCCTTCTGTTCTGCTCCCTCTTTCCTTTTTCTGCAGTTGATCAAATGAAATGATCCTTTTTCTTTTTCTGGAATCATTTGGGCAAGGTCAAGGGGTGGATATGGGTGGAGGATGGAGGAAGGAGAAGGAGGAGGAGAAGGAGGGAGATGGGGGACTTGAGATTTCTTTGTACCGGAGGCGGGGAACCTTGCATGTTTTCATATGAAAAAATTTCAAATATTTGAATATGAGATGTAGGTTGAGCTGGACAGCTCATGATAAGGTTGTGTTCTATGTTACATTATTGTGTGGTACACGGACTGTGAAAAGGACGCAGACTAGTGATTGCTACTGAAATGGCCTAATCCCATGGCTGAACTCATTGAAGCAAACTTAGCCAGTTCATGTGGCAAGAACGGACGGCCACCGTCGCCGCCCATGCCAAGGAAGTCTCTTGTCAGACTGTGTTCGACTCCGTCTAACCCTGGGTGGAAATTCATCGAAACCGATCGGTTTTCGTTTGCATTTGTTTGCAACATAGATTGATCGAGATTGGTGGTTAAAGAAGAACTCGTTGTTGAAGTCAAATTTGAACCTCCCATCATAGCATCGGCTGCAGGTGCAGCAAAATTGTCTGGTTGTTTTCGAATAACTTGGAGTAGTTCATTCCTGTTTTGAGGTAAACCACTGAAAGCCGGTGAATTTGGGGAGGAAGAGGAGTTCATCACTCCTAAACTGTTGCCAAAGAAAGTCGGGTTACTCTTAGTAGATCCCATCTGAGCTGCTTTCTGCAGAAGTGCAGTTGCGGACATTGGTGCCGAAGACTTTGATAGATTGCTTTGACTACTGGAGAACAAAGAAGTAAGGGTTTCGGCCATTGTAGTAGCTTTGTTCCCCACATCATCCTTTGTGCTATGGCTTTGCTGCGGCAATGGTGACAAGGAGAGATTTGCCGCAGTAGATGACGGTGCATTCTTTTCAGGCGCCCAGGGCATACTCTGATTGCAGTTTCCGTAATTTCCCCCAGCAGATGACCCAAAAACATTCCCAGAAGTCATTTGCATCATATGATGATCTTGATTTATACTACTTGAACCTGCAGAGGTCATGTAAAGATTTGAACTTGCTGACATATCAACACCGTTAAGCTGAGAATTAGCCTGATCCAACCACAATGACAAACTTGGCTTGAGCTGACTCCCAGCAGCAACACTGCCAAAGTCTGCTCCAATTTGGTGAATTCCGGTAGCACCGGGGAACCCTTGAGGCAAATTAGGCTGATGACTTATGAGGGGGCCGTTTAGATGATCATTTCTGAAGCTCAAATTGTTGGTTGCAACAGAAGTTATTCTTGCACTTTCTTCAGCTAAGGCATCACAGAAGGCTCTGTGCGTGATGAAACTATCTTTCCTGTATTGATTACCCATATTGAATGAAACATTTACTCCCTAATCATTTGTTCGCAATAAAAGCAAGTAGTAGCATTTAATTCACCAAACAAATATTCCCAAACTAAGAACTCCTTCTCTGGAAGAAATAGTAGAATTAAATTAAATACCTGGAGAAGAGTGTGCCACAGTCACATTTGTACTCCCTAGTCCCGCAAGTCTTAGAGTGAGCTTTCCAGTCAGATTGAACCGCATACTTCTTGGAACACTTTTCACACTTCCATTTCTTCTCGCCATGCTTCCTGCTAAAATGCTTCTTAATACCAGTGAGGTCCCCAAGGGCACGGGAAGGGTCATGGTGGACGCACGTCTTTTCTGGGCATATGTAAACCTTCTTCTTCACTTGATCTTTGTTGGTCTTCTGTCTGAGTTTCCACGGTAGGTTGTGGCCCCTTCTATGGAGCTGCAGGTTCTGCTCTCTTTGAAAACCTTTGTTGCAGATTTCGCAGATGAATCTGTTGGTCGCCATAAGCGTCTTGGGTGAAAGAGCAATAACTTCGGCATCTGGATCTGAAACCAAATGAAATTCAAGAAAAGTTATCTCGCAAAGATGCACATGTAAACCTTAGATTAAAAAGCTCTATAAAGAAAGACAGAGTTGCTGAATTACCAGGTGTTCCCGGTAGATTTCTCTTCTTCTTGGTAGCTGGGTTGGTAGCGGTACTAGGTTTAGGGTTAGGGTTTGGGTTACAATCAAGTTCTTGAGCAAATCCAGAGACTGAAGAAGGAACTGCAAACACATTACCAGACATGACTAACATATGAAAACCGAAGACGGGTTTAGAGGCAAAGCTTTAGTGGATACACAAAAAATGAACTTTTGGAAGCAGAAAACAGTATTGCTAGGAAACAAAAGAACTAACAAGAGTTTCTCCAAATACAAACAGATAAAACTTTGGTATTATTCAAATCTTAGAACACACCCTCTCAGATTGCGCCAAAAGAACAAGAAAGAACCCAAATACCCCAACAACATAAGAATTTGAATCGTAAAACACCAAAAATACAATAATCTAAAAGTTCGGACTCTTCTTGCAGAGATCTGGACTGCTGGGAGCGAGACCTTTGTTTGGTTTCAGAAGAAAACACCAAAAACCTTGAAAGCTAAAGAGAATATTTCCTCTCTTTTTCTATCCAACCGCCCTCTCGTTCTCTCTCTCTCTCTATCCCTCTCTCAAAATTAAGCTTCCCCACTCTCTCTTTCTACTTTATCATTCTTTCTTGCCCCTTAAATTCAAAGTCGGTCAGCCATGGATTGTGATGCTGGGCCATCCCCGTCTCTCTTAAAATACCAATTAGGTTAATATCTTGGTGTACGTAATTATTTGTTGGCTGTATGCTGCTTGTACGCAGAATGTGTAGAGCTCTGTGTCATTTATATATATATATATATATATAGCATTTGGAGCTGAATTCTCTCATCATCAAAATCAATGGCAAATTAAAAATGACCTTGTCCCAATTATGTTTAAACAATTAAATGCCGGAGAGACCCCTGCTCTCTCAATTCTCCAATTTCCCATTTCGAGGTCATTGGTCTTCTATACTAGCACTAGTTTATTTGCATGACGTGTAACAAAAAGTACATGCCATTCAAATATAGATGGAGAGGCTTCTCTCCTCCTCGAAAATTTTTGATAAATTATTTTTTATTAAAAATCTTTTTAAATTTTATTTATCGTTTGTCTTTCAAAAAATTTTTAAAAATATTCTTGTATATTTATTTAATATAATTTGTCTCTCCAACTCTAATTTGCTAATTCCATTCTTGCATTCAAGTGGGAGCTTCAAGCCTCCTCTATTTTGCAAAGTATATTAGGGAGTAATTGATTAGAATTAAAACACTAATCGATTAGTGTGTGTATGTGTGTGTGGATGTTAGTGCTTAATTGCTTTATAATTTTGAATTTGCGCACACTTTAGTGGAAGGAAGGTTGACATGACTTTTTAAGTTGAAAATTTTGGGAATGAGATGTTATTTTTGTGTGAGGCAACAATCTTCTATTAATGATTTTTTTTAAATAATTATATTCAATAGCGTACATAGTCGATAGATCGTAAAATTGAATGCTGCGCGCAGCATATAAGGAAATTTGTATTTATTTTTTATATAACAAGAATAAAATAATAATTACTTTTCAAAACATATACCATCAATAAGAATATTCTCTACAAGAGTAGCGATAGCAAATTTTCAACATCATTTGCACTGTCAGGTTCTTCACGAGCCCATATTTTCTCTTTTAGGAGGGTGAAAAAAAAAGAAAAAAATGGAAAGAATTGAATTATCTCTATGTACCGATTCCCATAGAAAGAATGACACATTGTTGTATTATGTACTAAACATCTGCAGACAAGTCCATTTTCAGGGTCTAAATTAAGTAAAAATTGATCCGACCTAAAAAGAGTGAGCAAAAAGGTCAAGTTACAAACGTGTGGGTAAGTTTTTTATTCAAAAAAAAAAATCGAAACTTTTTCTCTTCACCCCCTTCCGAATCTTGAGATTTGAAACCTAAAGGTGGATCGGGAGAAAGAAAAAGAAATTTAAAAAAAAAAAAAAGTGGATTGCCTTTATAGCCCTTGCTCAGGAATAAAATGATTACAGCATAATTAAAAGTTGGACGGACTCCAAATGAGGATACAGAGAGACTGTTGTGTGGGGGCGCCGTAGCAGAATTGAAAAGCAGAGTTACATTTCCCGAGGAGGACAACATTTAGTCGTCCGTCCGTGATCCCCCTTTCTCCCTTCATGTCACGTTGAACTGAGCGCGTGGGTCCCTCGGATTTTGACACTGCACCCGTTGCCCCGGGTACGGACTACTACGCTTCTCTGCCTACGGCTCCTCCTTCTTCCCTGACGTCCGATTTCAGTACTGCTTTCTTCATCCTTTGCTTCCGAGTTCCAATTACAGTTAGGCTTGGTTTGGTTCGCGAGATAGAAAAAGAAAGGGACGGAGGAGTGATATATTTTATTTTTATTACGAAAAAATTAATATATTTATTTTTATTTTATTAAGTTAGATTGAAAATAAAAAATAAGAAAAAATAATTAATTAAATTTATTATTTTATTTCTTATTATCTATTTTATTAAAATTTTTAATATTAAAAATATAATTAATATTATCATTATTATTATCATTTTATTTTTTCTCTCTCAATCCTTCCAATTAGGAGGGAAAGAAAAGGTTGATAGGAGTAGGGGTGTACCCCCTCATGATTTAATTCTCCTCAATATCTACATCTAACTAAATATTTATTTCTCTTTTTTATTTATTTTCACAAAACAATTCAACCAAATCAAGCCTTAGCCTATTTTTCTTTCTTTTTTTGAGATTAGTCTTACTTAAAATATAATTAGACAATGATTAATTTGAGATAAATTTATTTAAATATATTAAATATATAAAATAAATAAAATTTAAAATATAATGTGCTAGAATATATAATAATTTTTTAAAAATAAATATAAATATAACATAATAATTTTTTGAATTAATGTAAAAATATAATTTAAAAAAATAATTAATCAATCAAAGCCTAATACTAAGTTTGAATTAAGGGCGCGTACTGGGCTGTATCCCGGCAGGGCCGAAAGTTTATCCAAGTTGATGCCTGGAAGGTAGGATTCACCAACTTGGCTTAGAGGCTTCAAGGTTCCATCAATCGTTTTCTTCCCTTCCCCACTTTCAAATCTGTCCGTCCGGCTGTCTGTTCGGTCTATCCCTCTGTCTTCAAATTATTGAAAGATGGAATTAATTCGTAATGATAATCTTAATTTTGAATTTCAAATTGCTTATGAAACAGATATTAACATATTGGTTTTTTAAAAATTTATCCAAACATAATTATTATCCACCAATTTATAGACAATAGCAGTTTTTTTTTTTTTTCCCTGAGCAATATTAGACACAATTCGTTCAAGAGAGAAAAAAAAAATAGAAAATAGAGACAACGGTTTATAAGCTCAATTCATTTATTTCTCGTTTGTATTAAAATAAAGGAATATTTTGTAAACAAAATAAGCGATGAATGGCTTGGGCAGACACAAGAAAAAAAAATTTGGAGGACTAATTTGGGATAGACACAATAAAATTTTTTTGTCTGTTTGATAAAAGATAGTTGAGAGAAAATATCTGAATGATATAAAAAAATTTTAAACAAGTAATTTAGTGGGTTAATAAATACTAAAAGATTAGAATTTAGTAAATATAAAAGAAGATATAATGACTAATGCATTTAAAAATAGTCTAATATTATAATATATATATATATATATAATTTATAATTTAATATGTTATAATTAATAAGAATTTAATAAAAAAAAAAGAAGGGTTAAGGATTCAGATATTTTGTAGCCTAGAGTGAATATATTATAATTCATATGAATTTTAAAAAAATAGGACGGCCCTCCCCCCTCCCCCACTCCCACGAGAGTATGTGTGTCCGCCCCTGATGAAAGGGGTATGTACCCAAAAATAGTGGAAAGAAACATAAAAAGTCAAATTTATTATAGGCTCAATCGGATTTTTTTTCATAAGTTGAATTAAAAGTTTTTTTAAATCATTTATGAAATTTATTTATTGTTTTATTTTAAATTCTATTCTTATATTTATTACTGTATTACACATTGAGATTTATTTAAAGACTTATTTAATAACTCAATTAAGTATTTAAAATTAATTAATTAATTAAGACCGTGGATAATTTAGATGAGTAATTATTTTGGTGTGTTTGACAAATTTTAAGATATATTGAAATTTTAAGTAAAATGAGAGTTATTATAGTTTAAAAATAAATATATATCTAATTATTATTCTATTTCACTTAATCTAAATTACAATATAATATAATATAAAAATAAATATAATTAATTAAATTAAAATATAATATTACTTAAATATTCAAACTTTAAAATTTATCGACTTCACAGTCTTTTTTCTCCCCCAAAACTCCAAAAACTTAAAAAATTCCTTAATATATGTATTAAAATCTTAAACAACTTATTTTAAAAATAAAAAAAAAACAAAGAGAGTAGCTCTTTTGGGGAACAAATTTATCTAGAATTCAATTGAACTATTTATAGAAAAAAAAAAGTAAATATTGTAGTTATTCATTGCTTTTATAAAATGACAAATAATTTAAAAAATTATCAAAGTAACAAATATTAAAAAACGAACAAATTACTTATTATAACAACATAATATTTTAATTATTTTATTTTAGAGTGAATAATTTAATTTATTAAAATACTTGTTGTCAGGTAAATATATTTTAAATTTAATTTACATATTATCTTGTTGTTGCATATTTAGACTAAAGAATTGTTTGGTAATTTAATTAAATATTTAAAATTAATTAATTAAATATTTATTTTATTAAGTACGTTTGATAATGAATAATATTAAATACTTAATTAATATATTTTTGTTATCACTTAATTGATTTATACGTATTGAAATCTTATTATAAATTTTAAGTAAATCAAAAGTTATTTATACCTGAATATATTAGATACTCATATAATTATTAATATTTTTTATATTTAATTTAAAATATAATATAAAAATAAAATTATAATAAAATTATATTTCAAATTCTTTCATATATAGAGAAAATCGATAGATGCTCATGTTAGGAAGATTAGACAGAAGTAGAGGTAGACCTAAAACGAAAGATAATTAGGAGGGATATATCTTTGTTAGATTTGAATAAAAGTATAATGGTCGATAGAAGGGTTGAGAGAGATGATATTCTAGTATTAGTTCGTATAGCCGATTCTAAATTTTTTGAGACTCCAACTTAATTTGTTTTTATTGGCTTAATTTGTTGTTATTGTTTTCCTTCAAATTCAAAATTCAAAATTTAATTTTCAAACTTTAATATTTAAATATTTAATTTAAATTTGTTAAATAAGCCTTAAAAAAAATACTACTAGCAAGTAATTATTTGACTCTGCGTGTCCGTGACTAAGCCACATGCGCGTGGATGGGTGCGTGCGAGGTTTCATTTTCATTACCATTCACAAGAACAACGTCTGCGTATTGCTTTTGATTGCTCTTTGGTTATTCTTCAAAACTGACAATAATTACACTTCGTTTTCCGACTCTGTAGCAAAAGCCAATTCCATCCTTTTCTTTTTCTTCTGTCAACTTCCGGACTGCAGCCATTTATATCCTTTATAATTTTCCCATTTTCAACCCCCCTTCGAGTCCCCCAATTCCCTCTCCATACAACTACCTCCAAATTGGTAATTATCCAGTTAGTAAAATATTTTTTATTAGACAGATAAACAATTTTTTAAATTAAATAAACATTGAGCGTATATAATACTTAATAATGTTAACAAAACGATAATATTTATTTTCTCTTCTTTTCTTTTTATTTTTTAATTTACACAACAAGGCGAAACACGAAATAAGTGGAAAATTAAGTTTCTTTTTAGTATTAAAAAATAATTAATTTCAAAGTACACTCTACTTTAGAGTTTAATTGGAGTCTGTGTAAATATTTATAAAATGGTGCCTAGCAAGGATTCAAGCGTCCTTATCCGAGCTGACTTTGAGTGGTCCATCCTTTAGATTATTTCACATAATAGACTAACACAAAAACCATATAATTGTTGAATAAAGTATTATTGAAAAGATATCTATAATTTAACTGCTTTTGGCGTCGAGCTCTCGGATCTTACTACAAAACGAATAATTCCTTCCTCCTCTTCCTACCCCACGATGGTTCCCCCTTCCCCCCTTCCTTCTTTTCCTCTCTATCCATCTCTCATAAATGCATGGATATACCGACCTCTAATATTATTGCCAGGGAGGTTAGTAATGTATTTAAAACAAGTTTCACTTTACTTTGATAGCATTTTCATGAAACTGATATATTGAGTAAGTTGTTTTGATACGAGAGTATCGATGGAAACGGAAAGTAAAATTTAAAGACGTTTTTTAAAAAGTTATAGAGATGGATACACAAAGAATCCTAGGTTCGATGACTGTAATAAATCCGTGGAGAAAACAAAATGTTTTCCAACTCACACAATGATATAAAACCCTAATTAATTCCCAAGGAAGATTATTGACACAACAAATAAGCAGAATAATTAGATCTAATAATGTCCGACCACATACGACATCACTTGCATCCATCCGTCTGCACAGATTCCGTCATTCTCTCCCCAATGCACGTAGGGTACTATATAATGTAAATGCATTCTTTTAATTATTGTTATTTTCTAGATGTGGTTTTGTTGGCTAAGATCTGATTAAATAACAATATTTTTATGGGTCACAAGAATTATTCGTTGGAAAATCTAGCCCTTAAAACGCGTTTCTAGTGTTACGTTTTCAAGGTACCTATAAAGTATTAGTCCTCCCTCCCTATTATATAATGTGAACTTCAATTAGTGTCAGTTCCATCTCTCATCTATTCCCATTTCTTTCCATCTTATTGCCGACAATTTCGCTAACAATTTGCATAAATATATATATTTTTTGTTTTTTTACAACCATTATACATTCTCTAAAATACTTTAAAAGTATCATATTTAAATTACCATATCAACATTCGACTATTATCCTATTAATATAAACTTAATTGTAATTTAAATAATAATTTGATAAATTAATTAAAAAATTCTTTATTAAACGATAAATTATAGATTCGATCTAAATAAAAAATAGTAACCGGCGATCACTACTATGAATTGATGGTGTTATTGTTGTTGTTGTTGTTAAATAATGGTAGGGTTTTCTTCCAAGAGCAAGTGATTAGCAAGTGCAGAAGATGCACATTGGCCTACATCAAACAATTCCATTTTGTTTTATGGGAATTAGCCACACATGGGGTTGTCTTTGAAACCAAAAGGGATCCGATGCTGAAGAGATACATAAAAACATGCCCTAATTACTATGTCAAAACGTGGATAACGTTTATTGGTTTTGGTCTGCTTTTTCTTGCAAGAAGAAATGGTAAAAATTAAGAAACACGCTTGAAGAAATAATATTCTATTATATTTTGGCCTAAGAGCTCATAGACGGACGTTGTAGTAAATGAAAGAGAAGATGACAACGATTTTTATATCCTTCTTTAATGGACAATCGTGTTTTTGAGAATTGTTGGTTATTTTCTCCTCTTTCCACATGATGCAGTACTCTGTCAGAATAAATAATTGATCATTTTATTATTATTATTATTATTATTATTTAATCTAATAGATTTTCCTTGTTCTACCTTCTTCAAATCTAATCTTCTTCCTTTATTAAACATTGAAATTTAGGTCATATAAAAAATTTGGCGTGGAGCTGTTGGCTGATATATCAAATGATGCATTTAGCTTCCATTATGAGTTTATGTCCTAAGGCATTAATATTTTATTGATACAAGCAATTACTATCCTTCCTCGATTTTAAATACTAGTATCTTTATATGAAGTAAAATACAATGACAATACATTTTTTTTTCTTTTTAAAATATCGTCCATAAACTATTATGTATAGGAGGAAGTGAAGACATATAAATATGCTTCTAATATTTACATGCTTCCAATTAATTTTGGACACAAGACTTACCTAATTATCTAGTATGTAAAGTTTTATTTATTCTTTTAAATAATTAAAAAGACGAATCTCTAAATAATATATTAATAATTCTTTTATCATTCAATATTAAATTTTATATGTCGAGCATACTAAATAAGTTGAACAATTAATACAAACACTAACTACTCAGAGTATTATTACTTTATTGTTATAAATATCTTAAAATTATTGGAAACTCCATTAATTAGTGGAGGCTCCACTAATTATGGATTTATGTGAATAATTAGAGAAGATTTTTATGGATGTCCACCATTTAGTGGAGACACCACTAATTAAGATTAGCGAAAGATTATGTATGACATGATGTAATCCACTAATTAGAACTCTATAAATAGAGCTATTCTCTAAATTTGTAAGACACCATTATTTTGTGAAAGAAAGATTAATGAAAGAAAGATTAGAGAAAATTGTGAGATAAAAGAAAGAAAGAAATTCTTGTACAAAGAATAGTTAAAGTTTTATTAGTGTGTAGTGTGTAGATTTTATTCTAACACTACCCAAATTTTATAACACGTTATCAGCACGAGTCTCTACCGTTATCAAAGCCAGAAGATAGGCACGCATTTATTGATCTCTATGGCTAACCTCGCTAAACTCGAATTTGTAGCCCTTGATATTTCTGGAAAAAATTATATATCATACAGAAATGCATCTAAATGCTAAAAAAAAGAGATCCATATGCCATGTGGATAAAAAGAAATATTTGACCACCTGAAGATGGTCGTACTACCAACTGCACGGTATAAATGATTGCACCTGAAGTTGTAAGATTTTAAAAATCGTGAATGAATATAGCTCCGCGATGTATAAAATTACATCTCAGTTAAAATTATGCGGAGAAAAAGTTACTGATGAAGATATATTGGAGAAGACTTTCTCCACATTTCATGCCTCGAATATTGTCCTGCAGCAACAATATCGAGAAAAAGGGTATACACAGATTTAATTACTACCCTCCTCATTGCAAAGAAAAATAATGAGTTATTATTGAGAAATCATGAAGCCGGACAACTGGCTCAACAGTACTCCCAGAAGTGAATGATGTTGGCTCTAGTAGAAGCCAGCGTTATAGTCGTAGTTGTGGCAATGGTCGTGGTTATGGTCATGGACACACTCGATATTTCCCTTATCACAGAGAAATACTGGCCACTTGAAGGGGAACAAAAAGGATAATAAGGGAAAAAGATATTTCTATTAATAATAAGCATCACATCTTTTATTCATATTACTAGTGTTTATATGAACTTGAGGATACATGCTTATAGTTGCTCTTTTGTAATTGAGCTGACAAATTTAAGATGAATGTTTGTAATTGTTCTTTTTCAATATTTACATTAGAGGAAGACAAACAATTAGTAATTATGGATTTCAGCTCCTCTTTTTCGGCATCCTCCTCCTTTTCTTTCCCTTTTGAGCCAACATTTAGACTAGCAGCAGAATTAGCCGTAAAGTTACTGTGAAATGAGTCTTGGTATTTTATGATCCCCTTAAGTTTATTATACTTAAGTTTCTCATTATATTTGGCCTTGAAGCATGCTTGTCTCCATTTCTGTGTTTGGTCCTCCAACTGTGTATCAGGATTTTCTTCCACCAACTGCTTTTTACATTCCAGTATTTCAATGGCTTCTTTCAACTTCTTCTTAGCCATATGTCCTCCTTCTTCTTTATTTTGTATCTCCTGTAAATCGAAGTGATATCATTAGTTATTTACTTATAAAATTTTCATAGTTTCATACTTGCAAAGTATAAGTATGTGTGAGAGAGAACCTGAACATTTTGGATTAGGGTCTCCAAACTTATCAACTTCCTGTGAGGCCATCGACGAATTCCTAACTCCCTACATCTTTTCTTAAGACGGGTTATGCCAATATTCAGTTCTTTGGCCGCGCTCTTGATTGGCAGGTAAAAGTATTGCGAAATGGTTTCTCTTGATAGTGTTTGGGAGTTATTGCCATTCTTCTCTCTCTGCCTCTTAATCCTCTTATTCTCTATAAGAATTTCGTCTGAAATAATATCTTGAACTTCGATATTATGCATTTCATGAGTACTTACTCCGACTTTGTTGCCAAGACCACTCATTATTTCTCCTAAAAAAAGAAAATAATATCAGTAAAGGTAATACCATTCAAAATCCATTAGAGAGTAGAAGGGATCATGTACAAGCATTTCCTTATTCAAAGGAATAACATCAAGATGAACAGCATAAAAAACAGTCTCTTGCATGGGCAGATCAAATTGGTCCAAAGCAATATGTTCACTGATTTACATAAAAAAAAAAAAAACAAACCAAAAGAGAATTTAATTTCATTATCCAGCACAAAAAAAAAAAAAATGGAAGCCCTCAAAGGTATCTCACCTGAAATTAGGAGGAACCGGTTGGTTTGGAAAGAAAAACATATCAAAATCTTCTTCATTAGAATTAAGAGGAAGCGGTTGGCTTGGACAGACAAATACATCAAAATCTGCTGCAGAAACCAAGTCAAAATTTGACCATGTCTTAAATGAATTACGAGCTTCCATATCTACTTTGTAGTTTTTGTTTTTTATGTTTACTAATAACTGATGACTGAAATATATATCGATACATATATATATATATATATATATATATATATATATATATATATCTGTATGAGGAAAAAGAAGAGGTAGATGGTAGGAGAAGAAGAAAAGACAAGAGAGGAAGAGGAACAGTCAGTACCGGGAAGAGTAAAATAAACAAAAAAAAATAGATATTTTTCTTGGCATTTCCTGCTTGTCATCATTTTTTTATATTTCTTTTCTTATTCTCTTGTGTAATCATTATTCTCTTGTTATCATTTTCTTATATTTCTTTTTCTTTTCTCTTATTCTCTTGTGAAATCATTATTCTCTAAATTAGGGGGAGAATAGAAACAGTACAAGAAAGATCGTGATTGGACAATATCATTAAATTATCTTGATTTGCATACAAACGCGTGTGAACTTGAAATTCAAAAGATAATTCATTTGTAAAGCATTGCAAATCAAATGCCAGACGCTTTTGTTGACTCTAGAAGAGTAACAAAATCGCATATGCCAGCTATAAATGCTCCTATTCTAATTGAAGTTCTAGCAAAACAAAAGATTTTACATATAATTGCTGAGCCAAAAGCATACCAGAAGCATGACCGACCTCTTAGTTCTAAAGATAAAATCCTCGAAAGAAGAGAGGATTAATGATCCAGATGATCATATTAAAGCAAAGAATGATAAAGATCAAGAGAAAACTTATGACAAAGAACCAGACATAGATGAAAGTAACACTGAAATTTCTATCCATTATACCACTTCCGGTAGAAGTTGGAATCGGATAGAAACAATTATTGATCATATGTTTGCATATAATATCTCTTGATGTTATACAAGATAATGATGATCCTGAACCAATATCAGTTGATGAATGTCGGCATAGAAAAGATTGGCTGTAATAGAAAGATGAGATTCAATCGGAGTTAAATGCACTGACACAATGTGAAGTCTTCAGACCTACAGTCCGAACACCAGAATGTGTAAAACATGTTGGCTACAAATGGATATTTGTACGAAAGCGCAATAAAAAGAATGAAATCGTACGATATAAAGTACGGTTAGTAGCCCAAGGTTTTTCACAAAGACCAAGTATTGATTATGATGAAACTTATTCTCATGTTGTTGATATTATTACACTCCGATATCTTATCAGTTTGGCAGTATATGAAAAGATAGATATGCGCCTATTAGATGTTGTCACTGCTTACTTGTATGAAAATTTAGAAAACGATGTTTACATGAAAATCCTCAAAGGATTTCATATGCCAGAAGCATATACACATTATCCTCGTGAAAATTACTCCATCAAATTGCAGAAATCATTATATGGCCTGAAGTCATCTGGGCGCATGTGGTTCAATCATCTTAGTAAATATTGATTGAAAGCGAGATTTAAAATGACCAGGTATGTTCATGCATTTTTATTAAGAAATTTGGTTCTAAATTTGTGATATTAGCTATATATGTTGATGATTTTAATCTTATTGGAACTCTTGAAGAGCTCCAAGAAACAATTGATTATTCGACATCAAAGATGGTCGTAAAATTACACTTTGCCTTGGTTTACAAATTGAACATTTGGCAAGTAGAACATTTATTCAACATATACAACAAAAGTTCTAAAAAGATTTGACATGGACAAAGCACATCCATTGAGTATTCCAATGATCGTCTGGTCCTTTCCGACCTCAAAAAGATGTTGAAGAACTTATTGGTCATAAAGTACCATATATCAGTGCAATTGGTGCATTGATATATCTTACTAACAATACACGACTTGATATTACGTTTGCTGTCAATTTATTAGCAATATTTAGTTCTTCACCAACATGACGACATTGGAATGGAATTAAACAAGTCCTTCGATATCTCCAAGCAGCTACTTCTTCAAATCATGCTGAAATTATAGCCATTCATGAAGTAAGTCGAGAATGTATATGGTTAAGATCCATGATTTATTATATCCGAGAAAGTTGTAGATTATCATATATCAGAGATATTCCAACTCCTCTTTATGAAGATAAAGCAGCTAGCATAAGCGTAATTACGAGGAGGATATATTAAAGGAGATCGGACACAACATAGGTCACCAAACTCTAGAAGAAAGGTGAAATTGATGTGCTACAAATTCGGTCATGTGACAACCTTGCAGATATTTTCACGAAGACTTTACCGACTGCAACATTTGAGAAGTTGAGATATAAAATCGGTATGCGTCGGTTTAAAAATTTAAAGGAATCATCTCATCAGGGGGGGTAATAAACAGACATATAAAATAATGTACTCTTTTTCCTTCACTAGATTTTTTTTCCTACTGGGTTTTTATCTAGTAAGGTTTTAACGAGACATATTCTTTATGTAATGGATGGACATCCAAGGGGGAGTGTTATGAATATGTTAAAATTATTGGAAACTCCATTAATTAGTGGAGGCTCCACTAATTATGGATTTATGTGAATAATTAGAGAAGATTTTTATGGATGTCCACCACTTAGTGGAGACACCACTAATTAAGATTAGTGGAAGATGATGTATTTCATGATGTAATCCACTAATTAGAGCTCTATAAATAGAGTTATTCTCTAAATTTGTAAGACACCATTATTTTGTGAAAGAAAGATTAGTGAAAGACAGATTAGAGAAAATTGTGAGAGAAAAGAAAGAGAGAAATTCTTGTGCAAAGAATAGTTAGAGTTTTATTAGTGTGTAGTGTGTAGATTTTATTCTAACACTACCCAAACTTTATAACATTTATCCCTTAGTACTCGATTTAAAATGATAACACGCACAAATGATTTTTTTTTTTCTTTAAAATTATGTCAAGAGACAAGTAATCGTAGTGGAATGGGCTCGTTCAAATCCCAAACCAGGAGCCCAATTTAGTGAGTCCAATTCCAGAAAATCCATCTTCAATAGGTTTGGGCCTCTTAGCCGACCCAAACAGTCCCACATTCCCAGTTCAGTTGCTGGAAAAGAGAAATTTTCTTTAAAAAAAAAAAACAAAAATCAATTTGGTAAGGAGTCTTTTTATCTATTGCGGAATTGTCATGCCTAGCAATTGTAGAAATTAATGTCTTATATACAACGATATTAATAAATAATTTTAAAAAATAAGCAATTTACTTACGTGAACTAATATTTTAAGGATAAGAAAAATAGTCTTAAACTTGGGCAAAAGTTTTGAAGTTTCCCAATTATAACCAGTTTTGTCATTCTCAAATGTCTTCTTGTGGTTGTGGAGACAGCCATTTTCGCTTACTTTTTAAGGAGTTGGTGAAGAAGACATGTCCGATTAATGGTGATTTAGGTAGGTCTCATTCCTACAATCTTATAGAAGGATTCTCCTCTCATGCATCTGTCTTTTTCTATTACTTGTAGTAGTTTTATTTGTACAAATCAAAAATTAAACTTCCGATCCAAGTAAAATCTCAATACATGCTTTACCTACTTGTATGTGAAGGTAAATAGGCATTATGTGAGAAAATTTCTTTGGGTTCGTAGGATTATTCATTAATATTCATTAAATAACATTTTTGTATTTTAAGATCGCGTAAAGAAAAAATTAAACCACCATCCCATGCATTTCATTCAGCTTTGATCCTCTTGCCATCTTGGGGGGTGTAGAAATAGTTCTTCTACTACAGCCTTGTGGGGGGCTCCTAGGCAAGCTAGTCAAAGGGAAGAAGACGAAATGCAGCCTCGCTCAGCTGAACGTCCTTCTTGTGGGAAAACGACAGAGAAAACATCTAGTGATGTACAAGGCGTATCGCTCCCAGATTGTCTTAATGAATTGACTTCATTTCTTCTTCTTTTTAAAAATAAAAAATAAAAAAACAAAACGCCAGATATGTAGTCTTCGAAAATGCCGATCCTAATCAACTCTTCAAACTTAATTAATTACCCGTCCATCAATATATATTGGGCCATCACGGTAGGGATCAAACCCAGAAAATATACGAGCCAATGGAGTGGGTTTTTCGCAAAAGGATCAAGTTTAAGAATCCCCCACCTTGTCTTGGCTTTCTTGTCTTCAATTCCTCACCCCGCATCAATGCATATTCTATCTGTGTCCGGAACTATATATATATATATAACTCTGCAACTAGCCAAAAACAACCAACCTGGGGACTTCTTAAAAATTGATGTTTCTTAAATTTTCCGGGGTCTTCAGCTGCTTTACTATAAGTGTGTCTATTCAAGGTGTTGACAGAAGAAAAAATAAATAAAATGGCAGTAGAGTTGTACATATACGTAGACAGAGAGAGCTGAGCTGGGCATATATCGATCATATACATGCAGCATTTACTCCAAACCAAACTACTATAATAATTCAAGCAAATTGTGCTCTGTATACGTCATCATTTCATCCACCATGCTTACTGCAGCCATGCCCCAGAAGCGAGCCATTTCTACAAGTTTTTCCGCACAAAACTCTGGTAAATAAATAAATAAAATTGCACAAGTTTTTCCTTCTAGTTTTGATGAAATTTACCGCATTAAATACATTTTTTTTGGGGATAAATATATAAAATTAACTAGTAAGAATTGGTGAAAATAGCATTCACTACATGAAAGCAGAGAGAAAGCATAAAGCAATCAAATTACAGGGGGAGGAATTATTAATTCCTGTTATTGTTTTTTGCATGAAGGTTTCAATCGGGAATATTAGAATTTACGTAGTCCACCAGAACAAAATTTGGCTTCGTCATTTTATGTTTGGATTCCAACATCGACCCGGCATATCCACTTTTGCAGATACGGTATTCTTTATTCTTAGCCAAATCTGAGATTCACCTTCTACAATGGAGTGAAAGTTAAAAAGTAGTATTATCTAACTAACTACGTGGTCTTCTAAAACAAAGTAGAATCTTGGAATTAACAGGGGTGTTGAATAGCAAGATTATCCTGTATCTATGACTATGACTACATATCTTTTGCAAAGATTTTCCGAATAGTTAATCATATCGTGAAGGAGAAGTGGCATCACCATTAGGTCCTATATCATTCATCATGAAGTTATTAAAATGGCAGAAGCTTTCATAAACAGGACCCAAAGATCAATTAAATAAGCAGTATATTCCAAAGAGAAATTTATCTTTCAATTGCTTTTATCATCATCACATACCAATAGGGGTGTTGTAGATATTTACTTTACAAGGACAAAAAGGGTCTCCCACTGGAGGTTTCATACTCGATCCTTTTTCACCTCTAGGTAGCAACTTTCATGAGATCGTATGAAATATATATACACACACACATTGATGTACCAATCACGTTTAATCTGGAAAGGAAAGGTCTTCCTTTAATGACCTTCTACAAGGGAAAAAAGAAGAAGAGGATAAAATGTCCTCCTCTCTTTTTGCCTCTTTGACTCTGTCATTGAGAAGACACTTTCAAAATTCCAGAGAGAGCCAACTAGATTAATTCCAAATTCTGGATTTCATCTATATCACATTAGTCCACCAGAATCTGGACATTTCCCTGCATTATCTTTTGTCAAGAACAATTTATTCATTGAAGTTAGTACTAATTATCTATTTTGGTCTGACAAGAACAAGATCCCAACCTTAACCTGAGCCGATGTCTTAATTTGTAGATCCAAAGGATGAATTAGAGGATTTGAGGAAGGGCATATATAGTCAAGCTGCATGTTCAAGTGTTTTTCCTCTGTTGTAGGAGGTTTAAATGAAGGACTTGGAAGATGTAATAATGTCACAAACTTGAAGACAAAATGTTGCTTTCCAGCGCATTTCTTTGAAGGTCTACGAGTATATCTTATATAATCTCTTTCCTTTTTTGTCTTTGAATACTACGTGCGATCCGATTATATATATATTTTCTAATTATAAGATAGAAAATTGCACCTTATCTAGATTCATACGTGCGATTAATGCATAATATAAGTCGCACACACTGCTCCGACATATTGTAACATTGCTCGGTTTCAACGGTAGAGACATCACAGCTGCACCTAGGTTCCTACACCAAGAAGAAGAGGGAAGGAGAAGGCGCCCTTCTTGCATGGAGAAAGATCCAAAACCAGACATTCAACTTCCTCCTGGTTTTAGATTTCAACCATCCGATGAAGAACTCATCGTTCACTACTTGAGAAAGAAAGCTAACAAAACCCCACTTCCGGCTTCTATTGTTGCTGAAGTAGAGCTATACAAGTTCAACCCTTGGGATCTACCAAGTAGGTTTTCTAGCAGTTTTATTTCATTTCTTTTATAGTTACCAGTTATTTCATCTTTTTATAGATGATCACTTCTCTTGACAGAAAAATCTTTATTTGGAGATGAAGAATGGTACTTCTTCACTCCAAGGGATAGGAAATACCCAAATGGAATGAGGCCCAATCGAATGGCAGCCTCAGGCTATTGGAAGGCTACAGGAATTGATAAGCCTATTCTCGCTTCCTGCGGATCAAAGCTTATAGGAGTCAAGAAAGCATTAGTTTTCTACATCGGACGACCCCCAAAAGGGAACAAGACTGATTGGATGATGCACGAGTATAGACTGCCTGAACCCGATGCACCATGGCCTATCTGGAGAAAGGAGAAGTCAATGAGAGTAAGTTCCTTCCTTCATATATAATTCTTCTGTTCTTGAAATAAAAATCAGATATAAGAATTCACATCTGATATTGCTAGCCTAAGAACTCTTATCAAGAGATATATGCTATCCTTGGAACAACACACTATTTTGTTTATCTGGAGACTCCAAAATTGGAAAGCATGTGAGCTGCATGAGAGGAACTTCCTAAGGATTTTTATGATTATTACCAGTTGAACAGTAGTTTGGCTAGCTGGTAGGTAGTTGTATACTTAAATCATTCCTGCAAGCGTTTATTATGTTTGGGCATAAGTAAAAAATAATTAGATTGAGATGAGTTTATAAAAATATAATTATAAAAAATTATTAAATACATAGGTTAAGTTCGATTTAAGATGAGGCCAAAGATAAAAAATATAATGTATGTGAATATATAACTGTTATTGAAAAATAAAAATTATTTAAATTAAATTAAATTTTTAATTTGATTTCCATTAATATTCACCCATACTCGTAAAAATTCTCACGGCATATCAAACGGTCATACTCCTCCGTCCCATTAAAATTGACCTACTTATTATTTTGGAATGTCTCATTATATTTGACACTTTTCTTAAAAGGAAAGTTTTTACTATATAATTTATTATAAAATAATCAATATACTCCACATATATTATATTTATATTCTTAGATTTGACATAAAATATTATGAGATCACACATATTTTTTATTTTTATTATATTATATTATTATATTTTAATTTTTACTTTTACATAAAATATCGTGCCAAGTCAATCACCGTCAATTTTAATGAGACAGAGGGAGTATATAAAACTCTTGGGTCAATTCTGTTCGCTTACCCGAGAAAGAATCATGGAAGAAAAGTAAGAAAAATGTTAGTTGAACTGTTAACACCCCCCCCCCCACGCCTCCCCAGCGCCTCTTTTTTTTTTTTTTTTTGTTGGTTGCATTTTCCCCTCCCTTGTTTATGGTCAACACCATATATTGATGGAAGTGCCTTTCTGTAATGAAGTTGGATGAATGGGTGCTTTGCCGGGTGAGACAGAAAACAGGCATGCCATTGGGAAACTTTCGAGAAGATAGAAATGTTCCTGGCAGCAATGCAGTTCAACACCATCCCAAAATAGACAAACAATGCTCCACAGAAACAGCCCCCAACTTTGAAATGGTCAAAGATTATCTGTACAAAGATTTCCCAATGCTACCATTTCTCTTTGGTTCTCAAGATTTTCCTTCCATGGACGCAGCTGTTTCTAGCATACGTTTTGAGGGGAACAATAAGGCTTCGTCATCTGTTTGCGAAGACAATTTCAACATAGATTATTTGCAAAGTTCAGCCACCCCATCCCATGTGCGCAAGAGAAAAGTGTTTGATCGAGGGAATAGTGAAGATCAAGACAGTTTTAAGCATTCCAACAAGAAAGCAACCACCAGAGATTATCAATACGAGGAGCAGCAATTCCCACCTTCTTCAGACAACGATTATGCTTATCACAGTGGCATGATTTCCTACAGTATGAACCAGTTGGAGAAAAACAACTATGTTGATCAACTTTGCTCCAGCATGACGCATCAAGAGCTCTACAGTTTGGCCTTCAGATAAGATGAGGAAAATATCTTGATTAGGGGTCCACAAAGCTTATTTTAATGGCTAGAGAGCATTGTATCATCTGATTAAGACAGCATCAAAGTGTGCTTTAAACAATATTGGAGCGTAGTTATAAAGGCATTACCTGTGTACTACTATCAAAGTTTGTCCGAGTGCATTGTTAATCTTAATTGAAGTGCTTTAATGGAAAAGTTTTCAAAATCCATGTGAATATTGTGATGAGGGCAGGTGATTTGATAATTTACTTCATTGTAGGCAACTTATATTGCAGCATTATTGTATAGATTAGGGTCGCATCATCCTCCAACCTACCTGTCAACTTTTATAAGATGACTAGAAGTTGGGGAGTTGGCCAGGCTATAGCTGTGATGCCGCTGGTCTTCTGCATGAATTCAAATATATTGCTTCGGGTTCCCCTGAATGTGGTTGGAATGGTCATCCGTCCCAAGATGCATTTTCTAGCATGATGTTCTATCGTACAAGAAAAAAAGGGAAGTCAAAAGATTTTGTTTAAAGTTGCACGGTTTTCCTTCTGTTAATACATACTAAGAGATGAGGTTATTGGCATATATGAAAATAATCATTCTGTATGATAGAATTGCCATGACCTCAGCAAGTTAAGGTTTAATACATTTGCTCCGGAGTTTGATCAGAACATGGTGAGAAGAAGATTTCCTTGAACAGAACAAGGTCATAAACCCGAGCGGAGAAGATGGAGAGAAGCCAAAACTATTGATAAGTCACACAACGAAGCAATTAGCAGAATATGGCAAACAAAGCAAGGAACAAGACCATTTCTAGAAGCCCAAAAGACAAACACAGAAAATTGTATATTAGTTTGTGTATGCCTTTGGTGCTTGTGCAGCAGGATGATCCTCTCTCCTGCCAAATGCCAATTAAGACGCTAAAGTTTTGAAGGAAAATTATCAGGGATTTCTGCTGCCGCCATGGCAGCCAGTCTTGGCTCCTTCATGGATAAAATGCCTATGCTAGATTGTCTTTTAAAAAAAAAAAAGATGGCCGAAGAACCAATTAAACAACTGCAAATTTTTACTCTTCTGTATTCACGACAAAAGTAACTTATTGATTGTGAAATATGGCCATACCATTGCCGGTGAAACTGTAGACTGCTTTTGAATGATTAAAGTAAACAGTAAAATAGCAAGCCGTCTCCATCAGTTTAAAGCACACTTGCTGTGGGACCCCAGAGAGTATTCAAAGGTCAACCAGCCAATCTGGTTTGGCCTACCAATCAACAGGATTTTGCATTGACTTTCGAGTGCCATTTTGCACCAACTATCAGGGTTTCTGCTGCCTAGCTAAAAGAAGGAGGGAGGCGGGCTACTCTTGGTTGGAGCATTTTACTGTTATTACAGGGACCCGTGGGATGCAAGAACAAGACAGTCTTCGGTTTTTGACCAAAAATGTTATAGATGCAGGGCTTGTTTATGAATTCCAGAGCATATTCTTCACATAGCACTCTTGTGACTTCCTTCACCAGGCTTAGGAATTCAGACGCAATGACAAGACAGTTCTGGAAGTTGACGGAAAAAGTAGTAGACACATAGGCTTTTTAATGTACTCGGGACCATATTCTCCACATGGCACTCTTATGCCACTTCACTGGGCTTTAGAAATTCATTATTTAATGGAGAGGAGCTTTTTGGAAATCATATTGAAATCTTTTGCAATTTGCAGAGCAACAAGTCTGAACCTCAACTCTTTAAGTGTCAATTCACAACAACTACAGGAACAACAGTATAAGAGGGGAGCAAACGAGACAAGCAAGTAAATAGGTAAAACCATATGAATACAAGGGAGTGCTCTGTTAAAAATATGTGTTTGACAGCCAACAATTACATTCGAGCCCAAGCACTAAACTAAACCAACTCTACAGAAAAGCACAACCAAAGACTCAACTGACGCAAGGAAATACCAAAGACCAGCATCATACTAATACATCCAACATCTCTTCAAATTTCTTCACTTCTTCAGTACACTGCACACAAAAAGTTTACCAGTGCAAAGTTCAGGAAATTAGAGTTGATCACAAATCAATCGCATAAGATATGATTAAAACTTATATCAAATGAAAATTGCCAACTCATTCTTTAGTTACTATTACAATTTTTTTTGGGGCTAAATTAATTATTATTGCATTCATTCATCCGCAATATAGGTTCTAATTTCTTGATAACACCAAAAAAGGGGACAATTCATAGTCACAAGAATTTCATGGAAACAAGAATACTTACTTGTACAAGTAAGCTGCAATTCCCAATATAATGCACAACAAAATGATATCAATGCAGAAATTCCGACTAGATCTCAGCTGCAACAAAGACCAAAAACTCCATTAAACATGAGATACGAAAATGCTAGCGCACACCAGAAAAAAAATGTAAACGGATATAGCTCAAGCCACCTGATTAACAGTGTCCTTGAGTCTGACATTGGTATTCTTCAGATCAGAGGTAGCCTTGTCAACCTGCAGGAAACAAAGGAGGGAACTCAGTACAGATGCTCAACCACTTCGAAACTACAAAGCATGAGTCAAGTAAACATTTCAACCTTGCTGTCAATCTCGTCCATTAAGGGAACTTGCCTATCAACTTCCTGCAGGAATTACATAAGGACACAAATTAAAAAGGATGTATAAGCAAAAGCAACAGACAAAATTCACAAAGACAGCAAACCTCATTCATATCATGGGCCATGTTCTTCAATGTATCCAAACCTTCTGATATGACCTCCAAGCCTTGATCCTATACAAATGAAGACATGCTCATGTTATAAATAGAACCCAGAATTGAGCTCAAATAATCTTGGCAATGCAATTGAACCAATAAGAAGGCCTATTCCACAAAAAGACACATGCCTGTCTCATTTTTCGCATTTCATACTCTTGCCGGAATTGACTGGACTCTTCAGTTTGCTGAAAATATTCGCTGTCAAAGCGTCCATCTGTAGTTCAAGAGAAAGGCAGAAGTATCTAAGACATCGTTTGATTGTCACATGTTACAAAATCTAAATTCTGAAACAGTGAATTCACAAAATACGATTCTAGATCGATTATATTTCTCTGTTTGGAAGTTTCAAAAAAATATTGAAGGAAAATAATACAAAATATTTATTTAATATTTAAAAATAATGAATTATACATAAAAATTTTTAAAATTATTTTAAAATATTTATCATATTATTGTACAATTTAATTATACATTTTTTCTTTCAAATGGTTACAATAAATGAAAATCATATAAATAGTATTTTTCACATCTTTAAATACAAAATTTATTTTATTTTATTCGATATTATAATATTCTTGATTTTGGATTTGAAAATAATATTTGATTATTATCAGATTAAAGTATCTATGGAAAATTCAATAAATTTTTTTCTCATGTAATTAATACCATCATGATATGAGATTTAAATTAAAAGTTTACAATTATTTTAGTTAAAGAATAGAGCCTTTTAAATTTTTTTTAAAAAAACTATTATAGTTGAAAATATAGCAAATTTTATTACACCATTAAGTTAGAGGAGGTGTGCAGAAGAAAGAATTAGCAAGAAAAACGTGAAGCGTAAGGTAAAAGATGTAAATAGGAAAAAAAATTCTTATTTATCTTTATTTTTTAAAAGAAAATTTTGATCTTTTATTGTTAGAAAATGAAGATAGCTGAGATGCGATGTTACAGTGGATGTGTGGGCATACTAAAAAAGACAAAATATAGAAAGAGATTATTCAGAAAAGAGTAGGAGTCACACCCATTGAAGATAAGACAAGAGAAAACCGCTTGCATTGGTTTGGATATATACAGAGAAGACTGAGGGATACTCCTGTTAGGAGAATTGAGAAATGGAGGCATGATAGATTGGACAGAAGTAAAAGCAGGCCTAAGAAGATATGAATGGAGGTTACTAGAAAAGATATGTCCTTGTTGATTTAGATAAAAATATGACAGTAGATAGAAAGAAATGGAAGAAAATGATTTATGTATATGACCACATGTAATCTTGTATTGATTCATATAATCGATCTCAAGTTTCTTGGGACTAAGGCTTATCGTTAAAATACTGGGAAAGAAATCACAATACCACCTTCCAGTAAGGATTTATTTTCTCAATATTCTACATTTATTTTCCCAATTCCGAGAAATCAGATTCCTTTCCCAGAACAGAGACAATGAACCAAATGCTGAATTTTAAAAATGAGGAAAGTGATTACTTTTACACCTCACTTTCCTAGACAATCAAACCGAACCTAAATATATTATCAGGCTTATGACAGATGAGAGAAAAGCAAAATACAAAGACAACAAGACAAAGTTGGAATCGAATCATCACCTGAATCAAATCTAATTTCTGTACGAGAGGCAGAAGATGCCCAGCCTCCAGATTGCTTGGGTGGAGCAGCCGCACCATCTGGAATGGCTTGAATCCTATCAGGCAGTGCAAGGACCAGATCATTACGTGCTGCAAGTTCTTCTGTTGACAATCCTTTAACCTGCACCAACACCATTATTTTTCAGACAAAACCTAACATAGCTAAAAGAAAGTTTGCTTCTTGCTTAGCCATGTCAAAATAACAGAGAGACGGAAAGAACTAGAGACTTTGAAAAAGAAGTCACCACACTAAAAGCCCATTTTCTCCATATCAAATTTGTTCTTTTTCATTTGTTATCAATTTTAGTTTTCAGAAAAACACATGCAACAAGTGTAAATCTCCCCAACCATCAAGATCTCTGCAAAAGTAAAATCCATTATTGTCAATTCATAAAAATCATCTCCAACTGCCATAACTGCCAGAATCCCCATTACAAATCCATAACAAAATAATAACCACAGTAGTGGTGGTAAACCAGCTGCTTCAAAGGCCAACAAAGAAAACCAGTCTTTGGCCAATAACAAAATCAACATCAACCGCCAATTTCAATTAATGCCTGCTACCGAGCTGGAACTTTCCACACCATTGACCATGTTTACCTTGAAGATCCAACAAAAAGGTAGGAAGGCAGGGAGCCAAGATCTTCATATACCAACTACCACCACCAAGCCAATACCTCTGCCATGACATCCCTTGAAACAGCATTATTTACATATACTAATTCAAACATATTGGGATTGAATGATAACAACAATAATACGCTACATTATCACTGCAGCAACCTAAAAGAATGTTCTTACTCCACTACATTCCATGTTACAACAGCTAAAGTCCACCGCTAAAATATCTAGTTAGAGCAACAAATCAACTAAGTTTGGTGTGTCCGAACTTCAAATAGCTGAATAACTGCAAAATAGACCTACATTGGTCTCAACTCCACTATTATTTCATAACAAAAGATGAGTCAAAAACTGAAATATTGAGATTCAACTTCATCTAGGACTAAGATTTTCTTGCTATAGACAAGACAAACATTTAGGAACAAGGTCAGCATACATTAGTAACAGATTTGAAAAAAGTTACACAAGGATCTAGCACGTCCCAGAAACAAATGCCTTTTGAACCACATATACCATAATATCTAAACATTAGTATCTAAATAAAGACAAGACTAAGCCGCCAGAGAATCAATTTTTTTGAACTTGGGAATAACATTTCATTGCTCATGAGGATACCTTGAGAAGAAGGCCGTTATCCAAGTCACTTTGGGAAGGAATTTAGCACCATATAAACATACAATTTTGTTATATTTATTTATAGATCAATTTTTTTTTTTAAAGTCCATCTATTATGATTGGTGTCCATTACAAGTACAAGTTTCCTATAACATGTTGTTAGAGAATGCTGCCATAATGACTCAGTTTCAAACAGTGAAGCTGGAGCAAGTGGCACAAAATGCTCACTCTTTAGATAAGAAATACAAAAGGCAAAGGCCCCGTTCTCCCTTCTAACCAGAAAGAAAGATTACGGCTTCCTAAAGAAACATAGAACTACTACTTATTGATATGCCTCAGTAGCTAATTCATTTTAAAGACCATTAATCTTGAATGGTGAACGTGATCCAGAGTGAAGCTAGACACTGAAAATCCCAAAAGTATATCAATCATATAATGCTAGCTGGTCAGAGCGAACCTGCAGATTCTAATGTAGTTTAAAATAATATTACTTAATTAGACTGAAAAAAAAAAACCACTGATAAAAAAACATTACTAGCTCAATTTGGCCAAGCATTGTGGGCAAAAGATTCAAATAAAATACGCTTCTCGTAATCAAATGCAATAAAAGATTAATTCTTTGCAATATTATCATAAATAAATAAAAACCTAGGTGTAAAGCATTTCCTAATAAGCCATAAAGTCATAATTAATAAGCCAACCGATAATAGAAAAAGAACTGTAACCTTCTTGATAGCTAATCTCTGCAATTTGGGGACCTCCTCTAGCAACCTGGCCTTGGTTCGACGAATCTCGGCATTGATCGCCACAGCTGAGGCTCTATTCTTCTCCTTCCCAGCAGTTTCTGCTTTCTGTACGTGTTTACGAAACCAAATAATTCAAGCTCCGAGCTTCACCATCAAAATGGTATCATACACAGTTAAACCCGAAAAGTTACAGTTAGGTTCGAAGAAACGACAGGAAGATGTACCAACCTGAAGTGCCGCTTCGATGTCCTCTTCGACGGAGGCATAGAGGCGAGCGAATGCATCGTCGCCGGAGACAATGGAGTCCTTCTGCTTATCGACATCGTACTTATCATATTTCTTGCAGATCGCATCGACACGAGTGAGAATGTCAATCACGCTCATTTTTCTGCTAGATTTGGTCTCCCTTTTTCCCCTTTTCTTGCGATCAAATGTTGTGGAAGATCACTGACAGAGGAAAATGTGTTGAGATTTGACCAAAACCCTCTGTATTTGGACAAAGGGGGTTTCAACTCATTAGCGAGGGAGGAGGCGTTTACAGTTTACTGCTCAGCGGACACAGCCTGGAACTGCTTCATTTTTTATTATTCTATTCCATATTATAATCATGGATCATAGTTTTTTTTTTTTTTCCTTAAAAAAAATCTACCTTTTATTTTAAAACAAAAGGGGAGGGAGAAAAAAGTGAATTTAATCAATTTTATTTTCTTTCTTTTGAAAAAGAAGAAGAATTTATCT
The DNA here is from genome assembly GCA_026120185.1 of Voacanga thouarsii. NCBI lineage: Eukaryota > Viridiplantae > Streptophyta > Magnoliopsida > Gentianales > Apocynaceae > Voacanga > Voacanga thouarsii. The sequence goes on along the minus strand of JANUWF010001287.1, from coordinate 5,269,925 downwards.
AAAACTTTCAACTAGTTGCTTCATGTTATGAATTATTGGAATCTCAATTAATTAGTGGAGACTCCACTAATTATGGATTTATGTGAATAATTAGAGAAGATTTTTATGGATGTCCACCATTTAGTGGAGACACCACTAATTAAGATTAGTGGAAGATGATGTATGCCATGATGTAATCCACTAATTAGAGCTCTATAAATAGAGCTATTCTCTAAACTTGTAATACACCATTATTTTGTGAAAGAAAGATTAGTGAAAGAAAGATTAGAGAAAATTGTGAGAGAAGAGAAAGAGAGAAATTCTTGTGCAAAATAGTTAGAGTTTTATTAGTGTGTAGTGTGTAGATTTTATTCTAACACTACCCTAATTTTATAACACGTTATCAGCACGAGTCTCTGCCGTTATTAAAGCCATAAGACAAGTACGCATTTATTGATCTCGCTAAATTCGAATTTGTAGCCCTTGATATTTCTGAAAAAAAATATTATATGTCATATAGAAATGCATCTAAATGCTAAAAAAAAGGAGATCCATATGTCATGTGGATAAAAAGAAAGATTTGACCACCTGAAGATGGTCGTACTACCCACTGCACGGTATGAATAGTTGCACCTGAAGTTGCAAGATTGTAAAACCGTGAACTCCGTGATGTATAAAACTACATCTTAGTTAAAAATTTTACGGAGAAAAAGTTACTGATGAAGTTATATTGGAGAAGACATTCTCCACTTTTCATGTCCTACAGTAACAATATCGAGAAAAAGGGTATCCAAAATTGACAGCTTTAACATGAGTTATTATTGAGAAATCATGAAGCCAGATGAACTGGCTCAACAACGACTCCTGAAGTGAATGTCGTTGGCTCCAAAGAAAAGCCATCGTTATAGTCGTAGTTGTGGCAGTGGTCGTGGTTATAGTCATGGACACACTCGATATTTCCCTTATCACAGAGAAATATTGGCCACCTGAAGTGAAACAGAAAAGATAATAAGGGAAAAAGATATTTCCATTAATAATAAGCATCACATCTTTTATTCATATCACTAGTGTTCATATGAACTTGATGATACATGCTTATAGTTGCTCTTTTGTAATTGAGCTGACAAATGTAAGATGAAGGTTTGTAATTGTTCTTTTTCAATATTTACATTAGAGGAAGACAAACAATTAGTAATTATGGACTTCAACTCCTCTTTTTCGACATCCTCCTTCTTTTCTTTCCCCTTTGAGCCAGCATCGAGACTAGCAGCAGAATTAGTTGTAAAATTACTGCGAAATGAGTCTTGAGATTTTATGATCTCCTTAAGTTTATTATAATTAAATTTCTTATTATATTTGGCCTTGAAGCATGCTTGTCTCAATTTCTGTGTTTGGTCCTCTAACTGCGTATTAGGACTTTCTTCCACCAATTGTTTTTCACATTCGAATATCGCAATGGCTTCTTTCAACTTCTTCTCAGCCATATGTCCTCCTTCTTCTTTATTTTGCATCTCCTGTAAATCGAACTGATATCATCGGCTATTTACTTATAAATCTTTCATAGTTTCATACTTGTAAATTATAAGTACGTATGAGAGAGAACCTGAACATTCTTGATTATGGTCTCCAAGCTCACCAATTTCCTGTGAGGCCATCGACGAATTCCTAACTCCCTACATCTTTTCTTGAGACGGGTTATGCCAATATTCAGTTCTTTGGCTGCGCTCTTGATTGGTAGGTAAAAGTATCTGCAAAATTGTTTCTCTTGATAGTGTCCTGGGAGTTATTGCCCTTCTTCTCTCTCTCGCCTTTTAATCATCTTCTTCTCCCCGGAATTATTGTCTGCAATAATATCTTGAACTTCGATATTATGCATTTCATGAGTACTTACTCCGACTTCGTTGCCAAGACCACTCATTATTTCTCCTAGAAAAAGAAAATAATATCGATAAAGGTAATACCATTCAAAATCCATGTTTAAATGTATAATAACACTGGAAACATATTCTGGCTTTGTTCAAAATCCATTAGAGAGTAGAAAGGATCATGCACAAGCATATCCTCATTCAAAGGAATAGCATCAAGAGGAACAAGTATCAAAAGCGAGTCTCTTGTAGAGGCAGATCAACTTGGTCCAAAGCAGTATGTTCAAAACTTCCACTGATTTACATAAAAAACAAACCAAAAGAGATTTTAATTTCATTATCAAGCATACTAAAAACAAATGGAAGCCCGCAAAGGTATCTCACCTGAAATTAGGAGGAAGCGGTTGGTTTGGAAAGGAAAACATATCAAAATTTTCTGCGTTCGAATTAGGCAAAAGCGGTTGGTTTGGAAAGAAAAACATATCAAAATCTTCTGTGTTCGAATTAGGCAGAAGCGGTTGGTTTGGAAAGGAAAATACATCAACATCTGCTGCAGAAATCGAGTCAAAATTTGACCATGTCTCAAATGAATTACGAATCTCCATATCTGCTTTGTGATTTTTGTTTTTGATGTTTACTAATGACTGATAACTGAGATATATATCGATACATACATATATATATATATATATATATATATATATATATATATATGAGGAAGAAGAAGAGGTAGATGGTAGGTAGAGGGTCGGAGGAGAAGAAAAGACAACAGAGGAAGATGAAAAGTCGGTACCGGGAAGAGTGAAAAAAAAAGGAGATATTTTTCTTGGCATTTCATGCTTGTCATCATTTTCTTATATTTCTTTTCTTATTATCTTGTGAAATCATTATTCCCTAAATTAGGGGGAGAATAGAAACAATACAAGAAAGATCGTGATTGGACAACATCATTAAATTATCTTGATCAGCATACAAGCGCGTGTGAACTTGAAGTTCAAAAGATAATTCATTTGTAAAGCATTGCAAATCAAATGTCAGACGCTTTTGTTGACTCTAGAAGAGTAACAAAATATCATATGCCAGTTATAAATGCTCCTATTCTAATTGAAGTTCCAACAGAACAAAAGATTTTACATATAGCTGCTGAGTCAAAAGCATGCCAGAAGCATGGCCGACCTCTTAGTTCTAAAGATAAAAATCCTCGAAAGAAGAGAGGATTAATGGTCTAGATGATCATATTAAAGCAAAGAATGATAAAGACCAAGAGAAAACTTATGACAAAGAACCAGACATAAATGAAAGTAACACTGAAATTTCTATCCATTATACCACTTCCGGTAGAAGTTGGAATTGGATAGAAACAATTATTGATCATATGTTTGCATATAATATCTCTTAATGTTATACAGGATAGTGATGATCCTGAACCAATATCAGTTGATGAATGTTGGCATAGAAAAGATTGGCTGCAATGGCAAGATGCGATTCAATCGGAGTTAAATGCACTGACAAAACGTGAAGTCTTCGGACCTGCAGTCCGAACACCAGAAAGTGTAAAACCTGTTGGCTACAAATGGATATTTGTGCAAAAGCGCAATGAAAAGAGTGAAATCGTTCGATATAAAGCGCGATTAGTAGCCCAAGGTTTTTCACAAAGACCAGGTATTGATTATGATGAAACTTATTCTCCTATTGTTGATGCTATTACACTCTGATATCTTATCAGTTTGGCGTACATGAAAAGATAGATATGCGCCTATTAGATGTTGTCACTGCTTACTTGTATGAAAATTTAGAAAATGATGTTTACATGAAAATCCCCGAAGGATTTCATATGCTTGAAGCATATAAACATTATCCTTGTGAAAATTACTCCATCAAGTTGCAGAAATCATTATATGACCTGAAGCAATCTGGGCGCATGTGGTTCATACGTCTTAGTGAATATTTATTGAAAGCAGGATTTAAAAATGATCAGGTATGTCCATGTGTTTTTATTAAGAAATCTGGTTCTAAATTTGTGATATTAGCTATATATGTTGATGATTTTAATCTTATTGGAATTCTTGAAGAGCTCCAAGAAACAATTGATTATTCAACATCAAGGATAGTCGTAAAAGTATACTTTGCCTTGGTTTACAAATTGAACATTTGGCAAGTAGAACATTTATTCAACATATACAGCAAAAGTTCTAAAAAGATTTGACATGGACAAAGCACATCCATTGAGTATTCCAATGATCGTCCGGTCCTTTTCGACCTCAAGAAGATATTGAAGAACTTCTTGGTCCTGAAGTACCATATCTCAGTGCAATTGGTGCATTGATGTATCTTGCTAATAATATACGACATGATATTGCTTTTGCTGTCAATTTATTAGCAAGATTTAGTTCTTCACCAACACGACGACATTGGAATAGAATTAAACAAGTCCTTCGATATCTCCAAGGTACAATTGATCTCGAATTATTTTATTCAAATAAAACCAGTCCAACATTGATAGGTTATGCAGATGCTGGTTATTTATCTGATCCACATAAAACACGTTCTCAAACGGGCTATCTATTTACATGTGGAAATACTGCTATATCATGGCGTTCTACGAAACAATCTATAGCAGCTACTTCTTCAAATCATGCTGAAATTATAGCTATTCATGAAGCAAGTCGAGAATGTGTATGACTAAGATCCATGATTCATTATATCCGAGAAAGTTGTGGATTATCATCAATCAAAGGTATTCCAACTCCTCTTTATAAGACAATGCAACTTGCATAGTTCAATTACGAGGAGGATATATTAAAGGAGATCGGACAACACATATTTCACCAAAATTCTTCTTTACTCATGAACTCCAAAAGAAAGGTGAAATTGATATGCTACAAATTCGGTCATGTGACAACCTCGTAGATATTTTCACGAAGACTTTACCGACTGCAACATTTGAAAAGTTGAGATATAAAATCGGTATGCATCGGTTTAAAAGGAATCATCTTATCAGGGGGAGTAATAAACAGACATATAGAATAGTGTACTCTTTTTCATTTACTAGATTTTTTTTTTCCCACTGGGTTTTTATCTAGTAAGGTTTTAACGAGGCATATTCTTTATGTAATGGATGGACATCCAAGGGGGAGTGTTATGAATTATTGGAATCTCCATTAATTAATAGAGGCTCCACTAATTATGGATTTATGTGAATAATTAGAGAAGATTTTTATGGATGTTCACCATTTAGTGGAGACACCACTAATTAAGATTAGTGGAAGATGATGTATGCCATGATGTAATCCACTAATTAGAGCTCTATAAATAGAGCTATTCTCTAAACTTGTAATACACTATTATTTTGTGAAAGAAAGATTAGAGAAAATTGTGAGAGAAGAGAAAGAGAGAAATTCTTGTGCAAAATAGTTAGAATTTTATTAGTGTGTAGTGTGTAAATTTTATTCTAACACTACCATAATTTTATAACGCTTCATCTTTTTTAAAAGATATTTTTATTTTTAAATAATTGCAAGATTCTTTTTAATATACAAAAATTATGGTATTTGTTATTTTTTAATTATTCTATTACTATTTATTACTACTAAACTATAATATAAAATTAATTTATTTAAAAATTTTAAACCTACACTATAAATTAAATTTCGTTTTTGAAAGAAAAAATTTATACACGTTAGAGTTGTGAAACTTCAAAATTTAAAAACATTCAATTTTAGTTTAGCAATTTTTAAATTTTATTATTCTGCAACAAATAGCACAATCAACCAATCCTTGGCATGACTCATGAAGAATGCAACGGAGTTTTCTCATCTTAACTAGAAGAGTTTGTCTCATTTCTCCAATTGTTACAAGTTTGTAACCTGGAAATGTCAACAGCAATGGCACCTACTGGCATGCAGGCTATTAGTCTTTGCTCCAATCATTCGATTTTGGGTAGACTCCACTCTCCGATCTTTTCCTGTCTTTCCATGGCAAGGTGAAGACTGAAGATAGCTGAGCATTTCTAGAATCTTAGTCTGACGATAAAGCGAATAGATTAATCTGAAAGTTCCTTCCTGTCATATGCCTCATTTTTGCCTGTATCAGGTTGTTGAATTCCTACTGAGATAACATGCCTTCTTCATCCCTAAGGTCTGCCACCGCAGAATCCACTCTCTTCACGGAAGGGTTGTCCTGCAAGGAGGCAGGGTCCAACCCTTTGCCAAGACATCTCCCTCCTGTCATTTTTATGTAAACAGTTCTCATTGGTAACTCAAAATGTCCATACTTTGAAGCATAATTAGAGAAATGCTTCTTGGAAGATATATTCATCGTTCGAAAATCAGATCCAACAGTAGTAAAGAATCTGCATTTTGCATTCAATTGTAAGCCAAGCAAACACAGGAACTAGGCTACAACACCACCAAACAATCGTCTCCACTACACTTGAGGGATCAGGCATTCCCAGAAAACTAAGTACGAGTGATGGACTTACGACACGCTACATTTTAAGCGAACTCAGAGGACAATCACATGTTAGGTAGAGTGCCTACCACCCAGAGTTCTGAGTCACTATGCAAAACTCACATTGTTCTCCATCGACAAGCCAGCTTCAGATGAAAACCATAAACCTTCATCATTTCGCCATGAAGAAAACTTCAGCACATTTAGGCTAAACCACTTGTGGTAGACAGAAGTGACAGACATAACTTTTGCCATTAAAGACGTGCATGTAATACAGAAGGACAAGCAACCACCAATAGAACCCAAGCAACTCAAATAGCAGTCATCAACTTCCAGATAAGGCCTACAAGCAAAATCATATATGCAAATCTGTTAAAAGGAAATGTGGGACTTAAAGTGACGAATTCATGAATAGCACATCTATCAAACCATTAATCCTCACATGAATGAAAAACTTCCAAGAGAAGAACTCAGAATTTGGAAAACACAAACCTAAAAACCAGCAGTGTGAAAACCATGAAGCAAGGACACCATTACGCAAGATCTACTCCTTTCTTGCAAATGAACCATGAGCTCATTTAGTAGTTCAGCAGTTCCAACTATAACATAATAGCTACAACTTGCTTATGCAAAAGCAATTTGACAAAAAGGAACTAACAACAAATCCGAAACCTGTGAGTAGGATGTCAAATCAGGACAGACAATAGCAAAGATGTCGCATTTCAATAGTACCAGCCACCATTCCTCCCCAACTTGGCATCGAGACATCCAACTAAGAACTGAGCACGAGAGGAATATCTGAAGTTCAAGAACACCAGATGATTGAATACTTCGTCAAGAATGAGCAGTCAAATTGGAAACCTCCTAACTAAACATTAAATTAATTTGTATTAAATTATTCTCAGGGTCACATATTTTCACATATTTAAGATAAAAGAGTTCAATATGCAGTAGTAAGAAATTTATGGATCTCATGTAGAGGAACTAAAAGGAATACTCATCAACAAGAAGGCGCATTACAAGCAGCTAAAATACCCAATATATAAACCTGGCAAATCATTCAACCACAAAGGAAAATAATATTGTTGACGTAACTATTTGGCGAGCTCATGGTGTCAATTACAAACCCATCGAATCCCATCCAATAATTTTTTGTGTTGGTTTACTTTCTCAGATTGAATAAACGAAAAATCCAAAACAAAAACTTGGAAAAATTTCCAACCCGATGTGTGGAATTAAATTAACAAATTAAGATGACAAAACTTCGCACCTCCAGGAAATTCCAACCCAATGGCGGAGGGCTACCCCAGCGTGCAAGCGTTCCCCGGCATGAGGGGGTAGGGGGAGGAAATTCCGGTTAGAAATTGGATACCTACGAGCACAGACAAGCAACTCAGGCAACTCAACTGAATTGAATAAGCACCGCCTATACCCGACCAGAGTTCTTACAATTACAATTATCAAGTTCTACCAGAACGTACCAAGCGCCGGCACTGCTCTGAACAAGCTGCGCCGCAACGTACTGTACTGCTGACCGAATTACCAGTTTAATACTGGCTTGCCTTCAAGAAGTTATTCGTCCCACTCCGGTGCGATGGGTACAGCGACTCTCCTTGCAGGATAAGACGGTCTCAAATCACTGTTGACGCACACCAACTGTGATTACCTCGAAAATCCTCTCAGTTCACCGGTCCCTGATAAGTCAAAAAATTATATATCGTTGAGAGAGAACTGAAACGGTGAATTTTCTCGCAGAAAGTAAAAAAAGCACAAAAATGGGTTAACTCTAATGGCGGCTCTGTTCCCCTTTTAATCTCGCCTTAGGAAATTAAAACCCAACCTTTTCAAGTTAGAGTTAATTGGGCCAAATAAAAATAGATGATCGTGAAAACATAGGCCAAGCCCAAGCCGGGCCGGCCGGGCGGCGCGCGCGTGTGGCATCCTCCATACCTTGGGCTTTTCTATTAAGTCTATAGAAAAGCCTTTTAGTATATAAAAGCTTCCACACTCCTCTATTTTTTCCATGTGGGACTCATGTCTAACATGAATTCTCAAATGGTTAAACACCCAACTTTAACAACATTTAATTATGGATTTCCACCATGAAAATGACTTCTACCACAATCAAAACAATCTCTAACATGTCAAGAACAATTCCCATTAATTGTTTTAGGCTAACTAATCATGAGTTAAAAATTATTAACTCCCAAAGTTGCCATTTTCAACAATCCCCCACAAATTCATAGTTAAAGACTATTCAGGATTTACAGAATCTGCTTTCGATAATGGTACCTTCCGGTTTGAACCACTACCTAAGTTATCCAATTTATGCCTCCACAGGAACAGATGGACTTAAACCTTGAATTTGAACCTTGAATGTGACGGCGTCCATTGGTAACAACAGACTATCGGCTATGGAGATAATCTTTAAGGTTGACACGTTATGGCCATGTGTCCTGATCCTGTCTCATGAGTGTATTCAGAGAAAACCCAATTCCCTTTAGTTGCGGCCACAACAACACTCACATAGTTGGCGATCTCCAAGGATGTACTGCTAGCATCCTATCTAAAAGACTTGATCCCATTTAGAGTCAAAACTCTTACTAATTGCAGTAACCGCACCACAGGCTTTCAGGGAAAGGACCTAGATACAAAAGTATCAGAATTGGTGCCAAATTCACTCAAACAGCTTATTTATACCACATTGAACTGCCTTGTGGGATCTCCACTTGGTCAGTTGGGTTGCCACTATAGGTGAATCATTTCTGGGTTATCAGTCCCATTCCCAACCTGGATTTAAGGAACAATGATGTTTCAAGTCCCTTAGTTAGGGGGTTTGCAATGTTATCTTTGGATCCAACAAAGTCAACAGATACCACCATTTCAGACACTAACTCCCTTATAGACTTAAGTCTAACTTGGATGTGTCTCTTAGTCTTTTGATTATATTTGATACTCTTTATCTTTGCAATTGTGGTTTGACTGTCACAATGCACAGATATAGTAGTAACGGACTTGCTGACCATTGGCAAAGAGGACAATAGTCCATACAGCCATTCAGCTTCCGTTCCAATAGTATCCAAGGCACATAACTCAGCCTCAAAAGTTAACCGAGTTATCAAAGTCTGTTTACAAGACTTCCAAGCGACTGCTCCGCCACCTAATGTAAACACATATCCAGTGCAACCATTGCTACCAGAGTTCTTGGCTATCTAGCTTGCATCACTATACCCTTGAAGTACATCAGGGAATTTCCCATAATGCAGCCCAAGGGAAACTGTTCCCTTCAAGTACCGTAGTACTCTATCCAAGGCCTCCCAATGAGTCTGATTTGGACAACTTGTATATCTTGCCAGCTTAGATACAGAAAATGAAATATCTGGTCTTGAGCCATTCGCAAGATAGTGCAAGCTACCAATAAGTTGAGAATATCTTAATTGAGATACAGGAACTCCACTTTCATTTTTTAACAAAGTTACAGAAGGGTCACTTGGAGTTTTAGCAATTCTACAATTTTGATACCCATATTTCTCAAGAACACTCTCAACATAGTGAGTTTGAGAAATGGTTATCCCCTCAGTTGAGCGAATCAACTTTAGGCCAAGAATCACATTTGCTACTCCCATATCCTTCATTTCAAACTTACTTTTAAAAAATGATTTAGTCTCATTAATTATCTCAATATTGGACCCAAATAGCAAAATGTCATCCACATACAGGCATAGAACAATACAAGCATTACCTTTAACCTTACAGTAAATACACTTGTCATTTTCATTTATGTTGAAGCCAAATGATAAAATTGTTTTATCAAATTTTTCATGCCATTGTTTGGGTGCTTGTTTTAGACCATATAGGGATTTAACAAGTTTACAAACTTTCCGTTCATTTCCTTTGGTTACAAATCCCTCAGGCTGATCCATATATATCTCTTCTTCAAGATCACCATGAAGAAAAGCTATCTTCACATCCATTTGGTGGATGGTGAGACCATATACAGAAGCCAATGCAACTAGCACTCGAATTGTAGTCAAACGAGTAACAGGAGAGTATGTATCAAAATAGTCTATTCCCTCTTTCTGTCTAAACCCTTTAGTAACTAATCTGGCTTTATACTTATCTAGGGTCCCATCTGGTTTAAGTTTCTTCTTAAATATCCATTTACATCCAATTGTGCTGCACCCAGGAGGGAGATCTACCAATTCCCATGTCCCAATGGAGACAATGAAATCCATCTTACCTTTGACAGCTCCTTTCCAATGCCCTACTTCTGAGGAAGCCATAGCTGCTTGAAAAGTCAAAGGTTCGTCCTCAACATTGTAAGTGACAAAATCACTTCCAAAGTCCTTGACAACCTTAGCTCTCTTACTCCTTCTAGATTCTTCCAATTCCTCAATTTGAGTATTAGGACTATTTGGACCTGCCCCCACATCTTTCATCCTTTCCATATGATCAGGAATGAAATCAGATGTTAAGGCTGAATCTAAAGTAGAAACATCTTAAGGTAAACCAGTTTTCATGGGAAACACATTCTCAAAGAATGTAGCATCACGGTATTTAATGATAGTGTTACAATCTATACCAGGTATTTCGGACTTAATTACCAAAAACCTCACGGCATAGCTTGTTTCCACATAACCAATAAAGATGGCATCAACAGTCTTTGATCCTAACTTTTTCCTTTTATGTTCAGGGATTAGAACTTTTGCAAGACAACCCCACACACGGAAGTATTTTAAGTTAGGTTTCCTACCTTTCCAGATTTCAAATGGAGTTACCTCTTTATGTTTATGAGGGACTCTGTTCAGAATATGGCAAGCCGTATTCAAAGCCTCACCCCACATAAGCTTAGGCAATCCAGAATTCAAAAGTAAACTGTTAATCATATTTTTAAACGTTCTATTTTTCCGTTCAGCAATCCCATTAGATTGGGGAGAATAATGGGGTGTCTCCTCATGAATTATGTCATTGCTTTGGCAATATTCAACAAATGGATTATACCCATACTCTCCACCTCTATCAGATCTTAACCTTTTAAGTTTCTTGCCAGTTTGAATTTCAGCTTCATTTTTAAATATGAGAAACTTTTCAAGTGCTTCATCTTTATGTTTAAGTAAATAAACATAGCAATATTTACTGCAATCGTCAATAAAAGTAATGAAGTATTTCTTATGATCCCTAGTCAACAAGCCATTGAATTCACAAATGTCTGTGAGAACTAAATTAAGTATTTCTGAATCCCTTTCAATTGAATGATAGGGTTTCCTGGTTGTTTCAGCTTCCACACACACTTGACATTTATTTTTCTTATCAATTGAATGTTTAGGGATCAAGTCTAAATTCATCATTCTTTTAACAGAATCTAAATTTAAATGTCCAAGTCTACTATGCCAAACATCAGTGGATTCAATAATGTGCACCGTAGGATAAACAGAATTCTCAATAGAAGAAACTTTATTCAAATCAGAAGTAAAATGTTCAACTCTTAATTTAAATAAACCATCTGACAAATAACCTTCGCCAACAAAAGAATTGTAGTGCATAATCACTACTTTATTACATTTGAAAATAAATTCATAACCCTCTCCAACTAAACATGAACCACTAAGAATATTCCTACGAACTGTTGGAACATGTTGCCCCCTATGAAGAGAAAGAATACGCCCTGAAGGAAATTTCAAGTACACGCGTCCAATCCCCAACACATTAGTCTGCAGTTGAGTTCCCCATCTTCACAGCTTTTTCCTTTAATAGGTCGGTAAGACACAAAAAGCAATTAATCAAGCACAAACGTGCACATTTGCTCCAAGTATCAACCGACCATTCAAGTGGCTCATAAATAGTAAAGACTTCGGGTTAACGAAACATACCTTTCATCATCATTGGAAGTAGTGATGCCAGTCTCGACCTCAATGGTACAAACCTCAACAAGGTGAGTACTCAAATCGACTTCCAGCTTGACTAGTATCCTCTACCACCACATTGACTTGTACTTCAGAATTTGATCATTGTTTGACTTTGGGCTTTTTAGACGGACAGTCCTTAGCCCAATGTCCAACCTGACCACAATTCCAACAAGGTTTGTTCGCTTTCGATTTCTTCTTGGCCTTGCCTTTTGTCTTGTTTATGTTTTTAGAGTTTGAGTTAACCCCCACATTCCTCTGATTATTACTCTTCTTCCCAATAGTCACCACATGGACATTAGACTCCACAAGTACAATATGACTATTCTTTCTATGTTGCTCCTCAATGAATATTGATTTCATCATATCGTTTAGAGAAATCTTCTCTGTCTTGTGTTTGAGGGACATACCAAAGTCCTCCCAAGACTTAGGAAATTTCTCTATCACTGACATCACTTGAAACTTCTCAGGAAGTTCCATATCCGATTCATGAAGAGAATGAACAATCAATTGCAACTCTTGAGTCTGTTCAGTCACAGACTTACCCTCAACCATCTGAAACTTCAGGAATTTGGAGATATAATACATTTCCAGACCTTGATCATCGGTATTATATTTCCTATCCAATTCATCACATAGCATCTTTGCTGTGTATGACTCAGAATAATAGACATCAAAGAGAGCATTTGTCAATGCCGACGTGATTGCCCTCTCGCCTACATTATTCCATTCATCCCACACAAGCAATCTCAGCTACTCTAGAATGCCTTTCGGTTGGTATAGGCTCGTCTACCCGCACTGCCGATAATAAGCCCCTCATGGTCAACCAAATTTTCATGCGTTGTTGCCAACGCTTGAAATTCGCTCTGGACCAAACTTGTCCAGCAGACTATTCAAGTCAACCAAAGGCTTATACGTAGTGGATGCGATACTGACGAATCAGCCATTGCACACAAACAGATAATTGCAGAATAATTTCTTGAAGACTGTTAGAAATTGGGTACCTACGAGCACAGACAGGCAACTCAACTGAATTGAACAAGCACCGCCTATACCCGACCAGGGCTCTAACAATTGCAATTATCAAATATCAACAATGTCGGTAAGGCCACACAGTCCAAACGTAATGTAATTAGACAGAATTCACATTTAATAAACAAATCAGTAGTATACCTGAGAGAATTGCTCGCGATTCTACCAGAACGTACCAGGTGCCGGCACTCCTCTGGACAAGTTGCGCCGCAACGTACTGTACTGCGGACCGAATCACCAGTCTAATACTGGCTTGCCTCAAGAAGTTATTCGCCCCACTCCGGTGCGATGGGTACAGCGACTCTCCTTGCAGGATAAGACGGTCTCAGATCACTGTTGACGCACACCAACTGTGATCACCTCGAAAATCCCCTCAGTTCACCGGTCCCCGATAAGTCAAAAAATTATAGATCGTGGAGGGAGAACTGAAACGGTGAATTTTCTCGCAGAAAGCAAAAAAACACAAAAGGGGGTTAACCCTAATGGCGGCTCTGTTCCCCCTTTTAATCTCGCCTTAGGAAATTAAAACCCAATTCGGATTAGGAAGCCCTAATTCCTTACCAGACTTTATGTTTCCTACTCCTTTTCAAGTTAGAGTTAATTGGGCCAAATAAAAACAGAGGATCGTGAAAACATGAGCTAAGCTCGAGCCGGGCCGGCCGGGCGGCCCGCGTGGCATCCTCCATACCTTGAACTTTTCTATTAAGTCTATAGAAAAGCCTTTTAGTATATAAAGACTTCCACACTCCTCTATTTTTCCCATATGAGACTCATGTCTAACATGAGTTCTCAAATGGTTAAACACCTAACTTTAACAACATTTAATTATGGATTCCCACCATGAAAATGGCTTCTACCACAATCAAAATAATCTCTAACATGTCAAGAACAATTCTCATTAATTGTTTTAGGCTAACTAATCATGAGTTAAAAATTATTAACTAATGCTGGAGGGTAAAGGAAGAAGAACAATTAGACTGATCACAGTGACGTAGGCACATGCGGTAAGAATTCCAGAATGCCATGATTGTGGATATTAATAAAGGGCTGCCCCACCAAGCGCTCCACCATGCTGGGGTAGGGAGAGGGAAGCGGACATCTAAGCAGACCATTTTTGCCAAGATACTGTTTCTACAGTGGTTCAAACACATAACATCACCAAAAGAACAGGTTAACCGATGCGCCAAAGCCGCCTTCATTGTAAAATATAGTATGAAATACAACATTGCAAGTCCCTACGTTCACAGTAAAATTGTTTTTGCCGTTAAGTGCCATAAATTGAGCTGACTGGTTGTAGGTCGCATGAAAATCTGAGTGACCTACCGAACCATAAACAAGATAAATAACTGCATCTCCAACCAAAATAATCACTAGCAGCTTGACCTGCTATGCTTGGAATTTGCAAAAAACCTTAGGTGGCTACTACTCAAGCAAAGGCACAGATGATTGCTGTGGATACATTGGTGAAAGCAAAGCCTATTGGAGATATTTACCGTGAGAAACTCCTTTCTTTCTGTCACGATTGGTGTTACTTTCTTATGTTCCCCCCATTCTTAGGATTGAGAATCTAGGAGCTAAAAGTAATGCAATCAACCAATCAAATGCATACACAGCAGGTGCTGGATGAGGCCCTGTTACTGAAAACGAATAAGAGAGATACTCGTCACACCAAACATTGAAGACCCATAACCAGATTATGTGACCTTGACAGATGCAGAATCATCAGCGAACGAAAGGATAGACAATAAAATTAGCAACAAAGAGAAATAGAATTTTGGAAATATACTTTAATTGACTTTGATGTTGGAACTATAACAAGAACATGAACAGACATTTAGCAAAAAGAAAGTAGCTTAAATGCCTCAAGGGAAAAGGCTGAATCGAAAACACACACGGAACGTCAAAAATTTCAAACCTCAAACCAAATTGTGAGAAGAAGTCAGGATTTGGAAAGCACAAATCTAAAACCAACAGTGTGGAGAAAATAAAATGGGACATCATATAATACATTGACGTAGCTATAGATCACCACCATGCAAGATCTATTTTATTGCAAATGAACCATGAGCTCATTCAGTCACTTTAGCAGTTCTAACTCTAGTACAATAGCTTCAACTGGTATATCCAAAGCAATTCAAGAAAAAGAAACCAATAGGCAAAATCTGAAATCTGCAAGCAGGATGTCAAATCAAGATGAGACAACAACAAAGGTAGCATTTCAATAGTGCCAGCCATCATCCTCCCCTAAATTGGAATTGTAATATCCAACCAAGAACTGAGCATGAAAGGAATATTGTAAGTTCAAGAACATTAGAGAATTGAATACTTTATCAAGACTGATCAATCAAAATCGCAACCTACCATCCAAACATTAAGCAATTTGTATTGCACTACTTTCATGTTTCATATGCTTAAGATAAGAAAAGTTTGAATACGGAGCATTAAGTAACAAATTTGTGGATCCCATGCAGAGGAGCTAAAATGAACGATCAGCAACAAGCAGCAGCTAAAATGTCCAATAGATGATCCTGTTTCAATAAACCAGACAAGCCATTCAATCACAAAAGAAAATAATACGGAGCATCAAACAAGCTCATGATACCAATCACAGACCTATGAAATGCCATCCCATAATCCTTTGCATTGAATTACTTCTTGTACAAAAACTTTTCCAAACTCGACCTGCAGAGGTAAATTGAGAAAGTAAGATGACAAAACCACGATCCCAACCAATATTCCAAAATTCAATTAGAAGTTAAAGCATAGCATCCAGAAATTGAGGGAGACTACCTGGACCAAATAATATTGGCTAAAAGCAAGAGTAATGATATATTCAGATTTACTACAAAGGGCAGAGATAAATAATATTGGCTAAAAAGCAGGAGTATGATATATTCAGATTAACTACGCAGGGCAGAGATAACTGTACAATGGAGGGCAAAGGTAATTGTACAATGGGTGTAAGTGAAAACAAAGCCGATATTTACCATAATAAATACCACTACTACCTTCTTATGTTCCGATTGTATGCGAGATATAACTAAATCAATTTATCTTATATACAGCCCTGTGTAGTAAAACGAATCATAAGACACCGATACTGCCCATAACTAGATTGTAACCCTCGGCAGATGCTCAATGAATTAAAATTTAAGAAAAAAAAAAGGGGGGGGGGGGGGATAGATAACAACAAAGGCAAAGTTTTGGAAATATAACTTTTATTTATTATGACATTATAACTAGAACAAGTACAGGCTTTACCAACAACAAAAGTAGCTGGTAAAGTCTCAAAAGAAAGACAGAAATCGAAAAGACAATTTAAACTTCGAACTTTCAGAAAGCACCCCCTCTAAGACGGAGGACAAGGTGAAGGGTCGACTCCTTCTGGATATTGTAATCCGCCAGAGTACGGCCATCCTCAAGCTGCTTCCCAGCGAAGATAAGTCTCTGCTGATCCGGAGGAATGCCCTCCTTGTCCTGAATCTTGGCCTTCACATTGTCTATAGTATCTGAGCTCTCAACCTCCAGGGTAATCGTCTTTCCAGTCAAGGTCTTGACGAATATTTGCATGCCACCCCTCAGACGCAGCACGAGATGAAGCGTGGACTCCTTTTGAATGTTATAATCAGCCAGAGTTCGGCCATCTTCCAATTGCTTCCCGGCAAAGATCAATCTTTGCTGGTCAGGGGGGATCCCTTCCTTATCCTGAATCTTTGCCTTGACATTATCAATGGTATCAGAGCTTTCAACCTCAAGAGTGATGGTTTTACCAGTGAGGGTCTTGACAAAAATCTGCATACCACCACGAAGCCTCAAGACAAGATGAAGGGTCGACTCCTTCTGGATATTGTAATCCGCCAAGGTTCTGCCATCTTCCAACTGCTTCCCAGCAAAGATCAGGCGCTGCTGATCGGGGGGGATCCCTTCCTTATCTTGAATCTTTGCCTTGACGTTGTCGATTGTATCAGAGCTCTCGACCTCCAAGGTAATCGTCTTACCAGTTAGGGTTTTAACGAAAATTTGCATCCCACCACGGAGCCTCAAGACAAGGTGCAGGGTAGATTCCTTTTGGATATTGTAATCTGCAAGAGTTCTGCCGTCCTCCAACTGCTTCCCAGCAAAGATGAGCCTCTGCTGGTCCGGAGGAATCCCCTCCTTGTCCTGAATCTTAGCCTTGACGTTATCAATTGTATCTGA